>CM057456.1:171865000-172475000 GCA_016271365.2 Neoceratodus forsteri | reverse complement strand
CCTCCCTACCCATGATCCGTACCCTCCCCCATATCTGTCCCAGCCTCCCTTAAAGCTTCCCACTGTCTTCAATGAGATTACGTCTTCTGGCAGTGCATTCCAAGTGTCCACCACCCTCTCTGTGAAGAAGTGCTTCCTGACCTCCCTCCTAAACCTCCTACCCTCCAGCTTAAGACTGTGCCCCCTCATGTTATGATTGCCACTCAACTTAAAGAAACTCTTCTTATCAACCTTATCTATCCCTTTCAAGTATTTGAAGGTCCCAGTCATGTACCCCTCTCTCCTGTCTTCCAGGGAGTACAGTTCAGTGCCATCAACCTCTCCTCATATGCCTTACCCTGCTGACCAGTTATCATCTTTGGAACCCTCTTCTGGACCTTCTCCAGTAGGTTAATGACCTTTTTGAGGTGTGAGCACCAGTACTGAACTCCATACTGTAGATGCGGCCTTACCAGTGACCTGTACAAGGGCAGTATAACCTCCTCTCTCCTACTACTGATCCCCTAGATATGCATCCCAGCATCTTGTTTGCCTTTGCTGCTGCTTTCTTGCACTGCGTGGAGTGCTTCAGGTCACTAGTGATCATCACTCTCAGGTCCTTCTCCTCCTTTGATGAAGATACTCGGACTCCACCCAGGTAGTACTCTGTCCTAGGAGCTGCCAGATCCTGGACCACCTCCCTAGCTTTTCCAAATCTTTCTGTAGGTCTTGTATCCCTTCAGCTGTGTCTGCTCTCCCACAGAGCTTGGTGTCATCTGCGAATAGGCACATTTTGTCCTTAATGCCATCTCCAATGTCATTGATGAAGACATCGAACAACACCAGCCCCAGCCCCAGCACTGAGACCTGCAGAACCCCACTGATAACCTATCTTGTGCCACATAACTCTCCCCCACAACCACTCTCTAGGTTCTGTCCTTGAACCAGTTTTCCATCCATCTGGCCATCTTTTCCCCAACCCTGAGATCCACTACCTTCTTGATCAACCTGTTGTGGGGCATAGAATCAAAGGCCTTGCTGAAATCAAGATAGAGGATGTCTTTATTGTAAATCAGTTGTGCATTTGAGGGGCCCCTGATTGCCAGATCATCTTGAGCACATCTATACAGCAAGAGGTTATGATATGTGCCTTATTTTGCCCATTTGCTCCTTTTCTTCTTACATCATTGTACTCATTATGATTATTTTTGTGTACTGGTATAGGTTTTAACCACTATATCTTGCAACAAAATTCCTTTTTTGCTTTGCACTTCTGTTGACTTTAAACTATTGTGTTGTCCTCTGTACTTCCCAGGACTTCCTTGTAAATAAGCTTTGCTAATGAAGCTTTTTTCTTGGTAAAATAAATAAATACAAATCTCAGGAGTCTGGGGCATGTCACCAAGGAGTTAGCTGAAGCTCAGCAGCAAACTGTCTTATTTAGGTAGGTTGACAGGTTAAACTGGGCTCCCTGCTGGACAGCATAACCTAGAGCCATTAGATTCTCACTTAAACTGCACCTTGTTTTGATAATGGGTGATGACAAACTGAGGTTACAAACTAACAACTTCAGGATGCTGTCCCCATTATGAAAGTTTACCCATTGCTTTGAGATCTCAAAGAGATTTACCGACAGTAGGAAAGATGGGGGAAAAAACTCTCAGCAGGCTCCAGCATAAATGGACGCTCCCTCTCCAGTGACAGTTCGTCAGAGAATTTTCAAGCAGCCTGGTGGCCAGACCAGCACCTGCCTCCCCAACTGGCCAGGGCTTCCTTGCCACAATAAGACTCTGAGTCGGCTTGATCCCCGAAGCCTGTGGGGACCTGCTGACATGGGCCCATCTCATATTCCCTCCAGACTTGTAAGAGTGAGGTGCTGTTCAGGGAGGAAGAAAAAGGGAAGCTGCCTGCCCTCTGCTTGCCCCTCCATCCTTGCCAGTAATGTGATGTAGCAGAGGCCATGACCTAGGCCTGCTGCTGTGTCCTGGCTCTCCCTCACTCTCTGTCAGTGAGTCAGCAGTGATCCTGCTGTCCTTGGCTTCAGCCATTCCAGGATGTAACCCTCACAGTTCTGCTCCACACTGGACAGAGTCCCTTGCCCTTGTAGTGGCCTGACACCAATTCTCCTTCAGGTACTGTCATAGCTCCCCATTCTCTGTCTCCCCCACTGCTGTCCTGCTTCCCCTCCACCGCAGGAGCTCATCACCACTCCCAGTGGACCCCCATGCCTCTCCCCATCCCAGCTCACTGATTGAGTGCAGGATGTCAATGGATGTGTTGCAGTCCATGCTCAGCTAGGATTGGGCTCACATGAACTCCACTACTACCACAGCCACCATGTTATTGACTGAAAACAAACCAAAAGAGCAGCAACAACAGGAAATATCCACATGCGGACAACAGAAACACTGCCCTTCAACCACCTGGTGTGACTGGGCATGCTGGGAGATGCAGTTTCATTCCCCCATAAGATGTAGTTACCTGGCACTGTAGAGCAAGTGCGCATGCACAAGGCCATCTCAGGCACGGTGGCCTATTTTGTTTCACCCACCACTGCAGAAGTTACTGGTGAAAACAAAATAGTGCCCCGAAAAGGGGTGTGTGTTTGTGCAACCCGTGGAGAGGAAGGGCAGTGAAAAGCAAAGGTTGTGGACATGACTGCAGCACTGTGGAAGCATCCAGAGAGGTATCCAGTCATATGCTTCCACAGTCCCTTTTCTATTATCATTTGCAATACATCTACAGGGCTCCACCCATGCAGTCGTAAAAAGGCAAGAACTTTGCAAGTATTTTGACTAGTACAACATTCAAGCATATATGCTGGCTTACACAAGGTACATGCACGTTTTTATGTAAGAATTATATGCAAAGAAAATGAAATGAAATGATATGAAATGAAATGAGTGTGCTAATTTTCTTTCATGAAAGATTTATGCAAGGAAAAATCCTTGCCAATATCATGAGATGCAAGAAAAATTGTGTGTGGGGTTACTGCATTAACTTATTGTTTTTTTCATGTGCATAAAGTGGGGCTTGAAGATACAGCATTCTGGCTCCTGAGGAGGGAATGCAGCCTATTGAGCTGCTGATACCATGTTGTTCAAATGTCATGCAAAAACATTATTTATTTAGTTTTTGTTAACCAGGTATAGAAACATAGACTTTGACGGCAGATAAGGACCGCTTGGCCCATCTAGTCTGCCCATTTCCCTACCTACAGGATAGGCCACAGATCCTAGTTAACCAACCGCCTATTTCTTCCTACCCCCCACAAGAATTGCCTTATGTCTTATGCTTTAGGTAAGTGTGTTAGGCAAACATTGCCTAACTTCTGGCATGACTTGGGAGAGTTACACAGGCAAGTTCAGTACAGGATAAGATTACATACAATAGCAAGCAGTTACCAATGGGAAGAATATATATTGAACATTAAGGGTCTTGATGATCTTATGAGGTGAAAATGGAAACAGTATTACCTATGGGTAACCTGAAACATACATCAGCGCTGAGAGAAATTACAATACATACAATGATAGATTTAAACATGACAATTACATTACAAAGATTGTACAGGTTCAAGTACATGCACAGTGTGCCAAGCTAAGGAGATATTTACGGTACTGGAGTCAAAAACTAGGCACAGAGGAACAGTGGCAAATATCAGCTGGGATTGAATTCCAAAGGTTAGGGGCTGCATAGGCAAAGGACAATCTCCTGATACAGGTTCTGATATTGGGGACAGCCAGAAGTGCCTTATCACAGGTCCATAAGGGGTAAGTACTGTTCCAGGTTTAAGTGGTGCAGTAAGGGATTTGAGCAGCCCATTGTTAAGGATATTGAAGACAGCAGTGCCATAGCTATAATCCCTAAGGGAGGATGAGGGTAGCCTGCCTAGTGTGTTGTATAATTAACAGTGATGAGTGAGCCAGGGGGATTCCGATACAAAGCAAGATATTGTTGTACGTAAAGAACCACTTCAGGAGAGTAGTCTTAGAGGCAGACAGGAAAACAGAGGCACCGTATGTGAGCTTAGGGAGGAGCATTCCTTGGGCAACAGCATGGTGAGCTTGATATGTGAGGTTATGACTCATTTTGTAGGAGATGGCCAGCATGGAGTTTATTGATTTGTTTGTGCCAGAGATATGAAAAGAGTAGCCCAGTGAGGGGTTAAGAGTAACTCCAAGGTAGGTGAAAATGGAGACTGAAGTGACTAAGGTACCATCTTGATAAGCTGTGGTGAGAGGGAATGGGCAGGCTCGTAGTCTGGCAGATGTACCAAACAACATGGACTGGGTTTTAGATGCATTCAAAATTAGCTTATCTGTTAACAGTCACAAGTGGGTGGACTGTAGATCAGTAGCTAAGTTATGGTTTGTAAGGCCAGTACTATTGGAGTGAGTATAAGGTACCAGGTCGTTGGCAAACAGGACAGCAGAGCAGTGAGATAGGCAATGGCCTATATCATTTATATGGAAGAGAAACAGATGTGGTCCAAGAATGGAGTATTGTAGGACTCCTACAATTGTCAGAGCAGGGTCAGAGAGGGAGGAGTTGTACAAGACTCTCTGTGATCTATTTCTTAGATAATTACGGAACCAGGGGAGAGCAGATTGCAAGATACCAAGGTTTGATAGCTTACTGAAGAGTAGAGAGTGAGTTACAAGGTCAGATGCCTTTGTCAGTTGAATAAAAGCAGCACCAGTAAGGTCACCAGAGTTCATGGCTAGGGCAATATCATCATCAAGATGAGGAGGGCAATGGAGGTGCTATGACCTTTCTGAAAACCATGTTGTCAGGGGGATAGGAGGTAGTAAATGAGAGGTATTGCATTAATTGAGAAGCCACCACCTTCCCAAGAATTTTGTTTAGGGCAGATACAATGTCAATTGGTCTGTAATTTTGTAATAATTTGGGGTCCCTTTTTTGAAGATGGGAGCAACATAAAAGTGTTTCCACAGATCTGGTACACCAGCCATTAAGAATGGGTTAATTAACCTGGTGACAGGAGAAGTTAATTCCTTGGCTGCAATCTTTAGGAGTTCTGGCTTGACACCTTTGGAGCCTGCTGACATGGAAGGAGGAATCTGTGCAAAAAGACTGCCAATCTCAGAGGTACTGACATGCCTATAGTAAAACAGAGGCAGTTATGGACTTTCAGGGGGCATTGGGTGGGAATTACTAGTGGACAAAAAGGTGGGTTTATTAGGGAAGGTCATTGTGTAAGAGGAGAGGAGAGATCAAAGAAATGATGGTTGAAAGTATTTGAATACTGTTATTGTTATTTCAGCTGACACCATTAAGAAGCATGTCAGAGAAGGAGTGATCCACAAGCTATCCTACCATGTTCCTAATGTGTTTCCAGAAAAGCCCTGGCTTATGGGCAGATGTGTTTAGAAGTTTTTTACAGTGTGTACTTTTATTTTTCCTAATAGAACTCTTGCAGACATTCCACAGGGTACTGTATGCTAGCCATCTTCCAGGGAGGGGGAAACCTTGAAATTGTGTCACTTTTTGTCTCCCTCTACAATCTTGCTGCTTAGTAGTCTATGGTCTAACCATTTGGTAATAGGGGCATGCACTCTTCTTTTAGTATGAGGCGAAAAATTGTCCTGGAATGTGAAGAACTCTGAGGTGAAGAAGGTGGTTGCTATGTTTACGTCGGTGGCTTCATAGAGGAAGGATCAATCAGTATTTGAGACAGCAAGCCTAAAAAGCGCAGGGCCTAGGCCTAAGAATTTCCTGAAGTGGATGATTCTGAAGGGAGGGCTTTGGGCAGTTGGCATGCCAAGCACTGTAGACAGGTACATGATCACTAATGGTATCAGGCAGACACCCAAGCATTTTATCCTACCTTGCATGGGAGAAAGTATCCAGTCTATTAGGTTTGTGTTTTACAGTTGCTGGAGTATCTAGTGGGCTCTGTGGTGAGCTGTGATAGGCTCAGAGCCTGCACCACTGCCTTGTTACATTCACTTAGCCAGTTGATGCTGAAGTCACCAAAAGCTAGGAATTCATTTTTCTTAATCAGTAGACCGATAGTTTTAATGAGTGAGAGAAGCTGGCTAGAGTTACCACTGAGAGGGATATGGATGCAGAACAGTTGTAGCTTTTTGGTACCACCCGCTGTGAGCATTGTGTAACAGCATTCAATGAGGAGTTCAAAGGGGGTGGGTCATTTGGTGCTATTAAGCTTAAGTGGTATTTGTAATAAATCAGCGAGCTACCACCTTTTTTTAGGACCTGGGTGATCAGACCGAATGAAACTAGGGAGGGCACACATTCTGTCTAGAATAGAGTGTTTTAGCATTCTTGATAGTCCTAGGATATCTGCTTGGTAATGGATCCAGAAAACAGTGATTAAACTTTCAGACCAACCAAGCTTAAACAGTTTTCTTTTGTTACATCTATGCTGGTCCAATAAAAGGTATCAAACATTTGTTTCTAGATCTGTTCTTACAAGGACCAATACAGCAACTAATTATTTCTGTAGTTAGTAATGGGTGACCCATGCTATCAGCTCATCCATTTTGGGGACTAGGCTTCTGATATTAGGTGAGCGATTTTTAGGCCCTTGGGATTTTGTCAAAGTGTAGGGTGGAAATAGGAGGGCGGGCCAGGGTTTAGATCAACATCACCTGCTGTTAGTAAGCTGGTGATAGCTGGATACATTAAGGGATTATATTTTAGGAGAAAATTTGCACTGAAACCACAACAGAGCTGATTTTTAAGGTAGAAGACCATTTTTAAAATACAGTGCAGTGGCAGAAGAAATTGCAGTAGTTTATTTGGTTCCATATGGGGGCTAGCATTTTTTCGGGGGGACTTGATGCACTGTAGGATCCTTTTCTGCGGCAGGTTTCTATGATTCTATGATATGGAAAGGGTAATTAGATATGGAAAAATCATTAAGACTAAGAAACGCTTCCTTGTTTGTTTTAGTTTTGGGTAACCGATCAAGCATGCAGAGTGCACACATTAGGAGTATAGTGAGTAGCAAGTTACTCATTAGTTGCTTCATTTCAGCTGGGTCCAAAGTAGGATCAGTACCTTCTGAGGAAGCAAGGACCAGCTGCTTAATTAGTAAATTACTACTTAGCAAGGCACAAGGGAGACCTGTTAATACAGTGCTTAAATAGGGAAGAGGGGCTGTTTATGGGCTACCTTATAAGCATGGGATCACTAACCATAGGGTAAAGAATCATGAAGAGTGTAAGCAGCACAGGGGGAAGGGAGGGGGGGGTGAGATAGAAGAAAATCTGGTAATATCTAAGTCACTGGCTTCAGCTACATCCAAAGGTGTTCAATCACAGATACAGGCCTACCCTGGGAAGGGTGTATGGCAGAGTTAAATATAACTAACAATAGGTGAGCCTCAAGTTATTACAATACACAGGGGTGTAAGCTAGCAAAACAGCCCTACCCTAAATTCCATGATTAGCTGTATCCAGTAAAATTGGCAGTTTCAATGTCACTGACTGCTATAACATTCAGAGGTGAAACTGTGCTGCAAAGGCTTACCCTAGAAAGGGTGTTGGCTAAATACAGTAATACAGCCTGTTTCTAAGTATATGGCTGAAACAGCACACTTAGAAGAATTGTGAAATCAGGCCTACCCTATAAAGGGTGTTTGGCTAAAATCTATAAGGCTGCCAAATTACAGTATCCCCTGTGATAACCCCAAACAAGGGTATACATACATAGGAAGGCATACCTTAGACAGGGAGTGTGGTATGTCCTGTGTAGCTGCTAATTTCAAAGTCTCGGGCTACTCTAGTATGCTGAGGTGGCAACACCATTCAAGGGTACCTTTTTCCTTATTGTCCTTCTATCCACTGTAGTGCTCATGGTGGCCTGCAGTACATGATGCAGAGTAGCTGGCTGAACCAGCTGCCTACAGTCTGACTCCGGCAGACTCAAGGCAGACAACTAAGCTATCCTTGGTGTGTAGTCCTTCGTGCAGAGGTCGCAGCACAGAGGGCCACTTGCGGAGCACTGCTGAAATACTAAAAAGTGCCACACCCTTTCCTGAAGAGCTGGCTCCTAATTGGCTGGAGGCTGCAGGGGAGGAATTCAGCATCAAAATTCAAATGTTCAATGTCTTTGCTGGCAGGGGCTCTGGCAGCCATTGTGGGAGGGCTACTTTCAAGTGTGTCTGCCCTCACGAACCCTTGCTGCTCCCACAAGGATTCTGCTGGCACTGAGTCAGAAATGCCAACTCAAGGGATGAGAAACAGTGGCTTTCTGTCAATTCCACCGTGTCCTACAGGAACAAAAAAGGGTCGTTCCTGCAGGAAAGGTGCTGGAAAGTCCTAAATAAACTGGCAAGGCAAAAAAGGACTCAGCACTCGATACCACAGTAGTCTCAGACAGAAATCTTTCCACCAAGCTTATTTTATTATGAAAAGTCAAACATCATACAGTGTGGCCGGTGTAGCCCTGTGAGACCACCATAATCCACCAACGTTTCACACTCTTGTTGAGTGCTTTGTCAAGGACCTTGAACTTGGTGGAAAGATTTTTGTCTGAGACTACCGTGGTACTGAGTGTTGAGTCCTCCCTGTCCTGCAGAGCTGCCTCCCAATTGGTTGGAGGCTAGATGGGAGGGAAGCCCCACCAAAATTCAAATAACTGGGCCCAAGCACTTGACTACTGATAGGGTCTCTTCTAGTTTCTCCCTATCTGTCCCAGGGGATTCCCAGGAACCAAAGGGCTTTTTGAGGGTCCAGATCCTCACACAAGTCAATAAGTTTATTGCAGGCCATGGTATCAGAATAGTTTTGGGGTCTGGGGGGTCACATCACTGTCCTCGTAAGCAGAAACCTCCATGTGGTGCATGACTGGTAAAAAGTAGATCCCCACAGTGCCGCCACGATGTAACCGGGTCACCATGTAATTTACGGCTAATACTCTTGCGTGTTGGGCTCCAACCAGGTTGAGGGTCCTGGATTCTGTTTTGTTGGAAATGTGGGTTCTTCCCCAAGATAAAAGTAAATAGCTTGGTGCCTCCACCCAGAGTAAATTATAGTGGGACAGTTATTGGTGTGGTATAACCTGATGCTGTACCTACCTACCTCCCCTCACAGTCATCTCACACATGGAATACCATAAACAGTTTTGTTCTTTCACTGTGCATGCAATTTATGACTATTGCTAATAATATACTCACAGACAGTATTGAATAAAAACAGTAAAAGATTTATTAAATAGGGAGGGGGGGGAGAAAAGGGATGCAGAAATAAATAACAACTGTGCAGATTTTAGGCAACAAGCAAACGACGACAATAACCTTGTCCATCATCCAATACACAACAGTTATCCCACTTCTCCACTGGTACCAGTGTTCCTCAATGCCTAAATGGATACCCAGACAGAGAAGTTGCAGGCATGTACTTTCCTGTGGGGTGGCTGGCATTGGTGCACTTTCAAATAAAACAGAAACTTGCTGGCAAACTTTATACAAATCCCCAGGTCAGGGCAGACCCTGTGTTTACTCACGGTTCTGCAGTCCACAGGGTCTGGGTAGCAACAGCAGGCTGAGTAAGTTCAGCTTGGGCCTCGAGCAGTGGAGCTGGTCTGCAACTGACTTAGCTGGAGCTAGTCTAGCAGCTTGTCACCTTCAGGTTGTTGCAGGCTCTGGCACCTTGTCACCTTCTGTGCAGCTTGTTACCTTCTTGCAGGCTGGATCAGACCCTGGAACAGGCCAGTACTGGGGACCAGGGCCACACACCTACCCCACACATCCAGGCATCTAACTCCCAGGGCAGATGATGGGTAATGCCCAGCTATGGAATTACCTGGCTGATTCCCCAGACCACCCTTGCTGGCAGTGGCTCCTGCCCTGGAGTTCCAAAATCAGTCAGTCTCTTATTCTCTGCAAGCAGCCGATGTGGTTACCTCTGGAAGCATGTCTGGATCATCTCCCAGGCTAGAGGTGGCAAACAGTCTCTCACGCAATTCCAAAGCTGCAGGTTCAAACCCCAAAACAATTTCTTCATTTAAACTGGGTTTTCTTCTCGAATGTCCCTGGACTCTGGATGCTTAATCTGGGTAGCGCTTCAGGCATATGGCATGACTGCAGTGCAACCCTCCTCATAGGCTGAGGGCTTTTCTTAAATGGGGCAGAGTTCTAGCTACAAACAGCTCTCAGTCTTCTGCTCTGGAAAAGTTTCCTGAAGTTTGACTGTGGAAGCTTTAGGCCAGCTTACAATACTTTTCATCTGACACAGTTGAAGCCCTCCTATCTCACCGAGAGCTTCAACCAGACTGCCCCAAGCTGTAACTGTCACTGGGGTCTGAAGAGAGAATAGCAGCTTCTCATTGGTTGACACAGCTGTCCATCTGCCAAATTAATATGCATTAAGTCCCCTCAGCATCTGATTGGTTGGCTGTTTATGGCACAGTCTAGTCCCCATAGCCAGGAGCCATAGCTACAGTCCTTCGGGCTCCTCTGACTGTAGGGTCAGGGGTAACAAATATAGTTGGTTTAATTCTGTTCAAATAAAGTCCCAACTTTAGCAGTCTCTTGCTGAGCTTCTGTAATGTTTTAAATTAAATGGCCCTCATCATCCAGCAACTGCCCCTCTGCCCTTTCATCTGGTGGCAGAGTGGGGCTTGAAAGAGACTCCCCTGCCTCTCGCTAGCACTATAGTACTGTTCACCCAGGCAAGAGCTTCATTATTAAGCAGTCTCAGCTGCTTTTAAAGACACTGCATGCCCTTTAAAGTAATAGTACTCTTATAGCACTGCTGCAGAGTTTATTTTCTTGCTTCCCCTTTCTGTGTGCCTCCAAATCCCTCTTATGTTGCTGGAGTCCTGGGGTTTGAAGCACACAAAGGGGACCATGAAAGAGAGTGGCTTTACACATGCAGTGCCATAACACTTCACAGAATCTGTAAGCCGCCTACCAGCTCACACGTTCGAGGGAGAGCCAGCTCAGAGGTGTGAACATTGAGCTGCATGCCACTTGCTGGCTGTACTGTCAAGTAGGTGATTCTAACATTTACAATCGTTTGTCTGGTTCCCCACCAGGATTACTAACACTGGTGACCAGCAGGAGCATAACAGGAACCAAAACTGACCAGGACTGGCAGGACCAGTGGCTGGGGGCGAATTAAGCTATGCCCCACCTGTGGGGGTTACATCTGTATGTATCCATCATTGTGTTGTATGTATTGTGCCTGACTCAACTACAGTCGTCTGGAACTGCTCATAAGTACTTATATTGTTTTCTTTGTTACTTTGCCATTGACATGGAACCTTTGTAAATGAGCACTTGTGCTCAAAGGTACTCTCCCAAAATCTCAATAAATTAATTAACTAATTAATCTTCTACAGGTAATAAAGGAAGAGCTAAGTATCTTTTGTGGAAAGATGAAAATATTCTGCAATGTCCCATGCAGTAGTGTGTGTATTTCAATTGCACATTTGTCCAGCACATGTCTCACAATCAGATATGTGTGTGTTAAAAACAAGGTACAGTATATGACAACATTTCCCATCTTTGATAGATTTACCATTTTACTGCCTCTTTCCATCATGAAGATGTCCATATTGAACAGTGAGGTCATATACAAATGCGCAGCAGTGATGTGATGAACCACAGAATACTTCTGCATTGTGTTACCCCATCCCATACATCAATTTCACATTACATACAGCAAACCTTCTTTTGCTGCACCTCTGTAAGGCTGAGTACTGAGACAAGGGCCTTGCAAAAGGGTAAGATTATTTCTACTGTTGTGATGGTCACTCCCCCCACCCCCTTTTGAGTGGTGATATCACATTTGATTTGGAGACAACATAATAGAGTAATACTCAGGAATGGTTGTTCCTTTACTAAAATCAAAGATTGGGGGATTGCGGAGAGGGGTGAACATTACAATATGACAATTAAGGGTTGATCACGTGATGCAGAGTGCTGAGTAGAAGCTCCTTCAAGAAGCTCCTGCCTCCAGATCACTAAATCATCTTTTTTGGATGTCAAAACTTCTTAATTCCTCCTGTTTTTGTGATTCAGCGCTGTCTAAATGATGTGGAAGTCTGGTTTGAATATAATTTCGACGGATGGAGGCTTACATGAAGAAAGCCCTGCAGAAGCATACCTCCCCAGCTACTCCCGAAAAGGCCTCTAAAAAATCTAGGGCTTCGGGTGGGCCTGGGCCTGTTCCTCCGAGTCAATTTGGTGAGCAGGAACCTTTAACGCTTTCCAGGTTCCTCGAAGAATTTAAGCCTTTTAGTGAGGAAATGAAAGAAATGGCAATGGATCTGAAATCTCTTTCCAGAAAGTTGGATGAAGTCTCGCTATCTTTTTCCGATAATACAGCTCGAATAGTTTCTATAGGGAAAAAGCTTGGAAGTCTCGATCCTGATCTGGTCTCTATGTGTCAGAAATTATCTCGTTTTGAATCCAAGCTCGAAGATCTAGAGGGCCGGAGCCGTAGAAACAATGTTGTGATTCTCGGGCTACCAGAGGGAGAAGAAGGCCAAAATGTTGTGGCATTTGTCCAGAAGTTGGTAGAGTGGGTAGCCGGCCCATCTCCTTTTGGCCCTGGCTATATCATAGAGTGAGCTCACAGGTCCCTACGGCCTAAACCTTCCCCGGGGGATCCCCCTGCCCCATCATCTGCCGGTTTTTGAACTATTTGGAGAGGCAGCACTTTCTGCAGAAAGTACGAGCTTTGCAAGAGGTTCACTGGGAAAACATGAAGCTGAGAATTTCACAAGATTTGCCTGGCTCGGTTCGCATGAAACGCAAAGCATTCCACCCTATTGTTTCCAAGATAATTGCGGCTGGCTTGAAGTTCAGGATGGGCTACCCAGCCAGGCTACAGATTCTAATAAACGGATCCTGGTTAAACTACGATGATCCTGCAGCGGCCCTGATGAGCCTTAAGTCTACGTTGCCAGATATTTTTAAGGATCCCTGAGATGTGGGAAACCATCTAGTGTGAAGACGTGGGGAAATTTCCCTTGTTGGTTTGGACTGGGGGGATCATTGCAGGCCGTGCTAGCTTCCAGTTTTTTTGGCTCCATTTGCAAAGGGCCCACGCTGGTTTGGAGTAAGGGACACTTGGGGTCTCGGGCCTGATCATGGGGGATCTATATACCAAGTCTTAGTAGTTTTTGTGTGATAAACATAGCAGAGAGAGGAGTTAGCTTTGTTGTGATTCAGGTTTGCAGTTTTTTCGTCTGGATTGGTATTGGGACTGTCTTGCGCTTTCTCTATCTTTAACTCTCACCCAGTTATGACCTGGAACCGGTCACTAGAGGGCGCTCCAATCATAGGTGATTCGCAAGGATGCAGTCCTCAACTCGAGGGGGATTTAACCGAATCTTATCACTCGATCTGAGTGCAGAATTGTCAGTTTTCATAGGGAGAGCCTGTGCATTTAAAGGCGGGTTATTCCTGGGTAGAGGTGCTTAGTATGCCTTCCCCTCCGGTGGTGTGATTACAATTTTTCTTTTTCTCGATCCCTGTTCTCAATCTGTGCTGCAGGTAACTCCCCCTCACTGGGTTCCTGGTCTGGTTTTGGTTTAACTATAGTCGCCTCGCGAGGCAAGTGCGGCTCCTGTTTTCTCTCTCGGTTCCATCTGAGTTTCCATGATCACCTGGGTTGTGCATGGATTTCATTGAGGTCCCTTTCAAATAGGATCCCTACAAGTCTATACTTCGGTGGGATTGTGGTGAAAGCCCAGGATCGTTCCCTCTTTTTTGGGAATAATTAGCACTGTTTTGTTCTCAATATGAAGATATTTGAATGTAATAGTCTCTAGTAATAGGGGACACTATCGGGGGGCGGGAGTAGAAGGAAAAGCACTAGTACTGTGCTGAACGACGCCTGACAGTTTAGAGGGTGGAGGGAGGGCGGGTTATGGGGTACTGTTGGAGGATGGGGGTGGGGACGAGAGGATTTAAACTTGGGGGGGTTAGGGAGGAGGGTGGGTTTTACTGCAGTAACCCTTAGGGTATGGTTACAGGGGATATATACCCCATGTGCTGAGCTGAATTTTTCAAGTTCAACTCCTATTACTGGATGGCTAATGAGATAACCTTTGCGACCTGGAATGTTAAGGGGATCAGAAAGAAGCATAAACAATATCAGGCTCTCAAACATTTAAGCTTACTCAGCTCTCGGATAACTTTCTTACAAGAAACCCATTTACTAGAAGTGGAAGCCTTACAGTTAAGGAGGCAGCAGGTGGGATCAATTTACAGCGCTCAGGGATCTACAAATAGTTGTGGGGTCATGCTCATGATTAACAGGGGTATTCCTTTCATTTCTACACAGGTTATTAAAGATCCCGAGGGAAGGTTTACCCTTGTTAAAGGTACTGTCTGGTCTGTTTCAATATTATTGGGCAGTATTTATGGCCCCAATTTGGATGACCCAGGATTCTTTATGAGACTTATATCTATCATTCTTCCAATGTTTCCCATTAGGATTATTTTAAGGGGAGTCTTCAACCAAGTGCTCGAGCCTAACATAGATAGATTAGGTAGAGGTCTGGGAGGGGCCAGTCCCGGGCAGAAGGCGTTTAATGATTTATTGGACCAATGCAGGCTCTGCGATGTCTGGCGTGTTTTACATCCTGATTCTAGGGAGTTTACCTTCAGGTCTATGACACACGGCTCGCAGTCCCGCATTGACTACATACTCATTTCTCAGTGCCTATTACCCGGGGTTAAGACCTCCTTGATTCAACCTGGCCCAATCTCTGATCATTCATTAGTAGTATGCAATTTGGTACTGCTTAATTTACCTAACAGAGAAACCAGATGGAAACTTAATGATCAACTTCTTAAGGATGTTAAATACTGTAAACTTATAAGGGAGCAAATAGAATCCTTTTTTTCATCTAACCCGTTAGATAGTGCAAAGCCAGATATTTTGTGGGGGGCCTTTAAAGCCTTCATGAAAGGGATCTTTATCAGTATGGCAGTTGGTAGGAAAAGGGCACAGGAGAAGGAATTAAAATTCTTATTATCCCAGATTAGATCTCTCGAAGTTAATTTCTCAATTAATCCCCTAGATGAGGATACGAGAAAACTTCTAGTGCTGAAAGATAAATACTTGGAGTTACTTTGAGACAAAGCAGAATTAGCTATTATCCATACAAGGGCTAGTTACACCGATCAGGGGCAAAAGGCGGGACGCCTACTGGCACTGCGTATTAAGCAACAGGAATCAATGAGATTTATCCCTCCTATCAGGGCAATGGCTGATGGATCTTTAAAAGTATCTCCCACTGAAATAGTTCAAGAATTTACCAGTTACTATACAAACTTGTACAGTGACATGGAGCACCCCCCTTGTCCTGAGGATATAGTGAGTTACTTAAAAGACTCTCATTTGCCCTCTATCGCTGATCGGTAGAGAGATTTTCTGGTTGTTTCTATCTCTCAGGAAGAAATTGCCAAGGTTATTAGTGAACTACCAGCAGATAAGGTCCCAGGCCCTGATGGATTCTCCTCCCTATTCTATAAGGTCTTCCGGGACCTTCTATTACCAATACTTGGCCGTTTATTTCAGCATATTTTAGCTGGGGCGGAAACAGATCCACACCTCTATGAGGCTTTGATTGTTCTGCTCCCCAAACCAGATAAAGACCTTGAACTGGTTCAAAGTTATAGACCTATCTCACTTTTAAATCAAGATATTAAAATCCTCTCCAAAATATTAGCCAATAGGCTAACGGTAGTTCTTCCTGAGCTAATAGGTATTAACCAGGTAGTATTTATGAAAGGGTGTTCATCCTCTGATCACTTACGTACCTTGTCACATGTCTTCTCGGCTACCAGGGATGCTGAGTTCCCTGCAGGCTTGGTCTCCCTGGACGCCAAGAAGGCATTTGATTGAGTGAACTGGAACATTTTGTTCCGAGCTCTAGAGGCTTTCCATTTTCCCTCTCTGTTTGTTTCCTGGATTGCCACACTTTACAAAAATCCCACTGCAAGAATCTCTGCGAATGGGGCATTCTCTAAGCCCTTTTTGCTTCATTCAGGTACTAGGCAAGGGTGCCCCCTATTTCCTCTGTTATTTAATTTATATCTGGAACCTCTTATTCAAAATATTCTCAACAATGTTTCTACACAAGATGCGAGAGTCGGACGACACGAAATTGAAGTCACTGCATATGCGGACCACTTGTTAATACATTTGTCTCATCCTGTTGCCTCAGTTCCGGCTTTGCTAAGGGAAATAACAAGATTTAGTGACTTGTCCAGTTACAAATTGAATGCTAGTAAATCCCTATTTTTTCCATTAAACCATAAAGTTTTCAAAAGTGACATTAGCCCTTTTGGTTTATGCTGGACTTCTAGGTCATTTAAATACTTGGGTATTAAACTTTCTCGTAACCCTTTAACATGGTTTAAATAGAATCTGGATTCCCTATTGCAAGTGATTACTCATGACCTTGAGAGGTGGTCTAAACTTCCTATTTCACTATGGGGCCGGATTAACATAATTAAGATGAACATATTTCCTAGGATCTTCTACCCATTATCTCTCCTTAACACCTTTATTCCTTTACTCTGGTTTAAAAAGACACATGGTGTATTCACTAGATTTATCTGGGCTGACAGATATCCTCATTTGGCTTATCATAAATTGGCAGCCCCGAAACTGGAGGGGTTTTGAATTCCCCGTCTGGCCATATATCACTGGGCTAGTCACCTTGTGAAATGTTTGAGATGGGTATCTCCCGGCCCAGAAGAAGAGCAACCGGTTTGGCTTAAAATAGAACTGGACGCAATTAAGGCCAAAAATTTTGACCCTCTTGCATTATTTTTCTTTAAGTTTTCTCAAGTATGCATGACCGAAGAGTGCCCCATAATAATGACCTCTTGAAAGGTTTATTTTCAAATGTGTTCCTTTTTACAATATTCCCCTCATCTGGACCTGGCCCAATCTATTTGGAACTCTCCATCATTTA
Organism: Neoceratodus forsteri; assembly: GCA_016271365.2. Taxonomy (NCBI): domain Eukaryota; kingdom Metazoa; phylum Chordata; order Ceratodontiformes; family Ceratodontidae; genus Neoceratodus; species Neoceratodus forsteri. Next base: position 172,458,086 of record CM057456.1, on the reverse strand, counting down.
CTATTAATAAGAATCAGATTTCTTGTCACTGGTTGCCTCAATTGGGAGAGGAGAAGCATTTTTCTTTCACGGATGGAGAGGGGCATTGGTTATCAGTGGAAGATATGATTAAGAAATTTCTCATCCCGGTTTCTTCCCATTTTAAAGTTTTACAATTAAAGCATTTACTTGTAATTACATTGGGTAATACTCCTCCCTCCCAGACCATCTCTTCTCTGATACCCAAGGTTTCCCCACTTTCTGGTTCTTCTGGTGTAATCTCTAAACTATATCAGGTTTTGTTTCATAAAAAGTATGGGGGTCCATTTGGGCCTTCAAAATTCTGGAATAATTTTTTCCCTCAACTTTATTTGGATTGGCACTCTCTCTGGAGTTCATGTCATAAATTTATTTCTCAAGACAGACTGCGCCTCGTGCAATACCATATCTTGCATAACTTGTATTATACCCCGGCCAAATTACATAGGTGGGCTACCTGAACTCTAACATGTGCAATAAATGTTTCCAGGAAGAGGGTACACTTTTCCACATGTTTTGGTCCTTGCCCAAAATTTCCCTTTGGGATTCAATCAAAACTTTCTTAGACCCCTGTTGGGCCTTCGAATAATTCACTCCCGAGATTTACCTGTTGGGGGACCTGTTTTTTATCAGAGTTAAGGTACGAAAGTTCCACATCTCTATGATTGCCTTATCGGCTAAGAAGCTTATTCTTCGTCACTGGAAAGACAGGTCCTCCCCCTCTGTCCAGGAATGGGTAAAAGAGGTTTTGTCCAATCTGAGCACAGAAAAAGCGATTGCTAGTCTCCAGAATAGATTGGCAGCGTATACTAAAATCTGGGATCCCCTTCACTCATTAATCTCTCTGGTTCAAGGCTAAATCTATCTTAGGCTTCATGCTCTTGTAAGACTTTAAGTAGGGAGCTTGGCATTGACGGGAACCAGGCTGGGTTACTGCAGTAAGGGGAGGGTAGGGTGGGTTAGGCAGTTATTCTTTTACATTGTATCAGTGAGTCTTTGTCAATGTTACTTAAACTGCCTTCTATTGCGGAAAATGTATCAAACTTTAAATAAAAAAAAAACAATATGACAATTAAGGGAACTGGAGGGCAAAGTTAGGGAGGATGGATACTTTTAAAGATGTATTTGGCTCCAAACACAGTACAAGGAGTCAACATTTTTTGTTTTAATAAAAAAAGTTTGTAGCTGGTCCACCAGCACAGGCGAAACAATACTGCACATGATGCCAGTGACCATGGTTTGTGAGTGAGGCTAGGTTGTTGGAGGCCAGCAAAGGAGGGAGGACTGAGCATTCCCAAGGATTCTTTCCTCCTCCATGGTGGGAGGGACAGACTCTGCTGTGTAATTACCAGCTAGGTGATCATGTGTAGGTATTCTGACTGCAGCTGGAATACAAGGGGAGGAGAGGACACCAGTGAGCTCTGAAATGGTAAGCATTCCTTTTGTGTATGTATGCCACTGAGTCATGGATGTTGGTTTCCTTCAGACAAGGAGAGCAAACAGTAAAAAAGCATCCATACCACATGATGAAGCCTGGTACTCTTGGTCCCCATGATGATAACTGTCTATGCCACCACTGTCTGGCAGGGGCAGGATGGGCCCCCAAATGCCCCACCACAGAGAGAGAAGTCTGTGGTAACAGGTAATGGGAGTAAGTAGCCCGGATGGGGGGATGAGACTGGGAAGTCACTGTGGCGATGAGGGCTACTGTGACAAGCAGGTGCAAGTAAACAAAATGTTTGAGAAAAATGGAGAAGGGGTGAAGGGCTATAGGGTAGGAATGAATAACAGGAAAAGAGGTGATCCAGTGACTAACCCTGGCCACCTTGTAATCGCTAGAGGTTTATTGTATTTTTTTTTATATTTCTGGGTATTTTTGTTGCAAATAGACATGAATAGGAAAAGCACAGTAAACAGTCCTGGGTATCAAGTGTCCCTTTTATTTGTTGAATTTGTGAATTAATATTCAGGCCATGATGACCCTTACAGGGAACATGTCTGTTAATTTTCCTATATGCTCATCTGCTGGCATATAACTGGTGTTGAGTTCCAGTTGGGAATTTGCCTTATGGAGTTCCAGAGGTTGTGAGCACAAGGTGTTCCCAACCATGTATTACTTCTGAGAAGTGTTAGTCAGGTCTATCATAGTTTGTGGAGATCCTATTGTTTACAGCACATATAAGAACTCTATAGGACAACTACTGTAATCCATCTCTTTAAGTCAATAAACAAACGCTTTTCTAAAAAAAAAGAAACAAACTAGCAGCAGTATTTCACATGGGGAGAGATGAACAGGAGCTCACTCATAGCAGATGGTTTCCAGGCAGCATATCATGTGACATCACTTCCCAACGTACTCAAGAAGCTACAGTCACATCTCTTTAATATCTGTAGTGGGATTCCAGCCACCAGCACAAATAAATCACAGTTTGAATCAGCAGAATTTAGTTAAAACATCTTAAAAAATAATTGAATTTGAAGTTATTCTATTTTTTTATTACTAAGTGCATTCACAGCACATGGAAATCTGGTCTTTGTCCCTTACACTTCACTTACAGCAAAGGCTTATTCAGAAGCTGAAATGTTAATCCATTGCTTGTAACACTTCAGTCTGCAGGGCTTCATAACTTCAGCCACTGAATAAGCCTCCTCTATAGATGAACTAGGAGGAACAAAGCTTCTGTTTTCATGCAAATACCTTATGTAATGAAGAACAGCATTACTAAAAAGTCAAGGTTTTATTGGGATGCAGTGCAATAGAATTCTGTGGATCCAAACTGATTTTTAATATTTTTGTTGCAGTTAGCCAGAACCTTTCTTTAAGTTATATGATATATCTACTTTGTTTCATTGGCCAACCTAAAATTTTGTTTCTGAGACATTTTCACTTATAACTTTTTGCTAAATCAAATCCACTTTCTGACCTTAAAATTAAACATTTTGGAATAATTCATAAAAAAAATGATACAGGGCCCGATTACAAGATGCACTTGTTAAACTGTAGGCATATGAGAGTTGCACTATGAGGCCAGCCGGGACCCTGTGCCATATTCCAGGACAAGCAGGGTCCCCGGCACCTATGCCCATGACATGCGGCAGCTGAAAGCTAGCACCAAAGGAATGGTGCACCAGACCAGGGTGCTGCAAGTCACAGCATGCAATCTACTGCTCCCCCAGTGTCCCCACCCTGAAATGCACCTGGGGGCATTGGGGGGGCTGGCCAGTTGGCACAGGCAATCAGGGGGGCACATCTGAAAATGGACCCAGGAGTCACAAGTTCGGGGGTGGGGGGCATGACAGAGCGAGGGGACATGAGGGAGTGGGGGGGCAGGTGGAGCACATCCATGTAAGTTCCATAGTGCTGTGGGGGGGCATCCATAGCTGTGCCAGGACAGATGCCCCTTAGACCACCTCCTAGCTGGTCTAACCCCACTATGCCATACTGGGTCCTGGAATGGCATAAGTGGGTCACGGCAGCCACCCTTCCAGAATAGGGTGCAGTTGGTGCTGTAACCCACCCTTGCATCATGCCACTGTGGGTTGCAGACGTGGTGGGTGGTATTGCCCTCCTTTGGCACAACCCACATATGGCATGGTGCAAGGCACCTTCTGGAATTGTAACTTGCATTATGCCTGGCATAAGGTGCGATTTGTGCTAGGAGGTTTGGCATATATCACCCTGCACCAGGCATAGCCTGTTTTCTGCCTGTTTTCATTGGAGGAGAGGAGAGACAGGGGGGACATGATTGAGGTCTTCAAGTACCTCAAGGGAATAAATAGGGTAAACATGGAGGGGATCTTTAGACTAAAGCAGGGAGGTATCACCAGAGGGCATGGTTTGAAGTTGGAAGGTGGAAGGGTGAGGGGGGAAAAGAGGAGGAGGTTTTTCACTGAGAGGGTAGTGGGCCCATGGAGTGCACTGCCTGGCAAGCTGGTTCAGAGATCCACAGTGGAGGGCTTCAAGAGAAGGTGGGACAGACACAGAAAGTGGATGTATCAGATGATGGCCTGGCCCAGGGGGGTGGGGATGGATGATAGGGGTTTCTGGAACACAAGGGGGGCCTCGGCACCCAACTAGGGATCTGAGGTTTGAGCAGACTTGATAGACCATAAGGCCTAATCTGCTGGCAATTAGTATGTTAGTATGTCTTAGAATCGAGCCCACAGAGTCCTAACTACTGGAACTAAAATGTATACATCCAGAAGAAGATCCAAATGGTGCCCAAGTGGAAACTGCAGTACATCGGGTAGGGTTGTGGCTCTTTGACCAACCTTAGAAATAACTTTTTTAAGCCTGGGAAGATACAAAAAAAAAAAGAAGAAGAAGAACAGCCACTCCATATACAGTATATTGCAAGTAATGTTCAGGAATGGTCATTTCTCATGTTCAGATGCAGTTTTACTGCTTGTCTTTTTTGAAGCTTTCACAGAAAATCCTTTTAGTCATTTTTAGACCAGCTGGCAGAATTTTTGGTGAGTACTGATTCCATTCAAGCAACAATGACATCAGTTTCCTCAAGTTCCTGGTACTGAGCTGTCATGACCTTCAGAAATGTCATTGTTGCTTGAATGGAATGAGCACTCACACCAGGTTCCGCTAGCTGGTCAAAAAATGTCTGAGAGATTTTTTGTGAAACCATCAAATTGAAGAACATTAAAATAGTATCTGAACATGACAAATGGCAATTTTTTCATTTCACATGTAGTAAATAAGGGTTGGTTGTCCTTATGTTAGGGAAAAGGAGTAAAGTTTGTAATATGTTTATAATATAGCTGCAGTTGATGTTTAAGGAGTCAGTAGTGGTATAATATGTCTTTAACTGACTGCCTCATTGTCTCATGTCTCTATGCTATTGTGTTCTGCATGGGTGCAGTGCAGTTAAGATTCAAAAAGAGAAACCAGAGGAAGAGAGACTTGAGACAGCAGCACAGATAGCACAAACAGGATGGTTGTGTTGTGGAGAGAAAACGTAGCTAAAAAAATTGTGTGAAAGATAAACAATAAAAAAACTGAATTCCTTTTCAAGTTCATATGCTGCAACATTGGTTAATATTCTTTTGAAAAAGCATAAAGCAAAAAGAATAATTGCTGTTCAGGAGTCAGCCCTGAAGACAAACTAGAATTATTAGCTGGACATGTAAATTAAAGTTATTAGATAACATAGTTATCTGACTAAGGCATCCTTATGTTAAGTAACTATCAGTTGTACAGTTTTGTTATATAGTGTGTCTAATGTGTTTTAGTTTGTGAAATAAGCAGATCATTTTTATTTACAGATTACAACTTTAGCTTTTACAAGGGAGAATTGGTGTTGCCCAGCCATTACCCAACAATTTGTACATATTTGCTTTCCAATATTTTAAGCCATTTCAATGATTTTAGCTGGAAAGGCATAAAGCTTTACAAACTGTAGTATGCAAATAGGAAACAAGAGCATGTGTGTAGCAGTTATTTAAATCATGGAAATCTTAGTTGGTATTTGCAGCATATTTGAACTAGTGTATTGGTTATTAGTATAATTCTTTATTTACCCTTGAAGGTTTCCTGTTACCAAACCTGAATGTGCCTGGAGGCCAGAAGTAAGCTAAACTGCAAGGCCATCTGCAAGACAGAGCATAATGTGTGAAGCATTGCTACTGCTAAAATAAAGATCCATTTGGACAGTGCTAGAGACCCTATATACATCTTGCATTTCTCTGGTAGTTGTGAGAGACAACTTTTTCAGCAGTTGAAACATTTTTTACTGTGTATAAAATCAGAGGAATGAAGTTATATAATGAAAAACAAATTTGACAAAGCCAGATCCAAAGAACAGAAAGATGACAGAATTTATTTTGGATAATGAGGGAGTAAGAATTAAGTTAACATCTAATGGTAAAATTATGAGTGTTCCTTTAACATCCTTACCCTCGAGACAAGACTTGGTATTTGATAAAGCCAAAGAGGATAACAATCTGTTGGAAATGACAAAAAGGCTTGAATCACAACAACCATAATAAATATAATTATAACTGCCATCTGTATTTAAATATTCTATACAAATGGTATGTAATAACAACTGCATTTGTACAACTAAATGTGTCACCATAAATTTTAGATTGAAAGGAAAACAAAGGTTTGAGAGAACAGGGAACTCAGACAGGAGTTGATTTAATAGTCTTAGAACATGAAAACAGGCTAGAATCTACTAAACCCTCCTCACAATATCTTGGGGAATTTGGTAATTTTATAATGCCATACTTAAGCAAACTACATCTTGATACCCCCCCCCCCATGATAGAGTTGACATTCCAGGCTTATGGTCAATCAATGCAGAAAATGAGGAGGGATAAAGAGGGCAAAGAGACTGGAAAGGAGGGCCCCCAGGAGAATATACTGTGTGAATGTCCTAGCTTTGAACATATTTGTGGATTAACAAGTGAGGAACTGAATGAAATTAAAGGCATGATTTTACAAAACAATTTCCTCCTGAAAGAAATATTGGGAGCAATTAAAGAACAGATGGTGTTAATTAATGCAAGACTAAATGCATAGGTAAGTGCAAGGGTGTATAATAAGGTGAAGCCCCCTATTATCCAAAATGCTAAGAAAGTGAACACATTAACAGATCAAGCAATGGGATCAAAAAAAAAATACCAAAGAACTTACAGAAGTCATCCTGAAAGAATAGGAAGAGATTGCAAGCAATAAAGGATAATAGAAAACTGAATACAGAAAAGTCTCAGCCTTAAACAGAAAAGGATAGGAACGAGTGAACAAATCAGCAAAAACAATAAATGGAGACAAACAGAACAGTTTCTAATTAGAAAGGGGAAAGGCGATATGAAAATTAATCAAGAAAGAAGAAGTCCAAAGGAGACCAGCAATGCTATTAAACTACCAACAGTTAAATGGAGATTTATCCCTCACCTCTATATGGAATACCTTGCTCGGGGTGTGCCACCTATGGGAAAAGTTCAGCATTGGATCCCTAATATGGCCCTTTTGGTGGTTTTGGTGGACACCCATTTTCAACCGGCCCAATTTGACCCAAATTTTAGGAGATGGTCTAGACTGGAGTTTTGCTCTCCAAACCAGATCATGATGGGAGATACCCTTTTAGATTTCCATTCCCTCCAGCAGGCTTTTCCCCTCTCTAACTCTGACCACTTTAGATACCTCCAATTGTGCACCTACATACAGGAACAGTGCCACGTGGTGTCTGAAGATCTCTTGACTAAGCCTCTACTTAAGATAATGGATGCAATTTTGAAGCATACTATAAATAGAGGGTTAATCTCCTCCCAATACAAAGCAATCAAATCATTATATGGTGATCAGGCTTTTAACATAAAACTAAAGTGGCAACAAGAAACTAACATAGTGCTCAGAGAAAACGACTGGCCAAGATCTTCCAATTAAGCCTGAGAACTACCTGCTCACCTCTGAGGCAGGAGTTCACTTGGAAGACCAGGGTCCGCTTTTTCCGCACATTTGCTATGCAAGGAAAATGGGGTGCCTGCTTCTCCTCGGCTTGCTGGAGGGGCTGCGTAGAGACCCAGGAAAACCACACACACATTTTCTGGGCATGTCCAGTATTGACTGCCTTCTGACAGCAGAGTACAACTCAATTAACCACACTGTTTGCTATATTGAGGCCCCACTCTCATTTGAAAATGTCATCCTTGGTCTTCCTCCACCTGGCTTGGTGGGATGGGACTTGATATATGTATGGAATGTACTACTGGCTGCGGCACAAAAGCCATCACCCAGCAATGGCTCCAAGTGGCCCCACCGACAATTCAATCCTGGTTCTCTGTAATACAGGACATTCAGAATATGGGAGAATTAACATATAAAGTGTACCTTCGAACCCTCACTTTTACTCGAAGGTGGTCGATCTGGTTGCTTCATGATAACTCTCAGAACCTGCCCTTGACTCAGTCTTGGTACATTATTAATACTCTCACAGGAACCTCTTCCTTGATTTGCTCTACCCCCTTAGATGGGACAGGACTTAAGAGGATGAGCCACAATAATGATGCTGGCTTCTCTGCATTTGTTTTATTAAATTGATTACTGGGGTTTAGTGCCCTTCATGTTAATACTAAAACTTATATTTGGAATATTGTATTTCTTTGTCTTGAAACAGTTGAGTTTTATTTATTGCTGCATATTACATTGTGTAAAGTTTTGTGTAACCATGTTTTTTTTTTTTAACTTTCAACAGTTTTATTTATTTATTTTATTTATGACTTTGATAACTGGGTGAGTGCAATGGTCCAAGGGACCATTTACAGGCACGATCCAGGCTAAAAGACACGTATAAGACATAAGTACAGAGTAAAGGTGCAAACAGAAAAACAGCATTAGTAAAAAATCAATGGCACATGGCAAATAAAATAAATAGCTGTTACAGAGAGGTAAAAAGTTTCAAGGAAGAAAGTAATGCAATAGGGTAGTCAGTGTGAAAATCCAGAGTAAGGGTACAAACAGAAAGACAGCATTAGTAAAAACATCAGTGGTCAAAACAGAGGTAAGACATACTGTAACAATAAATAATTGCTAATTACAGAAAGGTATAATGTTACAAGGAAGCATGTAAATAACAGTCGGTGTGCAGTTACAAAAATCAAGCAGGCAGGGGTAACACAACCCAGGTCAACTAGGAACCCACTAAACCCCCCCTCAACACAATAATAAACCCAGCCAAACCAAGTGACCCATCAAAAACAGAAAGGATGAGAAAGAGTTCAGACAGATTGAGCGGGAAAGAAAAAAGCTAGGAGGAGAGGTTCTACCTAGGCAAGCAACTGCAGGTGTCTCTGACAAGGAGCCAGTATTTAAGATTTTGCTTAAAGGTGTGATGTGTGTTAGATGATCTGAGGGTGGCAGGAAGCATATCCCAAAGTGAGGGGGCTGCAACCAATAGAGCATTGCCATGCATTTTGGCAGAGGTTCTTGGAATCACCAGGGGAGAGACAATAGAGGATCAGAGACTCACTGTGACACTTGTCAGTGTCTGCAGGGTAGGGTGTGGTGAAATAGCGTGGCTGTTATGCCTGATGACCTAAAGGCACACCCCAATGCCTGTCAGTCTCTGCAGGGTGGTGGTGGGGTTGGCTTCAGTTCAATACTTCACTGCCATTCCTATTATGCAGCTCTCTAACTCATACACTACCAGTGCCAATGCCAGCAAGCAAACATTCGGCATTGACAAATGCTTGTTAAAGAGTGGCATGACTTTAGCTATTTTCCAGATATCAGGAATGAAACTATTACAAAGGGAGAGGATCCAGGACAGAGGCTGGGCAATAAATGGTGAGGCCAGTTTTAGACATTTTGGCACAATGCCATCAGAACCCACACCAGTATTATTGGAAATGGAGTTCAGTAGTCTGAGAACTTCAGATTTAGATATGGACTTAAAATAAAAAGGAGGGCGCAGACCAGATGGGGTTAGGGGAGAGGGTAGATGAGGGGGCTGAGAAGGGAGGAAAGAAGACGTAAGGCTAGACAGGTCAGAGAATTGCTTATTAAAAGCTTCTGCAATGGTCTTAGGATCATTGCAATGGACTCCGTCAATGATCATTTCATTGGCAGAGAGAGTTTGTTTAGACCCTAAGAAGGCTTCTATGTGGGCCCAGAATTTCCTGGGGTCACCAGATGCATCAAGTAAAAAGTCCCTTGCAGTAAGAGCTCTTTGCAAGCCTGATTTGTTTTTTACATGCATTCCTCTGAGCCCTATAGGTTTGGTGGTCAGCTTGGAGACCGGATTTTCTAAAACACCTCCAGCTCTTGTCTCTGGTCCATAGCGTGGCCAGCAGATTTTTGTGTAGCCACCTTGTGGGTTTGACTCAGACTCAACGGGTCACAAGGGGTGTGTGCCTATTCTGAAGGGCAGAAAATTGGTCCACAAAATAGTCAAGAGCTACCTGGGCATCCTGGGACTGATAAAGATAGGACCAGTCAATAGACGATACTTCATACAAGAACTTAGCCTGTTCCAAGTTTGCATAATTCCTAAAAGTAGCTAAGCGAGGCAGGTAAGGCAGGGGAAATGGAATGTTGCCACACACACAGAAAGTGAGGGAATGGTCTGATATAGCATCTGGTAAAAATCCAGCAGTCACAATTCTGTCTGCCCAATTGGTTAAAACCCAATCAAGTAGTGTGCTAGATGTAGCATTAGGGGTAATCTTGGTGGGCATAGTTATGATTTGGTGCAGGTTGTAACTTCAGACTAAACATAGGAGTGAGTTTTGGGTGTTTCCAAACCAGTTCAGATTAATATCGCCAAGAATAAATAGTTCATTACGGCCAGCAATTTTTAACGAGTCTTCCAAAAATTTAGTGAACCCGGCTGCTCCACTCTGGAGTGGGTTATATGCAACAACTATGTGTAGATTTTTTCCTCCCATATGGAGGAGGGCATGAAGGAATTCACACGCGGAGATTGAGAGGCTTTTTGTAGGAGAGATATTTAGATGCTCTTTATAAAACAGTGCAACTCCCCCACCCCGCTTGGAAGACAACCTGTCTTTCCTGATGAGATTATAGTTACTTAATGAGCAAATCGAGTCAGGGGTAGTAGGCTTGAGCCATGTCTCAGATATACATAGTATATCAGGGTTATGGTTGGAGACCCAAGCTTCCAGCTCAGTGAAATTTCACATCAGGCTCCTAATATTTAGATGAGCTATGCGGAGACCTGCAGTAGGAGCCCAGGATGCAACAATGCAGTGCTGATGATGAGAGCGACCAAGGTTCACTTCAACATCACCCACCAACAGGATAGTGAGTAACAGAAGATACCAGAGTTTACGATGACTAAAAGGAGTAATAACTGTGGATTTTGTACGAAGTTTAAGAACTAAGTAAGCGGTCATGAGATAGTTAAGGAACCTTGGAATTACCAGTGGAGTGAGGTCTGGACAGACATTCGCTATGACCAGCATGTTTGAGACGTACAAAACTTGAACAGGGTAGTACTGCCAGGAACTAGGATAGGAGCCTGGGACCAAAGAGAGCCTTGCTAGTGTAAGTAGCAGCAGGCTGGCTAGCAAAGACAGCAGTACAGTATTAGCCATGATTTACCAAATTGCACGCTAAGATAGAACTCTTAAGAGAGGGATCAGAATTGAGCACAGGAGCAGTTTGTGTGCAAGCACTCAGAAATATTATCAATACGCACTAGTCACAGTTTCCAGAAACGCCCCTAGTGATAAGATCTTATAAGGAGCAAATGGCAGATCAGCCTGTTCATCATATGAATGAAACTGACTAGAACTTAGCTATATAAGTAATAGCCCAGATAGGGCAGGCAGGAGGAGTGGGTAGGTGGGAAGCTGGCACGAAGCGCCAGTGGGTTAACGGCTGTGCTTACAAGTTCCAAGTGAGTTAAAGTTCAAGCTCCAGAGTGTCGGGTTCAATACCTTGCTTGTTGTCAGTTTTTTGGCTGAAGCGGGTGGTTTCCTGATCATATTACCGCCGGGGGCACCGGGCAGAGAGGTTTCAGGGCCATGGAGGATCCAGGTCATGCCCGAGGCAGATGGGGAGATCCTAGGGGAGACAGGAGGAGAGCGAGGTTAAGAAGGGAAAGCTTGTAGGCAGGGCTGTATAGAGACAAAGGAAATAGGGCAGGTATACTCAGGAGAGATTACGATAAACTGAGTCAGGACAAAGGGTGCAGGAGAAAAGGAGACAGCAGATTTGAACAGGCAAAGGGAAAAGACTAAGGAAAAATAAGAACAAGCAGTATAAGTTTGTCACTAATGGGACAGTGCAGTCTTTAACAGCCCTAGCTTATACTCAGTTAGGCTAATCCACAGGTGAAAAAGACTGCATAAATTAAAAACCAGCTGTATTATTTTGCTTCTAAATGGGATTGTGCAGCAAACTGATAATGATTTTATGTAGCCCCAGCTTAATAATCAATTTAGCTAACACCCGACTATGACACAGGCTAGAACTGATAAAATAAAAAGAACTGTAAGAAATGTAGCACATAATAAAATATTTCCTCTAGTGTCCTTAGGTTTTAACAGTAGCAGTTTAACAGATTAAGGGAGCTGCACTAGACACCCTCTGTGGATTACAAAAGGGACTGTCCACAATGGCTAGATTTAAAATACAAAAAGGCATCAAGAAACAAAATCCTCTCTTTGGGTTAATGGCTGTGCTCACAAGTGCCAAGCAAGTTAAAGTTCAAGCTCCAGAGTGCCGGGTTCAATACCTTGCTTGCTGTCCGTTTTTCAGCCGAAGTGGGCAGTCTCCTGATCACAGGACCACCGGGGGTACCGGGCAGAGAGTTCTCAGGGCTGTGGAGGATCCAGGTCACGCCCGAGGATCAAGTGTACATGATATAGATATGTCAAACTGCAGTGTGGCAAGTCCAGCATCATCTACTGTCTCAAAGCAATACTGCACCCTGCCATTCAAGCAACCTCATCATTTCCGGAGTATCCAAGTTTAAATCTGGTGGTTTCCTCCTCGTTTCTCCAACCTGGCAATAAAGCTGAGGTTTTCCACGTAACTGCTTACAATTACTTTTATTGGGAACTTCCCTGAAGCCAGATCTAATAGTTTGAAGGCATAGTTCTGTTTTTCCTTTCATCTTTCCCTACTTCCCTCGCTGGAGGGACTGAGTCCAATTAACAAGGAGCAGTCGTGCTGTCTAGTTACTTGCTGATTAGGTAAGGAGTGGAGCGGGCAAGGGTCACTAGTATCCTGAGTTATAAAATTCAGTTTATAATTACCCCAGCATATCCAGCTCATCCTTCTCCTCAAGTGCCTCTTCCCCAGAGCTCCTGCTGTGCCTGTAGGAGCTACGCTCTGTACCTCACCACAGTGTGGGCCCAGCGGTCTGACTAGCAACAATCAGAGGGATAATAGACAATTAGTTACCATCAACATACACCAACCCATAATAACAGTTATGGTATCTCTGCAGCACTGCTGTTAAGTTATCTTGTAAGGTATTTGCACTGATACAAACACCATTTGGTAGCACATGATAACACAGTATTTTAAGCAACAAGAAATGTAACAAAACAGTTACAAAAACTTTGTAACCAATTTAATAATGATGCAGTATTGATGCTAAACATCACAAAATTGGCCAAGGTGAGGAGGAACCATAAGCCAATGTACTTAGCATATCAAGGTTTCGCTCCTGTTCTACTATGGCTACAGTTGCCATGGTAACTGTAGCATAGCAATCTTGTAGTAGATTGGTGGTGTAAGCATCACCCATAAGGTTCGGTGTACCTAGTGTGATCTATAGTAAGACTTAGTGGGCAGTGCTGGGGGAGGTCCATCTGCTGTGTATAACCCTCCTTCTAGACAGGCTGGCAGAGGGTTTGGAAAGGGAAGAGAGAATTTAGTGATGCTGAGGTTTTCTGTGACTTATTCAAAGTGCACACTTCTATAATAATGGTGTTGCTCGGTGCCTCAGATAGGGGTGTGGTAGCTACCAGAAGAGCGATTTCAAGGACCGGGTGGAGGGGTGGTGAAGGCAGGTGGCTTCTTAATGGGTCTTTACCCCTGCCTCAAACTTATCTATCAAGACCTCTACCCCCTCCCATGGTAGCTGTCATAAGTTTGCAAGTGGGTTTACATGCTTGGACAGCTGGTCAGCCAGGTTCCCCATACCTCCTGATGGAGTACATACACACCCATCAAAGACAGGTTGCTGGGCCCACACATCATTTGTCCAATGGGGTTGAGAGGCTACTGCCATATCTGCTGGAGGGAAGCAAGACCGGTGGGAGGGGACTCCATGCTGTTACTAAGGTATTTCCTCACCATTCCACTTATATCCTAGAGTGCTCACTTGTATGACTTAGGTTTGTTTGGTCTTTGTAATAATTATATGCTAGCTTTTTGGTGCACTTTCTTGCAGGTTACTCTCATTGGGCAAGAGCTGGGATCCATATATACCCTCGTAACCCTTGGCAGGGTTTGAACTCAGCAGGTGTCATCAATTTGTGGAGAGGGGATATTTGGGGATGTAGGTGTTCAGACAGAAATGGGATATGATTCTCTTTCCACTGAAGATCCTCCCTTACTATAAACAGTCAGCATAGTTCCCCTTGTGTTGGGCCTCTTAAATGAGTAACGTGGGGGGGAGTGACTAGCACTCATGGAGTGAGAAGCATAGGGGTTTAGCTCTCTACCTCTCAATCCCTGGTCCTAAATTATCCTGGCATTCTAAGAAGTTTTTTCAAACAGAAAAACAGAAACTTCCTTAGGGCAGAGTGTTCTGATTATTATTCTAAAGCGATTTGGGCAGAATAAGATGATCTGTCTATTGATGACCTGAGAACAACGGTCCGATTTCTCTAGGAGAAGCCCTCGTGGCTGCCAAGCTCTAAGATGGAACCTTCAATTTCAGTGGACTGTGTTGAAGAGATGTTCGACCAGATGTTGACAGAACTGCAAGAGATGAAAATCTGCAATGACCAAAATTAAGAAAAAATTAAAAGACTTCAAGAGCAAGTGGTCGCAGCAGGGAAAAAATCAATGCCAACACAGAGGCCAGCCAAGACAACTCAGCCCAGTTGCACCAGCAGGATAGTACTACCTGATTACTCCATGAAAAAAGTGATGACCTTGAAAACAGAGGCCAATGAAATAATCTCAGATTCATCAGATTCCCAGAAGAAGCAGAACTGGAAGACTGCGCTACCTTCTTATCTCATGTGAGCCCACAGATTTTGAAGTTGCCAGTTGACCCCCGATTTAACACTGAGAGGGCTCACCAGTCACTGCTGCCTCTGCCTAAACAAGGAGACCGCCTGAGGCCCATAATTGCAAACTTCCTATGCTTTCCCATCAAAGAAGATATATTAAGAAGGGTGTGGGAGTGAAGAAGCATCAACTGGCAAGGACACATGATAATAATATTCCCGGATTATTCTACAGAAGTGAACAACGGGAGAAGGGAATTCATCCCAGTTAGACATGCTCTTTACAACCTGGAGGTCCCCTTCTCTCTCCGGTACCAGATGAAAATAGTAGCTAATGGTTCTGCCAGACTGTTCAACTCACAGGTGGCTATGGACTACCATATATGCTTGCATATAAGTTGGATTTTTGGGAGTTATTTTCTTGTCTGAAAATGCATGTTCCGACTTATACGTGAGTCACTGAAAAAATCAGAAAATCAGAGTCAGTAAAAAAATAAATACAATCTTTGTCTCCACCGCTACTTCAGTGCTAACATCTAATCAACCTGCCATTAAGAGATAGCTAGCCCTGTCCCCCAATTAACATCCACTACATGCCTGTATATTGCCTGTGCTAATGAGAGCTGCTTGCTCTTAATAAGTGAATAATTCATCTAAAAAATGTGGCATCTCCAATAATATGGACGACACAGAGGATGACAACCTTTTTGCTACTTTATTAATTCAGCAGATGCTATTCCCTCAAATACTGAAAACCTAGAAGAGGAGATGCCTGCACCAGAGCTGAAAGACCTTTTTGATGACATGCCACTATCGGAGTTGCAGCTGCATCTGATGTTCATCTCTGATGATAATGCTGAAGATGTGGAGTTCTTTGGATTCTAAGCTGAACTCCCCCCACATCAAGCATCACATATCCAGCCTCGCATTGTGCTGTGATGAACTTTAATGTGCAATATGGGTTTTCTGCTCTCATGATTTGGTTACTTGTGCAATATAAATACTGTGCAGCAATTTTGCATTTAAAAGTGAAATGCCAAACTTGGATTTTAAAATTATGAATGTAATAAATATTTCTCATTGATTTCATGTGCTCTCTTATTTATACTTCTATTTCATTTATAATGAAATTGTAGTGTTAGAAGACAGTCCCAACTTATACTTGGGTGACAGGCTAAGGCAAAAAATTAGTCCGAATAATGGTTCAAACAACATGAAGTCTTGCTATATTATGACTATTGCAGTATGTCCCACCATTAGAACTCCTCCGGAGGTGAAAGAGTTAACTTCCATGCCAGGCATGGAACTTGGAGAGCGAGCTCAGTTAGAAAAGCTCTGTCTGGATGATTTCAAACTGAAACTGTCAGATTCTTTACTCCGCCTCACTGAACAGTCGCTTCAGAGATTCCTCCTACTGCTCAGTTCATTTCTCGGTTTAAAACAGTTTTTCTCGGTTAAATTCAACCGCGATTATTATTATTTTAACCGCAAACCGATCGGTTCAAGCTCTGTCTGTGGTATTGTAAGTAATAGACAGGTTTATTTCTGTGTGGAACTTGTAAATGTTTATCGGTTCGGTTCGAACCGATCAGGTTGATTTAAAACTTTATTCTCAAGCATTTAAAAGCTTTTAGAGTGCGGTTCCCGGTTCTTATCGGTTCTAAAAAACAGATTTTATTCGTTTTTTCCACAACCCATAATACGGTTAGGAACCGATAAGGGTGTCTTACTGGCACTGCTGGAAAAAGGGCAAGTTTTGGTTAGGGCTTTGGCATTATGTCTGAGAAACCCAAATGAAAACCGGGCCTACTGGGTTTCAGCACTGTAGTGTCTGTGGGGAAGCCTTTGCCAAGGCTGACCCACAACCACATGTGTTTATTGTCTGGGGTTTGACCACCTCAATGCAGACTGCCAGATTTGTAAGAATTTCCTGCAGCTACCCTAGATAAGAGAGTTGGTAGGCTCAGGGAATGAGAGGCCAAAAGTCCGCTGACCGAGAGGCCAGCCCGGTTCGGTGCCTACCGAACCGGAGGGAGTGCCCTCTGACCAGGGCGAGACTTCCTCGGGCAAACATAAAGCTGACTCTGAGGAGCCAGTTCCAGCAAAGAAAACTAGAAAATCAGCAGGTGTGGAGTCAAAAATTCCTTCTCCAACTGCTGCAGAGATAGCTATAGCAATCCAAATTGTCCAGTCACTTTCTCCGGTTTCGTCCGAACCGCCACTGTCTGGCAAAAGGTTGGTTCGGCCGGTTCCACCGGTTCAAGAATATGATATAGAGGAGTTTTATGAACCAGAGGAGGGGGAGGATGATTATGAACAGTGTGAATGTGACTTTGAGAGTCTGGATGTGCCCATTGAACCTGACATCTCCCCAGACAGACCTTTAGAATCTCCCCCTAGGCTTTCTGAGTCCCCTTCTCATTTTCTGTTTTATAAAAAAGTTGCTGAAACCCTCCAGCTCCCATTGGAGGAAGCTGTGGATGAACATGAGGAACCTGACTTTCTGGAAATGATGGATATCCTAGAGTCCAGGAGATTGTCTATTCCTTTACATAAATCATTTAGGAAACAAACAATAAAAATTCTAAAAGCTCCTAATTCTGTGCCTCCTGTGGAAAAAAAGATGGACAGGAGGTACACTTTGTCAGGTCCTGATACAGAATTTCTTTCACAGCAATGCAGCCATGTTGGGGTAGTTCAGGCTGCAGCTTGTGATAAGGCTAATATTCCCCTGGCTTCACATCCTCCTGACAAGGACTCCAGGAAGATTGATGCCATGGCTAAAAAACAATACATGGCAGCGTCCTTGGGACTCAGACAAGCAAATTATATGGCTTATGTGGCAAGATACCAAAAATCTAGATGGGATACTGTCATGGCTTTAGCCAAACAGGCCCCTGGCCAGCTTGCCAAGGAGCTGGAGCAGGTGGCTGCTGATGGTATTGAGGCATCCAAGGTGCAATTCCATGCTGCAGTGGATTCTAATGATGTATCCTCTAGAGTCATGGCTACATCTGTGGCCTTTCGTAGGTTGGCTTGGCTCAGGTGTACTAGTTTGTCACAGGATACCCAGGCTAAGGCTATGGATTTTCCTGTGGTGGGAAATTCTCTGTTTGGGGAGCAGACAGAGAATTATATGAAGAAAATGGATGAATATAGAACCACTTATAGGAGTGCACAAGCCAAGAAGCGGCAAGCCACTCCTCAGAGGCAGCCTCAGGGTAGAGGCAGGCCTTTTCACAGGTCTTTTACCAAACCCAGGCCTCCTCTTCTGCTTATGCTCAGAGGGGTTCTTCAGAGGGAGGGCAGATGGGTGCAAGCAGGCCTGTTCCACCCCTCAGCCTAAAGCCCCTGCCAAACAGGCACCTGATGGGGTGCCTGTACGGTTCTCCATTACCTGTAGGGGGGTGGCTGGCTTACTTCGGTCCAGGACTGGGAGTCTTTAACATCAGACAAGTGGGTCCTGGAAGTAGTAAGCCAGGGTCTGGTTCTCAGCTTCAAAAAATTTCCAAAGATGAGAATCAGATCTTTTCCACCTGTAAATCCTCTAGAGACTTTTGCTTTGGAAACAGACGTCGCAACCCTCCTGGCTCTCAGAGCTGTAGAAAGGGTTTCTCCCCTACACCAGGGCAAGGGTCCGTACTCCAGGTACTTCCTTACCCCAAAAAAGACAGGAGAATGGCGGCCCATTCTGGACCTAAGATATCTGAACAAGCACCTTTTAAAACCAAAATTCAAAATGGTGACTCTGGCAATGATTTTACTTTCTCTAAGGCCAGGGGACTGGCTAGCTTCCCTGGACCTCAAGGATGCCTACTTCCATGATCTTATCAGAAGCTCCCACCGAAAGTACCTCAGATTCGAACTGCCCTCAGGCCATTACCAGTTCAGAGCAATGCCTCTGGCCTTACCTCTGCCCCAAGGGTATTCACAAAATGTCTGGCAGTAGCAGTTGCTCATTTAAGAAGGCAAAAGATTGCCATCTTTCCCTACCTAGACAACTGGCTCATTGTGGGTCAGTCTCCAGACCAGGTCAAATCACACCTGCAAGTTACCCAGCAGCTGCTTACCTCTCTGGGCTTTCTTCTCAGTCTTCCAAAGTCAGTTCTGGAACCTGTCCAGGTACTCACCTTTATAGGTGTGGAAGTGGACACAAAGCAGGCCAGAGCCTTCCTTCCCCTAGAAAGGGTAAGGAACCTGGTGGCCCTGGCCTCCTCCTTCACTCTGCAGGTCTCTCGACCAGCAAGGCATTTTCTACAGCTCCTAGGACACATAGCTGCTTCCACAGCTGTAGTGCAAGGAGCAAGATTTCAGATGAGGGACATTCAGTTCCATTTGAGAGCCTTTTGGTCTCAAAGAAAAGATCCCCTATCCAAGTTGATCCTAGTGACTCGAACCCTGATCCAGGCCCTTCAGTGGTGGCAGGATCAGAGCAATCTGAGAGAAGGGGTCCCCTTCATCCCTCTATCTAACTCCTTGACCCTTACTACAGATGCATCCCTTTTGGGATGGGGAGCTCACATGGGTGACCTCTCCACCCAGGGATTATGGTCCCCCCAGGAATCTCTGCTCCACATCAATCTGTTGGAACTCAGAGCTGTTTTTCTAGCACTTCAGGTTTTTTCTGCATCTGTTCAGAACAAAGTGGTACAGGTCAGAACAGACACCACCACTACAATGTGGTACATCAACAAACAAGGGGGCCCTCGGTCTTCGGCCTTGTTCACCGAGGCAATGAAGTTGTGATCTCTGGCTTATTCCCTGAACACTTCCCTCATAGCAGTTCACCTCCCAGGCAAGGACAATGTCCTGGCAGATGCTCTCAGCAGGATTTCCCAGGGCCATCACGAATGGTCACTGGATCCCCAAGTACTGGGGATAGTTTTTGCCAGATGGGGCACCCCTCAGATAGATCTTTTTGCAGCCCCAGACAATCATCAACTTCCACTGTTTTGTTGCAGGCCCCCAGTGTTGGGCTCAGTCCCCCTGGATGCCTTTCTCCATGATTGGGAAGGGAAGTTTCTATATGCCTTTCCCCCCTTCCCTCTCCTGTTCAAGGTGCTAGTCAAAATCAGATCTCAGCCCTGCAAGATGATTCTGATTGTTCCAGATTGGGCCAAGCAGCCCTGGTACCCACTCCTTCTGTCCTTAGCAGTCCATCTTCCCCTGTGTCTCCCCAGGAACCACAACCTGTTAACTTGTGCCCAGGGGAGAGTTTGGTATCTGAATCTCAAATCCCTCAACCTCAAGGCCTGGCTCTTGAGGAGTTAGAATTTGCTGACCTACACCTTCCTCAAGGTGTTCTCAAAATCCTGAAAGCTTCTAGGAAGCCTTCCACTAGGGCTACTTATAACTCTAAATGGAAAAGGTTTTCCATATGGTGTTCTGGGAAGCATATTTCCTCGGAATCTGCTGATTTGCCCACTGTTTTGGACTATATGGTCCATCTTAATTCTTTTGGGACTGAGACCAGCTACCCTGAAAGTGCATTTGGCAGCTGTCTCTGCTTTTATTTCAGCAGGAAAGCCTCTTCTCTTTCCGCTCACCCTGTATTTTCCAAGTTTTTCAAAGGATTACTTCATACTAATCCACCTTTCAGGGACCCTGCTCCTTCCTGGGATCTTAATGTTTGCGTTGCTCAGCTGATGCAACCCCATTTTGAACCTCTGTCTTCGGCAGAGCTTAAGTACTTGACTTGGAAAACTGTTTTTCTAGTAGCCATCACTTCTGCCAGGCACATAAGTGAGTTACAAGCTTTGTCAGTGGAGACTGACTTTATTTCCTTTCACAGGGATAAGGTAGTCCTCAGGACTAACATGAAGTTTTGCCTAAGGTGGTTTCAGATTTCCACCTTAATCAATCTATCTCCTTCAGTGTTCTTCATCGATCATTTCCTCCTCTGGTGAGAGGAGGTTGGCCAGCTTAGATGTTAAGAGGGCCCTAAGTTACTACATAGAGCCGCACTGGGTCACAGGTCTGAATCCTCCAACTATTCCTCACTTATGGTGAGGTTGGAAAAGGAACCTGCCACTAAGAGATCCATTGCCAGGTGGATTGTCTCTTGTATCCAATTTTGCTATCAAAAACTGGGTAAGGTTGCCCCTTCAGGCCTGAGGGCTCACTCTACCAGAGGTACAGCTGCGTCTCTAGCTGCTGCCAGAGACATCCCTATCTTAGAGATATGTCAAGCAGCTACTTGGAAAACGGTGCACACTTTCACCAAGCATTACTCCCTGGATATCCAGGCCAGAAGGGATGCTCGGTTTGGCACAGCCATGCTTCAGAGCCTATTCCCTAAGTAGGTTCTGTCCCTTCTCCATGGAGGTACTGCTGTGTAGTTGTAATTGATCATAATATAGCAAGACTTCATGTTGTTTGAAGAAAACATTACTCACCTTAGTAATGTTGTTTCTTCTAATGGAGTCTTGACTATTATGACCTCCCCAAGCCTGCCCCCTCTCAGAACTTTTACTTGGGTATGGGGTGGGCAGTCCAGTGTTGGCACTTTTTGATGCCCATTTTTTGTTTTCCACCCCTTCTTTTTGGGGTGTTTGGGTGTTGTGTTTTATTTTATCTTATCTTATCTTATTTTCTGGTCCCCTGACTTGAGTCTTAGTGTTAGGACCAGGAAAATGTGTTAATATTTAAGTAGCCAGTTGGCTAGTGTAGGTTACAGCTTCCACACAGAACCTTAAGTGAGTTTTACTCATAAAGATCTGACAGTTTCAGTTTGAAATCATCCAGACAGAGCTTTTCTAACCGAGCTCGCGTTCCAAGTTCCATGCCTGGAATGGAAGTTAACTCTTTCACCTCCGGAGCAGTTCTAATGGTGGGACAAACTGCAATAGTCATAATATAGCAAGACTCCATTAGAAGAAACAACATTACTAAGGTGAGTAATTTTTTCTTCCTGACTTATATGCGGACCGACTTATATGAGAGCATATACGGTACATCCAACAGCAGAGGCATAGCTCCTCTAAGAGTAATTCCTGATCCAACCCAGAGAAGATAAAGAATCACCAGCCTTCAGCAGAGAGACAGCAGAGTTATAGCATAAAGTACCGTCCATGATCCAAACTCCTACCAGAGATCCCTGGGAGATGCAGCCCAAAAGTAAATGCAAGCAATAAAAGAGAAACCTATTCAATAACGTCTATAACCAAGGGGATCAAAGACCTGATCACAGAACCTGAAGCCTCAGCCCTCACATGGATCCTGACGATGTGGCTGAAGTCAAGATGGTAAAAATACTGGAAAAAAACAAGTTTGATGTCTTGTCGGAGTCTGATGCCCATCACAGCCCTACTGAAGATATCGCCACAATTGCCTCAGTGCTGCATGCTGGAGTAGTGGTACTGTTGACAGCACATATGAAATTGACAGTGAACTCCCCATCGACTAAACTGACAAAGCTGGTGCTGTCAACCATATTGCTATGATGCAACCCAGTACCGACGATCGTGGCAGGCCTGGTGTGCTTCAGAGAGACTCAGAGAAAAGTCTGTTCATCTGAGATAAAACCTGAACTGTAAAGTACAAGCAGAGTTCCTCTCTGTTGTTTTATCTTTTATCTTCTCACAGAACCAAAAAGGGGGTGTGGGGGGTAATTATGAAGCAATTAATTCAAAAAGGTAACCACAGCTGTCTGTAATATTTAGAAGATACCCAGAGGTCAATTTGGCTAAAGACAGTAAATGTGGCACTTTGTCAAGAGAAGTGCAGGTATCGCCACACTAAACCCTAAGGTATAAGTTGATAAGTTAAGCTAAATCAGACAGCTGTGGTCGCTGATGCTGATAATCACTTCACTATCCTCCTCAAACTGTGGGTACTGTAGTTTTATTTACTCTACCTTTCAAATAAGTTCCTACTCTATTTCAAAACAAAAAGAAAAGGACACATTTACCGAGGCCCTACGATGATACAATCAGGCATTCCACGTTTATCTGGACCTATTTCTGTACCTGGTAGTACTGTAAGTTTCTCTAGCATTCCCTTTTTTTTGGGAGCCAAAGTGAGGAAGGTAAATTTCATATACTTACTGTGTAATGACAGTTTGTGTGATTATTCATCTCCATATTAATAAGAAGACACTCTGTGAGCTGAAGAACCAGTACGATATGTCCCCACCAGAGCCAGAAGAGAGAAGGTACTTTTAAATTAGGACTAACAGGGTTGTGTAGTTGGTTTACTTAGGGAAACAACCCTGAGTCCAACCTGGCTTACATGGGCTGAAATGATGTACACCACATGGCCTATGAATGTTGCTGTTAGACGGCCTCAATTTACAATGGGGGTTGAATTATATGCAGTAGAAATTTTTTCCTTTGTTAAATTCAACATGTTCAGCTGAAGCAACCAATGTGTTTTTGATACAATCAACATTAGGAAGTTGGTGAACGATTTAAGAGGGTATTTTAAGAAAAAAAATGCAGTTGCATAAATGAGAGGAACGAGCAAGAGTTTTCTGCTTAGAAGTACTGGCCACACTCTGGATAAAGCACTCACTAGCCCTGAGGTAGACTGCTGAAATTTACTTACAGACAGACTAGCACAAGATGTAGTTTGCCTTGAGAAAAGCATCTCTGAGTCTGTGATAGCTGAACTGACAAAATCGGGCTAGCTATGGGCTGAATGATGGGCTAGGACTGCAGATACATAGATGGGGCTTCATAAAGCCCATAATCTAATGTACACTCCTTCTAAATGTAAAAGTAAAGCTAATGTTAAACCCTGTTCTAGTAACCAACAACTCAATTGGCTAAGACACAGCTGTACTGGACCCATTAATTGATATAGATGGCAGTTTGTTTGTTAATGATGGTCCGTATGATGTACTGCTAACAACAGGAGTAAGGCAAGTATGTGCCGAGTAGAGCTAATGAGGAAGAGAGGTTTTGTATCCCGAATGCTGTTTATTATTAAGTGTGATACAAAAGGCGCTATATAAAAATGCTATCGAGCGGAGGGGGCTCTTGGCTGACAGTTGACTGAAGGCAACAAGTGAGCTAGATTCATAGCTGAAAAACAAGTTCAGTGTAGAGATTCCTTGCTTTCACACATATGTAGCATCTGTGTAAAACGTTGTAACACACTTCTATATGAGGCATCCTAAATGCCCAAGAAGAATCTCAGTACACAAAGGGGGGGGGGTCTCATTCACAATGCCCCAGTATGTAAACAAACCCCTGGTTTAAGGGGTGGGGTGAGCAGAGTAACTAAATTACAAAGGTTACAAAAAAAAAAAATCTGAAAGGGTAGCTGCAGATGTCTGTATTATTTAGAAGCTAACCGGGATCAGTATGGCATGATGCAGCAAATGAGGCTTTTTGTCACAAGAAGTGCAGACATCACTGTATTAAATCCCACAGGTGTATGTTGATATATTTTAAGGTAGATAAGCCAGCAAAAGAGGTCTGTGCACATGAGCAAACTGAAAGTGAGTAATGTCAGGCAGGCAATAATGACACCAATCAGCTGTTTGCTGGGCGGCGTCACGCACATCAAAGGAAAAAGCCACCATATGATGGGTTTGGCTTTTTCTTTTGAAGTAGACAAGGTTTCTGCCCATCAAAGACAAACAGTGTCACAATCAACCTGCCTGATGATTGGTGTGGCACTGTCTCGCCCCTTGCAGACCACTCTACATTGGGCAAACAGTGTCACACCCTTCAAAAGCCACTCTTGCAGCAAGAAGTTCACTCCATGTGTACGCACAGTGAACATAATAAATTGTTTTGGTAACTTTGTTTTGATTCCATGTGTATGACTGTCCACCAGTGCTGCTGTCTTGGATCTTGCTTATGTGGGGCTGGCCACCCTCTCAGCAGCACTGACCCTGAGCTGATTCGCAACAACTCTTTTGGGACCACTGACTAGCTCAGACTACAAAGTGAACTACGGATGAGTCAGTACGTAGAACAGTAGCATGTGACCTACAGGAGTTGTTTCCATGTGACCTCAAGTACTTGTTTACCACCAGTAGCCTTGTTCTGAACAAACTTCACCAAACTGTCTTAATGGCAAAGTTACTTGTGAAGTCATTGGTGAAGCTAATAGGTGAATTTACAAGCTGACGGAAAAAAATTCACAAATAGGTTCATGGTGAGGAATTTGGTGCCTTCTCCAGAACTTCGCTGGCAGAATAAAACTTACAAGCTGATGAAAAAAAATTCACAAATAGGTTCATGGAGGTGAATTTGGTGCCTTCTGCAGAACTTCGCTGGCAGAATAAAACTTCACAGCATCTCTATGCATGAGCCTATGCATGGCATTGCAAGGCCCCCTACTGCTGCTCCCAGTGTGGTGGATACCACATGCTATGGACAGATCTGATATCAGTATGGGCTGTGTGTAGTGAGGTACCAATTACATGGGGACATAGCAAGAAAATTTTTCTGGATTTGGCAATAATTGGTTCGGGCCCCATCTCGGGTGCAGGACCTGCATGGGGATATCACAGGTACAACAACTTTTTCTGTCACCTCCACCCAAGGCATGATCTTTGCTACTCCCAGCTGTGCAGCACTAGGTATATGTGCTGCCATGGTACATAGTGGCAATGACTGGAACATTTTTGTGGGGGACTTACTCATAGTATAGTAAGACATTTCTCCTGTCAGGCCCCTGCAGCAGTTCTGTGAGGTACTTCCAGAGGTTTTGGGTGGTGGCAGTCAGCTCAGATATAACATTTCCTAACTCCAGTACTGCTTCCAGGAACACCTGCCTGCTGGTCCTGCATGTCATGCTTCTGAACACAGGGATCACAGTGTGTTTGCAAATGGCGTTGTAGTCCCATCATAGGGGCATGATCCCAATGACACCCTTCAAAATGCACCCATCCCATCAGTGGTACAGTAGTGGTGCAGGATGATGAACTGTCCTGTATTAGGTGGGGCTTACTGATTGGCTGCATCCCATCACCACTGTGACACCACTGGCTATAAGGACCCTGAATACTGCCTGTTTTCTAAACTGCTTTTTTTTTTTCAAAATATGTCTGCTTTAAGAGCAGTTTTCCTTTTTCATTCTTTTTTAGTAACCCCCTGTAGCATAATAAAGGACTTAGTATTCCCTTTATTTACTTTTATTTTTGTTTTTGGAGAAAATGTATTCTGTGGAAAGGGAAATGATACAGCTGCCAAGATGTTTGCAGTTTTTAAGTGGCACTAAAAGGCAACAGTTGGTCTAAACTGCTGCAACTGTACCAAAAAATTAGTGCTGCAATCTTTTTTAGTAACTTTGAAGTGAAATAGCATGGCAATTGCAGCACTTAATTAGAAACAGAGACAATGTCAGCAGAAAAAGACCATTGGTCCAGCCAGTCTTCCCTGTTTTACTGTATCCTATGCCTTTGCCTACCCCTGCTCCCTGCCTTACTGCTACCCCCGAGTAACAATTAGGTCCAGTACTCCAACACAGACAATGACCCATTAATGTTTTTTTGCTCACCACCTCAGCCAGTGGGTTGTTTGAAGACTCAGCCATTTTTTCCATAAAGTGAAACTTCCTCACACCCCTCCTGAATCTCCCATCCTCAGTTCCACTCATGTCCCTTGTTTTAGGCCCACCAATCCTGCTGAATAATTCTTCACAGTCTACCTTGTTAATTCCTTTCAAGAACTTGAAGGTCTCTATCATGTCACACCTCTCCTTTGTGGCCTCCAGTGAGTACATGTTCTGTGCCCTAAGCAGATCTTCACAGGATCTGCCCTGCTGGCCCTGATTCATTTTAATTACCCTATGCTGCACCATCTCCAGCCTCCCCCTGTCTTTCTTTAGCTGCCGACTTCAGAACTGTGCACAATATTTCTGATGGGGTCACTGATCTATAGAGAGGCAGTATTACCTCTTTCCTCCTTTTATCAAAACCCCTCCCAATACACCCCAGCATTCTTGTAGCCTTGTTGGAGGCTTGTAGCATTGATTAGTTTGTTTTAGGAAGTTGTTGATGATGACTCCCTTCCAGGTCCCTTTCTTGTGAAGTAGTTCTCATCTTAACCCCTCCCATCCAGCATTCTGTCATGGGGTTCTTATTCCCTATGTGCATCACCCAGCAGTTTTTGGCATTGAACTTCAGCTGCCAAACCTTGGACCACCACGTCTTGCTGCAACTCTCTTACCCCTTCATCACTGTCTACACTACCAGAGAACTTAGTGTAAGCTTGTCCTGTATCCCATCTCCTTCTTTGCTGATGAACAAATTGAAAGGACTAGTCCCAGGACTAATTCTGTGGCACAGCACATATGGCCTCTGTCTTCTCGTGATTTGACCCTATTATCCACCACACTCTGCTGTCCCCACTACCCAACTTCCCACCCATCTAACTAGGTCCTTCACTGCTCCCAGATCCTCTAACTTCTTCAGCAACCTTCCGTGCAGTAACAAGCCAAATGCCTTGCTGAAGTCAAAGTAGAGAAAATCTGCTGCTTGTCCCTTATCCACCGCTCTTGTTACCCAGACAAATAATGCTAGCAGGTTTTCTGATGAGATCTGCTTGCCATAAAAGAATGCTGCTTAAAATCATGGAGCCCATTTCTCTCCAGGTATTTCACAAACTCCTCTTTTAATGGTGTCACCATTAGTTTATCCACAGTAGTGGTAAGATTGACAGGCCTGTAATTTCCTGGTTGCTCCCTGCCCCCTCCTTTGTGAACAATGTCTGCTATGTTTCATTCTGCAAGCCCTTTGCTAATCCTTTCTCCTGTAATTATCACCTGCCCTATTTCTGGGAATCTCCCTGATGGCAGTCTTTATGCTTCTTTTTGGCAGAGACTTTCTGTCCTAGACTGTGAATACTAAGCAGAAGTTATTTAGAATGGCTGAGTTATGTTCATCCTCCACTATTATCCTCTCTACCATTCACTCTTACAGTTCCCCAACTCATCTTTTTTTCCTGTTGTACTTAAAGGGCTTCTACTCCCTTCCCTGTACCCCCTCTGCATTATACAGATATAGTCTACTTTTGCATCCCTAACTGCCTTCTTGGACACTTTCATCTTTGCTCGGTATTCACTCCATTCCTCTTCCTTGTATCACCTTGCAGCTATTGAATTCCCTTCTTTTGTTCCTCACTGCTTCCCTGATCTTATCACAAAACCAGTCTGGTCTCTTGTGCCTGCTACCCTTGGTAACCACTCTCAGACATGATTTAGTTGCTCTGAGAATTGCCCCTTTAATTTCTCCTCACCTCTTTTTCATCACCCCTATTTTGTTCACTCTAAACAAGTTACATTTGACTAAGTCCACCATCCCCTTAAAGTCTGATCATCTGAAATACAGAACCATAGCCTTTGACATAGGTATATTGCTACCCAGGGCCTGTTCAAACCATATGGAATTATGGTCATTGGTCCCCAGTGGTTACCCATACTGAACCCCCCACCACCACCATTTCCAAATTGGTGAATACCTTGTTAAGAATGGCAGCTTGTCATGGGGGTTCTCTGGCCAGCTGCACCAGCAGGAAGTCCTGCAACAGATCAAGCAGTACTTGACTTCTGGTGCTCTTTGCTGCTGGAATGTCCAAATCTATGCCTGGTAGATTGAGATCCCCACTAACACTATTCCATCTTTGCTGCCCTCTTATCTATTTCTGCCCCAAGTACTTATCCCCCTTCCCCAGTGGTCTACAGACCCCCTCCATGTGCAGCTTCTTTTTCAGTGTTATTGTGAGCTGTATGTACAGTGATTCTGCCCCCATTTCCTCCCCTGATAGGCCCATTTTCTATTGTCTGTATGTGTCCTTGACATGGAGGGATTCCCCACTCCCATTTCCTTACTACTGTATATTACTACTATACATGATATACCCTGGTACTGCCAGGTCCCAGTCATCATTCCCAATGCCAATGCTTCTGTAATGAGTAGAAGATTGAGTTCCACATCCAGTACCATCAACCAGAGCTTGTTCATTTTGTTACCTAGGCTCCTGACATTTAAGTAGACTGCCTCTAGCTTGTGCCCATATTCTTTCCCTTTATGCCAACTACTCTTCCTTTCCTCCTTCTCTTTCTTAACTTCCCAGTTGCCAAGTTTCCTGTTGAATTACTGATTCCTCACTGTGGCACCCTTTCTTTACCTACTATGAACCCTTGCCTTACTGCTTCCTCCTTCACTGTTCCAATCCCCCACTGGTCAAGGAGTCATAGCCTAGTTTCCCCGTTAGCTCTGTGTCCTCTGTGGTTCCCCCAAACTAAGTCTCCCCCCCCCAATTTCATTTTCTACCTGTGTAGACATCAAACTTATGCCCAAAGCACTAGTACCTTCTCTTGATAGGTGAAATAATTTACCCTTGAACAGCCTCTTGTCACAGGCATCCTCAGTCCCCTACAAAATGGTACCCCTCTGCCTGACACCATCTTGTTAACCACCTGTTAAATTTATCAGTCTCCTGTTTCCTATGCTATCCTTCCCCTTCCCCTGTCCCACAGAAGGAGGACTACAGAAGAGGTACAGATACACCTGGCAAGCATCTGACCACCCCTCCTTTTTCCCTCTTCTCCCTCAATCTTCTCCACCCCTCTGGACATAAAGTCTTCTACTACTGGGTACTCCTTGTTACCTTCTTCCTAATCTCTCTGCTGGTTGCCACCAAGTCATCTTGTTCGCCCTTTCTGACTGGCTCAATGCATCCCTCGAAGGAGTCAGGTTCCTGCACCACCAGTGGTACAAAGCTGCTTCCAGTTAGAATAAGGGGAGTTTAGATGATTTTCTTGTGACTGCCCCTGTTAACATTTCCCCCTCTTAACCACTATCCAGGCCTACCAGGCCAGTGGGCCTCTGGGGGAGTGGGGGAGCTGGGTGTGCCTTTGGGATCCAGTTCAGTTGGTGATTCAGTAGGGATATCTCTTCCCTTGCTGCTACCAACTGTGCCTGGAGCTCCACAAATGTCCTACATATGAGACAGTGTTTCCTGTTCCACAGTGTACAGTAGCCCTGGAGATAAATGTCTCAAATTCCCTGCATCTATCTGCCTACTGTACCTGTACTCCACACTGCCTTTTGTTTCTCTCCTTTCAATATCTGTTGACTGTTTTCTACAATGCAATAACACTCTGCCTGAATCACCTTCAACTGTCCCCTTAAAAACACGGCTCCTGATAGGGTGTTTGACATATTTCAGAACTGCATGAGTTCACAGTTGCACAGTTACACACTTATACACTTACAAATTGATATGTTAGGCTGCCCCAGATAGGGTATCTTTAAGATCTCTCTAAACACCCTGCCTTATCACTTACGAGTTGAACTATCATATACCTTTACTAACTTCCAGAGTCCCATGCAGAGCTGGAGACTTACATGTGGATACTCTACAGATTTTCCCTTATGCAGATGCCACATTCCCTCTCTGTGACACTCACATGATTTGACACCACATGATGAGATGCTTGAAGGCATGGGGCTTAAATATCCTGGTCTGGATTCTCAAAGGGAGAGCCAAAAATGCCACAGTTGCAGAAAAACAGCTTGCAGCACTGAAGAAATTTGGTTGCAGCATATCCGCAGCTGTGGAAAAGGATCAGCAGCGAAAGCAATAGGTGATCCGTATTAACTGGAGCAGCAGACTTTAACAGTCTTGCCATAGATGCAGCAGAAATACTCACAGAGAGACCAGCAGCCAGTCCCACAACTGGGACCACAGCAACACCACCATTACCAGCAGGACCATGCACCACAGTGACATTCTATAACCACTGGTTGTGCTTCTCCCTGGGGTGTTTATGTTGCCTGCTTCAGTAGCACTCACTTGTGGCTGTTACCAGCTCTGCCTCTAATGCCAGTGGGATTACTTTATGGGCTGCACTGGCTCATGTGGTTGTGGTTTGTTGCCTTTCACAGGAAACAGGTACTATGTTTGTTGTAACAACTGACACTACTATACAGCCCACAGGTTTGCTGTTGCTTGGTACCTGAACCCCCACTATAATTTTATCCCAATTGTTAGTACGCTGCTTTTTGCTCACAGTGAGTTATGCCTCATTCTCTGTGGTGCAGCACATGCTCAACTTTTTTTCCACAACTGTGGAAAAACAGTGGCTGAGAATAGCCTTTCTCTTCTTTGCCCTCCCAACCTCTGAGGAGCACAGCAGCCATCTAGGCAAGGCTACATTCCCTTCTCTGCCCTCCTGACCATCGGAGCTCACTGGGTAGCACAGCAGCTTTCCAAGTAAGGTATTCAGAGAGCAGTGTAAGAATGTATTTGATTCAGTGTCGGCACAGCTGTACTGATTGTTTTTGAGGCAGACTGTCACAGCATTATAGGCTTGGAAATGCAAAATTCTGTGTGGTGCTTTAATGTTAACATTTCTTACCTTTATTCCTAGACGTTTTGCTCTATAGGAGCCAGGTCATGTGATCATGGCAGATAGTGGCAGATGAACACTGTATTACAACTCTGTCTAGCCAAATTTATTATTGTTTAATCTACAGTTCATTTTGTTAGGCAAGCATTATCTATTAGAGTTGTCATACCACTTGTTGATTCCCCTGGCTACTCCTCTGTGCATGCGCAGGAGTTTCGGCAGAGTTCAGGAGCGCTCCCCTCACTTTGTCCCCCTTTCTGCCTTGACCCCAGGCCTTTGTTTGTTCAGTGACCCCATAATCCCTTTCTGTTAACACTACCTTTTGTCCTTCCTTATATACCATATTCCCTTTTCTGCCCTCCTGACCATTGGAGTTCTATGGGGAGCACAGCAGCCAGCCAGGCAAGGTATTCAGAGAGTTGTGTTAGCCTATTGACTCTTATGCATTGAATGCCCCTCACACCCCTGAACTCCCACTCTGGTTTGTCCCTAGATTTATAGGTCATACCAGTCATGTGACTAACCAGGTGACCGCCCCTTCAAGTTTCTATCATCCCATTTCTCCACTTGCAAATTATACTAAGTGACCACTAGGAGTCACTATTATGCTCAACTGTTCTCCCTCACCACAGCATAACTTAGCTCTAATACTCATTCCCAACTAGGCCCACCCCCCCAAGACTCCAATCCCATTTCTACTCTCCTTCCTTGAAATTTCCCAACCCTTCCCCATGATTCAAACTTCTGACCCTGTGTACCAGAGGCAGAAACCCTAGCCACTACTCTATCTCTAAGATTACATTTTAACCTGTCCTTTTGCTAAACATTATCTCTCTGGCACCCACACCTTAGCTATCCCTAGGACTCCACACCCCCCTTACCACCTCAGTCACAACTTGGGTTCAGTTACTTTACTGCCCTACAACAGACCTCTCACCCAGGTCACCACCCCCTTCACCACCCTTCCCTATATATGCCGTGAGGTAGCATTACTGACACCACGCTTCACCCCCCGACCTGCTACTTCATTTCCCCAGCCTACTATCCCCCCTTCCCCTGAACTCCAGCCCCTTATCTTGCTTGGATCCTCCCTCAAGCATGGAGTCCCTTAACTGCCTAGCCCCCCTTGTTAGCCTATTAGCTACCATAACTTATCTAAGCCATGTCTGCCACACGTCCTCCTCAATCCTTCTTCCATCTTTGGGGAGACATTCCACAGACCACTATGACTAACTACTGCACCACGCCACTCCCTTAGACCCACTAAACCATGCAGATGCTCAACCCACCACTTTAACTCTCCCACCTTCCTTCTCCTACCTCATCTCTCCATGCCCCTCTTCATTTCCAAGGCTAGCAAGCCCTCTACTCACAGACCTCCTGTCCCTCTTAAGCTGCTCAGACACTTCCTTCTCAGGAATGTTTTGCTTCTTCTTATGTTATTAGGCAACATACACCCTAACCCTGGTCCTGTGCAGCAGTTTTATTGCCATGGCAATACCCTGGTGTTGTTAAACTGGCCTCAGTTAATATTCATAGCCTACTACCTAAAATTGATCTCTTATAAGCTTGAGTATCTCAGCACAAACCTGATATGCTAGCAATGGTCAAAACCTGTCTCTCTCCCAAGGTACCAGATACTGCCATTTCTCTGGATGGCTATACCCTACTTAGAGACGATTGGCTGGGAAAAAGGGGTGGGGGTTTGCAATATACCTGGTTGACTCACTCCAGGGATATGCTCTCCCAGAAATTGTTTCAGGTAACAGTGCCCAGGCTCTTGCAATTAAAGTAACTCTGAATCATCAGGGCAAAGCACTCACTATTCTCTCAATTTATATCCTACCACACGACCATGCCAATGGCTTCAACATGGTATTTGATTACCTCTCCAATATGTCAAATCACTCTGAAGTGGTAGTTTTAGAGGACTTCACTATTAACTGGCTTGCCCCTGAAGCTGACCCATACAAAGACGCATTTTCAGCCATTGATATCACCCAATTGGTGACTATCCCCACCAGAATCAACTATAGAACTGGATACAGCTCCCTGCTAGATGATTTTCACAAACTGCCAAGAGAGGTTTACTGGCACTGAGGTCCTTCCCGACTCCCTCTTGATCACTCACCTGTCATCTGTCACTGGTCTATGAAGGCCCCCATACCACCTGCAAAAGTGACTTACCAATGCGTCCTTAAGAAAGGCCTATCTCCTACAGTGTGACTAGTCACTGATGGTCTCAACAATTAGTGTCGACCAAGCCCTGGAATACTTTATCACCCTTTTTAAACACTGCCTGCAACATTTTCACCCCTGTTAAAAATAGAAAGTTAAGGGTTTAAGCAACCCTTGGATCAACAACTCCCTTCTAAACTTAATGGCAACAAGAGACAATATTTGGCATAGAGATCTTGCTATGGGTAAACAAGCTGACTGGAAGCTCTATAAAATTTTGAAGAACACTTGTACCCATGAGATCTACTTGGCCTAAGCCACTCACTTTAAAGAAATGCTCTTAAACTCCTGGGGTGATGGCAGGACATTATGGGACAATCTCAAAGACCTCACTGGCAAACCTAACAAATCCACTCCCTCTATGCTTAATGTAAATGGGAAACCCATCCAGGACTCCAAACAAATAGCAGATCCATTTAACACTGCTTTTATGGACCTTAGCAGCATCCTCCTCCCTGATTTCTTTGATGGACCGGCCACTATGGTCAACTTTAGCCAAGCTGCCCAACTCCCAAACACTCCCCCTTTCTATTTCAAGAGATTCACCCTGAAGGATGCCAAAAAACACCTACACAGGGTGCTAGGCAAATCTAGATACAGCAGCGACACTCTTGACCTCAAATTACTAGACATCACCCTGAATGCGGTCGTATCTCCACTCACTAAATGGCTTAATCTGTCCTTCTGCCTTGGGCAGTTCCCCCTATGGTGGAAAGTGGCAGTAGTGACACCCATTCATAAGAGTGGAGACAGGGTGCTTCACTCAAACTACTACCTGATTTCTATTCTCCCCCCCCAAAAAGCCCTGGAGTGTACAGTAACTGACCAGTTATCTGAACACTTGGTTAAGTACAGCATCCAATGCCCACAGCAACACAGCTTTAGGAATTGTCACAGTACCACCTCTACCCTCCTTGAGTACACTGACCTCCTCCACAAGGTGCTGGACCAGGGTCACCTAGCAGTATCAATATGTATTGACCTCACTAAAGCATTTAACACTGTCAACCATACCCTCTTGCTTAAGTCATTCCCTGCTCTAGGCCTCTCAAAAGGAGTAAAGATCTGGTTCAAAAACTACCAAGAAGGGAGATCTCAGCAGGTCAAAATCCTGGACACTCTATCCATTAGCCATCCTGTTCACTCAGGAGTCCCCCAAGGCTTCATGCTGGAACCATTACTGTTCAGCCTCTTTCTTAATACCCTCACCTCAAATATGCACCAACAATATTTTTCTCTATGCTGACAAAGTCATGTTATTCGTTAGTCAGCCTGGCCCACTCACCCTTGTCAGCAGCCAACAGTGCAGCTTTTCTGTGGTTGAGGCCTGGTTTGCCCAACACAAGCTGTTAATTAACTACGAAAAAAACAAAGGCTATGCCTTTCGCCAGTCAACATAATAAGCATAAATCTAACCAACTTTCAATTCTAAACAGCTGCAAATTGCCTCTCGAACAGGTCCATAACTTTAAATACTTAGGAATAACTCTTGATAGCACACTATCTTATTTTGAACATGTTAGCCTTATCTCTAAGTTAGTAAACATGAGAATTGGGCTCCTTTATATGCATAGACACTTCATGCCCCTCCCAAAACCCTCCAACTAGTTGTCACCAGTTCGATCCTCTCTATTATTGACTATGGGTTAGTTATCTATGGGGCTGCAACAGACACAACTCTTGAAAGAATATGCATCACACGTAACAAATCTTGTAGGCTGGTCCCCAGTGCACAAAGATGTACCCATATGTGTGACCTATATGCCCAGACCAACTGATTGCACCTCAAGGGCAGGATCACTTACCAGATGTGTCTGCTTGCAAAAAAAGAAGCCTTGGCCTTACCCAACCAACCACCCAGCATCTTCTCACATGTGCACCCAACCTACTCAGTACGAGAAGTGCATCTAGGTGCACCTACCAAGTTCAGTTTTGCCCTGCACAGGTGCAATGGTCTTTTATGTTCAGAGCACTTAGCTGGGTAAATAGCCTCCCCTCGGACATCCTGGAAGAAACCAAACTTGGTCCATTTAAGTTCAAACTCCACCAATACCTCACAACACTTAGCAGCTGTGACTGCCCCACCTAGCTACCCCCTTTCTATACCGAACCCTACCTCCCACTGTACCTTTCACTTCCCCTAAGAACCTCCTAACCCCTCTCCTACTATACTTACCCCTCCTCCAACTTGCTTATTAATTTTGTAACATACTTGCCACTCTCCTCCCGTTCGGCTCCCCCCTACTCTCACTCTTCTCATGAATCTGTAGCCACTTTGTGGTCCCCCGCTCAACTCCCTCTGCCCCCATCACCCTATGTTCTACTCTAATACAAAGTTAACCTGTTGACTGTATTTCTGTGCTGCAATACATATTTCCTGCACCTTCGTGTAACCCTATATCTCTATTTTTTGATGTATGTTAACACTTATTGCTTTTAATTCAATTGTATCACTACCCACTACTCAATTACCTACAGTAATCTTACTGAGTGCACTATTGTTGCTGCAGTATATATTTGTTGAACCTACGTGCTCCAAATTTTACATTGTTAACTCTTACTGTTTGCAATGCTGTTTGTCAAGTTGCTGCTTTGTTTATCACCTGTCCTTGTTGTCAACTGTTTGACCCACCTGACTTGGAACCTTTGTAAAAGAGCCTCTGACTCAAATGTACATGTAATTCTGAGAAATTAAATTAATTAATTAATTAAGTAATACAAGAATTAATTAATTAAATTAAAGGGATATGCCATACTTTTCAATTTTTTTTTTTTGCTCAGGAACATTCGCAGCTGCACTTTTTTCCACAGTCCACAAGTGTATTTTTCCCACAGCAGTGAACATTTTATGTATACTGTTCAGTGTAGTTACCCATTTTTTCTGTAACTGCACACGTTTTGGGGACTTGTGCATTTGTTTTGTACCTTACAAGTGTTTTGAGAATCCAGAACCCTGTCTCTTCTAAACCTGCTTCAGCCCCTCCCCAATCAGACATCTGGTCCATATGTTGTAACTAACCACTCAGCTGACAACAACAAAAAGCAACATTCTCCCAACTAGGTTCCCCTTTCTAACTGCTAAGAGTTGCATAAATTTAAAGAATAGTTCCAAAACACTACCGACCTACAAGCATTTACTTCAGTCTACCCACTCACATAGCCCCTTCAAGTATTAAATTAAATTAGTTGCCTTATCTGGTTTTGGATAGCTATTCTGTTCTCTCTTCCTTCTCAACTCTAAGTACTGTATGTCTGAGACTTCATGTTTCATTAGTTACAAGCTCCAGGATAGTGTAAAATCCAGTCCCCCTATGTGATCAGGCTAAGTCTCTAAATCATCTCTTTATACACAGTCCCAGACAGAGCAGAATAGTCTATAATAATCTATTTGGCCTTTTTTGCTTACTTTGCATTGTTTTTGATGAATGTCAGTCCTAAGATATTATTTTTACTGTCTGCAAAAACAAGCTCCCTTGAAGGTACATGAAAAGCTGAGAAGGCATGTTGTTCCCTGTTCACAGGCCATAAACATGTCTTGCTTTCCTCTGACACTACATTTGTTCATGATTAACTAATAACTTAAGATCCTGGTCAATCTACCTCACTTCATGAAACTTGATTATAAATACACTGTTGTCTTACTGGAATGAGATTGTAATGACACCATATAATTAGACCTTCAAACTAACATTGTTGGAGAATTATCAAACACATTTGTAATAGCTTATTCAGGATTCTGACAAGTTTGTTATTGTTAGATTTTGAGAAGTAATGAAGAAAGTGATTCAGAAATAATGCATTAGGTCTTTTTTTTTCAGTTCACACTTTATTCACAACATTTCCACAATACAGGAGGCAGTGATACAAATGTGAACAGACAGATAGTAGTACAATCCAACAGTACCCCCCAACTCCCCCCTCGGCACAGCAGTTCCTTCAAGTGTTGTAGTAACTAGCTATCCATTGTAATCAAATACTTAATAAGATAGCAGGTAAAACAGTTACACACTAAGTCCTAGTGGTGATAATTAAAGTGTGAAGGTGATCCCATATATACTTATACTTTTGTAGCCTATTTTGGAGGCTTGCTATGGCCTTTTCTGTGCAGAGATTAGCAAGGATTTCATGTGTCCATTCCTGATATGTTGGACAAATCCCATCTTTCCAATGCCTGAGAATAATTTTTTTAACTGAGAGTGCGATCGTAGATATATGAAATCTCTGAATTTTAACCTTAATAGAAGACAAATCTCCCAGGAGGCAAATATCCAGAGTAAAACAGTCCTGTAATCCCAATAAGGGATTCAGGTGGGTTTTAATTAAATCCCATAGCGAAGCAATCTTGGGGCACGACCAGAATATATGAAAAAGTGTCCCAGCTTCCTGGGAGCATCTAGTGTACCTATCAGTATCGAGAAGGCCCCATTTTGCCAGTTTGACTGGCGTGTAGTACATAGTATGCAAAATATGAAATGGCATGAGACGTAATCTATCTTGGGACACATATTTATGACAGAACATCCAGAGAGCCGACCAATTGAGAGAGGACTGAGGGAAAAATGGGTTCCAAAAACTAGTGGGACCATTACCACTCCCAAACCACCCATGATACAATATCTGATATATCTTAGAGATAACACCTGGGGATTCAAGAAGAGAAGAAAGTTCAGGTACCAAAGCAAAATCTGTTGGGCAGGGAGGGACTTTACCAAAAACTGTGATTAATAAATGCTTCAATTGACCAACCCTGAATGACTGAGAGTCTGGGATTTTGTACCTTCTGAGAACCTCAGTTACCGGGAGCCAAGCCCCAGAGTCTTCCAAAAACGAAGAGGCTATCCCCTCACCTAACTGAGGTAACCATGTATGAGAGATTGTCTGCTTATTTATGGTGAAAGCCGGAGAATTCCAGATTGACTGAGACAGGTCTGTACTCGGATTATATCTTAGAAATGAACACAGCTGCGAGTGAACCTTTAATGAGGTCATGAGAGTGGGGCATTTACTAGCAATCTGTAAGAGGGAAACTATGACAAAAAGCATGGTCAAGGGGTCCATGTTCATAGCCTGGATATAGTTTAATTCAATGTTGAGCCAGGCTGGTCTCAGATTTTTACAGACCCGGCCTCACCCATTTCAGGTACTTAGCAAGATGACTAGCCCAGTAATAAATTGCCAAATGAGGAATCTGCAACCCCCCCTCATTTTTAGGGGCAGCTAGTTTGTGATACGCCAGCCTGGAATGTTTATTAGACCAGATAAAATTAGTGAAAAGTTTATGCATTTTCTGAAACCAGGATACTGGGACAAATGAGTTGAGATGCGATAGGGGGTAAAAAAGGTGGGGAAATACATTCATCTTAATTATGTTAATGCGGCTCCATAATGAAATCAGCAGCTTATCCCATCTCTCTAGATCCTGCACAATCATCTGAGAAAGAGGTTCTAAATTTTCTTTAAACCATAGGGAAGTATTACTTGTTAACTTGATACCCAGGTATTTGATAACACGGGGGGACCAGCACAAACCCAAAGGGATAATGTCTGTCTTAAAAACCTTGTGATTAAGGGGAAAAAAATGACTTCTTGTTTGCATTCAACTTATAACTATCGACTAAATTTGGCAATCTCACTTAACATATTCAGGATAGATGTTAACAGGTGAGCCAAATGGAGGAGGAGATCATCAGCATATGCTGTTATCTTCACCACATTATTCCGGATTGGGATACCTTGTATTCCCGTGTTGATAAGAATATT
The DNA here is from genome assembly GCA_016271365.2 of Neoceratodus forsteri. Taxonomy (NCBI): domain Eukaryota; kingdom Metazoa; phylum Chordata; order Ceratodontiformes; family Ceratodontidae; genus Neoceratodus; species Neoceratodus forsteri. Next base: position 172,419,089 of record CM057456.1, on the reverse strand, counting down.
TTGAATAAGGGGTTCTAAATAAATATTAAATAATAAGGGGGAAATGGGACACCCCTGTCTTGTACCTGAATGTAGCAGGAAAAATTTAGAAAAAGCCCCGTTACCTGAAATCCTCGCAGAGGGAGACCGATATAGCGCCCTGATCCAGTCTATGAACATGGCGGGAAACCCAAATGCTCTGAGAACTTGGAATAAGAAATTCCAAATTTACCTGTCAATGCCTCTCGATGTCCAGGGAGACCAACCCTGGAAGGTGGCATCCCTGACTCGAGAAGACGTGGTGAAAGGGTACTGAAATGGTCTGAGGATGAACATCCCTCATAAACCCAACTTGGGAAATGCCAATCAGGTCCGGGAGAACCAACGTTAGCCTATCCGCCAATATTTTTGAAAGAATTTTGACATCCTGATTCAATAGGGATATTGGCCTGTAACTCTGAACCGATTCAGAGTCTTTGTCCGGTTTGGGTAATAGGACTATTAGGGCTTCAAACAAGTGAGTGTCTACTACAGCCCCGGAAAGAATATGAAGGTAGAGCTGGTGGAGCACAGGCAGTAATTGTTCCCTGAAAACTTTATAAAATAAAGCGGAAAACTCATCCGTTCCTGGGGCTTTATCGGAGGGCAGGGCCTTTATAACAGCCGAAATTTCCTCCTGCGATAAGGGTGAGGATAAGAATTTTGGGGGGGAATTTGCCAAAGAAGGCAGTTGAGAATCCCTAAGGTACCCTTCCAACTCTTCTGTGGAAGGAGGGCTATCCATATCGGTATATAGCTGCTCATAATAAGTAGCAAATTCCTGCACTATTTCTGAGGGGGATACCTTCAGGGATCTGTCTGCTTGTGCCCTAACAGGGGGTATAAATCTAGCAGACTCCTGCTGTTTTAAACGTAAGGCCAACAGGTGCCCTGCTTTTTCTCCTTGATCTTTGAAACTTGCTTTGGTACGAATGATTGCCAACTCTGCTTTCTCTTAATAATTCTAAATATCTGTCCTTAACTACTAATAATTTCTGCCTCCTTGGAAGTGTTGTTTGGTTGTCTAGATTCTAATTCCGTATTTGAGACAGTAATGATAATATTTCTGCTTCCTTAGCCCTTTTCCTCTTTGTAGCTAAACTAATGAGAATACCACTAATGTAAGCCTTAAAAGCTCCCCATAGAATGTCCGGCGTAACACTTTCTATTGGGTTGGTAGAGAAAAAGAAATCAATCTGATCCTTCACTAGTTGACAATATTTCTCCTCCTTCAATAGCTGCTCATTTAATTTCCATCGGGTCTCTTTCTTGGAAATGTTAGAGAAAGCCAGATTACATAACACCAGAGAATGATCATATACAGGACCCGGTTGGATCGAGGTGGATAGCACACCCGGCAAGAGCTCATGAGAGACCAAAAGGTAATCAATGCGAGACTGCGAGCCGTGTACTGGTGAACTAAAAGTAAATTCCCTAGAGTTGGGATGCAAGACTCGCCATACGTCACACAGTCCGCATTGATCCAACAATTCCCTGAAGGCCCTTTGCCCCGGGGACAGTCTTCTTGACACGTTTCCGGACCTGTCTATATTAGGGTCCAAAACTAGATTAAAGTCCCCCCCCCCATAATGATGGGAATAGGGAGTAAGGGGAGAATTGTGGTGGTCAACTTCGCAAAAAAGGTGGGATCATCCACGTTTGGTCCGTAGATGCTGCCAAGCAATTGTGGCATGGCCTAGAGGGTGCCCTGAACTAGGACGTACCTTCCCTCTGAATCCCTAAAGACCTAAGTAGGGATAAATAGGAAGCCTCTACTAACTAGCATCATGACCCCACAGCTGCTAGTAGAACCAGAGGCATTGAAGACCTGCCCCACCTGCTGTCTCCTGAGTTGCAATGCCTCAGTATCTAGCAGATGAGAGTCTTACAAGAATGCTATCTGCGTATGCAGCAAGCCCAGGTGTTTAAGCACCTGATATTGCTTAGGTTTTTTCCTAACCCCCTTCACATTCCACGTAGCTAGGTTAATATTGCTAGCCATCTATATTGGCAAAACAAGCCCGAGGTTAACCTTTGGCAGTTACTGCTACTATGATCCAGGTGCCCCATTCCATTAAGACTGCTGTGCCATCCTCCCACCCCCAAACCTCCCCAGTCCTGCCCAAACAACCCCATCCACCCCCCCAAGCAACACCCAATCAAAACATAACATTAATAAACACAACATTTTAACTTCTTCCCGCCCTCCCTACCCCCCAACTGTCACCAACAACATTCAACAACATACCATTTCCTTCCCCAACCCCCGACATTATGCCCCAAACCCAAATGAAAAAAAAAGAAAAGCAACAGCTATGAGCCCCCTATATGAGAACAACAGGAGGTAAATGACATGAGTTACAGTAACAATTTGTAAGGTCCTCAGTTGATCTACTCCTGATAACCCATGGCAGTAACAATGTTTTGATAGAACATAGGCATTAGGAATAGTGAGAGTTACCAACCCTCACACCTTGCCTACTAGAAGGAATGCACCTCAATAGGTGCTGTTAGAGCCAGACCAAAGATGATGTTTCCGGTCCCCACGTGGGACATGCCCACAACGAGACTCACTTGACCCAAGAAAACGGGTCCCGCCACACCCCATCAATTGTTACGCCCTTATGCCGGGGAAAACCCCCCATCCCGGGCTGTTAAGATCACTGGCCCCTATTATATTGAGACACAAGCTCCCTCTGGTGGTGCAAAAGCAAAAGCGTGCAATAGGTCGCTGTAGAGAAAATGCCCTGAGACCCTCACCAAGCAACCCACCATACGATGGGTATTAATACCCTGCAGGGTGTAAACCATAGGCCTTAACAGAGCCATTCCCCCTTGCATACTTGCAGGGGAGATACTAAACCAAAACATTACAAAATTACTCTCCCCAACGTCTGAGAATGATAAAGTTAAACAGTCATTTTAGAAGAAATCACAGTCCCAGATAGAGCTAAGGCGTAAACAACCATTGAAAGTCCGGATAATATTAAGAAAATTGTGTTCCTTAAGCCCACTAAACAGGCTTGGATAGGAATCCAGCAATTATTTATCTTCATCCCTGAAGAGTCCTTCAAGTGACAGCCACTTCTCTTCGATCCAGAACTCTTCCCTTTAAATGACGAAGGGCCTCTCATGTATCCCTGAAGAGATCGGGTAGGGACAGTTTTAGGCCCATAATCGCAGCCTCAGGATCCTCATAAGAAACCCAGGTACTGGCCACTTGCACCTGTAACCTGGCCGGGTACACCATGCAAAACTTCAGACCAGCTGCAATAATCTTAGAAACAACTGGGTGAAATGCTTTGCATTTCAAACGGACAGAGCCCGGCATGTCCTGCGCTAGCCTGAGTTTGACTTGCTCCCATCTCACTTCCTGAATTTCTAACTTTGTACAACAAATGCTGCCACTCCAAATAATTTAGAAATCGGCATATTATAGGGCGAGGTGTTGCTCCGGGGGGGTGGGGGGCTTCGGCCTCAGGGATCTGTGGGCTCTCTTGATTATATATTTAGCCCCAAAGGGCATGGGGCCAGCGATCTTCTCACCAACTTCTGAGTAAATGCTATGGTGTTCTGGCCCTCTTCTCCCTCCGGCAGCCCAAGGATCACAATATTATTTCTACGACTATAACCTTCAAGGTCTTCAAGTTTAGCTTCAAAACGAGCAAGTTTCTGCCACATAGCTGCCATCCCAGGCTCGAACCTTTCTGCTTGTTTCTACAAGGAGGAAATTCTGGCGGTGTTATCCGTAATTAAGACTGAGATCTCTTCGAGTTTTCTAGTTAAAGATTTCATCACTGATGCCATTTCTTTTATTTCTTCCCGAAAGAGCTTAAATTCCTCTAGGAATCTGCTTAGCGTAAGCGGTTCCTGCTCTGTGCCCTGATTTGCGACCTCTGGCTTATCAGTTCCACTAGATACCCATGATTTCTTCAGGACCTTTTCTGAGGAAACTGGCAGGGTATGCTTTTGCGGAGCCCGTTTCCTATACACCTCCATTATGTCTCAAATTCACCCAGCACAAGCACACAATGCTAGGAAGGCAGTAGAGCATAAAATTGTAGGGTTTTAGGCTAGTTAAATGCTCCAAAAGGCACTTTTACTGAGTCGGGAGGCTGGAGCTATGCAGACGAGCTTTTACCCGGTACCCTGCATCACGTGGTCCCCCGGCATTAGGTCTTTTTGTAAAAACACAATTATTTATGACCTTTTCTGTTACAAAAGTGAAGCACCATTGACCTGCTTTTCAACTGTACAGTATCATGTTTGTGATATGTATATTTTTGACACAGGTCTCCATATTTACATTAAAAAAAAACAGAAGGAGTGACACCATCATGTTTGCCTTCCTAACAGTCGAGGTACTGAATATGAAGTCCCAACATTTGTTTTCTTCTATAGTGAAATAAATCCTGGGTGTTATTGGATTTGGGTTGCCATCCCCATCCCCCGATTTGAATTTTGCTGAATTCTTTGGTTTTGTATCAAGACAGGAGTAAGATGACCAATGAGCACAGTGAAAGTGAGTCCTTTTATTAGACTAAAAAACAAACTGCATTAATTGTTTGCCCCCTATATCTTCAGCTGAACTGCCAAAGCTTCTACATTCACCACCCCCCCCAAAAAAAAAATAGTTATTTAAGTTCCAGAAGCAGCTGGTCATGGAGGAAGTTGGCTACTGGGACAAAATAAAAGGTTGCCCACAGAGAGTATGCATGAGCCCAGTGGAGCTAAATGAGGCACAGGTGAGAGTAGCAAAGTAGCTTCTACTACATAGCTAATTAATTTTTCATTGTTGTAGTCAGGGAACTGTGTGTCCACTCTGGTTTGTTCAAGGCATTATTTATTTATTTAGCTTTTGTTGACTGGGTAAGTGCACTAGACAAATCCTGCCTATTTTCAGGCACGACCCAGGGGGGGGGAAGGGGATACGGATGAATGCCAACTAACCTTGAACCAGATTAAGCTGTTGGTAGTATTTATTTTTTTTAGTGAATGAGGGAAATTTGGCCAGGACACCAGAAAAATTCCCCTACTCTTTTTCGATAAGTGCCATGGGATCTTCAACATCCACCTGAGCTACCACCAATCCAGGCAGATGGGACCTCAGTTTAACATCTCATCCGAAAGACAGCACCTCAGAAGTGCACCACCCCTCTCATGCTGCACTACAGTGTCAGTACTGGGATATTAACCCAAGTGCCAGATGTGGGAACTGAACCCACAGCCCTCTGATCTCCCGGCCTTAGAGGCGAGTGTGCTACCTGCTGAGCCACTGACACTGCTAAAGGTGCAGCATAGCAGTATGACAAGTTTCAGTGTTGGAATTACAAGGGGGCTTTCCAAGGCTTGGCCCCAGTAGCTTTGAAGTGAGCCCCTGTAGCTCACACATCACTGCCATAGACTTATAATGGGAAAGGGGGCTCAATTTAAAGATAGAATCCTTATGGGCCCCCTAGCTGCCAAAACTCATAAAGTGTAATTCCACCACTGATGGTAACTATAATCTGGTAAGAGGGGTTACCATAGTAAGCATAGGTGGTACTTGGCACTCTGAGAACTGCAGGCTGTGTAAGAGAGGACATTGACAATGGGGAGAAAAAACATGAGTATACTAAAAAAAGGATAGTTAAGAACTGAGGTTTTGTGTGCAGTTCTGGAGACCCAATCTCCGCAAAGACATAGACAGGATGGAAGCTGTCCAGAGGAGGGCAACTAAAATGGTGCAGGGTCTGCACCAGAAGACATATGAAGAGAGACTTAAGGACCTTAATATGTATAGCCTCGAGGAAAGAAGGGAGAGGGGGGACATGATAGAAACTTTCAAGTACCTCAAGGGAATCAACAAAGTCCAAGAGGGTAGCATCTTTCAAAAAAAGAGGTGCAAGAACAAGAGGGCACAATTTGAAGATAGAGGGGGCGGCTCAGAGGTAATTTAAGGAAGTATTTTTTCACAGAGAGGGTTGTGGATGCATGGAATGGCCTTCCGGAGTCAAAATCAGTGGTGGAATTCAAGCATGCATGGGACAGTCATAAGGCAATTCTAGGGGGTGGGGGTAAGAAGAAGTAGGCTGCTGGTTAACTAGGATCTGCAGCTTATCCAGCAGGTAGGGAAATGGGCAGACTGGGTGGGCCAAGTGGTCCTTAACTGCCGACAAATTCTATGTTTCTATGTTTCTATACTGTATGTGTACATTAAATAGAGCTGTGAGCAGAAAAAGCAGCAACCAGCACTCAAAGTCTGATTTGATTTGATGCATGGTGTGAAACTGGAGAGAGAGCTGATATCATTTCTGGTTTTGGGAGTTGGAGTGATGTGCTGCTAACTTGAGGGGGTCAACTGCTACAAACTGAACTGAACTATACTTGATTGTGACTTTAAAACAACAGTTGAATGCATTTCAGAGAGGAACTCGGTATTTTATAGGAGGTTTGTTTATTTTACCAAGCAGCAGCAGTCAGGAACAAGAAGCAACTAAACAGATGTTATTCTCAGGTACACTGGGGAAGAACATATAGTTGTGGTTCATGTGGGGAACACATGATATACAGCAGGCAGAAGAAATGATGAGGAGATTAAGCAGGACATTAGGGAATGGGGAGAGGACCTTAAGACCAGGGGGTGCAATATATCAATATCAGAAATCCTAACTGTACCAAGGGCCACTCCAGGGAAGCAGAGAGTGATCACATTTGGATACGAGAAGGCAGTATAGTGCAGTGGTCTAAGGCTCTGAGCTGCAAATCTGGTGATATCCAGCAGACCAGACCTGGGTTTGAATCCCACAGCTTCCACTTGCATACTGTGTGACCCTAAGCAAGTTATTTAACCTCCTTGTGCTCCTAGGTCGCTCCTGTAAAAAAGCTTTCAGCTTAGTGTGCTATACCTGGTTAAAAAAAAACAACTAAAACATTAACAAAAGCCTGGTTGTCTAATTGGGAAAAGATGAAGTGTTTTTCTTTCTGTAAAACTTAGAGAACTTCAGGCACAGGAATTACCTCCGTAGGCGTGTTGGGTTATATTTAAACAGGAAGGGTGCATGGGTACTACGTGAGAGGATCAATAGACTTGAATATGAACATTTAAAGTAAATGGAGTAGTAGTACAATGGGACCACTGCCAGACAAACCAGAAAGATGTGAAAAATACTGAACAGTAAAAAAAACAAGCATTTGTCAATGCAGAATATTTGCTTGCTGTTATTGGCATTAGTAGATGCATAATAGGAATGGCAGTGAAGTATTAAACTAATGCCAACCCCCACTCCCACCCTGCAAAGACTAACAGGCATTAGGGGTGTGTGCCTTTGGGTCTTTGGCCATAACACTCATGTCATTCCACCTCTATCCACCCTGCAGACATCGACAGGTGTTGCTGTGTGCCTTGTGGTCTTCAGTCCATACCCTTACCCCATTCCATAAGGAAATAAGCTGAGCTGGGTGCAGCAGAGGAGAATGTGGTGAACATTAGGTCCAAAGACCCCAAGACACACCTCAATGCCTGTCACTGACTGCAGGGTGGGGGTGGAATGGCATGAGCATTGCGGCCAACAACCTCAAGTCACATCCCCATCACCTGTCAGTCTCTACAGGGTGGGGTGTTATGGTTGGAAACCCTAATGCCCCTGGTGTTTGTTGGTATTTTTGCTCCAAATTTTCATCATTGGCTTTTTGGGACCCCAGCTCATGAACAGTGGCACTATTATTTTGTTACTCAATCCCAAAAGGTGATTTTGCACAGCGACTGTGCCATTCTGTGCCACAGATGTGAAAACACATTTTGGGCAGGATGCAAAAAATGACAGCTGTTCTGTACATGAGGAAGTGTGAAGAAATGGCAATGTTGAAAATCTGGAGTGAAAATATGAAAAATTGGTGAAGTTACAAGCGTGAATAGAAACTGTGCAATGCACGCCTGTAACGCAATAATGTTTTTGATTTTTTTTCACCAAATTTTCAACACGGGCATTTTGGGACCTCCCTTCATGAACAGTGACATTGTGATTTTGTTAATCTGTCCTGAAAGTTGATTTCCCACAGCAACTGCACCATTCTGCACCACAGGTGCGAAAACACATTTCAGGCAGGATGTGAAAAATACCTGCTACAGTATACTGTTCACAAGGAGGTGTGAGGAAATGGCAATGTTGAAAATCTGGAGAGAAAACATTAAAAATTGGTGACGTTATGAGCATGCGTAGAAACTGTGCAACGCACTATCATAATGCAGTCATTTTTTTTGTAATTTTTTTACCAAATTTGCAACATTGTTTTTTTTTTGAGACACCACCTCATAAACAGTGGCACTGTCATTTTGTTAATCGGTCCTGAAAGGTGATTCCAAGCAGCAACCGTGAAATCACCTTTTGGGACCGAGCAACCAAATGACAGTGACAGTGTTCATGAGGTGGGGTCCCAAGAACCCCATATTAAAAATATTGGGCCACAATTCCTAAAAATAGCTGAGATAGCAACCTAAGTTGAATCCCCGCCCCCCATTGACTCCCATTATACAGCCTACCATCATTTGATCAGTTTGCCGGTCAGCTTTGAAGAGTGCAGACATGTCCCAGTCCATACAAAATTGCTGTTTCTGACCTCTGGAGGTAAGTATGGGGTAAGAGGGGGTGCGAAGAGGTGGATCTGCAGAAGGAGGATGGGAGTGAGGAGGGGGAAATGGGGAGATGATGAGGAACCATTTTCTTTTTTACAGGGAAAAAAAGACTTTGGGGATGGTTATCTTTATTTTACAAGTTACCAAAAATATTTAGGCACACGGGTGGGCTCCCAGTGTGCCACTATTGTGTGTATGGGGGGGCATGCCGATGTGAGGATTGGGCACCCCGATGTTGGCACTTGAACTATTCAGGCAGGTGGGGGGTCATCTGACACTAGTAGTGTGCAACATAAATTAAAAATTATTTTGACACACTGGGGTGGGCTTCCGGTGTGTCATATTGATGGGGGGAGGGGGGATACATACCGACATGGGGATTCAGCACCCCATTGTTGGCTTTCAGGGGAGTATGTGGTAGGCAGCAGAAGCCACCAATGTGGAAAGCTGGGCCATGGCTCATTTATTTATTTATTGAAATGGTTTACCAGGAAAGACTCACCGAACAAACAAGGTGCTCGGCGGTAGGAGCCAACAAGAACTGTAACTTCGGCCATGCGCATTACTGTGCGCTGTAATGCACATGGCCGGAGTCTTGTCAGCTGCTGCCAATAGAGAGAAAGCATGTCTGTGTGCCTGGTTGTGAGGGAAGGGAAAGATCCAGCTGCAATGAAGAAATTGTCCCTCATTGCAGCGGCAGATTTATTTCAAGTGTGGTCCTGTCTCTCAAACTGCTGTCATAGATAGCTTTCCGATTCATTGGTGCCTGAAGGGTAAGCCCCATAAAGCGTCAACTCATAACCATCCCTGATTGGAGCAGAACTTTTCTTTCAAGTGAAGACCGCTTCTCTCAAACTGCTGTCATAGACAACTAGCAGATTCATTGGTGCCGGAGAGATAAGCCCCATAAAGCATCAACAACTGCATTGGGCAGAAACTCATACACCTCTAAAATGTTATACTGTCCCTAGATGTTTCTTGCACATGCGCAGCACACATGCGAGCAAGCAAACATAAAAATGACTAGAAAATAAATGAGAAAAATGAAATAAAAACATAGTAAACAAGGCACTATAAAGGGAAAAGTTTATTAATGCTAAAAGCCTTAACAAAATGGGGCAATTAGAAGAATCAGCATTAAGGGAGAACTCTTGAGAATATTTTCTTACACCAGGAAATATCTCTATTTAGCCTAAAATGATCAGTCTTAGAAGCAAGTCAAAAGCAAATGTCTGCTCAGTTTATTGCTTTTGTCCTCCATCCCCAACTGATAACATGAATACTCTTGTTAATGCAGTCAGGGATGTCACAACATTACCAGAACAATCTGAACTATCTCACAGTACCTCACTTATAAGTAAGGACTCTGAAGCCCAAGGGGGCAACACTAGTAATGTATCAGCAGTCTCACACCTCCCCAGTAAAAAAATGCCCTAGAGAGTTTGACACTGATGATAACCTAGATGATCAATGGTACGAAGTACAGAGTAAAAGAGTTTATAAAAAGGGCAAAAAGCTAATGTATTCACCATTGACCTACAGAATAAATTCACACCACTTTTTGATAACTGTTCAGATAATAGTCTGGTATGTAATGATGCCACATCACAGTTAACTCAAGAGAATTCTCATCAAACTATACCAAGTATAGGTTCACTTAACCCTACATTGACTATACTCACAGATACGGCACCACTACTTATGGACCTTACCCAAGGCCCAACCCCACACCCTATCAGCCATGGGCAGATATTCGTACTTGGAGACTACATGGTTAAACATCTTGATAGGGGTATTTGTGATCAGGACAAAGCTAATCATATGTGCTCCAGCTTTTGTGGAGCCCGTATAACTGATATTACAGCTATGGTGGATAATATTCTCAGTAACAATGGCCATAATCCACTTATAATAACTGGCTTCTGTTTTTTTTTTTCAATAGGAAAAGCTGGTTAAAATTATATCAGTATAACCAGCTGGTCATAACGATATTCACGTGCCAGCTTTCCCCATGGTAGCACGTAGTACTAGTAGCGTGAGGCACACATACCTCACTGAAAAGTTTCTCAGTGAAACCCACAGTCGGCATCTCACAGCAGTGCTTTTCTGTCCCTCAAGCCATGAACAAATAAATTCCTGTACCAAAAAAGGATCGAGACCCCTGGTGCTAGAACACAACCAATATGACTGACATACATTTTGCTCCACACATTTACTTTGTTATGATCCCTAACTCAAACTAAAATTCTCGTTCTCTTCGCAGCTACCATGAGTGCTACAAGCAATATAACCATTGCAATGGAAACAGGAAAAACAAAATAACAAAAGAGAAAGACTAAAGGTTTTTTAAAAATGTTCTACTTTTGCTAATACAAAGTTAGCCATAGCTACTGACTATGTTACATTTTTTGAATGCTATGATATTTTTTTTTGGTTTTGGTCAGGGAGCACCATTCCTGAACCAGACAAGCCACATAACCTGTGAGTAAAATATTTAAAAAACTTAAAGAAGTTATGAATTCAAAACAGTTGCGTCAATGTTCTGTATGTTACTTTGAACAGCTGCACAGTCCACATTAGTCATTTTTCTGTATTGCTAAATAAAATGCTACCATTTTAATACTGCATCCTCTTTTCTAACCTAAAAGTAAACTTCCACCGGCCAAAAAATAGATACCAGAAATTATACAAAATAAAAGAATGATAAATAAATTAAATGGGTAGCTAGTTAAAACTCGGATTTTACACACACCTTCAGGGTGGGATGCCTTCATAAATCCCTTGAGCTTCACTGTCAGGGTTTATGTGACATCCCATCCCTCGAAAATCCTCATTATAACTAGCTACCCATCCATTATTATCTATATAACAACTGGTCAGCAATTTTTCATATGTTGTAACCGAGTTATTATTTGCCATTATAACCCCCTGGTTATAATGGTGAGCATGTGCAAAGTCAGTCAAGAACAGCCACTACCTGATTGGCTGTTCTTCTACTGCTGGGTGAGCTAAACATTTTGAAAAACATGGCGGCTCCTTGTTCTGCATAGCAAGGAGCCACCACAACAGACCGACCAACTTCGTCGGTTTTCTATTCATTTCATCCGTCTGTCCGTTTGTTTTTTTTAATTACTGCTCGTCGCTTTCTCCTCAAAGCTGTACACATTTTATCTGGTTAATCCTGCCATTCAACAGCTGCAATGAGCAACAAGTGGCAGTGGGAAGAGCTCTGACATGCTGAAATGTGGTAAGCAGTGATTGCAACAGTGAGATAAATCTACATGTAAAAAAAAAATTGCTGACCAGCAATTATATTTAATAAGAAATGGGTAAGTGACTTACACTTAAATTTAATGGTCACCCTTATTGCGGGATGCTTTAGTAAACCCCTCGCGCTTTGCCCTCAGGGTTTATGTAGCATCCCACACCTCGGGTGACCAATACATTCTCATTAAGTACACTTCCCCATTCATTATTGTATATGTAATACTCCATATGGGCACTAATAACATCATGCATGATGCTCTATTTGAAATTAAACAAGATTTAGTTGCATTGTCTAACAAATTGGAAAATATGGGTTGTGAGATTAGTGTCTCTGAGATTTTACCGATCCCATGAGCATCACATGAGATAAATCAAAAAATTAAAAATGTTAATGAGTGGCTTAGAAAATGGTGCTTAAGATAAGATTATAAGTGCATTACACATTGGGAAGAATTCACAGGAAGATTTGAACTTTATTGTGGAGATGGACTCCACTTAAGCAGGTGTGGAAACTTCCTACTGGAAACACATATAACCAGTGTCATACAGATTAATTTAAACAAGAACACTCAGGGGAGAGACAGATAAATCCTGACTCTCTTAACACAGGAAATATGGGTCATACACAATATTTAAGTAATAATTTAACATTCCTGTATCTAAATGCCAGAAGTCTAACTAATAAGACTGATGAGCTTAATCTTAGATTAGCCTCTGACAGTATTAATGTGCTTGTAGTGACTGAAACATGGGGTGATCAGAAATCAAATTGGAATAACCTTATTCCTGGATACACCCCGTATTTCTTCAACAGAGGGAGTGGCCATTTTTGTTAAAATGATCATGTTATCATTTGATATTTCTGACAAAATAAAAACTCAGAAATGCCTATGTGAAACTATTTGGATTAAATTAGTTTTAAACAAAAATAAACTTGTAATTATAGGGACATGCTATCGACTCCCGAATTCTACATCGAAAACATTAGATGCTATAATAGAGGAAATTGAAAATGCATGTGAATTTGGTGATAGGGTTGCCACCTGTCCTGATTTTCTCAGGACAGTCCTCATCTGGGCAACTGCGTCCTGCAAAAAAACATGAAAAATACTATATGTCCTGACACTGTAGTAGAAAAAGTATTTTCTGACTTTCCTCTAAATGTTGCAAAAAACTGTACTACCTTAACTAAAACACATTAATATGTTAAGAAACACTAGAAACAACTAAAAAAACTACAACACTTAGTCTTAATTCTGATTATTTAGAGAAAACAAGTCTGTTGCATTGGACGAGGTTACATATTGTCTTGCGAAAAATCATGTTTCGGTAAGAAATTTCCCACTTTGGGGTTCTTAAAAGGTGGTAACCCTATTTGGTGACATCTTACTTATGGGTGATTTCAATCTTGGGGATATACTGTAACATGGTCAGATCAGGAAGCATCACCAGGACAAGGAAATAAATTAATTAAAGTTTGCCAACAATGCAATCTCATCCAGTGCATTGATGAACCTACTCGAGGGAATAAAATTCTGGATCTAGTCATACATAATGCCAATATGGTGATGAAAAACATTATGATTGAATCACCTTTAGGTAATAGTGATCACAATACAATTACATTTATAAAGGAGAGTATCTTTTCATATACTAAGTGTAGTTCTAAAGTATACTTATATGATTAAGCTGATATTATCTCTATAAAATCAAAACTGAACAGTATCAATTGGGATGGAATATTTGATACCAAACCTATTGAGGATAACTGGAATTTACTTCATAATACACTAATTAATTTAAGGGACACCTACATCCCATACAAAATCAAGAATATAAAAAATAAGTACTATCCTAAATGTATGGACAAATCATTACATAAATTGATTAAACAAACAAACAAAAATATTCTAGGTACCTTAATGCATGAACATTAGATAACTGGAATTCCTACTTAATTTGTCAAAGAAAATGCAAATGAAGCATACGCAAAGCCAAAACCCAGATGGGAATATAAACTAGCATCAGAGGTGCAAAAAATAATAATGCATCTCTGTACTTTTACATCAATTCACTTACAAGGCTTGTTTGCCAGGTAGGCCCATTGCAAAATAATAACAGAATAGAAAGATAGAAACATAAAAACATAGACTTTGATGGCAGATAAGGATCACTTGGCCCATCTAGTCTGCCTATTTCCCTACCTAAAGGATAGGCAGCAGATCCTAGTTAACCAGCAGCCTATTTCTTCCTACTCCCCACAAGAATTGCCTTATGTCTGTCCCATGCATTCTTGAATTCTCCCACAGTTTTAGACCCCATAACCTCCTCAGGAAGGCTGTTCCATGCATCCACTACCCTCTCTGTGAAATAATACTTCCTCACATTGCCCCTGAACCGCCTCCTTCTATCTTTAAATTGTATCCCTTGTTCTTGCAAGTCTCTTTTTCTGAAAGATGCTACCCTCTTGGACTTTGTTGATTCCACTGAGGTACTTAAAGTTTCTATCATGTCCCCCTCCTTCTTTCCTCAAGGGTATACATATTAAGCTCCTTTAGTCTCTCCTCATACGGCTTCTCTTGCAGACCCTGCATCATTTTAGTTGCCCTCCTCTGGACTACCTCTATCCTGTCTATGTCCTTTCGGAGATGGGGTCTCCAGAACTGGACACAGTACTCCAGATGGGGTCTCACCAACTGTCTGTACTGAGGGATAACAACATCCTGTTTTCTGCTGCTGATGCCTCTCCCTATACATCCCAGTATACCCCCAGCCCTCCCTACTGCCTTCTCACATTGCTTGCTAACCTTAAGGTCATCTGATATGATTACCCCCAGGTCCCTTTCCTTTTTTGTTGTTGTTACTACCTCCCCACCCATTGTGTATTCTTCCCCTTGGTACTTGTTTCCCAGGTGCATTATTTTGCACATCTTTGCATTGAATCCTAGCTGCCATACTTCTGACCATTCCTCCAACCTTGCCAAGTCCCTTCTCATCCTTTCCACGCCTCCTTGTGTATCAACCCTGTTGCAGATCTTTGTGTCATCTGCAAAAAGGCATACTTTTCCTTCCAGTCCCTCTGCAATGTCACTGATGAAGACATTAAAAAGGACTGGACTCAATACTGAACCCTGCGGTACCCCACTAGTAACCCCTCTTTCTTCAGAGTGGACTCCATTTACAATTACCTTCTGTGTCCTGTTGTGCAGCCAATGTTTTACCCAGGCTACCACCCTGGGACCCACTCCCAGGCTGGTTAATTTGACTATTAATCTTTTGTGTGGGACTGTGTCAAATGCCTTGCTAAAGTCTAGGTAGACCATGTCCACAGCCCCTCCCTAGTCTACTACTTTGGTCACCCAGTCAAAGAAATCTATTAGATTCGTCTGATATGACCTTCCCGCTGTGAACCCATGCTGCCTTGGGTCCTGTGCTCCACTGGCCTCTAGGTACTCAACTATTCTTTCTTCAGAAGTGACTCCATCACCTTCCCTACCACAGAGGTCAGACTGACAGGTCTGTAGTTTCCTGCCTCTGTCTTGGTCCCACTTTTGTGAAAGGGAATCACATCTGCCTTCCTCCAGTCCTCAGGTACCACACCATCCTCCCATGATTTATTAAAAAGAGTAGCCAGTGGTTTCACTAGTTCCTCCCTTAATTCTTTTAGAATTCTGGGGTGAATTCCATCAGGACCCATTACTTTGTCCACCTCCAGTTTTAGGAGTTCTTGCAGAACCCTTTCTTCTGTGAAAGGACTGGGATCGACCCCCCTATCAAGAGTGCTTCTGTTAATTGGATTAGGCACTTCCCCCTCCTCTTTTGTGAATACTGAGCAGAAATATTCGTTCAGTATCCCTGCTTTTTCACTGTCCCCTCTGCCCACCCACTGTTCATTCTATTCAGCCTCACTATCCCTCCTTTGTCTCTACGCCGCTGATGTACCTATAAAAGGTTTTATCCCCCTTCTTAACTGAGTTGGCTATCTTTTCCTCAGTTTGGGCCTTTGCTATTCTGACTTCCCTCCCTGCTTCCTTCTGCCTTAACTGGTACAGCTCTCTGTCATGCTTCTTCTGTGTTTCCTTATACTTCCGGAATGCTATCTTTTTCTTCCTGACTTTCACAGCCACCTCTTTTGAGAACCATAGTGACTTTTTCTTTCATTTTGATTTGTTTATTTGCTTCACACAAAGGTGTGTTGCCTCTGTGATGGCAGTTTTGATGATTCCCCATTGTTGCCCACACCTCCTTCTAGCCTGTTTGCTAGTGCTTTTCTGAGGCACTCTCCCATTTTGCCAAAGTCAGCCCTCCTAAAGTCCAGTACCTCACTTTTGTATGGCTTGACTTGTAGCTGAGTTTAACGTGAATCACACTGTTTGATGGTCACTTGTCCCCAGATGGCAAACTCACTTCTAGATCTGAGATCCTCTCACTGCCCCAGTTTGAGAGTATGAGGTCTGAGATTGCTCCTCACGAGTGGGTTCTGAAACTAGCTGTCTAATGCCTGCCACCTGTATGGCATCAAGAATGGCCCTGCTCTTGGATGTGGCTGCAGCAAATGTGCTCCATTTAACATCTGGCATATTCAGGTCTCCCATCAACAGT
The DNA here is from genome assembly GCA_016271365.2 of Neoceratodus forsteri. NCBI lineage: Eukaryota > Metazoa > Chordata > Ceratodontiformes > Ceratodontidae > Neoceratodus > Neoceratodus forsteri. The sequence continues at coordinate 172,402,588 of CM057456.1, read as the reverse complement.
ATCTCCCCTTTCTCTGCCATTCTAAGAATGCCTTCTATCATATCCTTGTCCATTCTCTCCCCTGACATGGGGTCTGTACACAACCCCTGTGCGGATTGTGGTGCCCTTTCCAGTCTCCAAGGTGACCCACAGTGCCTCCTCCTCCCTGTTTACTCTTTTGTTCAGTTGCTTTTATCCCTTCCTTTACATAGAGAGCTACCCTCCCCTCTTCCCTGCCTGTCTCTCCTGTAGGTTATGTACCCTGGTATGTTAACATCCCAGTCATGGTTCTCTGTGTACCATGTTTCTGTGACTGCTACGATATCCAGGCATCCCTCTTCCATCAAGGCCACCAGCTCAGGGAGCTTGTTGCCCAGACTACAGGCATTGGTACTCATTAACCTCCATTTCCTGATGGCCTTACTCACTTTTGCCCCATCTCTGTCCTTCTTGCCTTTGTCACTTTCTCCATTTACCCCTGCCCTTCTTCCTATCGACACCTCTATGTTGGTGTTTGCCACACTTACTACCATGATTATTTGGGGGGGGCTAGGATTTTCCTGCTCCTTTCCAGTGCCTCCCCCCTTGGCTAGTTTAAAAGCTTGCCAATGAAGCATTTAAATCTATCACCTAGGATTCTGGTTCCCCTTCCTGACAGATGCAGCCCATCATGCCAGTATAGACTTGCATCACTCCAGGTGAACCCCCAGTCCCCAGTGAAGCCAAATCCCTGAGCTCCACACCAGTTTTTCAACCACTGATTGAATCCCATGGTGCGGATCACCCTAGCCTAGAATAACATATTAACTTACTGAGATGGCAAACATCTTTAACATTAAATTTGGTGAGATATTCCAATCATCTCAGCATACAATTGAATCCACTAATGTTCAGGATAAGCCTGTTATATTGACAGATGAAACAATACTATTGAAATTAAGTACTCAGAAGGGTAAAACTAGCATATCCCGAGATTATATCAATCAATCAATCAGTCAAGTCTTTACTTAACCAGGCGTTCATCGTTGAGCAGAAGCTCATTTGCAAGATGGATCTGGGTAGAGCATGAGCAATTGTATATACAGGTCAACACATATATTTACAAGGCAATACAGATAATACTGTTTATGGAGAGGAAGAAAAAGAAGTTCATATGTACATAGAAGTATACAGATATTGTACAGATTACACGGTATTTACATACATAGAAGTATCTATAGGAAGATAAAGCAGGTTATCTAAGGTTGCAGGAGGAAGTAACGGAAGAAAAAAATAAAATAAAAATATACACCAGGTAGAGGTGAAGGTAGGGGGGAAGGGAGGGAGGTAGGGGGAGAAAGGCTAGGAGGGCACGGTGCACAGAGAGGAGTTGGTAAAATGGGATGTAGAGAAGGAGGATGGAGAAAAGGAGTATGTGCGAGCCCCGGGATTGAATGCTATAAAGTACGGGGCATGGTAGGATGTCACAACCCAGGGGTAGTGAGCTCCTATCCAAGGTTGGGAAAGGAAAGATAAGGGAATGGACAGGCCTAGTGTTAGTAAGATAGGGGGATAAGACAGAGACCAATTAGGCTTGTGAGGAGCAAGCTGGGGGGTCAGTACTTAAAATTGGGTCTAGGCATGGCTATATACCAGTGCAGACTCCATTACTGGGTCTGAGTGGGTGAAGCAGTTACATACGTCTCTGATTGTAAGGAAATGAAGCATCTTGAAGGCATTTATACCAATTAAAGTGCTTAATTTGAGGGGTTTTTGTAGATCGTTCCATAAGGTAGGTAGCACGAAACTTATGGCTGCCCTGCCAAAGTGGGATTTTGCTTTGGGTACTTTAAGTGTAATAGCTGAGTAACTTCTTAATGCATATTTCCCAATTATACTCAGGGGAAGACAGCAGGAGATATAGTAAGGCAGCTTATTAGAGATGGCTCTATAGGTCCAGAGAGCGGTGTTTCTGTGGCGCCTGAACTTTAGTGATGTCCACCCCACTGCTGCATATAGGGTGCAGTGATGCGTGTCAAAGGGAAGTCCCATTATAAACCTCAATGTTTGATGGTAGAGTTATAGTTAGTTAGTTAGAGATAGAGTATATATAGCTTGCCACTATTTGTATTTACTGGCTGATTCCCTAGTGCACCCTTTAAGGCTACTCGATGAAAAATGCTTGACTTTGAACTATGTTTCAGCAGCATTTGTTATACCTATACATAAAAATGGCCCCATGAATAACTGTGAAAACTATAGGCCAATAAGCGTTAACATCTTCACTATGTAAAATTTTAGAGAGTATAATTAAAGATCTAATTTCCCCTATTTTGGATGAGAATGATGTAGTTCATGATGGGTTCAAAAAAGGACACACTTGTTTAACCAACTTACTATGTTTCTATGAGGAAGTGAGTTACCAACTTGACCAAAAAATACCTTATGATGTAGTATTCAGAGATTTTAGTAAGGCGTTTGACACAATGGCACACTGGTCCTCATTACATAAACTAAACAAATTGAAAATTATTAAAAATATAGTTAATTGGATCTCTAATTGGCTGTGGCATAGAACACAACATGTTCTGATTACTGGCCCCTCTCTGACATTGGCCTAGTTACCAGAGGCATCCCACAAGGCTCAGTGTTGGATCCATGTTGATTCCAGATGTTCATAGCTGACTTAACTAAAGACTGTTTATCTTCAGCTATAAAATATGCTGATGATGTTAAAATTGGGGGATAGTGTCAAAATCAGGAACAAATTGATACGAATCAGAAAGACCTTGATACTATTACACAATGGGTGAACAAGTGGCAGATGAGATTGAATCCTGATAAATGTAAGGTCATGCACTTGGGACCCAGTAATCCAATATCTAAATATAAGTTGGCTGGTAAACCATTATCTATTACTTTACATGAAAAAGACCTTGGCACTAATATTTCTGAGGATTTTCTCCCTACTATCCAGATAAATGAAGCTGTAGTCAAATAGAACAGATTTATCTGGTCCATCAAAAGAAATATAAGATCAAGAGACCGGAAAGTGTTAATGCCTCTATACAGAGCATATGTTCGCCCGCATTTGGAATATGGCTCACAACTATGGTGTCCCTACAAAAAATTGGATACAAATTTGTTAGAAAGGGTGCAAAGAAAAAATACCAAGCATATTAACTGTTTATATAATGATCCATATGAAACCAGAATTAATATCTTAAACCTTATGACACTTGCCACTAGGCGTTTATGGGGGGGGACTTACTTTTCATGTATATTATCCAAGACCCCTATTTAATTACTACACTCAGACTGGAATTTAAAAACTATACATACTGTATAATACCAGAGGACATCCCCTACAGCTGTATGGCAAAACCTTTAACCGAATGGCACGTAAATACTTCTTCACCCTTAGGATGGTAAATCCATGGAACTCACTTTCAATCAAAATAATTACTAGTAGTACAAAATCAATATTTAAGTACAGGTTGGATAAATATATCCTATCAGAGAATATGATTAGTTATTACTACATTAATTAAAAGAAGCATTCATGGGCCCATAAGCCTCCTAGCTCCTTCAAAATCCTTAGTATGATCCTTAGTAGATATATTAGCAATAGCAGAGACACCGTGGGTGAGGGGAGATATATTGGGAAATAATCTTAAGGGGTATAACCTATTCAGAAGGAATAGAAAAAAAACAAGCCAGGCAGAGTGGTGGCAATATATGTTAATAAAATAATAAAAGAGAGAAAGTGGCCAAAAAAGTGCAAACTTGGAAACAGAAACTTAATGGGTAAGGACAGGGGCAATAGGGGGTTCTAGATTGCAATAGTGATGGTGGTTGTGCAATAAATAGTGAAACTGAAGAAACATCATTGGAAAAAGATGTACTGATAAGAGGCTTTAATTACAAGGAGACTGACTGGGGAACTGGAACAGCCAGCAGCAGAGTAGCAAACAATCAAGCAAGCACATTTTGTTTCCTGTAGCACCTCATCTTTAAGGCTTGAAACCTTTTACATAAAACTAAAAACAGAGGAAGTAAACATTTAACACATCGACGTAACACATACATCAGAGCACAACAGCACCCTTACCTTAGGTAGTGGTGTTGTAGGTAAAGTGTTCATTTGGGACTACTAATGACTACAATTAACATCAATATGTAAATCAAGAGACCAGAGTAGAGAAGTGGGTGTTCCGGATCTGGTATTAAGCAACACTGGCAATTACATAATATGGTGGTATACAAGAGAATCACTACCACACACACTGAAAATAGGACGGTTACATTTGAAACACGAAAGGCACTAGTTGAAAAGGGACAGACGGTGTATTATAATTTCTAAGCTGTCAGATAAGACAATATGAAAAGGGATCTCAGAAACTGAAACTGAAGTACAGAGAAGATAGGGAACAATAGATGAACAATGGGCTGTACTAAAATCAAGGCTGTTAGAGCTGAAAAAGTAATATGCTAGTTTCCAGTTGCCTTGGTAGTGCAGCAGGTAGTGCAACTGGAATGGTATTCCTGGAGGCCTGAGTTCATGTTCCAGCTGGCACTTACTTCTTTCTCTGCTCTGTTTCTAAGAGCTGAAATAAAACCATACACCAAAAAAAATAAACAAAATGCAAAACCACATAATAAGAAGGGACAGAAATAAGTATAGCCAATGAACCAAATTCAGAAGGAAATAAGAGCCATGAGAAAAGCATACAGATATGGTATATCACGTGGTACAAGGGAGGCTAGAGAAATGTGCAATATACAAAGAAAATGTTTAATATGTAAGAGATTTATATATTAAGAAAAGGAAAAGTGAAAAAGCAACTAGCAACAGGGGATAACAGAAATCTAAATGATTTTTACAGATATATAAATAGTAAGAGGAAAACCACTAATACTGAAATACCACTAAGACTGTAAGGGAGAAAAATTACTGATCAAAAAGTAGGCAAGCAGCCGGCCCAGTGGTGCTGAGGATTGAGGTGCTGGATGCCACACCTCACGCCATGCTGGTGACCCAGGTTTGGGGAACATTGAGTGTGACAGATGGAGAGATGCCAGGAGATAAGTAGAGTAAAAAAAAAAAGTGGACAAGGGAACTAAACCAGTGCTTCTGTTCAGTATTTAGTGACAAAGAACCTATAGTAAGGAAAGACAGAGTTGTGAGACAGGAACAGGACAACAAAATCTAACACAGAGGTCTGTTCACAAGTACCTGTATAATGGTCTATAGAGAAACTGAAAAGCTCAAGGGTGGACAAATCAGCAGGTCCAGAAGAACTCTACTCACGGGTCTTGAACTGGCTGAAGACATAGCTGTCTCCTGATTAAATTATTTAATACGTCAGTTGAAACAGGGGAAGTACTCATTAATGAGAAGATACAGTATGTCTTTGGCTGTACGAGTTAGAAAGCCAGCTTCAGCATTTCTTAAGTCAGTGATCCAGCCAATGTATAGCTGGTCAATTTTGTAAGTGAAAACTCCAAGCATTCTTGCAACTGAACTGAAAGGAGACACTCTCTGGACACAGTCCGTCTAGATAGTGAAAACTGTCCATTATTCAAAAAGCATTGTAGGTCCACATTTCGCCAAAGAAATTACCCCAGAAAAGAGCAAGGGTAAAGATATGGTGTGTCATTTTTGGAAATGTAACTGCATATTTGTGATTTATTATGATCAGTGCCAAGAATCCATATTTCTTCTGACTAAAAGAATGATAACATACTTTCACTTAGAAGAAATTATTGTTCACTAATGTGATTTCAGCCAATCCACTCACAGAGCCACTACAGGGTGGTCTCAAACACAAGACTTAGGAGGCAGCACTCCACTTCAGCACTGGGGGAGGACAGCATAATACAATTTTAACAATTTCCTTTTTTAAAAAGGACTCTATACATATTATAAATCACATATGCTAAACTCAAGTCATTTATAAAAAAAGATAACAGGGTCTCTAAGGGGTGTCTCATATGATATAAAAGACTTCTCATGAGGCTTTGGTAGACAGAACTGTTCAGTTTCATAGTCCTTTGGCCCACAACCCATGCTTGGAGTCTCATATACTACAGGAAACACCCCTTGAAATCCTTATTGACTTATAGTGCCTATGCTACTATTACATCGCTTTTTGCAGTGTATTGTAAGAATTATGCATATACTAACATATGAAAAATAGATTTCAAGAAGGCTTATCTCCCATTGGTCCCACCACAGCTTTTAGTGATATATCTATAGCAATTAACACATTCTTCCCTTATAAACATATCCAGACTTTCTTAAATGTTTCTGTCCTTTCTGAATTTACTACATTGCTTGGAAATGAGTTCCAAATTGCCATCACTCTCTGTATGAAACAGTATTTACTAATGTTTTTTCTGCTGAATATTTCATCTTTTAACTGTTCGTTATGATCTCCAGTTGCAGATTAATTTATTTTTTGAAATACCCCAATTCTTGACACAGTTCTGGATCTTTTAGGAAACCATACAGAGCAATTAGATCACACCTGATCCTTCTCTTTATTTTGAATAAACATTTTTAGAGTACTTTGTTTCCCGCCATACTCCATGCTTCTGTCTCCCGTAATCATTACTGTAGCTTTTCTTTGAACCCATTCCAATCTATTTACATCCTTTCTACCAAGACTACCATATGGATTCCAAAACTAGCAGCTGTACTCCAGTTAAGGTTTAACATATGCCCTAAACAGGGGGCTATCACTTTTCATGATCTGCTTACAAAGTTCCACCTTATGCACCTCAGTACCTGTGCTGTTTCCTTTAATCCTGAGTCACACTACCATCCTTGTTTAAAAAAAAAATTATAATTATTATAATGCCTAAATGTCATGCTATCCTTCTTTCTTTAATGCACGCCAATGTCAGTAATAGCTTATCCTTTTGTTTTTCTTTCCTAAATGTAATTTCTATTAAATTTCAGTAATAAAAAAACATTGATAAAATAAATACAGCATGGATAAAACAATTCAAATGCACCGTCAGAATATTAACACTAATACATAAGATCAGCTCACTTTAAATATTCTGTTAAAAATATCACATCCTTAACATCTAATCTCTCTGTTATATACTTCATAGCCTTAAATACAAGCTCCTAGTTTTTAATTTTAATTTCTATTATATATTTTATATTTTAGAGGTAAAGTATTTAAGGGCTAAAAGATAACAGAAATTAACCTTAAAGTCAAATTCATGCAATGTGGTATGTAGAAAACCCCACAACTCACAGTCGAAGGCCTTCTCCATGTCAAGACTACCCAAATGGAAAAGGGTTCACACTGACATGGCATGATGCATACGATGAGGTGCATGTTTAGCAGCCTGAGGTTTGCTGATGCCTCACAAAGCCAGCTGGGTCAAGAGTTACGAAGGTTGGGAGAAGTACATCAAGACAGTAAGAAAGTACGGATGCATACAGTTTATACTCTGTACTGAGCACTGAGACTGGATAATAGGAAGAGCAAAGGGTCAGGTCTTTCCCCATTTTGGAGATAACTAAAATAGTTACATATAATCAGGAGGGAGGAGATTAAACCTTCAAAACATCATTACAAACCTGGATAAAAAGTGATGAAAGGGATGTCTTGAAGGATTTAAAAATAATTCACAGGGTATCCATCTAGTCCTGGAGACTTATTGTCTTTCATGTTCTGAAGGGATAGTTTAGCCTCCTGTACATCAATGTGTCTAGCAAGGATATCAGCCAGCTCATCAGATAATTGAGGGGTCCAGATGGTTGAAAGAAAAGCCTCCTATTCCTCAAAAGGAGGCTCTGGACATTGTATATACAGTATAAGTCTTGATGAAAGGAACAAAAGGCTGTAGCAATACCATTAACAGCTAAGATCAGCTCCCCACTTGCTGAGGTGTTGACCTTAACAATGGCAGCTCTTTTTTGGAAGGCTCCCCATCTGTGAGCAAACAAGCAAGTGGCTTTAGGGAAACCCTGATAATAATTATGTTTTAAATATCTACATGCTTCATTCTGGTAGGTGTTCAGGACATTAGTGTTTTTCTTAACCTGCTCCTGTTGTGCTGGTTCAGTTCAGGTACTAGCTTTGTGCTGCAGTTGGAAGAAATAAAGTATACCTACTAAATCCCATCTCTGTGCCAGTCTTTCCTAATGCTTTCTAGATGTAAAGGCTATTAATTCACACCATAAAACAGTCTTTGGTTATTGCCAAAGAACACTAGGAGTCATCTCTTCTACATCTTTAATCTCTAGACAATCTTGTAATTTCTCAGTGACATACAAAATAAATTCCAAATCTGTAAAATAATAGACATTGATACGCCACCTTGTAGATTTGTGAAACAAATCAAAATCTAGTAATATGGGGGGGGGCGCTGTTGAGCACTTCTACCGAGAAGACGTGATCTCCACGAGCTCTGCATTTACAACTAAAAACTTCGACTTTATTGCCTCCTACATGGAAATACAAGTTGAAAATAAAAAATATCGGAATCCTGAAGCTGAGCTGAGCATTTTGGTACCAAGACTGAATATGGGACGAACAAACAGGAGCGGTACGGGCGGAATGAAAACTCAGCCCTCAACAGAGCAACAGGCTGTTCTGGCTCCAACTGCTACTACCTCGAGTGAACCACCATGGAGGGCCCTACAGGCGGCTATGCAGGCCATTGATGGCAAAATCGAATCAGTATTGCAGCGTCTGGGTGAGCAAGACTGTAAAATAGAGGCTGCTACTAGAACTGCTTCGTCTGCTGAAAATCAGGCAGTTAAAGCACTAGCGACTGCGGCGAAGCTCACTCAGGAGAATGGGCAATTAAGATTTCGCCTCGAGGCTTTGGAAAACGCGAGCAGAGCATCCAACGTGCGTCTCATCGGGCTACCTGAGGGCTCTGAAACTCCCGATCTACTAACATTTCTAAAATCTTGGCTGCCCAAGGCCCTACAGCTAGATCGATCTATCAGAGAACAATTTGTCAGAGCCTACCGAATTTCACCACGATCAGCTGGGGCACAGAAAGATCTTCCTCGCACAGTACTGCTAGTCACGCTCAGTGCAGCCATTAAGGAATAGATCTTGCAGGTGGCCCGTAACACAGACAGTTTGAATTATGAGGGTTTTACCTTACACTGCTTTCCAGACCTCTCCTATGCAACAAGGGCTCGCAGAAAGAAGTTCAACGGGGTTCGGGCCTCGTTGAGAAGTCTGGGGGTCGCCCATATCCTAATGATGCCTGTCAGATTGCGGATTTACTACAGGGGACAGACTTTCCAATTTACAGATCCAGAAGAAGCAGGCAGGAGAGTCCAGCAGATTCAGAGGGAGTTTGAGGTCTCAAAGGGTAGTGCCAGAATGGAGTCAGACCAGGAATCGGAGGAAGAAGACACCTGAATCGCCTCTTAGTAAGCAGCCTGAACTTAACTGATAACTGTCCTAATTAAAATTTAGTCTTGCCCAGGAGGGTTTCTCTGCCGGTAAAAGACTGAAATTAAACCTGAAAGAGCGGATCTGGGTGGAACCTGGACATTTACTTACAAGGCTATAGACTTTATTTAATTGCTTTTCTGTTGGGGGTTGTAATAAAGCCTTTAACCATCTTGGTAAACCTTACAGGCTCAAAATAGCTTATCTAATTATTATTAAAAATTGTGCCTTCTTTTTTGAGGAGTTTGTTCCTAACAAATGCAGAGCTGAAATAGTGGGATCACTAAGATTTTTGTTTTACCATGCTCGGGAAGGGGGTACTAATCAACCTGAGAAGTTTAATTTTTCTGAAAACATTTTAAATTTTAATATTTGGATTGTTCCCATCTCTTGTAGAAGTGTAGCTATTGGGATTTATTTTTACCGATTTAATAAGTAAAGTGGTAATACCCCCCAAATCCGTAAACAAGCATTTAGACTGCATTATACTAGCTTAACCTGATTTGGATCTTTGTATTAAAATCGAAATGTCTGATGTATGAAATGTATCACTACATGTTTATGTAAAGCTACAATAAACATAAAGTACAAAAAAAAAAAAAATCTAGTAATATAACAACGGGGGCATAGTCAGAATAGGATATAGCCACCATCATACAGGCACAGATACTGCACAGGTGCTTCTTGAACAAAAGCACATCAAGCCTGGAATATATTTGATGGGGTAGAGAAATGCATATGGTCAGGAGAAGAAGGATGAAGAGATTGCAAGACATCTTGCCAACACCATTCAGTGACCATCTGTTTAAAGTACTTATGCTCAGTTGCCTTTTCATGTGGGGGTACAAGGGAGGAATCCATTCCAGGATTCAACAAAGATTAAACTCACTAGGCAGCATCAACACGACTGAGATATTGATCACTATTTTATTCATAAGCTGTTTCACAAAACCCTGAGCTGAGTCAGGTGGGAAATTTCCATTAGCTAAGGTCACGGGTACCCCATTCTAAGATCTGCACACCACGATTAGACAGCCAACATTTTTCTTAACCACTTTTTCTTTGACAAAAAAGGTGGCATTTGACAGTAATATCTCCACCTCTCAACATTTCCCTTAAGGATGTATGAGAAAAAGTAGACCTGAGGAATTTGCCATGTTCAGTATCAGATAACTGTGTCTCTTGCATCAAAATTATATTTGTGTGTTCCTGCTTAAAGGCAGCAAGGACCTGGGAATGGTGCACTAGACTATGCAACCCATTCACATTTATAACAAGCCATTATACAAACAGCAAAACAATGAAAATAGGTTTCTACTCACCTCCCCATCCTCAAATAGCCAGTGTCCGAATACCTAATGTTCACATCCAAACAGTGCAACAATAACAAGTAAAACATCAAAGAAAAAGTTGTGAATAACAAACTTGGAAAACTGGAGAAAACACACAAAGCACTTCCAAGGTGGGGGAGAGAAACTTATCCCACCCCTAAATGCCAAAATGACCTGGTGTAAGTCTTGATAAAAGCCCACAGCAAGAGGAAATTGCTCAGGAACCATCCTGTAGGGCCTTCTTGAGTTTATAAGGCCCATAGGGAGAAAGGAAGATATTGGGGTAACAGCACCACCTAGTGGGGGTAAAAGTGAACAAAAATCAGGAAGCAATGTCTTCATCCCAATCTCCTGTCTCTACAGGGACAGAGAGGCCCACCCTGGCAGGTCAAATGACCATCCCCAGTTAAGTAAGGGGAAGGGGAAGACCAGAAAAAGTAAAGGAGAAATGGTGGTGCGGGGGAGCTGTGTGGAAGGAACCTGGGCATATGAGAAAGTTTCCATCCTGTTTAATCAAAGAAAAATAAGACCAGACAAGTTCAAACTGAAAACTCCAATGTAAAGTAAAGTTTTTTCTACACTTGCCACCACAAATGTGAGATGATGCAGCCTGACAGGGGGGTAAATAAGTGTCCTAGTTTAAGAAATAATCCTCCAGAATGGTTACTGAAGAACCTGCATAGGCTGACTTGAGTTGATCTGGGGCATTAAATGGGCAATGAATAAGCTCTCTGCTAGAGACATTAATCCATTAAGGTAGCAGAGGTGTTGCATATCCCATGGAAGCTGAAATGAAAAGCAGGCAATGACTGCAGTAGTCCCTTTCACTCTCTAAGGCATCCAGGACTGTAATCTCATAAAAAGAGCAACGTCTCACATTAATGGTGTCCAGTATGAGCATTCTGAATTCTGACTGGCCAATAAAAAGGCAAAAGGAAATAATTGTAAGAAAAGTCTGTCAGGGGGGTGCAGGCCTGCCTGGACAATCACCAGCATGAGCAGAACTCCCTTCCTTTCCTCCTAGGGTCCCAGTGGGCCAACAGAAAGTAATGCTAGAGCACTGGACTTATTATATTTTTTTTATCTGCAATTTCCTATGAGCCTATGTAAAAGCATAACCATGAACATGTACATGTTTTAAAAATGACATTCTTGAATGATTAATTAATCAGTAGAGCCTATAGCATCACTGGTGTAGTTCAGGAGGAATCTTAAGTCTAGAGATGGGCGAAGCTGGTGAAATTCACATTGTGAAGTGCTGCAAACTGGTCTATCCCAGCCACAGGCCTGAAAATGTTGCCAGCTTTCTCAATGCCTTTAGACATGTGCAAGGATGCTCAGTATCTGCCATGATTAAGCATTGACACTTTGTTGGAGTATCTATAGGTCTGAATCCCTCCAGAGCCACTGCTTGCATAGTACAGTGCTCCTTGCTTAAGGGCAACTGACAAACCCCTCTCTGTCATAGCTGAGAACTCCTTACTTTATAAACATAATATGATAATGGTAGCCTTTTCCTCAGAAGTGGAAACATAGTTTTGTTTTTCAGTTATAGAGTAAATCAGTTTGCTGTACCTCAGTGGACTCAGTCACAGAAACAAGAGGTATATAAACAAATAATACTATAATATTTCAAGATACTTACACATTTAATACAGGATACTACAGAAAGAGTAAGGAGAAGAGTAATTCTACAGAAATGAACAAGAAAATGTTTGAACAGAAGGTCATGTACAGAAAAAAAACTCTGTCTCTCTCTCTCTCTCGTCTCTATTTAGCTAGGTAGAATAGCTTACCACACAAGACACTTTAGTGAATCAGGGCACACTCAAACCTTAGATGGTAGCTGTTCATAGCCCCAAACCTGAATCCCTTTTTAGGCTCTGACAGACCTAAAAGGACAACTAAACAGGCATGTTTTGGTGGTTGCTAGGAAAATAAATGAAATCATGGTGAGCTAGAGTTGGGGTGGCATTTTAAAAGATAGTGCTCCTTACCTTTGTAATAGAGGTTTAACCCATTTTCATCACCTTTTAAATATTGTAAACAAAGATCCACGAGTTTCAAAGTGAGCTCTGTGATCTAGTCATAAGATGATGCCGATGTGAGATGTGATGATGTTATTGGCATGAGACAGCTGTTACAGACTAATTAAAGCCCTATGTAGTGGCCCATTTCAGCTTGTACTGTAAAACATTCTAAAGCCCACCAACATGCTAATCGGCACCTAACACATGCATCAGACTCTGACTATTTAGAACACAGTGCTATCTTTAAAACTCAGGAATCTTTGTTTAAAATATTTAAAAGCTGATGAAAATGGGTTCAACCTCTATTACAAAGATAAGGAGCACTATCTTTTAAAATGCCACCCCCAGCTCTAGCTCAGCATGATTTCATTTTTTTAATTTAGCAACCACCAAAACATGCCTGTTTACAGTAGTTGTCGTTTAAGACCCTCCAGCTTCTCCCCATAACATATAGATTACATAGGTTACATCAGAGCATTTAGGAGACTTGTGTGCATGATGCTCGCTTATGTTTAACAGTACTGCCCTGTCAGTTTATAATGATTGTCTAGTTTAACTTTGAATTTATTCATTGTTGAACTTCCTACTACCTCTAATGGTAGAGCATTACAAACTGGTACCACTCTCTGGCTATACCACTTCTATCTTCTTATCAAATTACACTTTTCTCCCCTTAGTTGTAAAGAGTGTGCTTGTGTATTATATATTTGGTCTCTGAATTCAAGACCTAATCTTTCCAATAACTCACTGTCTGTTAGGGTATTGTATAATAGGCTAGGCAAGGCAAGTTTTATTTTTCCAGGTGCCCAATCCAACAGGTTTTGGGCACAGTATACATGAATACAAGGCTATTAATAAAATAAAAAACAAATAGATAAATTACAACGATAATAAATTAAAGGGAAACTAACATGTAGGATTAAAATAATCAATATTGTTACCAATGGAAATCTGCTTTACATAAGCTATTGACCAAACCTGTAACACTTTTAGGGCCAGAATTATAACCCATTCAGTTGCCCCACCCTTTATAGCTGCAGGCATCCATTTTCTAAATCACAAGCACAGGAAATGATGTCACATCAGGGGAAAACACATATAGCCGATAAATGTTTTAACTAGGAGAGGCACACTAAGCCAAAGTTTGATTCAAGGTGTGACCTGAGAGCACAAGAACGTTAAGTGACTTTCTCAGGGTCACGCAGTAATGCAAGTGGGGACTGTGGGATTCAAATCCAGGTCTCCAGGTTTGCAGTTCAGAGCCTTAAACCACTGCACTGTACTGCCTCCTTCAAGGTAACAGGAAAACAAAAAAGTAAATGTTTTTACCCACTCCTTAGGGATGCGAACTTGTCTCTAACCTTGAAGGGGTTGCTATAAACATAGGTTGTGTGCTGCCAGTACCAGTTTCTGACCTCCTTTCGGGTTCTGTTGCTTTCTACAATGTTTGTGACATTTCAGTTTAGTAAAATATTTAGTGGCTGTGTGATTTGCATAATATTCTGCTACTCTGGTAACACTGTAAATCATTTTTATTCCTGTATCTATTTATTTCCAGTATTTGTTAGCACTGAAGTAGTTGTGTTTTAATTTGTTTGTTGGCATCATGTTCTGTCATTTGTGGGAGTGTGATCTAGCAGCTAAAGAACAAGCTTGTGGCCCAGGAGATGAGAGTTTCAAACCTCAGTAAAGTCAAATACTAACTGTGTGACCTTGAGTAAGTCACATAACCCTTCAGTGCTATTGTCCCCCTAGCAGTAGAAATGGATAGCTGTAGGACTCCACTAGAAATGAGGTGGCACATCTCAGCTGGACTATCCTGGGTAAATAAGTTTAAAAAAAAAAAATTGTTTTGTGTTGGTGTGTGATTGGACAGATGACTGTCAGTAGATGACCCTTCTGAACATAGATGCCAGAACCTATAGGTCTGTTGGGGGGTGAACACCCCCCCCACACACACTTTTGCCCATGAGCTTTCAAAGTGCCCCTTTAAAGCATGCATTGTCAGAAGGGAAGCAATCACAGTCTCTTATTACTACAGTCCCCCCACACACACATATACACACTCACTTTTCCCCATGTTCCAGCACTACTCCTTCTTCTGAAGGTAGCAAAATAAAAAATAAAAATCTTTATTTGAACACCATCCAGAAATAAGTTTCCTTTCACCAAAGTAAAAGAAAAAAACACAGCAGGTTTTATTTAAATTTCATGATTCCAACTGTTTCACTCTGTCTTTACAGCAGGAAATCTCCAGTAGCCCCTTCTTTTTGAGATAAAATCTTTTCACTTCCCTGATGCTCCCAGGTGCAATCATTAAATTTTGAAGCAACTGGTTGTGACAGACCATCAACAGGCCTAACTTCTTCAGGATTAGAGACAAGTTCACATCACCAGGGACTGGGTAAAAACATTTTACTCTCAAATGGGGATGGAGAGAGGATCTCCGATCTTGAAGTGGGTAGCCACCTGGGAACAAGAGATCAAACAGTGTGGTTCAGGATAAACTTAGCTGTAGAGTCAAGCCATACAAAAGTGAAGGTACTGGACTTCAGATGGGCAGATTTTGTCAAAATGGAAGAGTGCCTCAGAAAAGCACTAGCAAACAGGCTAGAAGGTAGGGTGCAGCAACAATGGGGAAACATCAAACCACCATCACAGAGGCAATAAGCTTTTGTGTGAAGCAAATAAACAAATCAAAATGAAAGAAAAAATTGCAATGGTTCTCAAAAGAAGTGGCGGGGAAGGATAGGGAGAAACAGATAGCATTCAGGAAGTATAAGGAAACACAGAAGGAGCAGGACAGAGAACTGTACCGGTTAAAGCAGAAGAAAGTGAGGAAGGCAGTCAGAATAGCAAAGGCCTAAGCCAAGGAAAAAATAGCCAACTCGGTTAAGAAGGGTGATAAAACCTTTTATAGGTACATTAGGGAGCAAAGAAAGACTAAGGCAGGGACACTGAGGCTGAATAAAGAGGAATGTGGTTGGGCTGAGAGAGACAGTGAAAAAGCAGGGATACTGAATTAATACTTCTGCTCAGTATTCGCAATGGAAGAGAAGGGGGAGATACCTAATCCAGTCAATAGAAGTACTCTATATGGGGGGTTGATATTAGTCCTTTCACAGAAGAAAGGGTTCTGAAATAACTTTTAAAACTAAAGGTGGATAAAACAATGGGGCCTGATGGGATTCACCCCAGAATTCTAAAAGAACTAAGGGAAGAACTAGTAACACCACTGACTACCCTTTTTAATAAATCATGGGAGGATGGTATGGTACCTGAGGATTGGAGGAGGGTGGATGTGATTCCCCTTCACAAAAGTGGGAGCAAGACAGAGGCAGGAAACTACAGACCTGTCAGTTTGACCTCAGTGGTAGGGAAAATGATGGAATTACTTCAGAAGATAAGAATTGTTGAGTACCTAGAGGCCAGTGCAGCACTGGACCCAAGGCAGCATGGATTCATAGCAGGAAGGTCATGTCAGACAAATCTAATTCATTTAATTGACTGGGTGACCAAAGTAGTAGACCAGGGAGGGGCTGTGGACATGGCCTACCAATACATTAGCAAGGCATTTGACACAGTCACACACAAAAGATTAATAAACAAATTAGCCAGCCTGGGAGTGGGTCTCAGGGTGGTAGCCTAGGTACAACACTGACTGGACAACAGGACACAGAGGCTAATAGTAAATGGAGTCCACAGTGAAGAAAGGGGGGTTACTAGTGGGGTACCACAGGGTTCAGTACTGGTGCTGGTTCTTTTTAATGTCTTTATAAGTGATATTGCAGATGGACTGGAAGGAAATGTATGTCTCTTTTCAGATGATACAAAGATCTGCAACAGGGTTGATATGCATGATGGGGTGGAAAGGATGAAAAGGGATTTGGCAAGGTTGGAGGAATGGTTAAATGTATGGGAGCTTAGATTAAGCTCAAAGAAGTGCAAAGTAATGCACCTTGGAAACAAAAACCCAGGGGAAGCGTACACAATGAGGGGGTGAGATACTGACAACAACAAAAATGGAAAGGGACCTGAAGGTAGTCATATCAGATGACCTAAAGGTGGGCCAGCAATGTAAGAAGGAAGTAAAGAGGGCTGGGGGGATACTGGGATGCATAGGGAAAGGCATCACCAGTAGAAAACAGGAAGTTATTGGCCCTCTGTACAGACAGTTGGTAAGACCACATTTGGAGTACTGTGTACAGTTCTGGAGACCCCATCTCTGCAAAGACATAGAAAAGGTGGAGGCTGTTCAGAGGAGGGCAACCAAAATTGTGCAGGGTCTGCATCAGAAGACATATGAAGAAAGGCTAAAGGAGCTTAAGATGTGTAGCCTCGGAGGCACTGTGCAGCCTGAGTAAGATGGCCACCAGATGATAAAGCACTGCAGCTGAAAGTCAGATTCTGATACAAATAGAGTTGAAACCTGAAGCTACTTAGGGTAAAAAGTATAGTTATTTGCAGCTGAACTCCTGAGCAATAAGATGGGAAACCCTCATAGAGATCAACAATCAGGGTCAGGAGCAAAATTCAAACAAGCCCCCATGACTCCTGCCACGAGGTCAGCTCAGGCCCAAAACGAGGAACAACCAGAGGAATCTGGAGATGAGACCCTACAAACTATAGGGCTGAAGCTGTCCTAGCTTATCAAATCCTTTACTACACTCTCAGACAAATTTGATGGCCTCACTACAAGAGTGGCGACACTAGAGACCACTATGGAACATGTACAAACAATGTCAGTAGAGACTTTGAAGTGGGCTGATGCAGCAATGGGGGCTACCCTCCAATATTGTAAAAGAAAGTGCTCACCTGAAAAATGTTTAGAAACACTTGAAAATCAGGTGCGCTCTCCTAATTTAAGAATTCTGGGAATGCCTGGAGGCGCCGAGAGGGAGCACCTGCTCCTGTTTTTGCGGGAATGGTTTGAGCACCAATTGGGAGAAGAAGCCTTGGAGAAGGCCCAACAGTTTCAGAAGGCCTATAGAGTGGCATATTGTGGTTGACCTGATAACCCCAAAGTGCTGCAAGCTATCATAGTGCTAACATACAGAGCCAGCACCCATGACACACTACTGGCATTGACTCGTCGAAAGGGAACCCTCCTGCAGGATGGGGCAATGCATTGCTCTGTATCTGGACATCAGCTACACCACCCAGCAGAAGAGAAAGAAATTTGATGGGATTTGGGCTATATGTATGAAAGGCATCTATTCCCCATGGCATGGTTTTCTCATCCTGACTCCAAATCGCACATAGAGGGAAGATATTTCTTTTTTCTGACCCAAATGATGCTCTGAAGTGGAGCCAGAAGTACGTGGATTCTAGAGTTTGTTCAGCCACTTCAGTTGAACAATCCTTGGATGAAGAGGACTCTTAAATATGTCTAGAATAAAGTGGTAATATCATATGGGTGGGTAACTTCGCCAGGTAGGACTACCTACTGACTTTTAAATCCAGTCACTTTTCAGCTGTATTAGTCCCTGGTTCATGCCCACCATGGTGCATGATTGTTGAAAAACTGTTTCATTGATATTGACTGAATCCTTTAGTTTTAACATTTGGAAAGCTCCAGTTTTGTATTATTAAGCAGCTACACAAAGGCTCTGTAGAAGTTCAAATACTGTGGGATAGTGTAGCCAAACCTATATCTTTGTGGGGACCTTCCCCTATTGTTTAACATTAATCTCAGGACAACTAATGCAACTGTAATATTACAACTGCAATAATGTTTATCTAGTATTGCACTAGTTTGTTGAATGATCAAGACAGACTGACAACCAAGTTTTTTACAGTATAATTTCTCTATCATCCATCTGATTCACACATAGTGTGTATAACTATGGTACAGCATGGTACTTTCTTATTTCATTTCCTCCTTATTGGAGGTGTTTACGTGGACATTGAACTTAAAACTTTATGAAAATGGTACCATGTAGCTCCTGGGCTCATTACACAGATATTTGACAAATATGATATGACAAAGCATTCGCCAAAAACTGTAAGTGTTTCCATAGTCACTAGCAGTCCTGCGGATGGTTACCTCTCTGGTTCCACCATACCCAGTCATGAACCTCGTTCTATCTTTCCCCATTTAACTAGTCACTAATCAGCTGCCATACTGGCCCTCGGAAACTTGGCACCTCTTTTTCTACTCTCTTGCCGCCTCTGAAGCAGGAGATACAGTCCTCACTGTGGGTCCCTCTGTAACCTAGGACCCTCACCCAAGTACATAAACAGTTACTGAGGGCTGAAATGAAAATAATTGTACCCTTCCATGTAGGCAATAATAAACATGATGCCTCAACTTCTATGTATATGAAGGCTGTAAATACTGCTATACTATTATGTAACACATGTAGATTCTCTGTGAACAATTGGAATGTATATATTGCACCTAACATGTTGCTGTAAGATTTTTTTAATTTTTTGTATCCTGTTTATCATTTTGTATACTGCACCTTATTGTATGTATGTATATTTGTCCTTGACCACAGCAGGTCCACCTTGTAAATGAGCTTGCTCAATGGTGATCGCCTGGATAAATAAAGATTTGATTTGATTTGTTGGGTTTTTACTCTGTTAATTAGATGAATACCTCACAAAGATGTATCTCATATCATCGATATTGATATATTATGTACATTAAGAGGTGTGGCACCCTCAATGTTTATATTATATGTACTGTAACATTGGTGCTAGGAATTTCAAACTGTATGTTTGTTTTTGTCAAAACAATAAACAAAGTTTAAAAAAAAAGATGTATAGCCTCGAGGAAAGGAGAGAGAGGGGGGACGTGACAGAAACTTTCAAATACCTCAAGGGAATCAACAAAGTCCAAGAGGGTAGCATCTTTCAGAAAACGAGATGTGCAAGAACAAGGGGGCACAATTTGAAGATAGAGGGGGGTGACTCAGAGGTAATGTGAGGAAGTATTTCTTCACAGAGAGGGTTGTAGATGCATGGAATGGTCTTCCTGAGGAGGTCAGAGAGTCAAAAACAGTGACAGAATTCAAGAATGCATGGGACAGACATAAAGAAATTCTAGTGGGGGGATAGGAAGAATTAGGCTGTTGGTTAACTAGGATCTGCAGCATATCTGTTAGGTAGGGAAATGGGCAGACTAGATGGGTGAAGCAGTCCTTATCTGCCATCAGAGTCTATGTTTCTATTTTTCTATGTTTCTATTTATTGTTTTCTTTTCCTCTTACCTTCAAGGGGGCAGTATAGAACAGCAGTTCAAGGCTCTGAGCTGCAAACCTGGAGACCTGGGTTTGAATCCCACAGTCCCCACTTGCATTCCTGTGTCACCCTGAGCAAGTCACTTAACTTTCTTGTGCTCTCAGGTCATACCTGGACTCAAGATTTGGCTTAATGTGCCTCTCCTGGTTAAAGATGAGACGTTAAACCGAGGTCCATCTGCCTGTTCTGGTGGTAGTTCAGGCTGATGTTAAAGATCACATAGCACTTCTAGAAAAAAAGAGTAAAGGAATTTCCCCGGTGCCCTGGCTAAATTTTCCCCCATTCACTAAAAATACCACCAACAGCTTCATCTGGTTCAAAGCATCTGTATCGCCCTCCCCCGGGTCATGTCTGAAAATAGGCAGAATCTGTCTAGTGCACTTGCACGGTCAGCAAAAAATAAATAAAATAAAAAATGTATCTGCTATATGTGTTTTCCCCTGATGTGATGTCATTCTCTGTGCCTGTGATTTAGAAAATGGATGCCTGCAGCTATAAAGGGAGGGGCAACTGAGTGGGTTATAATTCTGGCCTTTAAAGTGTTACGGGTTCAGTCAATAGCTTATGTAAAGCAGATTTTCATTGGTAATAATATTGCATATTTTAATCCTACATGTTAGTTTCCCTTTAAACAGATAATAGACACATATTCCCCCCAAATCATTTTGTCCTCCAAAGAGTACACATTCAGCTCCCTCAGCCTAGCCTCATAATCATTTCCCCTTTGATCTTTAGCTAATCTTGTGTCTCCTCTTTGGACTTTCTCAATCATATTGATTTCTGTGTTTTTGTAGGATGTCCAGACTTAGGCGTAATATTCCAGGGTTGGACTCACCAAAGACTTATACAATGGCATAACCACTTCCCTTACCCTACTTGAAATGTGCCTGACTATAAATCATCCAGTATGTTACTCTGACATCATAGACTTAACATTTTGTGTGTCTTGTGTGCTGGGTTGGAAAACGGGTCTGATATGGTCTTCAGACAAATAGATCTGTTTTATGTTCCAAGATGTGAGACCAACAGACATTTTTGTTTTAGCTTGCAGCTTCTTGACATGAATAGACACTTTCTGAACTCTCCCATAAATTATCTAGAGATCCTGCCATGACAATGGACAGCACAGTTAGTAAACTAGTTTCAGAGACAGTGGGGCTGTCTCTGATAAGAATCTTGACTTTTTCCCAGGAATGCCAGTTTTGTCCCTGTAGCTGCTACATTCCAGTTGATACCCATGCAGAAAGAATTTAGTGCAAATAAAAAAAGAAAATATAGTGACAGGTATATATAGCAAATTGTTACATCCCCCCCATAAAAATGAGAAACATATTTTTATAGCAGCGTTTGTTTTCCATGTGAGCTGGCTGGCTCCACCTGCCATGCCCCAAGTTCTCTCTTTGAGTGAACCACACATTATTTTCTCCTAATATCACTCATACTTGAAAGAGATGAAAAAAAAGAACTAACTCTTGTCTGAACAGCCCATCTTCTCTGAAATGATGCAACCTGCTGCAGAGCATAATGTCCACATTATAGGACTGTGGTATGAGACTCCATCTTAGCAATTTTAAGTTGTGGCTGCTGGCTCCATGCAACCAGATAAGAGGGTGGTGTTCAGTAACCAGGGTGAATGCCTTCCCATACAGATAAGCATAAAGGTTCCGCAAAGCCCAGACAGTCCCTAGACACACCTTCCCATTCATAGCAGAGGCCTCCTCTCTGAGCAGCAGCTTCCTTATGAGGAAAACAACTGGGTGTTTCTCTCACAAGTGCATACCCTTACTCAGAACCGTGCCTAGCTCACGCTCAGATGCATCTATGGGTACAATAAAATTAATAGAATAGTTTGGCGTAGGGAGGATGGTGCCCAACACACTGTAGGTTCCCCACACAGTGCCTCCTCCACCTGGCAGAATGCAGTATTACATGTTTTTGTCCCCTGAACCTTTACAGGCATTTTCTTCCTGGAGAGATTAGACAGAAGGGTTGGTCACGTTATTGAAATTTATCACAAATGTACAGTAGTATACACTGCTGTCCTTAGGAAAGCCTGTACTTTTCTCTTGGTCGTGGGTGTGGCCCATCCATGGATTGCTTCAATTTTCAATGGCTCAGGCTGGATGTATCTGATCCCCACCTGCCCAAGTATGACACTTCTGTTATTGCTATCTGGCACTTCTTCACCTTGACTATCAGTTCAGTGGCCTGCAGTCAGCAGAACACCACAGTGACATACCTGAGATAATTCTCCAGAGTCTAGCTATAAATGGTGATGTCATTCATGTATGCCAGAGTGAAGTCTCCTGCCCCATTCATAATGTGGTCCACAAGCTGTTGAAAGGTGGATGGCACATTCTTCATCTCAAGTGGCATTACCTTGAACTCTAACAATTCAAATGGGGTGATGATGTCCAACATTTCTAGCTTCGGAGATCATGACCTGCCAATAGCCTTTTGTTAGATCTACTGTGGCAGGTAAAGTGCTCCACTAACCTCTCCAGAATCTCATCCACATGGACATGGCGTATGTGTCTGACTCCGAGCAACTGTTGAGCTTGTGGTAGTCAATGCACAACCCTGTGGCCCCATCTTCTTTGGGAATCAATTCCACTAGGGAGGCCTAGGGACAACTGGACTCCTGGACCACCCAGAAAGCCTGCATTTCCTTGATCTCCCTCTTTATGATATGTCTTGCTCCTTCTGAGATTCTGTAGGGTGGCTTTCTCAGCAGGGCTTGGAACCTTGCATCCATATGGTGCTCTGCCAGTATGGTATACCCCAGTTTTCCTATGAACATTTCACCAAATGTCTGCAGCACCCTACTAATTTTGGCAACTTGGGGTGATCTCAGCTGCTCTAAGAGGGTTACAGTATCCACTGTGGATTATCCCTTAACCTCTCCCAGGAGATCCACAAGTAGGTCTGCATCTGTAACCTCCTCTGGATAACTGCCCACAGCCAGGACCTCCTCAGTCCTGTCATGGTAGGGCTTCATCATGTTAACATGGTAAACTTGCTGTTTGCACCTCCTAACTGGTAGTTCCACCACATCAACATCATTCATCTTCCTGTCCACTGAGTAAGGCCCCTCCCAAGCCATCTGCAATTTGTTCTGCCAGATGAGGATAAGCACCATCATCCAACACCCAGCTTCATACTCCTGGGCTCTGGTCCCATCATCAGACCATGTCTTCTGCCTCTGTTGTGAAGTGGCTAGGTGCTCCTGGGCAAATCCCGTACACTCCTTGAGCCATGACCTGAAATTCAGGACACACTCGGCAACAGAGTCCCCTTTCTGAGCAAGCTCACTCTCCCATTTCTTCCTTACCAAATCAAGTGGGGCCCTTAACCTATGGTCAAGAAGAAGCTCGAAGGGTGAGGACTCTGTGGACTCCTGGGGGACTTCCCTATATGAGAATAGGAGATAGGGTAAGTACTTGTACAGCTCTCTTACATGTTGGCCAGTGAATAACCTTAACATAGTCTTCAAAGATCCACTGAATTGCTCAACCAAGCCATTTGTCTGGGAGTGCTATGGTAAGCCCCTCAGCTACATTACCCCATACGTCTTCCAAAGATTAACAATCAGATCAGACATGAAGTTGGTGCCCTGGTCTAAAAGAATCTCCTGGGGGAACCCACCTATCTAAATATTCCCAGCAGTTTGTTGGCCACTATGTCAACCTCAATGGAGAACAAGGGCACTGCCTCTGGGTGCCATGTGAAACATAGAAACATAGACTTTGACAGCAGATAAGGACCGCTTGACCTGCCTAGTCTTCCCATTTCCCTACCTACTGGATAAGTTGCAGATCCTAGTTAACCAACAGCCTATTTCTTCCTAACCCCCACAACAATTGCCTTATGTCTGTCCCATGCATTCTTGAACTCTTCCACAGTTTTAGACCCCACAACCTCCTCAGGAAGGCTGTTTCACACGTCTACCACTCTCTCTGTGAAAAAATACTTCCTCACATTGCCCCTAAACTGACCCCCTCTATCTTCAAATAGTGTCCCCTTGTTCTTGCACATCTCTTTTTCTGAAAGATGCTACCCTCTTGGACTTTGTTGATTCCACTGAGGTACTTAAAAGTTTCTATCATGCCCCCCCCTTTCCTCAGGGGTATACATATTAAGCTCCTTTAGTCTCTGCTCATATGGCTTCTCTTGCAGACCCTGCAGCATTTTAGTTGCCCTCCTCTGGACTGCCTCCATCCTGTATAAGTCCTTGAGGAGATGGGGTCTCCAGACCTGGACACAGTACTCTAGATGGGGTCTCACCAACTGTCTGTACAGAGGGATAACTGCTTCCTGTTTTTAGCTGGTAATGACTCTCCCAATACATCCCAGTATCTTCCCAGCCCTCCCTACTGCCTTCTCACATTGCTTGCCAACCTTAAGTTCATCTGACATGATTAGCCCCAGGTCCCTTTCCATTTTTATTGTTGTTACTACCTCCCCCCTCCCACTGTGTACTCTTCCCCTGGGTTTTTGTTCCCCAGGTGCATCATTTTGCACTTCTTTGCACTGAATCCAAGCCACCATATTTCTGACCATTCCTCCAACCCTGCCAAGTCCCTTCTCATCCTTTCTACACTCCCTTGTAGATCAACCCTGTTGCATATCTTTCTGTCATCTGCAAAGAGGCATACTTTTCCTTCCAGTCCCTCTGCAATGTCACTTATAAAGACATTAAAAAGGACTGGACCCAGTTCCGAACCCTGCAGTACCCCACTAGCAACCCCCCTTTCTTCAGAGTGGACTCCATTTACTATTCCCTTCTGTGTCCTGTTGTCTAGCCATTGTTTTAGCCAGGTTACCACCCTGGGACCCACTCCCAGGCTGGCTAATTTGTTTAATAATCTTTTCTGTGGGACTGTGTCAAATGCCTTGCAAAAGTCTAGGTAGGCCATGTCCACAGCCCCTCCCTGGTCTACTACTTTGGTCACCCAGTCAAAGAAATCAATAAGATTCATCTGACATGACCTTCCCACTGTGAATCCATGATCCCTTGGGTCCTGTGCCCCACTGGCCCCTAGGTACTCAACAATTCTTTCCTTCAGAAGTGATTCCATTATTTTCCCTACCACAGAGGTCAAACTGACAGGTCTGTAATTTTCTGCCTCTGCCTTGCTCCCAGTTTTGTAAAGGGGAATCACATCCATCCTTCTCCAGTCCTCAGGTACCACACCATCCTCACATGATTTATTAAAAAGTGTAGTCATTGGTGTCACTAGTTCTCCCCTTTAATTCTTTTAGAATTCTGGAGTGAATCCCGTCAGGACCCCATTGCTTTGTCCACCTTCAGTTTTAGGAGTTCTTTCTGAACCCTTTCTTCTGTGAAAGGACTGGGATCGACCCCCCCCATCCAGAGTGCTTTTGTTAATTGGATTAGGTACCTCCCCCTCCTCCTCTTCTTTTGTGAATACTGAGCCTGTTTGCTGTTTGCATAATCTATAACCACCAAAATGTACCACTTGTTGGTGTGACTCTGGGTGTTACATGGCCCAACAATGACCATGGCAACTCACTGAAATGGCTCTTTGACAAAAGGCAGGGGAATCAAAGCTGCCTTAGCCTTGTCCCCAACCTTGCCCACCCTCTGGCACTGTGGACAAGTCTGCCAGTAGTTTGCCATGTCTTTAAAAATACTGGACCAGTAAAAATTGTTGGTCAGCTGCCTTTTTGTACATCTGTCCCCTAAGTGTCCAAAAAAGGATATGTCATGGGCTATGGTGAGAAGCTGCTTCCTATACTCACCAGAAACCACCATCTGCTGATGCATCCCTTCCTCCAGTCCTCCCTTAGGAACCCATGTATGATACAGGACCCCATTCTCACTGTACACATCTCTTTTCCAAGAACTCGGAGAGTCACGTTCCATACTGGTGGTTAACTTACTTAACTTTTGCAGTTATGTGTCAGCCTGCTAAGCTCTCTCTAGTTCTGCACACCTGACTTTTCCCAAAACACACTCTGCTGTGATGGAGCTGCCCAAGGCTGAGCTGTCCTCAGTCTATAGCTGTGACTAAGAACTGCTGCTCCCAGCATACTCTTCAGCTACAACTTCTGCTACTGAGGTAGGGGTTGCTTCCTCATGCACTGCCCCCTCTATGTCTTCAGAAACAGATTCCCTCACCTAGCTATGGGTAGTGACACATACAATATTGGCCCTACTATTGAAGTAATTTCCCATTATTACATTCATGGGCAGGACTGGTGCAACACCCACCTCCCATATGCCCTGGCCACCTTCCTAGCTTAGAAAGATCCACAGCAGTGGCACTGAGAATGCAGGATCTACCAGTCCTGTAATCCTAGAAAACTAGCCAGGCAGGATCTGTTCTTCAGAATCAAATTCTGCTTCACCATAGAAATGGAGTCCACAATGTCCATCAGTCCCTGGGTTACCAATCCATTCACCACCCCTGTGAGCATATGTGCAGTGGAGTTAGAGGGCATTACACTCAGTCAACAGGCCATTATCTTCTGTGAGCTCCCTGTGCTTCCCCCTCCTGCTGCACTAGCCTCTTTTATACATTTTCCAGACAATCATAAGACAAATGTCCCAATTGCTGGCAGATATGGCACCTGTGTTCATCCGTCTCTATGCTTTTGAGACCATGTGGCTACCCTTTTTGTTCAAGCACGGGCTGGCTTCTTTCAGATTGCCCCCCCCCCCAAGGTTCCTTTAAAACCACCTGATATCCCTCCCTTATTACATTTGAGATGAGAAGATGATTGGCTGCATATAAACTGATCAACCATCTCAGCTGCCTCCCTTATGCAGCTTGAAGTTATACGAAAAAAACATATTCTCAGTGCCGCAGTAACAGTTTTTAAGAACTGTTCAAGAGGAAATAAATCTTATATTTCTACAGAGTGAGCTTTTCACCTTCTTCCCAGCATTCTAACAAATTACTTAGCTGCATGCACTTTTTAGCATGGCTGTTTCCCACTGCCTTTCTTAACCCTCTACATGTTTGCCTATATGCCTAGGGGTTTAACTCAAAACACTTTGGCATGGCATTTTTCAAATTATCACAGTCTGTGCAGTCATGTGTCCATTCTGGCAAAAAATGTTTAAAGCCTTGTCTGTAACTAGTGGCAGTAGAAATGTTGCCTAAGAATCCCTGCTGAATTCAAATTGCCCACAGATTATCTTGATAGATCTTACAAACAAATCAAGATCATCGCTGTCCTGATATCTGGGAAACATTTTAGGGTTCATTTTCGCTTCATTGGTTGAACACCTCATGCTGCTACTTACAGTTTGTAGTGATGTCCTCTGGTGCAGAATCTCCATCTGACTCTCATGCTCAAGCTTCATCTGAATCTTATTCTTGCACTGCTTTTTCTTGCTCCTCAGCCTTTTGCCTCACCACATCAGCCTCTTGTTTCTCCTCCTTCTCTTGCTCATCTGCTTCTGGCTTCATCTTCTGGATCTCAGATTCTGTCTTTGCCTTAATTAGGCCAAGCTCCAACCCCAACGTTTGTACCCAGTCTTCTTGCACAGCTACCCCAGTCACAGACTTTGGCTCATTTGCATTCCCCCCAGCCTCCATCTCACAAGGTTGGCTAGCAGTGACCACCTTCACATGACATCCTTGGTCATTTTTTTTGAGAATGTGCATCAGCTCTGCCCATCCTTGATTATACACATAGCTCATTTTTTTCCTTCAGCACAGCTCCTGCTGGAGCAGCAATGTGCCCCTCTCATATGTCCAAGATAGAATATCATCCATCTACTTCTGCTTAACAAAATAAAGCTGTAGACTATAGTCTTCTTTTTTATATTCTGTTCTGTGCCTGGATAGATAACCTTTATACTGACAAACTCTTTCAGATCTTAACAGCTGTCTCCAGTTTGTGGAAAATGGGTTTGTCCCTGCTTCAGCCTGTGAATGGTTCCACCTTTCTCAAACCCTTCAGATGCCTGCAAGGGTACTCAGTAACTACCACCACCAGCATAGCATTCTCTTCAGTATCTCTAGGGCTGAATCCTCTGCTATGCCAGTGCTCACTTATTACCTTTCACCCCAGCCCCCCACTGGAACAGGCAGCAACAGCACAACTGAGCCCTGAGCAACAGGATCTGCAAGCACAGACCTTTCAACCCAGATCACCCTCACTGGAGCAGGCAGCAACAGCACAGAAGAGCCCTGAGCAGCAGGATCTGGAAGCACATTCCTTCTTCCCCAGGCCCCTCTCACTGGAGCAGGCAGCAACAGTACAGAAGAGCCCTGAGCAGCAGGCTCTGCAAGCACAGTCCTTTCCCCCAGGCCCCCCTCACTGGAGCAGGCAGCAACAGCACAAAAGAGCCCTAAGCAGCAGGTATTTGCCTGAACAGCACACTCCTCCTTGGGCAAGCTTGCAGTGTGAACTGTGTTTAAAATAAGGATTTATGAGATTGAATTTGCTGTCTGCCCAGTGCAGCTGTGGAACTCTCTGTAATTGTTACTTCAATTAGTTTGAATTTTCCAGAGTACTACTGATAGTTTCTTTGCTTGCTTGCTTGCATGTACTGCCTGTGTAATTTATTGGATTTTACAAAGTGCTTCAAGACTGTTTAATGTGTTGGGAGAAGCAGCCTACCTGTTATTTAATTTGATTGTAAACCTGTGTGGAACCCCATTTTAAGCATGTTCTTTGTTCTGTCTCTGGCCACCTTGACTGTCATACCGAATCCAATTCCTTTGTGAAGACCTTCTGAGTCACTTCCTTTTGTATTTCTCCCCTGGCTCTGCAAGCACAGTCCTTTCCCCCCAGGTCCCCCTCACTGGAGCAGGCAGCAAAAGCACAGAAGAGAACTCAGAAGCAGGTATTTGTCTGATCAGCACACTCCTTGGGGAAGCTTGCAATGTGGTGAACTGTGTTGGCCAGTTGGTGCTGCGTGTGGGCTGTCCCTACATTTGGGTTTGTGGTTATGTGGCACTGTCATGTGACATGGCTTGAGTTTTCTAAGTGCCTGTATTCCCTTTAGCAAGTTATACTCTTTGGTCAATAGGAGTTACTAGTGAATGTTAATTGCTACCTAATTCCCTAGCTATTCTATCTCTCCAGCAACTCTACTTTGCTCATCTGCCCCTAGTGTTATTCTCCTATTTCCTTCTTCCATTATTTGTTTTCTACCTGACTCAAGGCAGCTTTGAACTCCCCAACCTTCTACGCTAAAGGTGGCTGCCCTACCACTGCGCTATTCCTGCAGCTCTACTATCCCTTATACTTCTGCAACTATTTCACCTTCTGCCCTGTTGTAGGACAGAAGCATGGAGGCTGACTCCGGCCTCAAAACTCCTTAAACTTGAGAATCTGTCCACAGCTGTCTCCCCCAACTCCTCTTTTTTAAAAAAAAAAAAATAGCAATGGCAGTTACAAAAGTGATCTTGATCTCCCTACCCGAATTCTCAGCAAGCTCACCTGAAATCTCTGGTCTAAAGCTGTAGTAACTCCTCTCTCCCATCCCATAACCTCACTTCCCAGACCTGACTATGTACACTCATACCCTCTCTCCTCTTCTCTTCCTCCTCATTTTCCTCCCCACTCTTTCCTTCCCTTCCTGCACTCACCCTAGCCCCACTGTCTCTACACACTGCCTGCCTCATAATCCCCTGCACCCTTCCCACTAGACTTGCTACCTCCTCCTCACCCTCTCCATGTCATATGCCTGTCTGTCCCCCCTCCCCTCCCCCCAAATCTCTCCCAGCATCTTACCACTGCAGATGTTAACCTTTGCTTCCCTAATCAGGGCCATCAGACTTGCTACCTACCAACATCGGGTTTCACACTCAGAGATGTAGGCTCCCTGCAACCTATTAATTCCTTCTCTGCATCCTCCTCCTCCTCTTGGGGATGTCGATTGCAACCCTGGCCCCATAGCTGTACCCACTCCTCTTGGCTCACACAAAGGCCTATCAATAGCCCATATTAACATCAGAAGTCTCCTGCCCAAGATTGACCTACTAACTTGCAGGATAGCTGAGAAAGCTCCAGATATATTATGTGTAACAGAAACCTGGCTCTCTGCTAAAATCCCTGACTCCTCCCTCACTCTCCCAAACTACGCTCTTCACAGGCAGGACCATGGTAAAAGAGCTGGTGGTGTAGCTAGCTTCATAAAACAGCTGCTCGTGAGCTCAATAACTCACAAAGAAGCTCACCTGGGCTCCCACAAACTCCTTTTGGTTCAACTCTCCCTTCCACCTCACTCCCACTCTTCCTAGCTGTGCTCTACACCTCTTCCCACCCATCCCATGACTCTCTCATCACCAGCCTTACTACACTACCTGCTCTAGCATCCAAAGGGGAACTGGTCCTTGTAGGTGATTTCAAATTGGACCGGCTAGCCCCTACCTCAAAAGCTCATACCTCCAAAATTGAGCCCCTTACTCTCACCCAATTGATAAATGAACCGACCCACTACAACACCCACTCCCAAAATCATTCTTTATTAGATTGGATCCTTACCTGAGGACTGGAGGAGGGCAAATGTGATTCCACTTCACAGAAGTGGGAGCCGAGCAGAGGCAGGAAACTACAGACCAGTTAGTTTGACTTCAGTGGTAGGGAAAATGATGGAATCACTGCTGAAGGAAAGAATTGTTGAGTACCTAGAGGCCAGTGGGGCACAGGACCCAAGGCAGCATGGTTTCACAGCAGGAATGTCATGTCGGACAAACCTAATAGATTTCTTTAACTGGGTGACCAAAGTGGTAGACCAGGGAGGGGCTGTGGATATGGCCTACCTAGATTTTAGCAAGGCATTCGACACAGTCTCACACAAAAGATTAATATACAAGGTAGCCAGCCTTGGAGTGGGACCCAAGATGGTAGCCCGGATAAAAAACTGTCTGGACAACAGGACGCAAAAGGTAATAATAAACGGAGTCAACAGTGAAGAAAGGAGGGTAACTAGAGGGGTACCGTAGGGTTCAGTACTGGGACCGGTCCTCTTTAATATCTTTATAATTGACATTGGAGAGCACCTGGAAGGAAAGGTATGCCTCTTTGCAGATGACACAAAGATCTGCAGCAGGGTTGATACACAAGGTGGGGTGGAAAGAATGAAAAGGGACTTGGCAAGGTTGGAGGAATGGGAAAAATACGTGGCAGCTCAGATTCAATGCAAAGAAGTGCAAGGTAATGCATCTGGGAAACAAAAAACCCAGGGGAAGAGTACACAATGGGGAGTGAGTTAATAACAACAACAAAAATCGAATGAGACCTAGGAGTAATTATATCAGATGACCTAAATGTGGGCAAGCAATGTGAGAAGGCAGTAAGGAGGGCTGGGGGGATACTGGGATGCATAGGAAGAGGCAGCAATAGTAGAAAACAGGAAGTTGTTATCCCCCTCTACAGACAGTTAGTGAGACTCCATCTGGAGTACTGTGTACAATTCTGGAGACCCCATCTCTGCAAAGACATAGACAGAGTGGAGGCTGTTCAGAGGAGGGCAACCAAAATGGTGCAAGGTCTGCACCAGAACACATACAAGGAGAGACTAAAGCAGCTTAATATGTATACCCTTGAGGAAAGGAGGGAGAGGGGGAACATGATAGAAACTTTCAAGTATCTCAAGGGAATTAACAAGGTACAAGAGGGTAGTATCTTTCAGAAGAAGAGATGTGCAAGAACAAGGGGGTGCAATTTGAAGATAGAGGGACAGCTCATGGGTAATGTTAGAAAGTATTTTTCACAGAGAGAGTTGTGGATGCATGGAACAGCCTTCCTGAGGAGGTTGTGGAGTCAGGAACAGTGGGAGAATTCAAGAATGCATGGGACAGGCATAAGGCAATTCTAGTGGGGGGGGCAGGAGGAAGTAAGCTGTTGATTAACTGGAATCTGCAGCTTATCCATCAGGTAGAGAAATAGGCAGACTGGGTGGGCCAAGCGGTCCTTATCTGCCATCAAATTCTATGTTTCTATGTTACCTCCCACCCTCACAGAATAACTTCCTCTGGTATCCTCTCTAAGGCACTAAATGACCATTGTATTAATTACTGTATTAGGAAAACTCAATTGCCCAAATCTGCCCCCAAGTCCATCAACACTTGCTCTCTAAACAAGTTGGACACCGAAGCCCTCCTTATCAGTCTATATGAAGTTGACTGGCAGCCTGTCTACTCAGACCCTGATGTTGACATGGCCCTCTCTAGATTCCTACACACCTTTACAAATATCTGGGATGTCCATGCCCCACTGAAAAAGTCCAGGGGCAAGAAGCGGCACCACCCCTGGATCACCGCACCGATCCTTGCCAAATGCAAGGAAAGAGACAAGGCTTAGTTGTACTTTAAATCCAACCCCAACCCTCAGAGCATATAGCTTTTAACACCCTACATAATGCCTGTACCAAGATCATAAGAAAAGCAAAGGCAGACTACTTTAGATTGCAACTCTTACATGATAAGCCCCCTCAGTTCTGAAACGTTGTGCACACACTTATCGAACCACCAGCCCTGCCCTGCACCCCCACCTTCAAACTTCATGGCCAACCAGTCACTGACCTGACCCACACCTTTCACTTCCTGTACCATACCACATGGCTCCATCCTCCTTCCCCAGTCCCACCACCACCTCCCCTTAGCAAAGACTTCAAGTTCACCACCCCCATATTGAGCATGAGGGAAAGCCCTACATTTGCTTAACCCTGCAAAGACCAGCCCAGATAGGATTCACCCCAAGCTCCTGCAGATCATGACTCCTGCGATCGCCAAGCCCCTTACACACCGCTTAACCTCTCATTTTCCACAGAAACAATTCCTCAGTCCTGGAAACTGACCTACATAATTCCCCTTCACAAAGGCAGTGACCCCTCCATGCCAGGCAATTATAGTCCCATCTTGCTCCTCCCAGCCCTAGCCAAACAACAAGAATCCTTGGCCCACATCCAACCAGTTGACTACCTTGCAAGAAAGGAACTGAAAGTGACTTAAAAGAATTTCATACATACATTACTGAAGCTACAACATGTTTAGACTTTACTATCAGTTACAGCCTCACTGAGATCCCATATTTGGATTTGTTACTAGTAAAAGAGAATAATAAAACAACAACAGATCTGTATTGGAAACCATCAGATAGAAATGCCATATTACATGCCAGAAGTTTCCATCCAAGAAAGCACACCATATAGTCAAATGATCAGAATTAAAAGAAATAGTGGAACTGAAGAGAGGTATAACAGGAACCTACAGGACATTAAACAATGATTTAGGGAAAGGGGATACCCAGATACTGTGCTAGAAACAGCAGAAAGGAAGTGCAATGACAAAGGAAGAGCAGAAATTCTACAGAATACCACGAAAAACAAAGACAACAGAAAAAAATCACCCTAGCCCTATAATTTTCACCAGTGTTCAATAGAATCGAGAAAACCATATTACAACACTGGAACATTTTACAATCTACAGACCAAGGTTATCAAACCTTTTGAAACACTCCATGGTTCACAGCAATGAAAACCAAAAACATCAGAAACATTATAGTTAAACCCCAACACTGGACACCACCCACACCTAAAAGAATTTGGTTACAGAACACCATCACTGGTTTCTATCCATGTGGAAACTGTATACACTGTAATAACAGCATGAAGACAAAACAGATCAGTAGTACTTATAGCAACTAGAAATATGAGATCCGTAGCTTCATAATGTGTAATACAGACTACATGTATACTGTATTGTTTGCCCCGTTCCCTTTATTATGTGGGTCAAACCACATGCCCACTTAAACAACGTATCTTGGAACATAAGAGCAACTTCAGAAGAGAAGATGAAAGAGCTCCGGTGGCAAGGCACTTTAATTCACACAGACACCAAATCTCCACACTGAAATTCCTGGGTTTCAAAAAAGTAATGAAACCCGCAAGAGGAGGGAACAGAGATTAACTTTTGCTCCAAAGGGAAGCGTGGAGAATATTTACTTTACAGACACACAAACCACGCTATGGAGTGAATTAAGAATTTAATCTGGTCAAGTTTCAGATAAAAGACTAGAGGTCTGGTTAGATAAATAAACTGGAAACTGTTATTTTACAAATTCAAAAAAACCTTAATTTAGCCATATACACACAGATTAACAAGGGAGAGAGCAAGGGGGAGAAAATTATTCCCCACATCACAGTCACACACTATAAGGAGTACAGAAGTTTTAACCTGTGATGTGGTTGAAAATACAATTAAGCACTAAATACTACAGAAGGTGGAGCTACACTTAAACATACTTTTTAAGCAACTAAATATATTCATTTAAAGAAACTAGAAAAATGAGAAGTTGAATGCAATGTTAAAATAGTTAGATTAGAATCAAGGTATCTAAACAAATATAAAAGAGAAAACTGAAATTTGGTATATGTAAAGAAACAATAATATAAAGTAGAGAAAATAAGTTAGAAATATGACTTGGCCATTTGGAGCATTTTATGTAGCCTTGACCGTGAGCATGGTGAGTTGACCTCTGTGTCAAATAAATATAATGAGTTTCAAAGTACAGTACATTGAGCCTCATAGGATATCCACACCTGTAGGGCTCACTTGGCAAAAAATAATGCCCCCCCCCCCAAACAGTAATAAAGCTATACCAAAAGATCAAAGTAAGAAACAAAAGGAACAGCTCATTTAAAGCCATTTATATAGCCATGACCTTTAGTAAAGTAAGTTGACCTGAATAAATATGATTTTAATCATAGAAGCATCCGTTCAAAATCTGCACCGAGTCCTGATTTGAATTGATGACGTGCGCTTACACGCACATAAAATACAAAATAGTATTTTGTGGATAAAACAAAGTATTTAGGGGGACTGCACATAATCTGCATCAAGATAGTGCAGTTTCTTTCACAGAGACAAGGCCACAAAGGTTTAACAGTACAGAGTGATTACATGTCGCTCTGATGTCAGCCATTTGGCCCGGCCACTATTACACCTTCAGGAAGAAGGTAGAAGCATGATTTGGCATTTTGAGTAATGGCGCGGTGAAAAGTGGCTGATTTGGGGATTTAAACTGGAGAGAGAGGACTGGAATCAACGTGCAGCTAGAACACATTCGATATTGCTCCATCACCATAAGTAAGGTAAACCCCATTTTTTCAAATGATGGTGTCAGTATCGTTATGAAAAAACATATACAGTAAGAGAGAAAACAAGAAAAAGAGAAATGAAATGGTGAAGGTTTATTTATTTTTCCCACATGTAGACTGAAAGAAAAAGAAGTTAAGGGGCACAAGCAGAACACGTAATAAAAGGGTCCCATGCCCAAACTACAGGTGAATCATCTTAAAACTTTTTTAAAAATTTGTGTGAAACAAAGGATTTGCAACAACTCTCTGTTAAACAGTGTTTTGAGAAGCACAAATGAAAAAAGTTTGACTCTGTTTTTCAGGGCATTTTATTACCAGTCCTTCATGGAAACATGGAAACCTGATGAAGATTTAATTTCACTCCTAACAGCCACAAATAAGGTGTGTTCCCACCTATACTGTGAATTATGTTATAACATTATATTTAAAGTCAGACGGGAACCTAACTGTATTATGTTTGTGTTATGTTTCGTTTAGGACACACATAATTTAATGCAGCTGTACTATCTGATGAAGGGATAGAAAAGTCCTGAAACATAATAAAAAGAGAAACTTTGGAGCGCAATAAAAATACAAAACTGGAAATAATAAACTAGATTTGAAATATCACATTTGAGCATTAAGTACGCTTTGTTTGGGGTTGAGACACCACAATTTATTTACCAACAAACAACATTCTGTCACCCCATCAGTCTGGCTTCAGGAAACACCATTCCACAATGTCCTTCCTTCTACGCATCACCAACCATATCCAAACTGCGTCCGACCAAGGCTTCCTTACAGTAGCAGTATTTGTTGATTTAGCAAAGACATTTGACTCTGTATCCCACTCTCTACTCCTGCAGAACCTTGAGGCAGCTGGACTTGCCTCCATCACTGTAAGGTGGTTTCAGTCTTATCTATCCACCAGATTTCAATCTGTTAGAATCGCTGATACCACATTCCCCCCCTCCCTATCCTGGTGGGTGTCTCTCAAGGCTCTGTTCTCTGTCCCATCCTCTTCTCCGTCTTCAGTAATGACCTTCCCTCCTCCTGCATCAGTTTATCAATACACATGTATGAAGATGACACCATCCTCTTTACCGCTGGTCCCAACCTACTTGAAGTCCCATACCCTACAAAGCGACTTCAGAAACATTCAGCTCTGGTTCAGCCAAAACCAACTGAAATTACAGACCACCAAAACTGTTTCCATGGTTTTTGGCTCCACCTAGAAACTTGGGCCATACTACCTCCCCCCCTCCTGTCACCTCTCTCGATGGCTCCCCAGTTGACCAAGTCACCAGATTCAAGTACCTGGGTGTTCGGCTGGACCCTCATCTGTCTTTTTCACCTCACATTGAATCTTTCACCTCCAAGCTGTGCCCCAAACTCGGCATGCTATACCAGAACAGGAACTCTCTCCTTTTACCTGACAGATGAAATTATCTCTAAAATAATCCTCCCCATACTAGATTATGTGGATGTGGTTTACAGCTCTGCCCCTGTAAACACCCTTGCCAGGTTAGATATCCTTCTAAACTCATTTTGCTGCTTCTCTACAAACTCTGTCCTACGCACCCACCACTGGGATCTTTACTCCCTCCTCAGACTAAGCCCCTTATCTCATGGATGCTATATACATGCCCTCAACCTTATATCTAAGTACTGGTTTAACTTGCTTCCCTCCTATCTTGAGGATTGTCTATCCTCAGACTCCTTATCCCCCTATGAACTCAGATACAGAAATGAAAGATCCTTCACCTTGCCCTAACCCTCTTCCACAGCAGGCAAAGCTGCTTTCTCCTACCAGCTTCCTTACTTATGGAACAAACTTATTCCTGCTGTCAGAAACTCACTCTCTTACTTTAGCTGCAAGCAACAGCTACATCTCCTTCCTCCACCTTTATGTTGCTGCCACAAAAGAATTCAAAAGCTTGTCATTAAAGATTAAAATTGCCACCGGTGTCTCATTACGTATAGTAGGATGCTACAGACCCCCATCAGCTGGACTACAGTTGTTAAAACATCTCGAAAACATCCTGGGTTTGGCATCTTCAGAGTGTATCATACTAGGGGACTTCAACTTAGACTGGCTCTCCAGTGCATCCACCCCACTTAAAATGTTCTGTGATTCCCTTGGGTTGTCACAGCTAATAAACAAATCTACTAATCCTAACAAGCTCAACCCTAATAACAGTATTCTCTTGGATATCATTTTAGTTAACACACCCCATTATTCTCCCATGCTGGCATCTTTTTCTCTGATATTAGTGACCATTGCTTCATCGCATGTGTAAGATCCACTCTTAAATCCACAACTGTACCAAAATTCTCCTTTAAAAGGTGCATACGCAACTTTGATCTCCATGGGTATATATCAGACCTAAGAGACTCCATGTGATGGCAGGACTTCTATCTAGCCAAGTCCCTGACTACGGCTTATGATATTTTCTCAGAAATTGTGCTAGGGGCTCTCAACAAGTATGCTCCCATAGTAAAAGTTTGTGCCAGAAACAAATCCTGTTGGTGGTTTACAGAAGACCTGAAAGATGCTTTGCGGAGTAGGAATGTACTCTGTAGAACTGCTAGGAAAACTAATTTAATAAATGACTGGAATTCTTTCCGGAGGGCGAGGAACCTCTACACCAATATGGTCAGAGAAGCCAAAGCTAATTTCTACTGCTCTCAGCTGGACAGCTCCTCAAGAAATGCCTCCAAATTCTGGAGGACTATCAAAGGCATTGAAGGTCACACCACTGTAAATTCCCTACCTACTAAATTATTGATCAACAATACTGTCATCTCCGACAGATTGTCTATCCTTGATGTTCTCAATAATCATTTTGCCACTGCAGGGCTAGCCTTTGACTC
Source organism: Neoceratodus forsteri (assembly GCA_016271365.2). Taxonomy (NCBI): domain Eukaryota; kingdom Metazoa; phylum Chordata; order Ceratodontiformes; family Ceratodontidae; genus Neoceratodus; species Neoceratodus forsteri. The sequence goes on along the minus strand of CM057456.1, from coordinate 172,364,643 downwards.
CTCTCCCATGAATATCCTCTGCCAACAACTTAGATTGGATACACAAGTAAAACCCATCCCCAGTCCATCCTTCTCTCTGCAGCCTACCTCCCTGAAAGAAGTCGAAGATCTTCTCCTTCAGCTGGACACTAGGAAAAGTGCTGGGGCCGACCTCATTGACCTGTACTTCTTAAAGGTCAGCTACCATGTCCTCGCAGTCCCAATTACTCATCTCTTTAACTTATCCTTGTCCCAGGGTGACCTACTGCCTATTTGGAAAAATGCACTTGTGGGCCCTTTATTCAAGTCAGGAGATCTTAGTGACCTCATTAACTACAGGCCAATCTCCCTACTTCTAATCCTGTCAAAGATGCTGGAGAAAATAGTGAACTCCCAGCTTTGGAAGTACCTGGAATCAGAAAAATTGCTCAACCCATTATAATGCAGTTTTAGAGCACAGCACAGTACAATCTCTGCTCTAGCCAAGGTGACAAACCACTGGCCGCTTGAATTAGACAAAAAAACTTTGCACAGTTTTCTTGGACCTAAGCAAGGCGTTCGATACCGTTGATCACAGACTGCTTCTGTCGTCCCTCCGGAACATTGGTTTGGATTCCCTATCCCTTAAATGGTTCTCCAACTACCTCTCAGGACGACTTCAACAAGTAAAGACAGAAGGAGAAGTTTCTCCACCAAAACCCCTATTGAGGGGTGTACTGCAAGGTTCCATTCTTGGTCCCTTGCTCTTCACCATTTATATTAACAACGTAGATGCCCCCATCAAAGAAGCACAAATACACCTGTTCGTGGATGATATGGTACTCTATGCTAGTAGCCCCACACCTGAAGCAGCCTGTAAAGCCCTTCAAAATGAATTTAATCTGCTGCAACATCAGTTTATAAACCAGAAACTGCTCTTAAATGCAAAAAAACCCAAAGCAATGTTCCTCTCGCCCCTTCAAAATGCAACAAATCCTGCAATTGCTGGGATACTCCCACAGATCACTACCATTCTAGGTGAGCAGTTGGACTACGTACCAAAGTTCAAGTTTCTGAGGGTCTGGTGAGACCATAGATTTACTTTCACAGATCACTTAGAAGAACTGGCAAAGAAACTTAGACAAAGACTTGGTCTGTTCTTTAGGATTAATAATCTCCTCACAAGAGACGCTAAACTGAAACTGGTTCAAATTACCTTTCTTTCCCTATTGGATTACGCAGACTTTCTATATAGTCAGGGACCTGCAGGTACCCTAGCCAAACTCGATACGCTTTATCACAGAGCCATAAGATTTATCACGGGTCTTCCATACTCAACCCACCACTGTGCATTGTACACGGCAGTGGGATGGTCATCCCTTGCTTACAGATGGCAAAAAAATGCTGCGGTTTGGACATACAAAGCTATCTCAAATAAATGGTCCCAGTATATTTCTGACTGTTTGCCTTTGTGCACTCTATGGAAGTACACCCTGAGAAGCACCTCATATATCTACCTTTATCTTTACAAAGCAAAATCTCGCATTGGCAGAGCAGCCATCAGCTTTCTGCTCCCTCAACTGTGGAACAAGCTGCAAAAAGCTTTGAAATTAACTCACCCCATCAGCCTAGCAGCTTTTAAATCTCTATATCTACATCATAATATGGAGTTCTGTGCCTCTCTACCCTAAATAGTGACTCATATAAGTCCAAGCACACTCTAATTACTAATGTTAAAAGACTGATCACATCTATAATCGACTCTTCCCTCTCCCCTTTTTCTACCCCCATATCTGTCCCTTCCACATTCCTTTGACCCTGGTTCCAGCTCTAAATTCTCCATGCCGTATCACTATATATCTTTTTATATTAGGTTTTATTTGTGTTCAGTGCATCTGATATGTATATTTCTTTACTTTTATGAAAAATTGTGTCCTACCCAAAACTAGCTGTATCTTCTTTCCAAACATATACTACTGTCAATGCTACCTGCTGATACTTTGTATATAATGTATTATTGTATCTCACTTTATTTGTATTATTACTATTTTCTTGTGTGTTGCATCAAATGTATATTGTCCCTTGTTCCTTGTTAACAAACCCAGGTCCACCTCGAAAATGAGCTTGCTCAATGGTGATTGCCTGGTTAAATAAAGACTTTGATTGATTGATTGATTGAACTGAGCTAAACCCACAACTTCTACTGACTTTACCTTCCTACAATCCCTCCCCAGCACTTATTAAAGATCCATTATGTACAGCACTTACTATTGTATAGTTCACCTCTAGAGATTCATCACGTATGTTTTTGCTCTCACTACTGTATTATATTGATTGTAATTAGCTGCTATTGTTCTGTTAACTAATTCTCTGCATTTATTGTCTGTATTTCCATTGCTCCGTTCCCCCTGGGTTGCACCTGGACTCAAGCCTCGGCTCAACATGACTTTCCCGGTTTCCAAATGTTTAAATAAATAGCAAAATTAAAAAATACAGTGCTTCTTGCTCAATGGCAACTGATGAACCCCTCTCCGCCACAGCTGAGAACTCCTTACTTTAGAAACAGAATATGGTAACAGTAGCCTTCTCTTCAGAGGTGGATGCACAGTTTTGTCAGTTATAAATCAGTTACTGTAGCTGTGTCTCCGAGGACTCAGTCACAGAAATATGACACTTATAAAGAAATCATATTTTAATACTTCAGGATATTAACACATGTAATACAGGATACTACATAAAGACTACAGAGAACATTAATTCTACAGAAATGAAAAATGAATATGTTAACAGTAGGTCACACACAGAAAAACATCTCTCTCTCTCTCTCTCTCTCTCTCTCTCTGCTTAGCAAGATAGAATAGCTTACCATACATGACACTTTAGTGAATCAGGGCAGACTCAAACCTTAGATGGTAGCTGTTTGTGATCCCAGACTTGACTGTCTCTTTCAGGCTCTGCCAGATCCTAAGACCTTCCAACTGCTACCTTCCTGAAATGTCATCAAGTATGTCACACTGACATCATAGATTCAACATTCTTTGTGTCTAGAAAGCCGGGTAGGAAATCTTGTCTGATCTGGACTTTAGACAAATCCATCATTTTTTTTGTACCATGACCTGAGCCCAACAGGAATGTTTGAATTAGGCTGCAGCTTCCTGACATGAAAAGACTCTTTCTAAGCTTACCCATAAATTGTTCAGGGATTCTGCAATGATAATAGACAGCACAGATTGTAAATTGCCTTTACAGAAGAAAGAGTCCTAAAGGAGCTAGCAAAACTGAAAGTAGACAAGGCAATGGATTTTTGAATACACTCCAGAATACTAAAATAACTCAGGAGGGAGATGGCTGCACCTCTGACAGCTCTGTTCAACAAATCAATAGAAAAGGTGTAGTTCTGGATGACTGGAGGGCAAATGTAGTCCATCTCCACAAAAGTGGGAGGAGGCTGGCAACTACAGGCCAGTCACCCTGACCTCGGTTGTGGGGACATTGTTGGAATCATTACTGAAAGAAAGATATGTGACATATCTAGAGGACTGCAGGATATAGGATCTGAAGCAGCATGGGTTCACAGCTGGAAGGCTTGTCAAACAAATCTGATAGATTTATTTGACTGGGTGACCAGGCAAGTTGATCTTGGAGGGATAGTGGATGTGGCCTACCTGTACCTCAGCAAGGCCTTCGACACTGTCCCACATAGGTGGCTTGTAAACAAGTTGTATAGCCTGGGAGTGGGGACCAGGGTGGTAAAATGGTCAGAAATTGATTGAGTGGAAGGACACAGAGGAGGGTGGTGGTGAATGGAGCTCAGTCTCGGGGGTTGGGGGTGACCAGCAGGGTGCCACATGGATAGGTATTGGCACCAGTCCTCTTTAATGTCTTCATAAGGGACATTGCAGAGTGGCTGGAAGGGAATATATGCCTCTTTGCAGATGACACTAAGATGTGCAACAGGGTGGAAACTCCAGGGGGGAGGTGAAGAAAATGAAAAGGGATCCTAAGAAAGCTAGAGGCATGTTCAAGAGTGTGGCAGCTGCGATTCAATGCAAAGGAATGCAAGATCATGCATTTGGAGCACAGAAATCCAGGGGAGGAATACAGGATAGGAGGGGAGGTTCTGACAGCCACCAAACAGGAAAGGGACCGAGGGTGATTATATCCAATGACATGCAGTAAAGGTGACCAGATAATGTGAGAAGACTGTAAGGAAATCTATTGGGATGCTGGGGTGCATAGAGAGAGGAATCACTAGCAGAAAAAAGGAGGTGGTGATGCCACTGTACAGATCACTGGTGAGACCTCATCTGGAGTACTGTGTCTAGTTCTGGAGGCCCCATCTCAGGAAAGACATAGACAGAATGGAAGCAGTACAGAGAAGGGCAACTAAAATGGTGCAGAGGTTGCATCAGAAGCCATATGAAGAGAGACTGAAATACCTCAATTTGTATTCACAGGAGGAGAGAAGAAAGAGGGGAGATATGATAGAGATTTTCAAGTACCTCAAGGGTATCAATAAGGTACAAGAAGGTAGCATCTTTCAGAGATTAGAAGGCTCAAGAACAAGGGGACATGATATGAGTCTAGAGGGGGTAGACTCTGGGGTAATGTGAGGAAGTATTTCTTCACAGAAAGGATGGTGGACACATGGAACAGCCTCCCGGCAGAGGCAGGTGGGCAAAAATGGTGGGGGATTTCAAAATTGCATGGGACAAACACAAAGGAACACTAACAATAGGAAAGAAAGGTGAAGCTGCAGGTCAGGTATGGAATGCAGTTTAAGCACTGTGTAGGAAAAATACTCAGACTAGATGGGCCCGGCGGTCCTTATCTGCCATCAAATTCTATGTTTCATAGCCAGTGGGTCTGTCTTTAGTAAGAATCTTGACTTTTTCCCAGGAATGTCAGCTTTGTCCCTGTAGCTATTAACTTCCAGCTGATACGCATGCAAAAAGAATTGAAAACACATTTTAAAAAGTGATAACAGTGACAGTTATACATAGCAAATTGTAATACAAAGTAATTCACAAAGTTCACAAAATTCATGAAGTGCAAAACTGCCAAGCTTGCTCTTCACAAATTGTGGATTATAAAAGAAATGGGCAAAATTCACCCACAAAATGCCTAAAATTCTCCTGTAAGGGGCCACTTCACCCACTTTGTGGTGAAACTTTTGAGAATTTCAGCAAAATCTAAACTGCTAAAACCAAAGGAAACTTTGCAAAAGTGAATTTCACCCACGTCACAGTAACTTCATCGGCAAAGCATTCACTGCATTTCTTGTTAAGTCTGTTTCAGAAATGCTTTTCAGAGTCAAAAAAAAAAACACTGAATCACAGAAGTTTAAATTTAATCTGCAAATTATTTTATTATTTTTTGTGGACTTGAACATGTACACCCTTGTGAAACTAGAGAAAGGGGTGACATGATCAAGACATGCAGACACCTGCATAGGATAATGTGGTGAATGCCAAGGAATTTTTCTCCTTGAGTTCAAATACAGGGATGCGAGGATACATACTTCAACTCACAGGGGGATATTCCAAAGGAGTGTTCATAAGCACTTTTTCATAAAATGAGTGGTAGACAAGTGAAACAATCTGTCACAGGAAGTGGTACAGGCCAAATCTGAAGACAGAGTCAAGCAGGGTTGGGACAGGTTTTTGCTGTCACGGATTAGCTGGAAAAGTGTGAGGGTAGAAACAAAGGGGAGGCCATTGTAGGTTAGTTAGGTGGGGGGGGGGCAGACTGGGGAGGTTAACAGGCCTTTTTCTGACATCATCATTCTGTCTCAGTTCCCATCACTACTGACCTGTTGCTGCAGTCCCTGAGGTTGAAAGGTGCACTGCCAAGAAAACTGCCCTCCCCCACACTGTTGCACTGGACCACAACAAGCCTGCCATAATCAGAGCTTCAGCTTGCTTCTAGATGCTCTTCTCCCTGGCTTCTGAGGTGCACCAATCAGCAGTGGCCCTGAAAAAATTATATCTCCTCAAGACATACTGCACCAGTCGGCAGCTGCTGTGTGTGCTGCATCAGACTTGGGATCTGAGGTGAGAGGGCTTTAAATTCTGGCCCTTCTCTGACCTGCTGCCAGCAGTTCCCACCACCACCAACCTGCTCCTGCATTTCCTAGGGTCAAGAGTGGCACTGGCTAGAAGACTGCCCTCACCAGCACTGTCGTGGCAGACCCCAATGAGCCTGCCATAATCTAAGCCTCTGCCTGCTTCTAGATGCTCTTCTTCCTGGCTCCCAAGGTCACCAATCAGCAGCCAGACTTGCTGAAAATCATGTCTCATCTACACATACTACACCAATCAGCAGTAGCTTTGTGTGCTGAATTGAACTTGGGATCTGAGCTGAGAGGGATTTAAATTCAGGCTCTTCTCCGCCCTTCTGCCAGCTGCTCTCACCACCTCCAACCTGCTCTATAATTCCCTGGGTCGAAAGGGGCACTACGGAGAAAACTGCCCTCCCACTGCACCATATTGCTTCATCCCAACAAGCCTACCATAATCAGAGCTTCTCTCTGGTTCCTGAATCACATCAATCAGCCATCGGCCCTGCTGAAACTGAGCCACCTCTACACATATTCCATTAATTGGGAGCTGCTTTGCATGCTGCAGCAGTCACTGGTCTCTCCTTCTAATGTTTTCTCTCTGAATGATCTTCTACACTGAGTTACCGTGCACCACAGATCACAGAGCAAAGGACCTCAAAGAGACTCTACACAGGAGTCAGTTGTGGGAGGCTGCTGGTGGCTGCCCTTGCTTCTCTACAACCATTCTGGGCCTGCTCTAGTCTGATCTCCCTGTATAAAAGGAACACTTGCGTGCATTCCAATGTAAGTCTGTCCAGTACATCAGTCTCTAACTAGTCACTGTTCTGCTTCTGCTTAGACACTAGAGTTTACTGGACTAGTTGCCACCTAGATCAGTGTAAGTACCTCCATTACACTTGCTGGTAACTATTTTGTCACTCTATTTTGTCACTGTTCCTGCTGCTGCCTAAATGCTAGCATGTCATGTACTAGCTGCTGCCTTAAAACTAGTGTGAAGTGTTATTGTACTAAAGTACTAATATAATGTTGCCTGTCTGGCCATCTTGCTTGCTGTTTCTTCACTTGTAGGTTGCAGGTGAATAATTACTCCCACTTTGGTGTTGTCTATTAAATTATTTGTAGTCACAACACCTAAATTAATTCTGTTTAGTATACTGTTTCTTGAAGTCAGAACAACTCCCTATCTGTGGTGTATTATTAACCCATATCCTAGGGTATAATTTTCTGCTCCCTTGAAGGCTACAAAATTTGTATATTGGATATCTGCAACTCCCTATCTGGGTGGTTACTAAATTTCAATCTCCCTCTACCACCCCCTGTGAACTACTCCTTATCGGTGCTTGAAATAAGTCCCTGTCTATGTGACCCCCTAATTGGATATCAGGGATGACCAGCTAGGTCTATTGCCCTAATGAGATAACTATATACTGCTACCAAGCTGCTATACCCCCAATGTCTGCCATAAGACATACCTAGAAATTAAAATGGTTTACAAGGGTCTGACGAATGCAGTGCTATGTATCCTTCTCTTTGTATGGGTTGATTCCTTGATTGTACTGTAACTGTCCCCCATACAACGTCCAACAGGGTAACCATGCCTATCCCTCTAGTCATAATATCTGTTTTCTAACATACTCCTCTCTGTTGTAGGCTATTTATGGGATGTATCAAAAAGGTCTCCTGTATATGCTGTCTTACTCCCACCTGAATCCAGTGTGGTGTCAATTGCTTCCTGTCAGCTACTCGCTTCTCTGAACATTAGCGGTGTCTCTGTCGCTGGATGCTGGGGATATTGAGTCCGACCCTGGTCCCCCAAAAATCTCTCTCTCTCTGGGACACATTCTGGTCTGGTACAAGGGGACTGAAATTAGCTCATCTGAATATTAGTACAGTCACCCCTTGCTATAATGAACAACATGGGTCCATAATGAACATTTGTTACAGTAAGTCATTCGTTATTGCAAGGGACATCATTTCGGGACTGTTTGTGTGCATAGAGTGCTTTGCAATCTTGCACTACGGTAATACTGCATTAGGTTCATGGTGGCATTTTGTCAGTTTGCCTCAGACAGTTTTATGTAATGTTACTGTGAGCGCTTGTGTCACTGTTAAAAAGTTATAACTTTCTTGAAACTTTTATTTGGCTTTATTCGTTTAAAATAGTCTGTCATCTTTGTTTGACGTTTTTCTGAAACTTTCGCAGCAACATCCTTTGCGAAAGAAATCATTTGTATTAACTGCAGGACGTTTATAGGATCCACCTCCTGTGCCTGTAGCCATGCCAGTCCCACTTCCATTTCTCTAATGGCTTCTGAGGTTTCTGGCACTGGCTCCACATCCTCTCCCTCGCCCTCTCCCTCTTCATCGCTGGATTCTGCTGCACTCTGCATTACAGCATCCCCATTTTCAGAGTTAGCCATCTGCTCACACATCTGCATGCTGTCATCATGTGTTATCCAGTCTGTCTTTGAGAAGCCGGTCTCTTTACTGATTTTGGTGAGGCTCTCTCTGCCTTTCATGCAGTTGAGAATTGCAAGCTTTTGCTCCCCTGAGTTGCAGGAACTCTTCATGTTTGGAAATTCCTAAATCAAAACTGTGTTTGTAAGTGGCACCTTTATGATTGCTTCATAGTCTCTAGGTAACAGAACCCCCAGCCCACTGGCATGCACATACTGATGACAGAGCAGTGACTGACAGAAATCAGGAAGTATGGTTGGTGTTTTCATTAACTTTTTTTTACTTAAATTCGCTTTCAATTTCATGTAATTGTGGGCCAGAGGATTACAAACAGTACAGTAAGCATTCCACAATGCATGCTGCAGCTGAGGACACATAGGAATATATGCAGTGCACACAAATTAACATCTCCTCTGGTAGGGGCAAATGGCACAGAAATTGATCGAGGTCATGGTTCCCTACATGGGCAGTACGCATTACCGCATACCGACATTGCAGTACAGTAAAGGAAAACATTATTGAAAAATCAGTGGTTCTGGGTAGTTTTGTAGCACAGGAATTGACCGTGGTTTCAATAATGGAAAAAACAAATTTGAATGACAACCTGTGGCTTTGGGTAGTTCTGAGTCTGTTGCCAGAAATGTCGGGAGCCAAGACGAATGTTCATTATACCAGATGATTTGGTATAACGAGGTTCGTTATAGCAAGGAGTTGCTGTAGTCTTCGGTCCAAGTTACTCAGCCTGTTAATGTGAATGTCCCTGTATAACCCTGATGCCCTAGCCATAATCAAAACTTGGTTAAAACCCAACAATCTTCCGTGCAAAGTAGTCATACCTGACTATTCTACCTTTCAGAAGGATCAGTTTGGTATTAAAGGGGGTGGTGTTCCACTGTATGTGACAGACACCCTTTGAGCAACAGAGATTATTTTACCCACCTTGTATTAGTCTGCTTGCAAAGGTATCCTGTTATGTCAGCAACTGAATTTTGTTGCCACAATTACAGTGCCGCAACGAGGGTGACAGTAAAGGGAGTGATCTTGATTTTATATTGCCCCTCACTCCCACAGCCCTTTGCCCTCACACAGTTTCCACCCCCTCTTGGGCATGTCCACCCTGGAGAAGGAGGGTATATTTAGTTTTGGGGGGTGTGGGGGGCATGGGTGCCGAAGCCCCCACAAAAAATGACAGTAACTCAGGAGGGCACATTGGCACTGCAACTCCCAGGAATCATAATGCCTGGCACTGTAATGCCATGCATCATGTTTTCAGCAACATGTTTGTTGTTGCAACATGGGTGAACCACTTGCAAATGCCTACTAGTGAAGCTGTTGCTAGGAGGAACAAAATCTTTATGCATAGGTAGCATCTATATCTCTGTGGCTAGACCTGCCTTCGATGATGTTATCCTCTGCATGGGCACCCTTAATTTTGGAGAGTTGATAATCCTTGGTGATCTAACCTCAGTTGGAAGAGTGTTAGCCCCTGCAGTTTTATGTCCACCCTACAAGACCTGAAACTCAGTCAAATCATTAATGACCCCACTGGTCTTGTGATAAGACAAGAAATCACTCCCTTCTGGACCAGAGCCTATTGATTAGAAGTGATTGTATCAGAGGCTCTGGAATACTTACTGATTCGCTAAGTGATCTTTCCCCAATTTACTATATTTGGAACAATGACTTAACTAACCCTTCCCCACAAAAAAAAATCTATAACTGTTAGGGCCCTCTCTCAGCTTGACAAGAATGCTTTTGTTCAGGATCCAGCTGCTGTCAACTGGGATGAAATAGGATGGTTTAATAATCGTTATACAGATCTGGACTTCCTGATGAACTGCCTCCTCAAGGTCATTAGTCAACCTACTGGGTCAATATCTAGCAGAGTACCGCACGGAATACATCGTGCAGTGCACTAGCATGATAGTGTACACAACCACGCAAGACAGATATGTTGTATGTGTGGCTATGTACCCTATCATGCATGGGTGGTGAGGAGGAGTTAAGTGGAGGTGAAGACCTCCATTCATGAGGTGGTCTGCTGAGCTGCCACCGTGGCTCAGTGGGATGAGCCACGGCAGCACAGGAGTATGCTGTGCATCTGTGGACCAGGGCTCAAATCCCAGTCCCCGACCTTTTGCAAACCGCATTGTGTGTGTTTTTTTCCTTCCCACAGTTTTTCTCCCTCCCGGTGTTGAACCTCCCCAGAGTTGTTATTTTAAATAGGAGGGTTTGGGTGGCAGACACCCCTGCAGATAAAAAAGAAAACACATGTTTTTGTCGCCGAAATGCATTTCAGCACTTCGTCTGTTAGGCAGCAATGTTTTTGAGGTATTCACAGCATGGTACATTGCTGTGTGGTGGTGTCATGCGACTTCATGACCCTGTGCCATTAGTTGACATGCTCCTATGATTCAAAGATTAGTTTAGGGCCTGTGCTCTAAGTGGCTTGCATCTATCCTATATAAGCTCATGAAGCAAAGGGAAAAGAACTGGACCTTTAGGGCCTCTGGGTCAAGAAATGATTGGCATATGTATCAGTCACTTTGAAACTTTTGCAGGATCAGTTTAAGACAACTAAGGCAAAGTATGTAAAGAAACTGTAGTCCATCAACTTGCAAAACCGCAAACAGTTGTGGGCACAAATTAATAGGCTTCTCAAAGGCAAAGTGTGCTCACTGCTCATGACATCATGTACAAGGGCAGACCTACATTAGAGGGAGACCGATTAAGGGATAATGTGAGGAAGTTATTTTTTTTTTTCACAGAATGGGTGGTGGATGCATGGAATGGCCTACCTCAGGAACTGGTAGATATGAATACAGTGAAGGGCTTCAAACAGGCATGGGATAGGCATAAGGGAGCAATACAGATGAGTATGAATAGATAGGCCATTGACAGAGTAAAGGCCGATGGCACATTCATAAGGTAGAAAAAAATGGGCAGACTGGATGGGCCTTGCTGTGCTTATCTGCCATCAGCTTCTATGTTTCTATGTAATTGACCCTGTCCTTATGGCTGATGCTTTCAATAGATTCTTTAAGAATCTTGCACAGTTTAAGGCACCCAATGGTGGCCCTTCCCCTAACCTTTTCTGCCCCTCTCTGACAACCACCCAGACTTCCACTTCAAGTTATTCTCTATGCAGGAGGTGTTAACTCAGTTACGCAAGATAAAACCTGTAAGATGTTCTGGCCATAACAATCTTGAACAATGGCTGCTTAAGCTAGGTGTTCATATCCTCACTGCAATATGTTGTGGCTCTTTTCAATGTGTCCTTTCTGCAGAGTAACCCCAGAACATATAGAAAATTGAAAATGCAATACCAATTCACAAAGGGGGTGTGAAGGACCCAGTTGAACAGTACAAACCCATTTGCATTCTTTCTACTCTTACCAAAACTCTAGAAAGACTGCTTTATAACCCACTCCAAGCATATACTGAAACACACTCTCTTCTGCCACACAGCATGGCTTCAGGAAGAACCATGGCATTGATATAGCCCTAGTTTGGATCATGACAGGCCTGCTGAACACCTAGGAAACTGGTCAAGCTATCAGTGCTGTCTTTGTTGACCTGACTGAGGCATTTGATTCAGTCAGTCACAAGCTTCTCTTGCTTAAACCAAAAGGGGAAGCTCTAGATCAAGTCTCCTGTCCCTGGTTTAACAACTATCTATCAAACCAGAAAGAATCAGTCATATGTAGGGTAGCTATTTTGCCATGAGGGAGATCACAGATGGGGTCCCCAGGGTTCAATCCTGGTCCTTTTGTTGTTCTCCCTTTTCATCAATGATCTAGTCAAAACTCTGGTAGCTTCAATTCCCTGCTTTATCCAGATGATGCTATGCTATGCAGGTGGCCCTCTGACCCTACAACAATCAAGGCAGGGCTCAAAGCTGACTTTCATCTTTTGAAATCCTGGTTCAGGGCCAGTAAGCTCCAGTAAAGTGCTAAGAAAACAAAGCCCACCCTTTTCAGCCCTCATCAGTCTGGTCAAGATTGGAGTAAACTACTAATCCCCCTTGAGAATGTTGAATCAGTTAAATATTTGGGAGTATTACTGGGCCAAGAACTCTCACTCAAGCATCATGTTGACTGGGTGACCAGATTGCTCAGTCAAAAACTACAGTACTGTAGGTGTACTGTATTGGTTCAACTCATACTTCATTACTAAAGCTAGCCTATCCATAGCCAACAGTGACTTCTTCCTGTCCTACTATATGGTGCCCCAATCTTTTCCTCTTTGAAAGATGCTGAACTCTCAAAACTGAAGTCCCTGTATAGTTGCGTATCTCATTTTGTGGCTAATGCTGGCAGGAGGGAGCATCATTTTGATGTTCTCTTCACTTTAAAATGCCCCCCTCTAAAAGTGAGGCCCCATTACCCTGTAATCTCATTTCTTGGTTGACCTATCTTGCATGATAGAGGCTGGCTTGGTGATGATACATGGCTTGATGTTGGAGTCAGCCATCTGAGCTGTATCCTTTGTGGTGCATTATCCGAGGATAGACTACAAGGGGGATGGCCAGTTGTTTTAAATTCAAACTGAACTCAGTGATCCACTCAGTTGGGGATACCTCATTGTTTGGATGTGGGGTGGTGCATGGGGTCTGGACACAGGTTTCATGATCCTTCTCGTGTACCGGCATTCGGGTTACAAGGGGGAGCTCTTGCAGGAAATCGTGCACTTTGTCGCTGACAGAGTGTTAGAATCACCCAGGTGGCTTATTCTGGGTTACCTTAACACTTGGATCAATGATGAACTCTCCCATTTTGATCAAGATTTACTCTGGAATTTGGTATCCCTGAGCCTCCCGCTAGGTGTCACTTCTGCAGCCCACCAACATGGCCATGCATTAAACTTGGTATTCTTCTGGGATTGGAGGCCTATGACCTCATGATTGATCTGTTTAGTTGGCTGGGTCATTGTGCTACCAGGTTCTCTATTGCATCTCTCTTGTAGTCCACCCCTTGTGGAGATGGTGCAATACCACCATTTGAATGAGCTTTGGCCAGACAGACTCTTAGCGGTGCTGGACACATTGGATATGATGACTGCATGCCCTAGGAGATAGGTGGAAGGCCTGATAACCTATAATAGGGCAACTGGCATGGATTTTGGTTTTGTGGTGCCTATGTATGTATGCCCATTGGTTTCACACCTTGGTTCTCGCCATAGTTTGATGGTGAGCAAAGGAAGATGAAGGCAAAGGCATAGAGGCTGAAGTGTTGTTGATGGAGATTGAGGGCCACAGAGGACAAAATGGCTTTGGTTACTCACTATGGTGTATACCAAAGAGCAATTGCCAGGGAAAAAGCAGAATTTCTGTCAATGGAAATTGCTACTGGGAGGAACTGACTGGCTCTGCTTTTTGAGACTGTAGACATGTTTCTCCATCCAGCTTGTCTGGAGCCAATAAAAGCATTTTCACTTGCTAAATGCTAGAAGCCTGCTTGATTTTCTTGTACTGGGTGCCCTCTAATAGGGGCTTGGATCTTGCCAAGTGGACCATCACAGTCCAGTAGGTTTGGGTCCTTGGGTTTGAGATGCATTCAGTGGCCATGGGAAGAGTTTTGACCAGTGACAATGGGGAAGGGGTCTTCCTAGAGACATTAAAAGATGCACTGGTAAACCTCTTGTAACAACTTTTGTGTTTTTCTTATTTTTGTTTTTTTGTTTAATTTTTATAATCAGCTAGACCTCTTGCTAGTATTTCAGCTAAGATAAAACTATTTGAATCGAAGATTGCATGCCACAAGAGCCCAGGCCAGACAGTCAGCTAGAGGGTTCTCTGGGCAAACCAAAGGATTTATCTCAGCTAAAGGGTTCTTATACTTCAAAGAGGTGAAGTGCTTTCACAATCTCAGGCTCTGTTTTGAGTGTAAACAAAGCCAATGCAAGGGAAACAGAACCCCATGAATTTTACAAGAAGGGAAGACAAAAGGATGGACATTGCAATTCATGAAACCAGGGTCTGGAGTACAAATCCAGATTTGGCCAGCTCTATAGATAGAGGATTCCCAACTGACACAAGAAAATGTCAAATCCATGCTATCACAGTGACATATTTGATTATGTGTTAGGGGCTGACAGATGTAGGTTTCTGAGGACTTGCCAGATCCTAGAAAAAGGTAGTTAGGCTAAGACTCTGAGCAGTTAACTTCTAAGATTCAATTCTGCCTTAATTCACCAAGGAATCCTTTGTGGTAACCTATTCTACTTTGCTTAATAGAAAGAGAAGAGTGAGATAGTTTTTCTGTGTGGTTGCTACTGTTCGAAACATTTTCTTTTTATCACAGTAGAACTATTGTTCCCCATAGTCTTTGTGTGGTATTCAGTATTATATGTGTAAAGATCTTGAGGTATTAATTATACTTATTTATTTTCATTTTTCATTTTTTACATTCGCTTGCAAGCATGCGCAAGGAACGTTTTGGGAGAGTAGCACACTTGGAGGTGTGCCTCTCCCACTCAATGCACTGCTCCCTTGAGCAGGCATGGTGGTCCTGCACCAATGGGTGCAGGAGCTCTGTATGACAGCGGTGTTCCTCTGCTTCAAAGCAGAACACCACTGCCATATGGAGCACTGCCTCAGGCCCTCCCTCGAGCCACGCCCCCCACGGCATCACACCGCCACCCCAAAGCTTAAACTTTGTTTGCCGACGGGGGTGCCCAATCCCGTCGGCTCCACAGCCCCAAAGCCATCCTGCTGCCATGCTGGGAGTCCACCCCAGCATGGCAAACCTCTGCTGTGTTTTGCCGATGGAATTGCCCAATCCTAAATCATCCTTGGCCCCCCTACACATCTTCTGCCATGCTGAGAGCCCACCCCAGTGTGGCAAATGTCCCATCGTCGTCTTTTTTTTCCTGTAAAGAAAAACGAACCCCACGGCGCTGCCTCCCACCCCCCACAACCCGCACTCCACCCACTGCACACCCAGCCTCCCACACCCCCTCACCCCATACTTACCTCCGGACTCTGGTGCGACGATCTTCGGTGGACCGGGAACACGTCTGCATTCTTCAAAGCTGACCGCGAACTGAGGAAATGCCGGTAAGCTGTATAATGGGCTAGATAGAGGAGTTTCAACTTTATTGCATATCTCAGTCATTTTTTGGAATTTTTACCAAATTTTCAACATGGGGTTTTGGGACCCCTTCTCATGAATGATGTCACTGTCATGGCGTTACTCAGGCCCGAAGGGTGATTTCGCAGGCACTGCGCAGGCACTGAGTGAAATTACCCTTTGGGCTTGAATAATGCCATGACAGTGACATCATTCATGAGAAGGGGTCCCAAAAACCCCATGTTGAAAATTTGGTGCAAAAATTCCAAAAAATGACTATTTTACGAGCGTGCGTTGCGCAGTTCCTATGCAGGCTCATAAGTTTGCAAATTTTTAATATTTTCACTCCAGATTGTCAAAATTGCCATTTTATCACACCTTCTTATGAGTTGTATAGCTGTCATTTTTCACATCTCACCCAAAACGTGTTTCCGCCCCATGTAGCGCACAATGGCACAGTTGGTGTGCAAAATCAATGTATGGAACACATTAAGAAAATCACAGTGACACTGTTCATGAGCAGAGGTCTTAAAATGGCTATGTTGAAAATTTGGTGAAAAAATTCCTAAAAATGACTGTTTTACAAGCGTGCATTGTGCAGTTCCTACGCACACTCATAAGTTTGCGAATTTTCAATATTTTCACTCCAGATTTTCAACATTGCCATTTTACCACACCTCCTTATGAGCAGTACAGCTGTCATTTTTCACATCCTGCTCAAGACGTGTTTCTGCCCATGTAGTGCACAATGGCGCACTCAGTGTGCAAAATCAATGTATTGCACACAGTAAGACAATCACAGTGACACTGTTCATTAGCAGAGGTTTTAAAATGCCAATGTTGACAATTTGGTGAAAAAATTCCTAACAATGACTCTTTTACGAGCGTGCATTGCACAGTTCCCATGCACGCTCCTAGCTTTGCGAATTTTCAATATTTCCACTCCAGATTTTCAACATTGCCATTTTACCACACTTCCTTATGAGCAGTACAGCTGTCATTTTTCACATCCTGCCCAAAATGTGTTTCCGCCTATGTAGCACACAATGGGGGTAACAAAAAGGTCATGCTGACAATTTATTGTGTAAATACCAGCAATCGCACAGGGCGTTAGGGTAAAGCACCATACATGCCACACACCACTGCAAATACCTGCAAGTGAACGTTCGGCATTGACAAATGCTTGTTTATACTTCTAGACATAATGGGCATATCTGACCATTTTCACAAGCGACAAGTTAAAAGAAAGACAGTATCCATTACACATACAAGTACAAAACAAAGATGAATGAGACAAAAATGACATTAAAAACAAAACTGACTGACCGTAGAAAATCTATATTGTGAAACCGGTACATTCATTAAGAACTTCAAACCAATTCTGAAGCTTTTTTTTTTTTCAAATATGTACCGTGATACAGTTAATAATATTGATGAGAAGTGCATTAAAAAGGAGGGGAGCTTTATATAACAAAGACCTTTGACCTGAAACATTTTTAAAAAGAGGTAGGGTGAAAGTTATTCTACTCTGTGATCTATTATTATTTTATACAAATCATGTTTTTAGAATGAGTCTTTTGAGGTACAGATAACTGGGTTATAATTGACAAATCTAGAGGTCCATCTCTGAAGAGAAGGCTATGGTTACCATATTTTGTTTCTAGAGTGAAGTGATTCTCAGATGTGCAGCAGGGATGGGTCACCTGCCCTTTTGGTGGAGCACTGTACTGTGTGATCAGTGGCTCTAGTGGGATTCAGACAAAGAGGCCAAGAGATACCCTGAGTAAAGCTGCAGTTGAGTGGTGGCAGCATAACAAGTTGACCCATTCAGGTGTCTGAAGAGTTGAGAAAGCTGGTGACAATCACAAGCTGAGTCTGGGAGTTACCAGTTTATCACAGCCCTCCTGAAAAAGCCATGTTTAGACCCCAGCATCTTGGCAAATTACCAAACAGTCTCTAGCCTACCCATTTAGGAAGGGATAGTGAGAAGGTGGTTGTGTAGCACTACAAGGCACACATCATTCCTATGACATTTATAAGCCTCTACAGTCTGGTTTTAGGGCATGGTATAGCATGAAGACTGCACTTGTCAGGGTGCACAATGACTTGCTTACAGCAGGAGATAGGGGACAGCGGTCAGTTCTCATTTTCCTCAATTTCTCTTCATTGTTTGACACTGTGGACCATGGGCTGTTGTTGGACCAGCTTAGGAAGTATGTAGAGCTCACCAGCAAAGTCATCTGCTGGTTTGGGTCCTATGTCAGTGCAATGACTATCAGTGATGATGGGAAGGTTTTCCTCATCCCCAGTGGTCCTTCCCTGTGTTGTGCTGCAGGGTTTGGTCATCTCACCCATGTTATTTGTGGCATATATGCTTCCCCATGGAGGACCATTAAACAGTATGGAGTTGGGTTCCACTGTCATGTGGATGACACCTAAGTCTATCTGTCCTTTGCACCAGAAATGCTTAGTGTGGTTGATGTGCTAAATAGGTGTTGGGCTGAGATCCAAGATAGGATACCATCAAGCTAGTAATGACTCAACCCTGATAAGACTGTAGTTCAGTACTGGTGGTCATAAGAACATAAGAAAGTGCCAGCAGAAAGGGACCAAATGATCCATCTAGTCTGCCTGTGAGGGCTACCCCCACCAGTCTTTTTTCCTTCCTAAGTTTCCACAGTGCCTTTCCCATGCTAGCTTGAACTCCCTCACTGTCTTTGATGCCAGGACAGCTGAGAGAAGGCTGTTCCAAGGCTCCACCACCCTTTTGGTGAAGAAAAATGTCCTGATGATAGTTTTGAATCTACCTCCCTGCAGGTGCATGCTGTGCTCCATTGTTTGCATAGATGAGCTTTCTTTGAAAAGGTCCTGAGTTTGTACTGAGTTGATTCCTTTGAGATATTTGAATGTCTCAATCATATTCCCCCTATCCCTCCTCCTTTCCAGTGAGTACATCTTGAGATGGTTGAGTCTTGACTCGTAGGATTCTTGATGAAGTCTGTGAATCATCTTCATAGCTCTCCTCTGAATTCTCTCCAGACAATTATTATCTTTCTTGAGGTGTGGCCTCTAGAACTGGATGCAGTACTGTAGGTGCGACCTCACTGGTCGAGCCAAGAGAAAGGGGAGGGGAAGGGAGGAGTGGTGGCTACCGAGAGGGAGGCATGGCTTATCTTAGTTCCTTTGGGCTCTTGGCTGCCATGAAGGTGAAAAATCTGGGTGTCATTCTTGATGAGGGGTTGACATTTGAGGTTCAGGTGTCAGCAGTAGTCCAGAGTGGCTTTCAACATCTGAGAAACAGCTGCTGGAATAAATCCCTTATCCCACCAATGACTTGGATATGCTGGTACATGAGCTTGTTACTTTGAGTCTTGAATACTGCAATGCCCTATTCCTTGGGGTCATTGAAGGTATGCTATGACACCTGCAGCTTGTGCAGAACAAGGCTGGTAGGTTGCTGATCAACCTTCTGAGGTAGTTTCATATCTCCTCAGTACTGCATAATCTGCCATGGCTGCCTGTGAAGTGGTGCATCTCTTTTAAAATGTGTTTACTCACATATAAGGCCTATACGGGTTAGGCCCAGGCTATCTGGCAGATCTTCTGCATTCTTATGTGTCTTCATGCCCCCTTCACTCCACCGAGGATGGCCCCCTTATGATACGCAGGTCAAGGTTAAAAACCTTGGGTCACCAGGCCTTTGCTGTGGTGGGCCTAGCCTTTTTGAACACCCTCCCTAGAACCCTGGGGGAGGCCCCTCGGTGGAGGCCTTTAAAGGGGGTCTTAAGGTGTTCTGTTTATATAGGCTTTTGGTGATTAGCTCCCCTATTTCATCATTATTGCCAGCCTTATTTATATAAATCTTAGTTGATTATTTAGTGAGAGCTGCAATAAGAAATGCCAGCTGAGTTATTTATGCAATCTATTTATTTAATGATGTAAGAGTTTTTACTTACTAATGTATTCATTTTGTGTTATATATGATTTTCCCACCTTATTGCTTGTATTGTAATGGCACCCGAGACTCCGGAGAAGGGTGTTAGTAATTATAAATAAATCTACTACTACTCCTCCCCCTTTTCCTACTCTCTATATGATGCATAAACTCTGGCACTTTCTTCCCCTAGACATAGCTTCCATCTTGGAGTATAAACCATACAGGAGGAACCTCTGATCTTCCTCTCAGATGCTCCTAACAGTTGCTAGACCTTTCTCAGCATCTCACATGAGATCCTTTGCCTCTGTGGCACCAAGGCTGTGGAACAACCTACTATCTAATGTCCAAGCCTACTCCAATTTCAAGGACTGAAACACCTCCCTCAAGGGCTCGATTCTTATAAGTAGCCAGTGTACATGCTTCTGCTGAGGCCCTCTTTTTTTATTTGATAACTGCTGTCTTGATTTCTGTCCTGCCTAAAATATTTGATTGCTGTTGCAACCTTGTGTTGCACTCTACTAACATTGTATTTTTTTAATTATTTTAATGTAATGAAATTTGTGGACTTGTCTGACCTTCAAAATTACTTCACATGTGTGAACTCCATTGTACTCCATCGTTTATAGTTGTGCGAATTATGAAAACTATGACTGTTGCATGTAATTAATTCCAGGTTGCTCCTGAAAAAAAGAATTCTAGTCTCAGTGAACTTTCTCTAGTAACAATATCCAAATAAATTAATCTAATGGGTTTACATAGATCATGGATTAATACTAAGCTGCCATTTATGTAAACCATGGAACACTAATCAATGGTTTACAGTATGTACATCCCAAGTTATGAAATGAGAAAAGGATTTTAAGCAATTTAATTGGTCATTAGCCATGTATTGGAAGCATCTAATGCATGGCTAAAACTAGTCCAGACACCAGTGCCTTACATTACCTACTGTATCACTACATCTGGTTTAGATCTTTCGAATTTTAACAACAGCCAATTTGTTCTCCCCACATACACGACAGCCTCATTTCATCCCCACATTCCTTTAGCTCAAAACCCTCCAAACACATGACAAATATATTCATGTAACATAAAATCAGTATTTACTGCCTTTTTTCTTTACTTTATGAGTGCTTGATTAAGTTTTCTAACAAAGCCACAAACCACAGCTGACACACAAACACACACCCTTACATGCCCACCTGCCACAATCACTAACTGCCAAAAATACAATAATATTGTGATTTTTAATTTTTTTTTTATTTAAACCATCAATCCACCCCCTCCAGTTCAGCAGTCTGCTTGGACACAGAAAGGGAAGCATAAGTTGTAGAGCAATAGTTGTTGTTATTATGTTTTTTTAAATATCTCTTTGAACCTTATCTGAGCTTGAGTCTCCATCTGACGATTGTGTCTTTCATCCCATCCACCCATTTGCTCAATCTATGTTCTGCTCTCATGGATCATGTAATACTTTGTATCATGCAGATTGTTGCGATTTGGCCATTTTGGTCATATTGCAGACACACTGCTGTCACATTTCTCTAAACGTTTTATGTTTAAATTCCCAAAAAGGCCAGGATATCAGTTTTACCAGAAGGATGCCTGTGTTTTGTTTTTTGTTTTGTTGAAAAGGGTTCTTGAGAAGAGAAACTGTGTATTGCAAATGTCTGACATTCCTCTTTCCCTGAGACAAGGCTTGCAGAGATAAACAGGGGCTGAATTTCAATGCAGAATTGAAAATTGACTGGGATCCATCTCCTCAACTAATAACCTTTTGCATTTCAAAGGGTGAAACTGGAATTTCTTGGTAAACTGATCAAAGGAGACAAGTCCAGAAGGTCAGGAGAGTGGAGAAACTGTCTTGCTGTCATAAACATTTACGCTTCAAGGTAAAAATACTCTGAGAATAGGATCTGGAAGTCTATTGTGAATACACTTCAAGGGCCAGATATTCAAAACTGTGCACTGAGTGCAAAGTGTTAGTGCTGACATTGCACCCCAGTTGTGCCCAGATTCAATATTCAAATGTGCAAATAATGCCAGTGCAATGTGATAGCACCGGCACTAAAAACTAATGTATGCAGGGGATCAAGTGAGGGGAAGGGACCTGCATACAGGTGCACTGCCATATTTAAAAGTGTAGCACCACACAAGGGGGGTTAATGCCACATGTAGCGCAGCACAAATTACCACCTAAGAAAAGGTTTGGGTAACTCGGGGAAAACCTGGTCAAGTGACCCTCCCCAATCTCGATACACGTACACACACCACACACTGTCCCTCATAGTCTAATGGTCCCCCCAACCCTTAACTCCAAAAGCTGATAATTGTGAAATATAAATCACTCCCTTTCCCTGGTAGTCTAGTGATCCCCCTGCAATCCCAATCCCTGATCACCAACAATTGTAATATATAGATCTCATTCCCTTTCCCTGATAGTCTAGTGCCCTCCCATCCCTAATCCATGATCCCCAACACAGTGTGATCTTAATAAACACCACAATCCCTGGTAGTCTAGTGCCCCATCCCTGATCCCCAATCCCTGATACATGTTGCGTGTCCTAAACAAAACAATCCCCGGTCTAGTAAAACCCAATAATACCTGGTGGTCTAGTGCACCCCCCACCCCCACAGTGCCTACCACCCCACTCACCCCATCCTGGAATTGAGCCAGCATCTGGCTCTGCCCACCACTCACATCTACAGGCTAGTTGCTGACTGAGCTCTGTGTGAGTGCATACTGGTATAGTATGTGCTCATCCAGAGCTCAGTCAGTGGCTGGCCATGAAGATGAATGGTTGATGAATCCAGGATGGGAGAAGCAGGGTGGTTGGCACTGTGAGGTAGGGGTTGGGGTATTCACTAGACCACCAGGTATGGGGGAGTGCCAATTATGGGGGATTGAGGCTGGAGCGGTCCACGGGACCATGAGGTTTAATGCCATATCTATAAATGGAGACCAGGGATGTGGCACATGAGGGGGTCACTGGGGGTAATTAATTGTCATTCATGGGATCGGGGATGCAGCATGCCTGGGGACACCAGGGGTAATTAATTTTTTCATACATGGGATAGGAATTTCAGCACTCTAGGGGGTCACCGGGGGTAATTAATTAATTCATACATGGGATCAGGATTGTGTTACTCCAAGGGGACACTGGGGATATTTGTTTATGTCATTACTGTCATCAAGGATGGGGAACAACCAGGGATGAGTATGTATTGCATAGTGCTGCACAGGCATGCAGCAGTCTGAGGAACACCGGGGAAGTCTACATATTATTTTATGGAACTCAGAGATGGGGGGGTGCTAGACAACCTGGAACACTGGGGGACTTTAATACATTCACAGTGTATATGTATGAGGATGGGGGATCATGTGTGGGTGGCCACTAGACTAACATGCATACCTTCCATCCTCTTGCCTCATGTATCACTGACACTGCTTCCAACTATCAAGGACTACCACCCCATAGCAGGGACACATCTGTAATATTGCTACTATTCCCTCAGATAGCTAATAGCCTACAGGAATGTGGGCTACACTGCATTTTCTGAGGATGTACAAGTCACTTCCCTGTTTGATTATTTTGTTCTTGTCCTCCTCACTGTTCTATCACATATTCACAGTTCTGATGAGGGACAATGGAACATTGTGAGGCAACATCAGGAACATCCCTGGACATCAGGTACACTTGAGAGGTATGCTACCATGGAATATGCATGTTTCTACTGCTGTGTACACTGGTAGCCTGCAGCTCCAGATCTGTTTCCCATGTCTGACATACAGGTGGAGCTGTGTGCACCTCCCACCCTGTGGCTATGGACCTGTAGTTCCTGTCTGACCTATAGGTGGAACTGTGTGTTCCATGCAATAGTGCCAGGTAAACTACATGGGAGTGCATGAAAGGCAGGCCATAATGAAATGCTAATGTGGCTGTTTGCACACATTGCCTAAGTAGGCTCATTTGCATAGAAGCTTTGAATATAGCAAAATTTAGCCCCTGGCTAATGTGTTAGCCCTGGGCAAATGTGTTAGTGTAGGGCTAATGTGTTTGCCCTGGGCTAACCTGTCAAAACCACTGCACAGTTCTGCTGTGTGTGGCCTGCAATTTTATTTGTAGTTGTGCAACACTCAATTGCTGTCACTCACATTGGCCACCTACTGCACCTCTGCACTGTGCTGCTGTTGCAGTTTGGACTTCCCTGTTGCTATATTCAGAGCTGTCTTATTTGCTGGGCAATTTTTGCACTGCACTCCCAGCCTTGTTTGCACAGCATCATTTGCACACTATATTCAGCTGCTTTAGCCCCGGATCTATTCCTTTGAAAATAGTATGCAAATGGTGCTAGGATAATTTTGCATGCCATGCAGTGCTATTTTTGCCCTGGGGCTAAATTTTGAATATCTAGCCAGAAGTGTCATAATTCATCTCCATTTAAAAGAGATCAGGGGATACTGTATCAGGCCAGCCAGGAAGTTTATGTGGTGAGGAAATCTAAATAACATTTTGAGAAAGAGCAAGAGAGACCCCTGCTGGCCTAAAGATAAGGTCACTAGCTAATTCAAAGAGATGAAGCCTTAGGCCCTCGTGGCCAGTGTTCAGTTGTGAACTCAGTGAGCACTCTAGAAGGACATGAGGAGGGTATTCCTGTTCTCCCCTGTCACAGACTGCACTTAGGGGTGGGCATTGTGAGCTTAGTGGACCTGACCCCTCATGACATAGATCAGAAACAGGCATTTTTTTTTAAATCAATGGCAAGCTCCATGTCATAGTTCTTGTCTCCGCTACTAAGCTCCTGCTGGCCCGCTAGTCTGTTTATTCTCCTACTTGTATGTCTGATATCAAGAAATCAAGCAGGTACATCTCCTCTACATACTATATAACCATTTTTTCTGTCAAAAAAAACTTTAAACAAATCACACAGACAGAGGAGCTAGTTTACACCAAGATTCATTACAGTCTTAATGTTTTTATATATGTAAACACTTAGGTAATATGAGGTGTGCATTAGACACATCTAATGCAAGACCATGGGTATAGTAAGCCACATGGTCACAGGTGTCATGCCATTGTGCAATGGTCATGTGCAGCCCTGTACAGGACTGCACATGTGCACACCACACATGTGCACCCAGCACACATGCCACCCAAGCCTGGCACATACCCAAGGAACAACGCATGTCGTATGCATTGTGGTGTACAACTTGGTGTTAACTTGGTGCTACCATGGAAATGTGTTGCTCACATGGACAGAACATACCCATATAACCCTGGAACATGCAAGAGTTTGGTGTGAGGGCTAGTTTTACTCAAGGCCACAACATGGCAGCAGATGGAGCAGGGTTGTGCTGCAAAGGGACCAGAGGTGGACTACCACAATGATGGCCAATATGCTTGATCTGGTGGTGGCCAGGGAGGACCAGTTACTGGGTCTGGGAGTTGGGTCTGATGGGACAAGATGCTAGGTGTGAGCATCTGTGAGATGGTGCATCACATAATGCACAGGGGTCACATACAATGGTAAAGAATGTTGACACCAGTATAATTACTTTCAAAGAAGATAGGCATGCCCTCTGCAACAACTGAGGGTGATAGTGGACAACTGCACCATGCCAAGTCCAGGTGAGTACAAATGGCTGTATGTATTGTTTGTGTCATATCCAGTGTGCAGTCCTGTTTCATTACAATATACCTCAGGGGTACTGTCACTGATGGACTGTGCACTGTACCTGTGTGTACCTTTGTGCACCCTTTGTCCCATGGGACCTGCCCCAATGCATGGCCTGTTTGTACATATCTGCAGTCCCAGTTGATGTCCTCATGCTCTGTACATGACAGTACCCACTGTGGTTTCCAGAGGCATGCATCTGCCATGGCAGCATGGTTGTGTGCTACCACAGTGATATGGCAGCAATGTCACGGTAGATGAGAGGGAAGTGTATAGTTTCACTGAATGTTATTCAGGTTTGGTTACCAGGTATGGTGAACAGGACATGTAAATGCTTATTGTCAGGTACAACTTAGGAGGATATCACATTTGTTCTACATGTAGCTGTGCTGGTAGTTGTACCCAAAAGTGCATGGATGTGACCACCATATGTGTCTTGTGCATATTCCATGTTATGTAGCTTGGGAACTGGTATGCACATGACAGGTAATGAATGAAGTACTATTCTGTTGTACAGGGTGTACTGGGCATCTACTCAGCCACTATGAAGGACTACACCTACAGTAGCCTGCCCTGCCTTCCCCTCCCCTACCAGTGCATGGGTATGCTTTGTCTGCCCCTGTTGCATGCAACAAAATGCTCCATGCATATAAATGCATACTATGAGGTGTACAGGGCCTGTAACCAACATGTATGGATATGATGTACATGGGTTAGGAGAATGGCAGGATAGAGGCACTACACTGACAAGCATATACTGTGTCAGGCCATACCTACCATCGTGAGATGTATTATGCCTGCTACGCCTGGTCTGTGACATGCCTGTTTGTGGTGCCACAGCTGTTCATAATGGTGTGACATGGCTGTGCATGGATCTGTTTATTTGCATCATGCATATGTCGCAGCTGGTGCACAGTACCGGCGTTCGGGCATATATACTGTGTAGGGTGTATGGTATGGTGCCATGTGTTCCACTGCATGATACTGATCACATTTCCCTTTTCCTTCTTTACAGACCTCAGCAGATAGCAGGGCCAGGACAGGGCCTGGGAACATCAGGGATGCAGGGAGGTCCAGACTGAGGATTCACCAGGCCGTGATGGGGCACAGAGAAGCCATTCAACAGATAGGCATCCACATAAATACCCTGTGTTGTGTGTAGCACTCAGGGATGCATGTCCACACTATGCTGCATGCTTCAGTGGTTGGAGATGGATGTCCATGCGTGACTCACCATGCTGTATGCATGCCTTTGGGGGCATCACCTATGTAGCCACGGCAGGGGACATTCACTTTACACTTGGGGCATTGTCCCTCCAGTGAAATGTGGTGTGTCATCATGGTCTATGCAGTCTACTGTTGTGCACCTATGTGTGGCAGGTATGGTGCTTTGTGTCTGTCTACTGTGCTGTGGCATGCCTTACACCATGCAGTGGCATGTCCGCTATGTCACTGACCTGGTGCACTAGGGTGTTGATGATAACTGTCACACTCCCAATTGGTATACCTGTCAGTGTCAGTTGGGTCTGTTCTGCCACATGCTTGGGACTATGTATGCCTTGCTGTCTTCTGGAGGTAGGCCTGGGTCATTGTAGTACCAGTACACCACTGTGTCATGCCATGTGCATTATACAGTAACAGTGGTAGTCCATCTGCAGCAGTGCCATTTCCAGTGCCATATGTAGTGTGTTTCATGCCACTGCATCTCAACAGAGCTAGGCTTATGTGGCATGCTGTCTGCGGAAAGGGGGACATTGGTAGGCATTGCATGTAGCTTACTATATGTGATCGACACTGTGATGCATAGTCAGTAGTGTCTAACCAGCACAGTGATGTCCAGGGTATGATTATTACACTGTACACAGGCAGGGCAATGCATACATTCAGACAGAACTGGGTAATTGCAGTGCCAATTCCCTGAACTGGCTCAGTATGAGTGGCAACCCTGTACCTAAGGTTTTGATAATATCTTTCATGTGGGGAGGGTACCTCTAGGCAGGTCTGCATCCCACATCAATGTTATGCTGACAAGCTTGAGTGCATATGACATTCCCCATGTGTACCACTGCACTCTCATGATACCCTGACTCCTGCACACAGTGCTGCATAATGACGTTATCCATATGTAGCTGTGCTGTGTGTAACATGTGTATCATCATTATCGTCATCATCGGTTTTATTGGAATGGAAGTTGAGAGAAACTCTCATTTACAATTGCATCCAACATACAATAAAAATATACAAACAAGTACAATGTTGTGTATACGTGTATGCCTGGCCATGACCCTGCAGCTGACAGAGGTGGCTCATTGCTGTCCGTTGCCCTGCACACCTGTGTTGGCCTAAGTGCTGCATGGTTGGAATGCAGGATGTAGGGTGTGTGTGTGCAGCTCCAAGCAAGAGGGCATTGACTGTGGCCCAGTTTCTCGGTTATGCAGGGTGATAAGAGATTATCTAACTGCATGTATCACATCAGAATGAAACTTCTGGTGTTATCATCAATATACCTGGGGCTGCATCCATTTAAATTCCAATTTCAGTGCAAGTGATTGTTGACATGAAGGGGGTAAAAGAAGACTGACTCTGGAATACTGAGGTATAATCGTTGGCAGTGGTGTGATACCTGCATCCTTAGTATGGTCCCCTGCATTGAACTCTTAGCAGAATAGTTAAGCAGCATAACAGTCCCGATAGGAAGGAAGGAAGGAAGGAAGGAAGGAAGGGAGGGAGGAAGGAAAGAAGGAAGGAAGGAAGGGGGAAGGGGGAAGGAAGGGATAGTTAGGCTTAATAAAGGGAAAGGTGGGTGGGCAGAGGGGTGACAGTGAAAATGCAGGGATACTGAACAAATGCTTCTGCACAGCATTCACAAAAGAAAAGGAGGGGGAGGTACCTAATCCAATCAATAGAAGCAATCTGGATAGAGAGGTCAATATCAATCCATTCACTGAAGAAAGGGTTCAGAAAGAACTCCTATAACTGAAGGTGGACAAAGCAATGGGACCTAATGGGATTCACCACATAATTCTAATAGAACTAAGGGGAGAACTAGTGACACCACTGACTACCCTTTTTAATAAATCATGGGAGGATGGTGTGGAACCTGAGGACTGGAGGAAGGTGGATGTGATTCCCCTGCATAAAAGTGGGAGAAAAGCAGAGGCAGGAAACTACAGACCTGTTAGTTTGACCTCGGCAGTAGGGAAGATGATAGAATCACTTCTGAAAGAAAGAATTGTTGAGTACCTAGAGGCCAGCAGGGCATAGGACCTACAGCAGCATGGATTCACAGTGGGAAGGTCATGTCAGATGAATCTAATAGATATCTTTGACTGGGTGACCAAAGTAGTAGACCAGGGAAGGGCTATGGACATGGCCTACCTAGACTTTAGCAAGTCATTTCACACAGTCCCACTCAAGATTAAGAAACAAGTTAGCCAGCCTAGGAGTGGGTGCCAGGGTGGTAGCCTGGATAAAAATTGGCTGGACAACAAGACACAGAAGAAATTGTAAACGGAGTCCACTCCGAAGGAAGGGGGGGCTACTAGTGGGGTACTGCAGGTTTCAGTACTGGGACTGGTCCTTTTAAATGTCTTTATAAGTGACATTGCAGAGGGACTGGAAGGAAAAGTATGCCTCTTTGCAGACGACACAAAGATTTTCAATAGGGTTGATACACAAGGGGGGTGGAAAGGATGAAAAGGGACTTGACAAAGTTGGAGGAATGGTCAGAAGCATGGCAGTTTAGATTCAGTGCAAAGAAGTGCAAAGTAATGCACCTGGGAAACAAATCCCAGGGGAAAAGTACACAATGGGGGAGGCTGGTACTGACAACAACAAAAAAGGGACCTAGGTGTGGTCATATCAGATGACCTAAAGGTAAGCAAGCGATGTAATAAGGCAGTAAGGAGGGCTTGGGGGGGTACTGGGATGTTTAGGGAGTGGCATCACCAGTAGAAAACAAGAACTTGTTATCCTCCTGTGCAAACAGTTGGTGAGACCCCATCTGGAGTAATGTGTGCAGTTCTGGAGACCCCATCTCTGCAAGGACATAGACAGGATGGAGGCAGTCCAGAGGAGGGCAATTAAAATGGTGCACGGTCTGCACCAGAAGTCATATGAAGAGAGACTAAAGGAGCTGAATACTGTATGTATACCCTCAGGAAAAGAAGGGAGAGGGGGGACATGATAGAAACTTCCCAGTACCTCAAAGGAATCAACAAAGTCCAAGAGGGTAGCATCTTTCAGAAAAAGAGATGTGCAAGAACAAGGGGGCACAATTTGAAGATAGAGTGGGACGGCTCAGGGGCAATGTGAGGAAGTATTTTTTCACAGAGATGGTAGTGGACACATGGAATGGCCTTCCTGAGGAGATTATGGGGTCAGTGGGGGAATTCAAGAATGCATGGTACAGACATAAGACAATTCTTGTGGGGGTTAGGAAGAAGTAGGCTGTTGGTTAACTAAGATCAGTGGCTTATTCAATAAGTAGGGAAATGGGCAGACTGGATGGGCCAAGCAGTCCTTACCTGCCATCAAAGTCTATGTTTCTATGTTCCTAAGGAAGGAAGGATGAAAGAGAAAAAGGGAGAAAGAGAGAGAGAGAGAAAGAAAGAAAGAAAAAGAAAGAAGGGTTAGTTGACTAGAAGAAAGAACAAAAAAAGAAAGCTATTTATTTACCATTTCCAATTGATTCTGCTACCTAACTTATTTATGAAGACAGAAAAAGTACCCCAAAATATGTGTCAGTCACTTAATACACAAAAGTCTTACAATTCTTTTGACAAATAGATGTTTGATACAAGAATAATTCTTGCTTAGGAACTAAATCTCTAATTGCAGTGAGAAAGAAATAATGCAGCCTACTGGGAATTCAACCCAGGCCCCCAGAGTATCATCCTGGTGCTGTGCCACTGAGTAATAGGCCTACATGGCAGGTCCTGGATTTCCTGAATATACCTCCCTGCTCAGGCGTTGCATAACCTGCAACTAGAAGCAATCAAGATGACAAACAGATACTTGGTTCAGTATTAGCTACTACTTAGCAAATGAGTCACAAATTATGAGAAAGAAATAATGTGATTTATTGGGAATTGAACCAAGGCTCCAAGAAATACAATGCAGATCTCTACCATTGCTATACAATTTTTTGTCAGTCTCTAGCACTGCAGTGTTGCAACAGGGGAAACCCTCTTAACAGTAGTGTTCCACTGATGCTTACCCCTCACATCATCATCATCATCATCAAATCTTTATTTATTCAGGCGAACATCATCGAGCAAGGCTCATTTACAAGATGGACCTGATAAGGTCAAGGTTCAACAGTTGATACATAACAGATACATCATACACTTATATAAAACAGTTATACATACAGGGAAAAAATGTTTATAAACACAGTGATGTACAATAAAATTCACATGATACAAATGGGTTATAGGAGAGTTAAGCTAATATTTACAGTATATACAGTATGTACATATCCCAGTGGAGGGGCCATGGCAAACACACAGTATAATGTAATACTAGGATGGTGAAGGTATTACTGGATGCCATAAGGTGGGGTGTCTGCCTGGGAGGGACAACTGAAGAACAAAGATTATGCCATATATGGTTAATTTTGGGAGGGAGGGAGATTGTGAGATGACAAGGCTAGCTCTAGCGGTAGCAACTGCATTTCTCTGTGAGGAAAACTGTACAACGCTGTTTAAAGGATGCAATTGGAATTATATTGGACAGTTTTAGGGATTTTTATAGGGTGTTCCATGCTATAGCTAGAGAATAGCTGATTACTGCCCTCCCTATCCGGGTGTTGAATTTGGGCAATTTGAGCAGGATGATGTTGTTGCTTCTTAGGGCATAGGAGCTAGGAATGGTCTGGGTGAAGCAGTCCAGAATATAGTTTGGAAGTTTTTTTGATAACGCTCTGTAGATCCATAGGGCTGCATTTCTGTTTCTTCTGAGGTGAAGGGAAACCCATCCAACTGCAGCATAAAGAGAGCAGTGATGGGTATTAGATGGCAGATTTGTAATGAATCTTATTGCTCTGTGGTATAAGGTATCCAACTTGTGTACATAGGAGATGGGACAATGACTATAAAGGAAGTCTGCATAGTCAATGACTGAGAGAAAAATGGCCTGGACTAACCTCATCTTTGAATCTCTGTTTAGGAAGGGTTTTAATCTATAGAGAAGGCCAAGTCTTTGGCAAAGCTTTTTTAGCAGTTCTTCTAAATGGTGAGTGAAGTCGAGTCTGTTGTCAATCCACACACCTAGGTATTTGAAGTTTTCTACATACTCCAGGTTTTCTCCAAGTATAGTGCATAGCTGGGGGAGAATGATTGAAGAGGAGGTGCTGGTGGAGATTTGATTTGTGAACATCATTTCTTTAGTTTTCTTTGCATTCAACAGAAGCTTTTTCTCAAGTAGCTGATATTGTAACAAGGAGAATTCTGTTTGTAGGATTTCACGAGCAGCTGCAGATGAAGGGTTGCTGACATACAAAAGAGTGTCATCAGCAAAGAGGTGTACAGAGGAATTGGTGAGGGTTGAATCAATGTTATTTATATAAATAGCAAAAAGGATGGGACCCATGATAGAACCTTGGGGGACCCCTCTTAACAGTGGTTTTAATGGGGATAGGTCACTTTCAGCTTTTACCTGCTGTGACCTACCGGTGAGATAACACCAGCGCCACTTAAGGGAGGGTGGATCAAGGCCAAGGGAGTGCAAGGATGATAGTAGAAGCTTGTGGTCCACAGTATCAAATGCTTTGCTCAGGTCCAGAAATACTGCACAGACATTGTTCTTTTTATCTAATTTGGTTTGCCAGTCATTTGTGACCTTGGCTAGTGCAGCGATAGTGCTATGCTTGGCCCTGAATCCAGACTGAAATGGATTCAAGAGGTTAGCATTGTCAAGATACTCCCTTAACTGGTTACTCACTAATTTCTCCAGCATCTTGGAAAGCACTGGCAGAATGGAAATGGGCCTGTAATTATTAAGTTCCATAGGGTCCCCTGATTTTAGAAGGGGAACCACTTGGGCTGTCTTCCACAGTGTGGGAATAGAACCAGAGTTTAGAGATAGGTTAAAGAGATGAGTTAGGGGACTGCAAGTACAGGGGATGCAATCTTTAGAAAGTAGGGGCCCAGAGAGTCTGCCCCGCACTTTTTTTGGTAACCAGCTGCCATAGTAGGTCCTCTACTTGCTTCAACAGTACAGATTTGAAGCTGAAGGAAGAGTCAGCTTTCTGAACACCAGTGTACTGGTAGCTTAATTGTTCCCTCAGCAGGTTAGCTGGAGAGGTGTCAAAGGCAAGGCCAGCTGTTGTGAAGTGGTTATTGATGGCGTCCAGAATTTCCATTTTGCCAGTGATAGGGCCTTCACTGTGGTGTAAATGAGTTGGAAGAGAGGTACTAGCATCCTGCCCCACCATACCCTTGATGGTACCCCAAAACCTAGCAGGATTCTGATAGGAGGAGTTGAGCTCAGCCAAGTAGAAGGCAGCCTTTGCATCCCTAACTTTCTTGGTGCATCTATTCCTTGCTTTCCTAAAGATCATCCAGTCATTTGCACTCTTGGTTTTTCTTGCCATTTTCCAGAGTTTGTCTCTCTCCAGCAGTGCAGCTTTGAGGTCAGCTGAAAACCAACGACAGGATTTGTTTTTTATTCGGATACTAGATGTTGGGGCATGGGTGTTAAGGGCATTTATTATAATGCTATTTAGCAACTGCTGTGCTTTTTCCACAGAATGGGCAAGGTAAACCTTGCCAGTTTGGAGAGTGAGCTAGATCATGCAAATATCCTTCAATATTGATGTTTTTCTTGGATCTCCTCATGAGGAATTTTGCAGGGGTAGTTGTTTTGCTGGTGGATCTTACCCTGCGATGGGGCAGTGATCACTTATGTCGCAAAGAAGCACTCCAGCATGTGTGAATAGATGTGGTTTATTCACTAGCATGATATCAAGTAGTGTGCTGTTATTACTATTCCTTGCATTAATTCTTGTTGGCTCATTAATTAGCTGTGTGAACCCATATGTATCACAGAATAAGACCAGAGGTGCAGCTGCCTGGGTAAGCCAGTTGAAATTCAGGTCACCTAGAATAATGACTTCTTTAGTGCTGGGCTAGAGCGGATTCCCCAGGTGGGATAAGAGCTTGAGGTCAGCAGAGGGGGTAGCATCCAACTAGCTGAAAAGCTGCTGTTTTGGGGAGAGAGACTTTTAGGGATAGGCACTCAAATTCCTTGTGCATAGAGGTTGCAGCAATACAGGATACAGGTATACTGGATTTTGCATATATAGCTACTCCACCTCCCCTTGTTTGGTGATCCGCTCTGAATAGCTGATAGTTGGGTAGGTTAACATCCCTGTCTGCTGTGGTGGGTTTGAGCCATGTCTCAGATACCACAAGAAAGTCTGGCAAGGTATGGGCAACCCAAGCTTGTATCAGTGTAAGTTTTTTCAACAGACTGCGTACATTAATATGCAGAAAACTGAGGCCTTTAATTGAGGTTAGATCTGATGGAGAGGTAATACATTCAGGGGATCCAGGGTTGATTTCCACGTTACCAACACAGAGCAATAGAAAGAGCAGGAGTTTCACATTACAGGCCATCTAAATTATTTAAATTGTTTTAGTTTAGATTTCCCCCAACTGTTCCACAACATCATTGATCATTTTGAAAAGGTCAGAGGCTCCAGACTGACATCTCTTCTCCCATTTCTCCATGCCAGTTTAATGGTTTTTTTGGGGGGAGGGCATTTTGTTTTCAGTTCATGCATTTGTTCGCATGCAATTTGATCTGTTTCAGTTAATATTGGTCCAGAAATTCAAACTGTCCTGTGTTCGGTGGGGAAGGGGAGTGTTCTGCTGAACACATTCCTTCCTGAAACATAGTACATTTTCCATTTTCAAAATGTAATTATGCCAGTGTTTGTAAAACTGGCACTTTAAGTGGTTTATTATTTTAGAAGACTGTACTGGTCATTTTCAATAAGAACTTATCATGTATCACTGGATATTCAGTGCCTTGCTGACTTTAGGAATAGCCCTGAGGGAATGGAGACCGGCTCAGGAAGTAGCATTTCATAATGGAGAGGAAAGGGGGGACCCTGGAAACTATAGGTCAGTGAGCCTGACCTCCATTGCAGGTAAGACATTTGAATCCATACTAAAATATAGAGTGGAGTGTCTTGAGAAAATGTGCTACAGGACACTGGACACAAAGCAACATGTTTTTGTTAAAGGGACATCATGTCAGATGAACCTTATACAATTCTGTGATATGGTGACAAGGATGGCAGACAAAAGTCAGCCTATAGATATCCTATACCTGTATTTTAGTAAGACCTTTGACTTGGATCCAAATAGATGATTACTTAAAAAACTTTGAGATCTAGGTTTGGGAGAGGGTATTACATGATGAATAAAGAACTGGCTGAGTATTAGCACACACAGCATTGCAATTAATAGTGATTAATCAACAGAGAGGCTGTTACTAGCA
The DNA here is from genome assembly GCA_016271365.2 of Neoceratodus forsteri. NCBI lineage: Eukaryota > Metazoa > Chordata > Ceratodontiformes > Ceratodontidae > Neoceratodus > Neoceratodus forsteri. Next base: position 172,329,977 of record CM057456.1, on the reverse strand, counting down.
GAAAGAGATGTGAAATTTTTATTTGCCCATGAAGTTGATGTGAATTTGGGAAATTTGTAATTCATGAAGCTTCACAAATTTCTTGGTGGGTGCATCAACTTTGCCAGGTATTTTTTTTTTTTAAAGAAAACTCTAAAATTGAATAAAACTCCTCCCCCACCCGCTGTGCTATAATTATACCCCCACCTCCCAAACACTTTTAAATCTCATACCACCCCCACTTTCATTCTCCTCATCCACCCTCCCCCTGGCAAAGTTTCAGTATGTAAAAGTCAAGTTTGAATCAAGATCAGAACAAGTTATATACTTACTTATACCATTCCCCCACCTGCATGCCAAACTCATTCCCCCACCCTTCTAGACCCTAATTTACAAGAAGATCTAAATCATCTTCTTCCCCCAACAAGCACCCAGAAAAAAAAACTTCAACTGTGACAAAAGCCATAATAAAGAAAACAGTTCCCCAGTGCAGAGTGTGTACTCTTCGAAAAAAGTAAATTTAGCAGCGATTCACTCAGGCTGGAGTCAGAAATAATGTTTAAAGTGTTTTATTGCAAGGCATGCAAAACTATCCCTGGATCTTTGAGGGCTCTGAGCCTGAGTCTTTTGAAATACAAGCAGCAGAAATGTTGGAGAGATTCTTGAATTGGGGCTATAAAAGAGAAATATTGGGTCAGGCATATCAAAGGGAAAAATCCCAAGATTGGAGTACTTTACTTACATGAAAGTTTAGAGAATCTGAGAGAGAAGGGAATATGACATTTGTTTTGGAATTTAATTGTGTAGCACCAAAAGTAAAAAACATCTTGCTTAAAAATTGGAATTTGTTGGAACATTGTGGTGTCCCAGATTTGCTTTCTAAAAAGCAAAGGAATGACAAGTTGAGCCATAGTCATTTTACACCTGAAATGACGCCTAGGGCATCTTGGTTATCAGGCAAGCCTGTAGGTTGCTATAAATGTGGACACTGTCAGGCATGTAAACGCATAACACAAGTTAAGACTTTTAAACATCTGGCTGAAAACACCACAGTAGAAATTTGGGATTTTGTTAACTGCTCCACATAATTCATAGTGTATGTTGCAGTGTGCCCATGCAACCTACTTCAGACAAGCTAAAGAAAGGTTTCTTGAACATCTACAGGACATAAAAAATGTTAAATTCAGCTTTGGGAACACACTGTGAAAGATTTCATAATAGTGCCCCAAAAGCTTTGTTTCACTATTATAGATGATGTCAAACCACAGGCCAGAAGAGGTGATAGGAAACAGATGCTACTTCAGAAAGAATGTAAATGGATATTCACCCTCAAAAGTATTGTTCATAAAGGTTAGAATAAGGATCTGGATCTATCTGTGTATTTATGACGTGTATTATATAATGTAAAGATGTTAAATAAATGATTTCAGGGTGGGGACAAATATACCCAGAAGTTCCTCTCTAGCTTGCTCTCCCCTTTTTCTTCTTCTCCCCCTTTTTCTTGTTCTTTTTTCTTTCCTTCCTCTCCCTCCCCCATTTCCTTAATCTGTTTTACGTCTCTATCTCCTTTAGACCCTTTTGACTCTATACCAAGTTAGGTTTTGATAGTGCTCATTTATTAAATAATTAAATGGTCTTTGCTCTCTCACTCGATATAATTATCTTTTTATCCATTTCACATGTTAAGACATAAACCCACTTCTGTTTTATTACTTTAGATAGTATTGTAAGATGAGTTTTAGAAGTAATTGCTAATAGCAGATCCTGAAAAGAAAAGAAATGATAATGAATTAGTTAACATACTTTGTACACCAAGGAAGTGGTTCTTTACATGTTGTTTTGAAAGCCATTATTTATTTATTGTAAGACAGCTTACTTCTAAAAGTAATAAAGTAGTTTATATAAAGATGTCAAATAAAGCTAAGGAAGCAAATGAAATACTGTTTGCATTTGCAGCAGCTCAAAATGGGGTTAGATAATTATTTTAACATTTGCACTTTTATAATTGGTAAAGGTATTTTAATGCTTGTACTATTAAGTACCTTTTGTAGTTTTACGTGTGATTAGTGTGTTGGGTAATAAAGAAATTGACAAATTGTTTAACTGGATGTATGATTGATATAAATATCGTGCAATGTTTAGTGACCCCACTCCCCTACTCCCGACGAAGAGGGATTATGCCCTAGAAGTGCCAGGGATAGTTCTGCATGCCCTGCAATAAAACACTTTAAACATTATTTCTGACTCCAGCCTGAGAGTAGTGCTGTTAAATTAGCTTTTTTCAATGACTTACCAGTGTTAATGGTTGATCCTCGGTGTGTGCCCAGTAAGTGCCGGTGCTCATGTTCTCAGAGTGTGTACTCTGTCCAGTATCAGTCTCGGTAATGGTGCTGCTGCAGGAATGAATGGTGACATCTTTGCTCCTAGTAAAACCTGATTGAAATGTTTTCACTAGGAGCAAAGACATTACCATTTGCCATTTACTCATGCACCAGTGCCATTAGTTACCACCGAGGACATGGAGCAGAGCAGAAGCTCTGCACCGGGGGTCTGTTTTTCTTATTACAAGGATACAATAAAATATTTTTTCTGGGTGCTAGTGGTGGAGGACAGTGGTTGGGTGGGAGTCTTCTTATAAAATTAGGTATAGTCAGGTGGTGAGGCAGGGGAATGTGCTTGGCACATGGGTGGGGGAAGGATACATTTAAGTATATAAGTTGGTCTGATCTGGTCTCGGACTTGACTTTTACATAAATTCATTGGGGCAGGGGGGAGGTGGGAAGAAGGTTTTAGTGGGGGGATGGGAAAGTGCTTATGAGATTTAAAAGTGTTTGGGAGGTTGGAGGGGGAGGAATTACACCATAGTGGGTGGCAGGAGGAATTTCATTTAATTTAAGGATTGATATTCATGTATAGTTTTGTTGGCGAATTGCACAAACTTGTGAGCAGAACTACACAAATTGCCTAATTTACCTGCATATTGACAATTTTCTTAGTTTTTCCACATGAAGTTGGACAATTTTCCAGGTGAATAAACACATCAATTGTGGTTGTCAGCAAAGGAAATGTGCAAACTTTGTGAAATTTTTCAAGAAGCAAATTTTGGCAACTTCGCACTTACCTACTAGTGGAGTGCCACAAGTGTCAGTATTGTGACCAGTACTTTCCAACCCAGTTATCTCTGAGATACTGTAGGAATTGAAATTCAAGGTAAAATCAGCCTATTCTTGGATGATACTAAATGATTATGAGGGTGGGAGCGATGCACTATCAGTAGGGGTGCTGTGGTGCACTAACAATGGGGCCTATGCACAAATGTGCAGAGTGCCTACACACTGCGGATCCATGGCATGTAACCACTCTACACCCCTTGTGTCCCCCACCTGGGATGCTCCTTATGCACTCAAATCCCCGGTGTCATGAACTGCAATGTGTCGGGGTGGGCAGGGGCATGCCAGCACTACGTGCCATACACCAAGGCTAGTAATGCTGTGCACCCAGAGGGCATAGGAGGGCACCTGTTATACCAGGGAGAACCCTGCTGTAAGTTCCCTATGAACCTGTCCCCACACACACCGGACACTGGCACATCCCCTGCAGCTGCCAGGCATCCCTCCCACACACAGCATGGGCCAGCACCGACCCCATACCCCCAATGCACATGCCCCCGAGTACAGTGCAGCACCATTATGCCAGCACAGCCCACCACCCCACGCATGGCCACCAATGGCCACAGAGAAGCACAACAACCCTCCCCCCAATACACATGTCAGAACTGTCCCCAACCTCGGTCTGCACATGCCACTTCACAAAGAAGAGGGCCCTGGACCCAGGTAGCACTGGACTCCGCCACCACACACATACACGCGCACACACACACACACACACACACACACACACAGTGGTGCCCATTGTACCCAGACCCACGACCAATCCTCTAGTCACTGGTGTGGTGGCCAATAGTACCCCACCACCCATGGCCCCAACCACGGTACCCCTTTCCAAATATTGATTTCAGTGCACCCCCCACCCCCATGGCACCATCAGCCCCCTGACCCCGTACCTGTCCATCGGTGCCACAGCCCAGGATGGACATTGGCACAACCCTCCTCACACCTCCTTGACAGCAGGCCATGTGAATGCTGCTGGGAACACACCCCCAGCAGCATTCAGACAGCCAGCAACTGAGGAGGTGTGAGGAGGGCTGTGCCGCTGGCCATCCTAGGCCATGCACCACCGGGCAGATACAGGGATACAGGGGTGGGCTGATGGTGCCGAAGGGATGGGGGGCTGCTGTAAGACAATGGGGATGGGGCATCAGACTTAGATGGGGGTGCAGGGCAGCAATGTGTGGGGGGGTGCTGCTTCTGCCATATGGAGCCAGGGAGGCATGTGTGGGGGCTTGCTCCATGGTGCTGGGGTTGCCAATGTGTTGGGGGGGTGGTGCTACAGTGTGGCAGGTGGCTGCTGTGCCTTAGGGGCTTGGCCATGGTCCCTCACCTGATGGGACATAGGCATGCTGGTCTGGGTGTCCGCTGGTGCTATTCATGCAACTGGACCCATGCCTTGTCATGCATGTGATCCACTTGGGACCCAGACCAGCCAATTGGATGTTGACTGGGTCAGCTGCTCCATCCCCAGCAGCCCTGCGAAAACCTGCATGCTGGAGTGGTCGAGCCGCAGACAGGTGGCGGCCATTGGTGAGTACTGGGCAGCGCGCACCTTTTCCCAGGTGTGGGGATACTCGGGTGTGATACACGCCTCCAGCATGTATTTCCTGCCAGTTCATGCGTAGGCCCAAAAGATAGGCTGGGGTAGTGGATTAGGTAGTAACAGAGCAGACTAGATGGATTTCTGTCTTTTTCTGCCTGATACATTTCTGCATATGTAGTCATGATTAAATAATTACCCTGGTTATTCTGACTGCCCATTTGTGATTCCCTCTCCCTGCATGTTAATCTGGAACTCAACATTTTAGCTGAATGTATTTTATACAGTAATGATGGCAAGGCAAGAATTACAGAGTGCGTAACCAGATGGAACTTGTAATACTAGTGACTAATGTCAATGGCTCAGCAGGCTGCACACTCACAGTGAGGCTGGATGATCAGAAGGCTGTTGGTTCTAGCCCTACACCAGACACTTGGGTTAAATCCCAGTACTGACACTGTGGTGCAGCATGAGGGGGGTGCGGCATTCCTAAGGTGCCATTTTTTGGATGAGACATTAAACCAAGGTCCCATCTGCCTGTTCTGGTTGTAGTTCAGGTGGATGTTAAGGAATCCATGGTACTTCTCGAAAAGAGTAGGGGAATTTTTTATTCAAAACTTTAAAAAAAATCCTTATACAGTATAAACAAAACTCAAAATGTAAACTTCAAAATAAATACGTATTCATGTATACATCCCTTTCTAGAAATATCAAATCATATTCCAGTTATTAACAGAAAACAGAAATTTATTAACAAAGGAAAATATGCATTAATGCATAGAAGGCATACCCCCACCCTAAGAGTAGGGGCCCTTTTTTTTTCCAAATCAAAAGCAAACTGTGCAAATGTAACTCAAGCTATAAACTGCAAACCAGGTCTATACAGTCATGCATCCCCACTTAGGAAAGAACAGGAAACATGTAGCCGAATATCATGTACTGGTACCCCATAAGAAGGCCTATCTAAGCCATTTGAAAGCATCCCAGGGTGTATGCCACCAATACCTATCCATCTGAACTGCTGCTAGCAGTTTGTGAGCCTGTATTTCCTGTTGATCACTCTGGACCAATTCCACCTGTATAAAATGTTACCGCTGTAATGCTAGTCTGCATCAAATTTGCCAAATCCAATAAACCAGATAGGCCATAATAACTCTTAAAGAGCTGGGGTCAAACATCCACCACCCTGCAGGGAACACACTCTTAAACAATATTGTCGGAGACATATATAACCATATGTCAGAACCCCAACTAGTAGAAAGCAGCTTCCAAAATTCAGTAATTTAAGGACATAAAAAATAAAGATGATCCATAGTTTGTACTCAGATAAACAATACTCCCTTGGGCAGTAACTTTCTGTCCGCTCCTTGTGTTTATGATTACTCCTCACATTAATCCGGTCATGAATCCCCAACCAGACAACATCCCACATTTTGTTTGGTATCCTGGGGTCTCTCAAAAGGTCCCCTATAGTTTTTTTGTTCTACTGTTGAATGCTGTAGGAAGGGCTGTTCCAAATAAAAGTTACCCATCACCAATTTATAAAGAAACTTCCGGGGAGTAGTCAGTAACAAGGACTGGGTTATGTTCCATCTTTTTTAAAAGATCAAAGCAGTCCATCCAAGGGGGACTCAACTTCACCGTTCTTTTTTTTTATGGTGAAAAGTCGTATGATTCCAATCTGCCTTTACCTCCTGTAGGAAAGGTGACCCCCAAACTACCCATAGGACTGTACTGTTGCACAGCAAGGGTTTTAAGTTAGCAGAGAAAAAAATGCTCCAATAAAAAAACCACGGAGTTCGTCATACCTACCCCTTCTTCATGTCTATCCAAGTACATTATTCCCCATTTAATGTGGTTCACATGACTTCCACACAAGCAGGAAAAAAAAAATAATAAAGTCTAGTTTCCAGTGGTTTAGGCACTGGGAACACATAACTAACAAAAAGAAATAGAGGAACCAAAAAATGTTTTAATAAGATAAACCCACTTTATCTTGCTCATATGCCCCCTATTCCATCTGGAAATCATCTGCTGCCCTTTACCAATGTGGTATGCCCAATTAATCTGAAGCACATCCCCCAGACCAAAAAAGATACCTAAGATTTTGCCAGGTTCCAGGGTCACATGCACTCTTCCCACTGATACCGGGGTCCCCGGATCTTAACTTATGGGAATACATTGGCTCTTGGTTACATTAAGTCCCCCCCCCCCGAAAGAGCAGATAAGGATCTCACTAAATTGTAGGCCTGTCTTCCTGACTCTGCATCTGCCACTGTCAAAATAAAGCAATCAGCATAACCAATACATGAGATAGAGGATCCCAAGGAATATTGCACCCCACAAATGTATGGGGAGGAGACCAATATCCTAATCAGTGGGTCAATGGTTAAAACATAAAGTAGCTGGCTCAGGGGGCACCCCTGATGAACCCCTTTACTGATTTTACATGATCTTCCCACCCATCTATTATCATAAGCCTGCACAAAGGCAGCCTAGTAATAAAGCTGAATCCATGTAACAAAATCTTCAGGAAACCCATACATCTGTAAGCATTCCCACAGAAAGACACGAAGCATATTATCAAAAGCTTTAGACTGATCTACATTAATCACAAACCCAGTAGCATGACCCAAGGCCTCTTGTTCCATAATAGCTCATAGTAAAATCAAAGCATCAGTAATGCTATGACCAGGCATTGCACAAAACTGAGGGATGAATAAAGGCATGTAAAACTTTCGATAGTCTAATGCTCAGAATGTCAGCAAATATTTTAAAATCTACATTCAATAATATAATTTGCTGCCAATTATGCAAATCCATCTTGTCTCCTTTTTCGTACAAAAAAATGAGCAAGCCTTCAAACATTTGCTCATTCAATCTTGTTTCAGACAAAAATGCTTGAAAAATGGTGAGCAACTCCTGTGGAATCAACTGTAATAATAGTGCATGAAGTTTTCTCTTAAGTCCGTCTGACCCTGGAGCCATCCCCTTTTTAAAGGATCTAATAACTGCAGTAAATTCCATGAAGGTTAAAGGAACTAAGAGTGTAGCAGACTGATATGAACTTAGCTGTGGTAGCACTGCAGCCTTTAAAATATGCTGAAAAGAAAAGGAACTAGTAACCCCATGTGTCTGTTGTGTTACAATATGACATTCTATTTCTAGCATTGTCTCCTCATTCCCCATTAAGAGGTTACCTACCCCATCCCACAATCTTACCAAATGTTTGTGCACTCTAGCATAACAGTCCTCTAGAGGTATAGTTTGTTGTTTGGAGCCCTGGATTCCAAACTGCTGTTCCATCTCCAAGGACTTCTGCCTACTGTACTGGAAAAAAATAATTTCTTGTTTGACAGCAGCAATCTGGTCACTATTATCTATCCCATAGTCCACCTGCTCAGACAGTAATGAATGGAAAGTGCGTAGTAACTGTAAATACCTCTCATTTTGGGTAATGCTTTTCTGAATGGCTACAGTTTGTAAATAGGAAATAATCAGTAGTTTAGTATCAGCCCACCAATCCAAAGGGGAGCTATACAAAAAATCAACAGTACTCTTATCCTTCAGTAACATCAATAACCCCTGAAAAACAGTAGGATCATCCAACAAACTAGCATTCATATGCCAGACCCCCAAACCTCCAATCCTAGGGGCAATAGTTGAAACATGAATACCAATACGAGCATTGTCAGATGTTTCCACAGCAGTTGTAACAGAAAAGGAAATGGGGTAATAGTCGAAACCAGTCAATAATCAATATGGGATGAAAGGGTCCCTTTAAAGAAAGTACATTTAGGTTCAGGGGACAAGACAGCCTGTGCATCCTTTCAATTATTTTCTTTCACTAAATTCCACAAAAAAGCAGCGTCACTATATGACTTAACCTTCCGTGCTCTAGTATCAGAATCCAGAAGGCTGATATTGAAATCCCCACCAAACAGTACTTGTTTAGTGGTACACAAAAAGGGCTGTACCAACTTCAGTAATTCCACCCTGTGCGCTTTTGTCTGCGGGGCATTAATATTAATTACCCTATAAGTAAGCCCCTCAAATCCTATATCTACAAGCAGGGCTCTCCCAGGGAGACAGCCACCATTTTATGTACTGCAATCCCTGAATTTGAAAAACAAATCCTCAATTCACTACAAAGATCCTCTCCTATAGACCAATATGAGTCTTCTAAATACCAGGCATCTTTGGCTTTCCCAATATCCCCAACAAACTGTAACCTGGTATCCTGCAAAAAAAAATGTCATACTGTAATTGCTGCAAAAGTAGTGTCCTTTTTAAACTTAGACTTGACACCATTCGCATTCAGGCTCGTAAGCCTAAGAGGTGACCCAATATGATGTTTAAAGAAGTCCTTTTTTCTTCACACTTGCCCTAGTGACTCTAGCAGGCTTTCCAACAGGCTGTTGAGAGACAGATGGACACAGACCCTCTTTAGGCAAGTCAGAAGAGAGCGAGGAGGTATCAGAATCCACTTCCTCCATTTGATCACTCCAGTTCTGCAAAACACTGTACTTATTGTAAACAGGCACTGGAACAATACTTATATTAACCAAGACGGACGCCCTCCATCGAGAACCTTTCAGGCCCTTAGTCACAGCCTGGTATTCCTCCATCGACTTGGCCAGAGTGCTAGAGGCTGGGTAAGATGATGGGGGCTCAGGAGGGGGTGGAGGGAACATACTATTCTCTTGCCTAGGGACATCAACTGGAGGTATCACCTCCTTAAGAGTTTCCACAACAGATGATGAAATGTCTGGATCAGTGGAAGGTCTTGCAGTGTGTGCTGCATCCAGACCATTTGCTCTAAGCGGCTGGGAGGGGGATAGGGGAGACCATTCTGCAAGAAACCCTCTTTTGGCTCTATGTAAGTAGAATTCCTGTTCTAATGAATCCTCCGAATTGTGGGCAGCCCATCGATAGGAATGGAATGAATGTTCATCATCCCCACATAGATTGCAAACAGGTGGGATAGTGCATAGATCTGCAGGGTGTCCCAGTTCCCCACATTGAAAACATCTAATCTGGGTGCAATCTGAATTAAGGTGTGAAAGAGACCCATATTTGTAACAGCTCTTCAGCTGCCCCTGATAAAACAGGATGCTCCTGTCTCTTCCCAAAAAGAAGGATGTAGGAAGATGTCTAATGCCTTCATCAGTGTGCTTAAGTTGCATCCAAATTGTCCAACCCCCATTCTAGAACCCATTGTCATCTATGATGGGATTCAGGTTACCCTGAATGTCTGCTGATTTTTCCAGCCAGAAAATAATGTCATTTACCCACACTCCCTCATTGCAAAACAATACAGTAACTGTCTTAACAGAGGGTTTTGACAACGGGATAGCATAACACTCATCCCACTCAGGAGTGTCCTTAACCACATAATTAATTTTCCAAAATTTGTCCAATAGCACCGCTGAACAAAAACTCACATCATAGCTGCTGTCCCCAGGTGCATGAATGAATGCATACACCTCCACAGGGGTAAAATGCATAGAGTCAATTAATAGGGTTTTGCCCACAAACAGTCTCTCCGGAACTTTACTAATGCCCCCTTTAAAACAAATCCTGACAGCAAATCTCCTCTTTGCTGCTTCAGCAGGTTTATGAAAAAGTCTCACATAACTAGGCATTTGTTTAGTATGCTCATTTGAAGAATCATTATGCAAAGTATCCCGATCAGGGAGCTGAGTGCCATTCTCCCCCTCAAGTCCCTCAGTGTTATCAGGTAAAGAAACATGTGTTACCTGTTCAGAGTGTGGTGCATCAGGGCCATCCAAAATCATCTCAGGATCTACAGGTGGACTGGTAGAGGGAGTAGCCTTCACCTCAGATCTTAGCCTTGCCTTGCTACCACTACCAGCATCTAGAGCAGTTGCAACAGTCAGGACCGCACTTGGTACTGAAACAGCATCTGCAGCTGTATTACTCATATCCACAGCTGCATAATGCTCTGGAGTCAAGATCCTACCCCCATTTTGAACAATTATACTTCATCACCAATTAGGTGATCAAGGGAGAGGAATTGCAGGGTCAAGAATCCACTGGCCATCCTGAAAAATCCAGCCAGCCTGCTGTAACCTCGTACCAGGAGCCCACTCATCCATGGATGGGAGATCAACCATAAAAATTCCTGAAGAAACATCCATCGGTGCCACAACTGCATCAGTAACCCCTATACCAGGGGTAGAAACATCCATCGGTGAAGTAAGCCATTTTCCTGAGATAGCCTGCGAGCTCACGGTTGAATGTTTGCATTTCTTCTCCTCATCTAACAATTTTTTGTAAGTTTCAAACTCCTTTTCTGCCTTGGCCATCATGTCCACCAACTGTTGTTTCTTTTTATCCAAATCCAGTTGTAGCTGACGTTTACCCTCTTCAAAGGTAGACATAGACTCATCTTCTTCCAAACTAAGATGTATATCCTTAACAGCCAAGTCCCTTGTATGTTCAAGACCCTCTGCCAAAATCATCTCATCCTCGGTGTCCAAATGCTCTTGCTGATCATACAAAATTACTGATTCCCCAAGCGGTATTGCAGGAACACCTCCTGCCACTTCTAAAGTTTGTCCTGAACTGGAGAGCTCCATGCTCCTCCAACAGAGAGACAGTAGCCCCCTGTGAAAGAGTAGGGGAATTTTTTTATTCATAGTTAAGAGGTAACATACAAACAGAAAAATATTACATCATACAACTCATAACAGTTAAAAGAAAACCTAAAATCCATCTTGTTTCATGCATCAAACCCATATCCTAACTCATTATACTATAGACTGTCCTCTGTAACTTTAAATAATATGTACCCTCCTAATAGTATTTACTTCATACCAAAATTATACATGAGAGAAATAAAACATAACAGTATTACAACATACTTTAAACAATTAAAACTGACTGGGCATACTATGTCCTTACCCCCTCTCCCCCCTAATTATGAAAACCAATTTCCTCAAAAACTAGTCCATATATTTTATTCAACTAAACTGAAAAAGAAAATCAAAATTCAAACCACAAACAGTCCAGTAATCTCCCCTTTTCCCTATTTTTTGGAAGGAAAAATATATTTCCCCCCCTTTACAATATTACTGCACGTGCATAGCTTCAGCAAACATAAAATACACTTAATTCAATCTCACACAGTAACTCTCACTCATAAACAACACCTGACTTGCCAGGAAAGGAAGCTCCTGGCCCCCTACCCCCAAACCATTGGGGTATAACCCCCCCTTTCTTAACTCTTTAATGTATTATGTCTTTATACAAGAGCCTCTGTCCCATGCCCTTTTATTCTGGTGATTTGGAGTATCCCAGTTTATAGCCTTCACATTTGACAGTATAAAGCAATTTGATACCTTATTTCATCCCATTCACACCATGCTACCTTCTTTCCCTATACTGCCTTTTACATAAGAAGCCAGTCTTTAGCCTGTAATGATCTTAGGCCAGTGTTTCCACCAAACATTGTGCATTTGTAGGGGAAAAGTCAATCTTTCCATTTTATAGATTCCCTGAACCTCTGTATTTATCTTCCCAAATCAGACCCGCCACATCAATGTTTTTCTGCTGTAACACATGCTGACATCTGACCTGCCATATAACCCATTTGATGGTTGCCATAACCACTCTAAAAGTCCCTTTATGAAATTTCTTCCACTCTTCCCCAGCATGGCCATATATCAGGGTATTGTATTTCAAATTCTTATATTGTGGCAACCCCCATTCTCTAGCTAAAATCTCCCACAATTTGTGTATATATGTGCACTCAAAATATAAATGTGACATAGTTTTGATTTCATTTATGCATCCTTCTCTTAGACAAACACTTTCAGCCAAAACTTTATGGTGATGGTTGCCTCTCACATTTAACCAATCGTGACAACACGTCCATAATGTGTTCTACATTTTTGGGGGAACCCAAACTTCTGTAAGCTGGGCTGCAACTTCCGAGGAATTAATATTATTGGGTAAGAAAAAATAGGGAACCCGGACTACCTCTATTGTAAGTATGTTTTTGTATGTGGCTTACCTCGTCATACATCTCATCTTGTGGGGTAAGTTTCCATCCCTTCAATTTTTTAAAAAAACTTCCTTTAGATAGAGGGACTCCCCAAACAGGGGGATACCACAAGGACCTCAAATCTGAGTTTCCTATTTCTGTAAAAAAAGGGGCACACCGATCTCTAAAAAATTGGACCCACTCTAATTTTTTACCCAGTAATAGGGGAAGAAGGTTTGAATACACATATATAGAAAAAAAGGAAATCCACTGGATGGATCATATCTAATCCACCCTCCTGAATAGATCTATATGTTGTTAACCTTTGACCGGTTTAACCTACTTCCCCACAGTAACCGGAATGCAATGCTATAAATCTTTGTCTCTGATTTGACAGGTAATGGAAAGATGCTACTAACTGTCAAATACAAGGGAATAATAAAAGTCTTGAACATATATATTCTTTTCTTTCTTGACATGGGGAAAGATTTTCACCTATTTATCTTTTCCTCGACCTTAATAATACTTGCCTCCCAATTTGTCAATGCTGGATCTGTTGTAACAAAAGTGATACATAATATTTTTATAGGCGACTCAGATATCGAAATACCTGCTATGGGTCCTTCAACCATGCCCTTTAACCCATTTATCATAATTCCTCCACTTTTTATTTATTAATCTGAAAGCATGAAACCTTTGAGAATGCCTTTTCCCAGGACTCCCTGTTTGCCACCATGATGGTGACATCATCCGCATATGCAAATGACATGGGAACATTTTGCTTGTTTAGCCCTGAAATATGGGATATTTCTCCCTCATACTCTAGTCTTCTAAGTAAAGGGTCAATGGCAAACACATATAATAGGGGGCTCAAGGGGCACACCTGTCTTACTCCTCTTAAAATTCTAATGCGCTGCCGTGTTCTGCCATTCACAACCAGGTTAGTGGAAGCGTGTTCATACAATATTTGCACCCACTGCAAAAATATCTCTGGCAGTCCATACCATTTTAATATGGCAAATAGATAATCATGAGGGACTTCATCAAAGACTTGGGACTGATCTAACATGAGAAGGAACCCAGAGGTTCCCTGGTGTCAAAAAATTTCTCTGAATAACTTCAGATTATCCGTCATTGTGCGTTGGGGAATGACGCACGTCTGTGCCCCTGAAATAACATAATGTGCAATTTTAGCTAGTCTAACACATATTATTTTACTTAATAATTTCCAATCCTCATTTACTAAACTAACAGGTCTCCAATTTGTAATCCAAGCCTTGTTTCGTTTTTTATATAAAAATATAAGGAGACTGTCAGCTAAAGCCTGTGGGAAAGGAACTTTCCCTGCCAAAATGTCATTGAACATTACTAACAGGTGGTGACCCAAAAGCTCCACCATTTTCCTATAAAACTCCCCTGGTAGGCCATCGGGTCCAGGGGCTGCCCCCAATTTTGCTGCCGAAGTTGCCATCTGCAATTCCACCTTAGTTATTGGTGTTAAACATTTTTCCTCACCACTGGGTATCCTTGGAATCTCTAAGTGCTGTAAGAAACTCCTTAAGGAGTCAGGGCAAGGTACTGACCTACCAAACAAATTATGTACATGATCATCCACTATTTTTTTCAATCTCTGTTCCTATTCTGGTGAGATATCCTGCTTCCGTCTGCAGCTCGGACATAAATTTTGTCTCTATCCTCTGGTTGCAACTATCATAGGGATTTACTTATTGTGCTTTCTGCTGAGTCCCAAACTGTTGTTCAAAGAACAGGGTCTGTGCCCTATCATATTGCAATTTCTTCATTTCAGACTTAACCAACTGTATGTGATTCGAAAGATCTTCCCCTGTTTCTACTGCTTGGGCTAACATTATTTGTAAAGTGTTTTGGAGTTTAAGGTAATTCAGGTATTTAGTGGTGGAAGCTTCTTTTGCTCTTTTACTTCAGTACGTACGAATATTGTGTTTTTTGTCTTGCCACCACATCAGGGAATTCTCATACAATTCAAATACTGAAAAAGAAGCCCTTATTTCCTCCTGCAGCCCAGTCAGAAAATTGGGTTCCTATAAGGAAGAGACATTAAACCTCCAGACCATATTCAACTGGGGTTTGTTACTGGGGTCACCAAGGTCGACTATGAATAACTTGTGATCTATGGTTTCCATGGGGAGTACCCTACATGCCCTGACAGGCAACCAATGGGATACACAAAAGAAATATTTTCTCATGGATAATCTGCCCTTAAAATAAGTGTGTGCTGGGCTATGGGCCCCTTCTGCTGAACAGTCTTTCAATGTTGCAGTTTTGTAAATGGTATTAAGAAAATTAGTGTCATTATATAGTTTATTAGTATGCCCAGTTTTGTCTTGTAATGACAAAATGCAATTAAAATTCCCTCCAAAAACCACAGATTTCGTTGTGTATAAATAAGACTGAATACGTTTTAGTACTTCAATGCGTTGGTATTTTGTTTGGGGGTTATATATGTTAATAAGTCTTAAATCCTTTCCATTATATCTGGCATCTAATATTAAAGCCCTCCCTGGAGTCAAATCTATTAGTTGGGATACAGTTATCCCTGAACCCTTAAATAAGATTCCCAGGCTAGTGCATGCTTCCTCCCCGAGGGACCAGAAGGCTGGGCCACTGTGCCATTCCTTTTTTGCAAGGTATTTTTCCCGCAATGTGTGCAGTCTGGGGTCCTGTAAAAAAACCATATCCAAATGCAGTTCTCACAATTAATAAAAGGTTGTGCTTCTTTGCAAATGTTTTATGTTTTTTGCATTCAGTGACCCTACAATAAGTCCCCAGGTCATTTAAGATCAGGTCGCCTCCAATACTTGTTCCCTCGTATCATTTTCTTCGGGTGATTTAATATTCAATCTTTTTGTTTTTTTCTTCTTCGTTGCTCTGGAGCCTCCTGATATAACTTCAGAATCTGTGGTTGGATCAGGCAAAGATGAAGCAATTGATGATGTGTCTGAGTCCTCCTCATCCTCCGTCCATTGCTTATGCTTAGTCAGGGTAGAAAATCTGTTACTAGTTGAAACTTGGAACCCTTCTGGTAGTATCAGGTTTGACCCTTCCTTCAGAAACTGGCTTCTTGTGGCCCGTCTGTATTTTTGTTGTTCCCATTGCTCTGTAAGTGGGGGTGGCAAAAAAAACTCTTTTGATGTGGACTGTACTGCCTTTTTTGGGGCATTATCTTCAACCGTTGTTCCAGTTTCCATCCTTATGTGTAAACCAGGCTGACTCACATCTCTTTTTATGAGGGTGTCCCCTTCCGCGTGAGTGAATGTCTCTTGCAGGAGAATCAGGGAGCAAGCTTGAGGCATAAAAGGTTCTCTCTCCTGGCTAGGTATACGCCCTCTAGGGTTCAGGGATTGGTTTTCCTCTGGGGGGGTGTTGTATCTTGCTCCTTTCCTTCATTATTATCTGGGTTGTTATGCGCTGTCCAAGGGCAGTTCCTAAAGGCATGGTTTGTGTTTTCACATAAGTTGCAATGTATTGGTGTGGGACAATTAATTGCTACATGTCCAGTGTCCCCACACAGTGAACATTTCAACTGCTCACATGCACTGCTGAAATGCATATATGCTCCCCATCTGAAACATGACCTTGTCTGACCTGCGTAGAACAAAACACCTCGGTCCCGTCCGAGGTAAAAACAACTTGGCAGATGCTGAATAGTACCATTATGCTGTGGTAATCAAACCCTAATGTGCCATCCTCCAGTCCAAATATCTTCTGAGTCCACAGTTGGGTCTGGCAGTCCCAATACATTACATTTTGCTTTCAACCAATATAAAGTGTCCCCAATTGCCACCAGTTCATTTTTAAACAGAAATGTAATTATATGGTATGTAGGGATGGACAGTGGTATTACTACAAATGGGGTCCATTCCAGGGTTTGTCTAACACCTTGATACCTTTGCCAGAAAAGTTCTAGTCCTGCAGCTGTTTTAAAGCTGTTTTAAAGCTTTTATCAAAAATAGGATCTCCTGACGTATGAAGGAGGGCATAGATTTCCTGGGCCAAGAAGCCCATACTATCTTTCAATAAGGTTTTCCCAACATATATTCTATCAGGGTATACTTCAAGGCCCCCTCTATATGTAATCCGTGCCGCATTTCATTTTTTTGCTGGTTCTGATGGTGCATGAAAAAGACCTGCAAATGTCCTTGCATTTGAACCTTGAGCTTGAGGATCTGCCTCCTTTTACCTTGCTGTCTATCTCCCAAGTGGTATTCTTCCTGGGCCTGGGCCTGCGGTATGGTAGAAGTATTGCCAGAGGGGTATTTAGGAGCCTGAGTGTGGGGGAGTTCTGGTTTGCCATTTTATTTACTAAGACCTTATTTATCACAGAAACACCGGCACTTGTACTATCTTGAGTCAACCTGTTAATGAAAGGTGCTTGTAGATGTAGGTCATCCTCCAGTTCCAGAGAGGATGGTATTTCCAGGGGGTCAATAGATATATCTGTTTGTCTATCTGGTGAGGCCCATGGCTGGTCCTTAGACCTTCATATCCAGTCTGCTTGTCTAAGGGCATCACCCACTGAAAGTCCTGTAACAAACACATTTTTGTCATTGTCAGAGACCAACATTGAGGGCTTAGGTGCAACAAGGTCTTCCTTAAAAGTTTTTCATTGCATACTGTCTGTGCCATGCTCCGGCGTGCAACCTAAAGCCCTTTCCTTTTCTAGTACATCACAAGCAGTTTCATTTTGTCCAATTTCTTTCACCCCATCCTCATTATTCACCATTATTCTTACAGGTCACTCTTGCTCATTTGCATCATTTAGCCCCATATTCTCCCCCTCATTACTAACCCCCACACTTTTTAGCTGGATTGATTAATGTCTCGGCCTTCACTTGTGCCTGTAGCTGTGGCCTTTTCTTGCCGCTTTACAATCTCTCCACATATTTTATTATCTGTTTTACTTACAGTTTTCTCCATGTCTTGCATAGGCAGGTTTACCTCTGAGTTTCCAGGTTCGATAGTTACAGCGTTTAGTCTAGGAATGCTGACAGTGGGCATTGGCTGACTGTCAAGCGGTCTCTTTGATGATCCTGCATCATCCACCTCCTGAGTCATGCCCAAGGAATCCATCTGCTCATTTCTTTCTGTTTCTAAATCCGATGCTTCAGGTAAGCTTCAGTCCATTTCTTCTGTGTAATCTCCAGTATTTGTGGCCTTCAAAAGTTGCAGTAGTCGGCACCTTTGTTTTACTGAGAGCTGTGCAACTAAGTCACCTTCTAAGAACTCCTCTTGGTGTTCCCGTACCTGAACCACCTCCATTTCTTCATTGTTGTTTGCAAGAATATTCTCCTGTGCTGGACCTGCAGGTAGGGAGAACTGCTCACCTGCAGGTTCACCAGCCAACTGGCCTGAGTCAGCCACATCAGGATTTCCTCCTCCTTCTCTGTCCGGCTCCCAACTGGGCTCCTCCATTCTGCTCCCAGGAAGTCAAGCCCCTTGCTGGCAGAGTAAGGGAATTTTCCCTGTGTCCTGGCCAAATTTCTCCATTCACTAAAAATACCACTAACAACTTAATCTGGTTCAGTGTCAGTTGGCATCCTTCTGTATCCCCCTCTGCCAGGACAGGCTAAAAATAGACAGAATTGTCTAGTCCTCCTTTCCAAGTCAACAAAAACTAAATAAATATATACTACAATTGTGCAAACTAAAGCAAATGTGTTTTCAGAAATGCAAGCACTGCATCTAAATTCCCTGAGCTAGGTGTTGTTCTGCATGCTGTTATTTCCAAGGAAACAGTCTGCATTTTCCGTTAAAATATCAAATGACCACAGTTTTTTTTTAATAAGTTGTAGTGATGAAATTTCCCAACTTTAAAAGTCAAAATTAAAGTGCAGGACAGTCATGATTTATGCTGGAGTACAACCACCCCTTCTGATTCTCTTCAAAAAATGGAGAGCTAAGGACTCAGTTTCCAAAGTGAATTTATTTAACTCCAATAACACTTGAGATCAGTGTTGGCTCTTAGCATGGGAGATATGATCTTTGGCTGTAAACTGTGTGTCAGACCAGACACAAAGAAGGTGGGACAATACTGCCTAGAGCTATACCTTTGTCACAGCAGAAGTCATTGAAGTCACAGATACTGTGACGTTTTCCACTTGTATGAGAATACCATAATTTGGGTCTTTTCCCATGACAACATTATGATTATTCGCATTTGGTACAATAACATCATCATTACATTCCCCATGAAAAGATCACAGTTTATGAAATTTGTCATTACAAGTGCATTACTTGTTTACTTCCTCTACAAAGACATCCAGCAAGATAAGTGACAACATTATAAATTCAATTTATTTATTCATGTACTTATTGCATGCATGCTTAATTTTCTGTTTACAACCCTGTCTGTCTGGCTGAACTCCATCCTCCTACTCCGCCAGCTCTATCACTCATCACATCTGGGACTTATTCCTCAACTATGTTTGCCTCATGACTCACTTCCCACCATCGTGGGGCTCCTTCATCAGGGCTGGGGGGGGCTCTCAAGTCATCTTAAGCCTGCTTTGAGAGGAGAGGGACGGCAGTTGATGGTATGGAGTCTGTAGTGACAGCAAGGAGACATCCTTCCACAGCTGGGGTGTTTTTTCTAGTCTCTCACCTAACCCAATTGCACATCACTGATGAGGAGGTCATGGACATGTGCACCCAATGCATTGCATCCCATCAACATCAGCAATGTTGTCATCCTCCTGCTGGCCCTCTTGCCACACTACCACCCATGGTTACCCAGGTGACAGTATAGTGGTGGAGGATGATATCCTCCCTCCTGTGTGATGGAGAGTGACCTATGGGATGCTTGATTCTCCTTCCCCCAGTCAGTCTCTTATAACTCCAGCTTGTTCTCAAACTCAGATGGTTGGGGTCATGTGTGGCAGTCCTGTTGCTGCATCAACTGGCTAGCTGGTTGCATGTGTAAATGACAAATATATTACTTATTATTAGTGAGGTGCAAGGGACAAAAAGGAAAAACAAAATACACTGGTTTCAAAAATAAACACAGGAAATGAAAGACACTATAGTATGATGCACAGTATATTATAGAAAGCAGATGGTGAATAGTTACATTTAAATTTGGGTAGCTAGCATATCCATGGATGATATTCAAAAATACTTATATGAATGCTGCTTCAGTGCAATATGGCTGAGTAACAGAGGGAGCAAAATGCTGGAATTAGCTTCCGATGGAATTCTGTGGAGTTTAGGAAATTCTGCCTTATTCCACAGAATTCAGTCAAAACTGGAGTTCAGAAATTCTGAAAACGTGTTTGTGCTTTTTTGTTTAAACTGCAGATTAAGAAGTAAGAAATAAGACATGATGGAGAGTGCATTCGACACTTCTAATGCACGGCAAGTATATAAACCAATTAATTTTAATTTGTACATGCATGTCAGATACAGAGCCCCAATTTGTAAGTGCAATAAGACACTTCATTGATGTGCTGTGGCTGTGACATTTGCTGTATAATGATGTCATCTGCATCTAGCGCAATCACACTAGCATGTGGGGCAATTCTGCAGTATTCAACCCATGTATGCAAATGAGCCAATTTCACAGTTTGAGGATAAACACCCATATTAGCATGTCTTTACTGGAAGGTATGCTCACATTAGCATGCCTGCTTACAACTGGAACATATAAAAGGAGCACAGTACACCACCTAGATTCCACAGCAGAACTGCAGGTGGCTAGAGGTAGGTGACTTGTGGAATGGCCTAAAAAAGGATATTGGTGATCGGTGAACTGTATGTATGCTTTATGCAGTGGTACACTGGAAATGTTGAGGTGCTGGACCTCTTAAATCTACATCTATTAGTGGTGATGGTGTCCTGTCTAGGTGGAGGATCTCTCCTATAGTAGTCAATAGAAAAATATCACAGAGGCGATGGTACTCTCACATACTTGCTTAGGGGTGGTGAACCTGGGTTTCTTTGGGCCCCTGCCTATTTCAACCCATCTGTATGTGCCCTTAACTATGACTGTATCTGTAAATGGGCAGGCCTGTGTCAGGTAGGCAGCTGGCTGTGTTAGGACATGCACTGCCAGGACACCTACATGTCCCTAACAAGTGTGGTGTGGGCTTCGCCTCAATGTACCTTTCATCTGTGTTGTACTGTGTGTATTCCCTGCTGACCTGTATTCGGCTTCCATGTCCAGCAGATACCGTGGACAATGCAGACAAACTAGGGGCACACCGTTTCTCTGAGGAGGAGTTACAAAGGAGACAATAGCCTCCATCCTATGGCTCATGGAGGTGACATGAGTGCAGGGGGTGGTTATGAGAGCCAAATGAGGCCAGCCCAGACATGTGAGAGAACAACTGTGCTTCATCCTATTAGCTATGTGTGTATACTGTGTATGTGTGTGCGTGTGTGTGTGTATCTATATCTATATCTGCATATATATATATATATATATATATATATATATATTATATGGGATATGCAATGGGGCTACTGAAAATATCACCGATATTTTCCCGAGTGCAGTTTGACCTTATGACCTCATGAGTGGTGGAGCTACGAGTGAGGTCACAAGCTCAAACTGCACGAGGGGAAATATCAGTGATATTTCCAGTAGCTCCAGTGCATATTCAATTTACACAGTGCTGAGTTTTTCTTTTTTTGGTCTGTGTTTTTCAAGCTTTAAATATTTATATATAGAGAGTTGCTGTTTATCCGCTGTTTGTGGTTTGAAGAGGTAGTTAGAATTACTGGAAGCTTTTGCTGGCAGTGTGGCATCTGATTGGCTACCAGTTGGCAGCATGTCATCTGATTGGCTGCAGTTTTGTGTGTGGGCGGGTTTAATAGTTTTAAAAACATAGCGGTGGCAGCACTCGCTTAGCGAGGAAGACAAGTTGCCGTTTTGAAGTTGTGTTTTGTTTATTTGTAAAGTAATTGTCTGAGATGTAAGGTATGTGGTTGATCCTGCTTTTCTGAGGAGCGACTGGCTGATCCTGCTTTCGGCGGTGGTTTGATGCGGTGAGAGAATATCATGTGGAGGAGCTGTGTACTGTTGAGGAGGTAGGTGTCAAGAAAGAATGTTCTCCAAGCCGGTAAGAGGTGGACTAGTTAGGTGCCAGGAGGAAGGGAGGAGGCGATATTCTGCAGTTGTGAGAGCACTGAACTGCAATAAGAAAACAGTGAAACAGAAAAAACAAAGTAAATGTCTCAGTGTGAATGATGGTTTGACACTGAAGAGATTTAGAACTGGAAGTGGCCCACAGGTGAAGTCCGTTATTTAACATGTACTTTGTAGTATGCTGTGGTGTGATGTTGATGACAGTAAGTTGCAGGTAGAAATTAATGTCTTAGGTGGAATGTGCAGGGACAAGAAAAAAAAAGAAAAACTGCTTTAAAAGCTTTAATGTGGTGTGGTGTTGTGCCAGTGGAGTGTTTGGAACAGCTCTGTTGATGGAGACTGGGGAGTTGATGGTGGAGTAGTTTAAATGTGCTGCCAGGATTTAAAAAAAAAGTCTGTAAATCTGAGATGGGGTGTGGGGGGTAGATTGCAGACATGTTATGTTTGTATATTTTTGAGTGAACTCAGCAAAGGCTATATGAGGTGCTGAAAAATGATTTGGGGAGAAAGTGAAAGTGTTCTGTGTGCTACTGGACAGAAATGAAACTGTTAGTGGGAGCTGGAATGCAAGTGAGCAGGTGAATTCTAATTGTACTGCTCGTGCTGCCAGCTCCCACCAATCAAAAGCTTTCTGAGTAGTTGTGGTGAACTGCAGTTTGTGTCTGGTTATTGCCTACAGTGAGAATAAATGACCTACAGTGAGAATAAACGCAATATTCTCACTGTAGGTCTGACCAGCCAAAATACTGCTATCTGCCACTTTTATCCTCACCCCATTACGTAAATATATATATATATATATATATATATATATATATATATATATGTGTGTGTGCATGCATGTTTTTATTTCATTCTTTGGTAACCAGGTAAGGCCCAATAGACACAAGTACCTGTTTTCAGGGGTGACCCGGGAGCACTGGGGAGGTTAAGTGACTTGCTCAGAATCAAACAGTATGTAAGTGGAGGTTGTGGGAATCAAACACGGGTCTGCTGGATGTACCAAGCTCATTCACAGATTGTTACTCTAACCTCTAGGCTATACTGCTAGTGTTGTGTGACCCATTGGGTGCAAGCTGCACTACTGTTTCCATGACTCCTGGTGTTTAGCTATCTGTGATACTGCACTACTGAGTCCCCTGTGTTGTCATCAGTGTGTTGTGGCTCACTGGTGATGTTATGGTCAAAGGCCCCTAGAATTCTCGCGACTTTGCAGGATTTGCACAAGGCTTTACATCCTACTGCAGAACTCTAGGTGCCTTGAAATTCACTCTTGGTGATTTTTTATTAATATTTCTGTTTATCCATAGAATCTGGTTCCTTCCCTCTTTTATATCCAAACCCCTTATATGTTCAGAATGTGATGTTATCATTGCTATAACATCATACATTAGCTAATGACATGGCTGCATTCTGCAACAGAAATGAACAGTCACTTATCTACCACAGCTCCCACTGCCAGAGGTGGTGGCACAGCACACCATGCATGGTGACATTTGCTCAACCTGCACTATAGCCTAATACAATTTTCAGTCTTACATTGTTGCACTAGGGCCAGCTTAAACAAAACCTTGTCAATAGCACAGACCTGTTAAGTCCATACCTCACTTTGTACAAACTTATTTGTGCCTTTAAGGTATAGAGATGCCATCTAAAATAAATAACTGGTAAAATGAATTTAACTGCCATTTTTAAGAAAAATAAAGTAATTATGCCCAGGAAAGTGGAATATAATAACGTGTAGACCTGTTGAAAGAATAACCTGTTAAATAAATAATTGCACTGTACGCATTTTTGCCAGGGTTATCGATTACATATTGTCATTGGTTGATAGAATCACCTAAAAGTTATGGAGAAATGTTGTGTGCAGGGACAGCTGTTGGGCCAGAGGGTAGCATGATGTGCCTCTGTGCCAGCAACTCAGGTTCAGAGATTAGCTCTGGGAGCTAGTTGGACAGCACAAGGATTGGTGGAACACATCACTGCTCAGAACCTGGGAAGGTATGATGTAGTGTTCTGTCACACGGTGGACACATTGTGATGGGCTGGAGAGCTCTATCTCACAATTGGTTCACGTGCATGTCATGGCCTGATGGTGTTACGTAGTGTGTCGGGAAACAGGTTGACATGAAAAATGAGTTTTGCAATAACTCCTCTATTCCATTTATTCCATTTCCAATGGGACCTGTATGAATGAGAATGCAATTTCATGGAAATTAAAAAAAAATATATATATCTATATACACACACATACAGTGTTTCTGTCTCTCTCGCTGTATATACACACACACACACACACACATACACACACATATTTGTATGTATGTTACTGATTGCACATAAATAAATAAGTGATACACAGTGGGAACTTCATGAGTGGTGTAGAAAGCATATACAAATATATAAGTGATAGACAGTGGAGACCTCATTAGTGGGATAGATAGCATGCATATAGAAATACCTTATTTATCACACAAGATCCCTCTGCATATGTAATTTATGCAATAGGCTAGAACCTTAAGGGAGAGACATTTGTTTTGCTTTTTTAGGCATAAAATTATTTCTGTAAGTCTGTTATTTTTTGAACTAGTGTTACAGTGATTTCCCCCATCCTGATTTCTATAACCACTGCCATGAAAGTGAAGTCAGGATGACAAGCTGACACTGTGATGTGGTAGTTTGTTAGTGCTGCAGAATTTCCGAAGAAATTACAAACCACCGCCGCAGAAGTTCTGCGGCAAATGGTAGTCTTGCCGCAGAACTTGGTCTCACTGTGCCGCAGAAAAGTAGGGGCCTTGGTTATGGTGCTTCATGGTGATGGGGTGTGTGCTCCCTAATGCTGGGATGTGTGATCCCTGGTGAGGGTGTGTGTGCTCACCAATGTAGGGGTGAGAGGTGTGTGCGGCCACAGGGGACATATGTGATGCACCACACAAACAGCATGGATGTTGTGTCACCTTAGCCAGGCATGCATGCTGCCTTGGCCGGCACACAGGCCGTTATGTTACATGGCTACATATATCTCCTCTCCTCTCAAACAGCCCACTCCATCATACTGGATATGCTGGAGGATGTTACATGTCCACCTGGGTGGCAGTTGACTCTGCCTACCACTCGTGTGTGTACCTACTAACCGACACCAATAAGGAGGGTGAAGTGGATGATGATGATGACAAGACCTTCATCGAGAGCTGGGGACAAGAGGGGTCTACCCCAGACAAGGAGGGGTTGTTCATCCCACCAGCCCCCATAACAATGGGGCCTAGTTGCAGGACCCATGCAGCACTGTGATCACAGCAGCACAGCCCCTGGCACAGTCACTGTTCTGCCACCCAATGACACCACCTCCGGTATGGCAATTGCACTTCTGCCCATAGGACCAGCCACCGCTGTGCCTTCCCCTGATCCATCCACTGGCACAGTCACAGCCCTGCCACAGTGGGCCCATCTAACCAACCCAGCCTCCGCCAGCCCCACAACACCCACAGTGTAACACAGCACAGTGGCTAAGGGTACAGCCTAACCCTGCCCCAATGGACAGTCCTTGGAGACAGCGAGATGCGGCTGCCAACTTGTAGCTGCTGTAGGTGGCTGTGGAGGTACAGAGTGTCACACAGAAGGAACTGACACCCATTCATTCATGCTGCACAATGACACGCAGTGAGCCATGGAGAGGGTAGAGGCACATCATGCGGAATACTTGGCTGCCATCTGTGACCTGCACCAGGATATTTTCACCAGCATGGATCACCTGTGTGCCACTGTGCTGGAGGCTACAGTCAGGTGGAAGGCACTGCAGTGGCTGGCCATAGTCTTGGTCTGTCCAGTGGGAGTAGTGTCACCCCACCATGGTCACCATGGCATATGACCATGCCACCCAGTGCCAGAATACAAATGTCCAGCACACCAGGGACACCCAGAACACGAAGGACACCACACACACACCAGGTCATGGCCTGCTCCCCTTTGGTGTCCCCTTTGGTGTCAGTACTCTGTGAGGTCGTGGCTTGGGGTGGCTAAAACCATCCCCACACTCATCCCTCATATCATCGATGATGACCAGCCCCAACCATACCAGGTGTGGTACACACATAATGTCTATACCCAGGAAGGTGGTAGGGATGCAAGTAGGATGTGAACTGGCAACCATCTCCAACATGTGGCCATTCAATCTCCCCTACATTACCCATGTGTCATCGCCCCATGTCCCTGTGGCCTGTGTCATCCATCCCCCCCCCCACCTGGATGGCCTCAGTTACTTTTAACCTCCACATTTACACCCCTTTAGAACCCCACAGACAAGACTGCATATGTGTGTACACCCCATGTTCTATACCCTCTGCCTGAATGGTCTTTACTTCTGTTTACCCCCCTTTATGAACCACCTCCTGTCCGGCTGGCATGTATATATGTTTACACCCCTTTAGAAGTTCCCTGCCAGAATGAAATGTATAGGTGTGCATGCCCTATTTTCAACCCTCCTGCCTGGATGGACTGTATTTTTGTTAACCTCCCCCCCTTTTGATACCCAATCTGGATTGCCTCTATGTGTGTACTAGTATTATAGCACATAAAGGAGTGTTGTTCTGACTGGATTTTCATCCCAGGCAGAATGCTATTATACCACAGTGCAAAGGTCATTGAACACAGTTGTACCCTTCTGGGGTTCCATGAGAAAAAAATGACCACGCACCCACCTGGTTGTTCACTGCACCTGAAAAGAACAGTGAGGCCATGTCACTCAAATTGCAGGGAAGCATTGAGATGGCAGCCACAGTCTTTTCAAAAGAGTACAGTGAACGGAAAAAATTCATCGAGCCTTTATACTGGTTTTGAAAGCATGAACAGCAGTTTACACTTCAAATGTTGTTAATTAATTCCCTGTTTCAAATTCAACAGTTTATTTAGTGTTTATTGCTGTGGTAAGATGTGCATGAGTGGAGCAGCTTTTTGTTTATGGTTACTTAACAGTAAACTAAATCAAAAAAAGTATTCACTAGTGTGTACTTTATTTACTTTACTTAAACCGGTTACCAGTTGCTGCTCTATACACTACAAAAAAATATTTGTTGGGGAAAACCATGCCCATGTACTACCATGTACTACCCCTTCCTATTCATGTAGGCATCCACCCCATGCTGGTGGGTGCCCGGATGGCAATGTAGGTGCAGTAAATGTCACGGAGCACAGATGGGAGGTGCGTGACTCTATAGAATTGCTGCATGGTTGCTTTTTGATTGGCTGGAGTGCTGGGGAATACAATGAATTCCCCAGCATGGGCCAGCAGACCATATACAAAATGACCCAACAGCTGTGAAGTGGCTGACTGAGAGAGACCATCTGGTGGTGTCCACCACTTGCTTCTGGAATGTTCTAGTGGCTAGGAAGCACAGTGCAGCTGTCACTTTGAATTCTACAGACATTGCGTGGTTGTGCATGGTGTCTGTCTGGAGCTGGTCATGCAGCAGCTCACACAGCTGCATGAGCAAGAGTCTGTTGAACCTATACCAGCCTATGATCTGGTTGTCACAGAGGACTTTGAATGTGGCTCATGGTATTGTCTGTATTCAGCAAAGCACCTCCGTGGCCTGCGCCTGGGCCCAGGGCAGGCATTGGTTCTCTACTCATCCTCCATGAGCTGCTGCATCTAGTAAAACAATGTGTGCTGTCATGCAAGTCATCTTAATGTGTGGCATGTAGTGTCTCCCACCACCTCTGGGGTTTGCCCCTGCTTAAGACAACCTTTTCATAGGCAGTATTTGTGCAGTGCTATGTGACCTGCACAGTCCTGTTTGTGCAGTGCTATCACACTGAATATCGTGCTGTGCACACACACTATGCAGGTTACCACCCCCTGGTTTGGGGCGCTGCATACATTACCTCTGTGCTAGTGCACTGGCTCTAATAGCACACATGGTGATGCCCCCTAATGTGGGATTCCATTGCAAATACATGTGCGGTGCAAGTGCAAACACTTTGCACCCAGCACAAAGCTTTGAATATCTGGGCTTGAATATCACAATATGTCAGGCACCTAGAGTTCTTCATGTCAGATTTAGCCAGACACACTTTTTCTTGCTCCTCATTATGTTAGCAATGAATTTTATTACATGAAGCAAGGAATTTTTCTTGCAGTAACAGTCCTTACACATTCCTTATAAATAATTCTCACATAAAAACTTGCACATAACATGCATATGCCAGTGTATATCCTTGCAAGTTGTACCATTAAACGTCTTACAAGGTTCTTGCCTTTTTATGTTGACTCGCGTGTGCACACCAGCCAACAGCTTGCGGTAGTAGCAGATGTGGAGGTGCGGTCACTGTGGGCGAATACAGGACACGCATTAGTAGATGCGTCCCTCATTCCCCAATAAACCAGCATGCAGGCACTGACATCAGCAATATGTAAAGTGGCCACCACATCTAACACAAGTGCCGCTGCAATGAGAGACAAGTTTGTCATGCAGCGGCACAATAACAAGCCTCCCGACATGTCTTTACTGGTGAGTTTTTTCACTAAACATAGTGGCACTGACTGCTGCCGCTGACTTCAGGGGTGCCCAAGCCTCCCTGTCGGCATGCTCTGACCCATTTCATTTGCCAACATGGGAACCCACTCCCCGTTGGCATAATGCCTCCCCTCCCATTTCAAGTGTGTGCCGAGGGGTTGCCCAATCCCCCTCGGCTCTTGCCCCCCCTTCGGTATGTGCCGACGGGGGTGTTCAATCCCCTGTCAGCTACAGCCCCCCAGCATACTCAGGTGGCATGCTGGGAGCCCACCCCAGCATGCCAAATGTCTCTGGTGAAAAAAAAGTCCCACAATGTTCTTTTTTTTTTTTGTACACCCGTAAACCAGAAAATGGTCCCTCGCGATCTCTCCTGCTCCCTCTCCCAACCTGCACCCACCCTCTGCGTACCCCACCTCTTCACATCGCCCTCACCCCACACTTACCTTCGGAGCCCAGTGTGATGATCTTCGGTGGACTGGGAACACATCTGCACTCTTCAAAGCCGACCATAAACTTAAGAAATGCCGGTAAGCTGTATAATGGCATAAATAGGAATTTTTAAACTTTGGTGCATATCTCAGACATTTTGGGGAATTATGGTACCAAATTTTCAACATGGGGTTATTGGGACCCCTCATCATGAATTCAGTCACTGTCATTGCATTATTCAGTCCCAAAAGGTGATTTTGTGTTCACTGTGTGGAATCACCTTTCAGGACCGATTAATGAAAAGACAGTGCCACTGTTCATGAGGTGGGCTCTCAAAAAGCCTATGTTGCAAATTTGGTGAAAAAAATCCATAAAATGACTGCTTTATGAGCATGCATTTCACAGTTTCCATGCATGCTCATAACTTTGTGAATCTGTAATATTTTCACTACAGATTTTCAACATTGCAGTTTCTCCACACCTCCTTATGAACAGTACAACTGTCATTTTACAAATCCTGGCCAAAATGTGTTTTCGCATTTCCGGCGCAGAATAGTACAGTCACTGTGGGAAATCAGTTTTAGGGACAGATTAAAAAAATGACAGTGACACTGTTCATGAGCAGATGTCCTAAAATGCCTATGTTGAAAATTTGGTGACGAAAGTCCATAAAGTGACTGTGCTACAAGTATGTGTTGCGTAGTTTCCACGCACCCTTGTAACTTCACAAATTTGCAATATTTTCATGCCAGATTTTCAACACTGGCATTTTTTCACATTTCCTTATGAACAGTACAGCTGGCATATTTACATCCTGCCCGAAATGTGTTTTCACATCTGTGGCTTACAATGGCATGGTTGCTGTGGGTATCAACATTTGGGACAGATTAACAAAATCACACTGCCGCTGTTCATGAGGGGAGGTCCCAAAATGCCCATGTTGAAAATGTGGTTAAATAAATCCGAAAAATAATTGGGTTACGGATATGCATTGCGCAGTTTCAATGCATGCTCTTGACTTCACCAATGTTTCATATTTTCACTCCAGATTTTTAATGTTGCCATTTTTATACACCTCCTCATGAACAATACAGTTGTCATTTTTCACATCCTGCCCAAAATGTGTTTCCGTACCTGGGGTGCCAAATGGTGCAGTCACTATGCAAAATCACCTTTTGGCTAACAAACTGATGGTGCCGCTCTTCCTGAGGTGGGGTCACAAAAAGCCCATGTTGATAATTTGGACTGAAAATACCAACACACGCCTACTGCATTAGGGTTTCCAGCTGTAACACCCCACCCTGTAGAGACTGACAGAAATCAGGTGTGTGACTTGGGATCATCAGCTGTAATGCTTATGCCATTCCACCCCCACCCTGCAGCCAGTGACTGGCATCGAGATGTGTCTTGGAGTGCTAGGCCCCAAAGTTCACCCCACTCTCCTATACTGCACCCACCTCAGTGTATTTCTTTATGGAATGGGGCAAGTATAAAGCCCAAAGACCCCAAAGTACACCACAACACTTGTCAGTGTCTACAGGGTAGGGTGAGGTAAAATGGCATGAGCGTTATAGCTGACGACCCAAAGACACACCCCAATGCCTGTCAGTCTCTGCAGGGTGGGGGTGGGATTGGCATCAGTTCAATACTTCACTGCCATTCCTATTATGCATCTCTGACTCCTGCAATACCAATGCCAATGCCAGTGAGACAACATTCAGCATTGACAAATGCTTGTTTTGGTAAGGGAGTGTGCCTTAGATGCTGAAAACCAGCAGCCTGTACACATGAGAAGGAAAGCAAATCCATTGCTATTATTGTTTAATTGTCTTGGTTAACTTTTGTGCCACTTGATGACTTGTATTATATTTGGAAGACAGTTTGAACGATTCTGTCTTACTTAACAATTTATTGCCTATTGGGGTGCTTCAAGCTGAAGGCAGTAAAAGCTGTCTTTTGAATGATCCAGCTTGACCTGGTGAACTGACAAGACCCTCAAGACCAGAGAAAGAGAAGGCACTACTCTGTGAGCTGGACAATGTTGCAACATCTTCTGGTTCTTTCTGAGAATTTACATAATTGTTTGTATTTGAAGCCAGTTATGTGAGATGGGGATCTCTGACTGTCACTACCATATCTCTGCCTCACCTTCTAACCCTCCCTGTTCTGCCTTTAACATTATCCTCAGGTTTGGATGTGATCTCAGTGCCTTATCATACTAGCATGACACACATTACTGCAGTCAAGATGAAAACAATTCCATACCATACATGAAGCTCTCTTAGTTTTTGTGCCAGGCTTAAGAGGCCGAACACCTTTTTCTTGAGGAGTCTCCTCAAGCATTGGATTGAACTCAGCTTGGATGTTTTGGAAATGACTCTGACTGTCTGGTTCACTTTCACACTCATTATCACTAACCACATTTTTTCATTCATCATGGGTAATTATAGTAGGGCTTTTTTACACCTGTTTATTATTCTCATGGTCATCATCAGCATCTCTGGCACTGCAAGTAGTGCTTGCTGAATCATCATTAACATGATTTTTTAAAAAGTGGCCATTCTTTCAATCCCACTGCCAGTGGTACGTGCAGCATATGTGTGTGTGTGTGTGTGTTTCAGTGCAATAAGTACCTGCTGTAGTACTACCTTTGCTACTCTTCTTAGGAGCAGGTGCCACAGATTCCTTCCCTCTTGTACAGCCTTTTCTTATTGTGCTGTTTGAGTTGGTAGATTTTATCTCCTCATTTTTAGAAGTGCTTTGTGACTGACTCTACAGAGGACTCAGAGTTCTGAGATGGAGGTGGAAGATTGTATACTTAGTGCTACAGGTAAGCCACTGCAGAGCAGCTACTGTACTTGTTGAATGTATTTTATACTTATTTATTAGAAATTTGGATAACACCTTTCGTTACAAGTGCTCTTTTCCAAATGTTCCATGTCAATATAGCATTTTGATACATTTTAAGAAGACATGCACAATACCAGCTCAAATAGAACCTGGTCAGGTACAGACAATGAAGCAAACAGACAGTGGTGATGGTATCAGATAAACCTGACAATAAGATTTGAAAGGGCACAAATCATTTTAAAACAGTACTGAATGATATCTGAACATTTAAGATATAGCCTCAAGGAGTTTTCATTTGGGGCTAGAGTCACGGAGGTGTTCAGTGATGTGGGCGAAAACGAAAAAGCCGACACCTGGAATCGTGCTGCAAAAAGGATGAAACCAGAGCAGCGACAAACATTTTACCTCTTCCCGATAGGACCTTGAGTTAAGTTATATTAGTAACGGGTGAGGGGCAAATCTCACAACAGGGGGTGCAGGTGGTGAAGCCCTCTGCAAGAAAGGAAAAAGTCGACTTTTCCATTTTTTCACTTTTGTGCCTCGTGATTCTGGGTTCGCTCTTCAAGTTTGGCCCTTATAACATAAAACCATCAGGGACGTTGCAGCGGAGTAGTCAGGATATTGTCAAAAGGTAGGTAATCATATAAAACAAGGGGTATTTAGTAATTTAAAGCAACAGCAGGTAGATTTCATTGTGAGCTCTTTTTTTAGGGAGGTCTTAAAATGTGAAATTTTAGGGAAACCCACCATGGATTCTACTGTGAACATTTTGGAGGGTGCTCCTCCTCATCCCCCCCTGCCACTTTCTTTCCCTTTACCCTTTCCCTGATCCTCTGTGGTAGACTGTTTCCACCTGGGCTAGGGTACTTTCACTTTTGTTTCTTTAATTTGTCACTTTATAAACATAAAAAGGCACCCCAAAGGAGAGGATCCCTTCTTCACTGACTGGCGGAGCCTACGGTACCTACTGGACAAACCAGGGAACTTAGATATTCTGAGAAGATATTGTTGAGTGCTGCTGGAAGTAATTAACTTTGAAAAAAATTGCTTCTCTTGTCGTCTCACTGGCATAAACCCTGCCCTGTGACCCCTGGACTAGTACACTCTCACTTGTTTTTTTTTAACTTGTCACTTTTTGGACTTTAAAAAGTCATCCAAAGAGGGATGCTCCCATCGTCACTCACTGGCAGAGCCTACTGTACCTACTGTATCTACTGCCCCCACTAGGGCACTTCTGAGAAGATATTATTCAGTGCTGCTGGGAAAAATGAAAAAAAAAGGGCCTCTGTTATACCCTCAGATGCACAAAGCCTGCCCTATTGCCCCTGGACTAGGGCACTCTCACCTGTGTCTCATGTCAATTGCTGGTCTTAAAAAAAGTCACCCCAAAGAGAGATGCTCCAGTCATCACTGACAGGCAGAACCTACTGTACCTGCTACCCACATGAGGGCACTTATATATTCTAAGAAGATATTGTTTAGTGCTGTTGGCAGTAATTAAATTGAAACATTTGGAAAAAAAAAGCATTCTTTGTTCCATGTCTGACAGACATCCTGCACTGTGACCCCCAGACAAGGGCACTTTTACTTGTGATTTTTTTAAATTGTCACTTTTTAGACTTAAAAAAGTCAGCCGAAAGAGAGAGGATCCAGATATTGGTGACTGGCTGAGACTGCTGAAACACAGAAACTTAGAAGCTGACAGCAGATAAGGACTGCTTTTTCCAGTCTGCTCCATTCTCCCTGCTACATTATTACCACAGACCATGTCCAATCTGTGGCTCTTTCTCCTTCTCCACTTCCTTTCACCTATGATTCTCTTGTGATTATTCCATGCATTCTTGAACCCCTCCACTATCTTAGCTCTTACCACCTCCACTGGAAGGTTGTTCCAGGAATCCACCACTCTTTTTGAGAAGACATATTTCCTGCCATCTCTCCTAGATCTAGCAGCTCCAGCTTCATGGCATGTCCCCTTGTTCTTGAGCACCTTTTCTTCTGAAAAATACTCCCTTCCTGTACCTTCTTTACCCCCGCGAGGTATTTAATGGTCTCTATCATATCTCCCCTCTCACTACACAATTTTAGTTGCCCTCCTCTGGACAGCCTCATCTCTTTCTATGTTCTTTCTGAGATGTGGTCTCTAGAACTGGACATAATACCCTAGGTGGGGTCCTAACCAGCTATCTATGCAAAGACAACACCACCTCCCTCTTTCTGCTGATGATACCCCTCCCTATGCACCCCAGCATCCCACTCACCCTCCCTACTGCCTTGTCGCACTGCCTGGCCACCTAGGGCACTTATGTTGCTTGCTACCACCCCACTAAAATGTCTGTATAAGTAATCTTTTTTTTATTTTCTAGTAACTCCTTTCAGCTTGACTTACTTACACTTGTCATCCCCTTCCCTTCTTTTCTCCAGCCACCCTGTTGCAGATTGGTTTATTTTTTCTGCTTCTCTACACAGTCACTTCTTATGTAACTTTAATTTCTTTAAGTAATCTTTTTGTTGGCCACATCTATCATTTTGCAGTACTTTTACGTTTCCTCCACCTGCAATCTTTGCTCTTACTTTTCAGCCCAACTACAGGAGATTTTCTTTTTTCTTCTAGCTCCCCTGTCAGGCCCTAAATTTCTTTCTTTCAAAATAAAAGCAATATTTTTTTAGTCTATGTCTTTTAGTTAGGTGTCTTCACTTTCACTTTTCCTAAATTCTCCCCCACTACTTTTCTGCACCCTCCTGCAGTTGCAGGTGTTTTCCATCTTTTCTAGGTCCCCCAGCTGTTCCTAAAGTTTATTTTTTAATTTTTTGTAAAATGTATTTTTTCTTTGTTTGTATGGTAATTTTAAAAACATTATATCTTTCTCCTTTGGTTCTTTTCATCACTGTCTTTCAGTTTGGGTCTGGCCTTGACTTTTACTTTATCCTTCCCCTCTTATCTTCTGTGATCTACCAGTTCCAGAAAGCTTTTCATTCTAGTTCCCCTCTTAACCCTTTGTGAAATATGTTTCTATTTTGTATTATTTTTGAAATCTTTTCTTTCTCTTCCATTGGGTTTCTTTTGCAGCAGCAACCAGAGGCACATCCATCTCTTTCAGCGCTGTGCACTGAGTGAAGAAATAGACTGTGTGTGATGGTGAGAGAGCAGGAAACACTATGTGAGCATTGCTTCTCACAGTATTACCTGTAATCTGAGCTGAACTGAGCCATTTGTGGCCAGGTAGGTCTTTGTTCAGATTTGCTGAGCGGCTGGACATTTGAGGTGCAAGAGACTGCTTCAACTGTCAGGCAGTGTCGGTACCTAGAGAGCAAGCTAGCTCTGGTGTTGGCAGTACCGACTACATGATTTTTGTAGTGCAAGTAAGAGAGAGAGAGCAGTTGAGGGTAATACTTAGGTACTTGAAAGTGTTTACCTAGTCTTGGGGATCAAGTCTATTTAATATAGCTAGTTGACTGGATTTGTTTTTATTATGTGGGTTGGTGAACAGCATTACTTTGTGTTTTTTTATAGTTAAGTAGTAGCTTATTATGCTTAAACCATTCCTCAGTTATTGAAAAGCTTTCCTGCAGGTTATTTTCAAGCAGTGGGCTGCTAGAGTAGATGGCCGCATCGTCTGCATATAGCAGAATTCTGACTGGGCACATACTAGGGAACAAGTTGAGAAACAGGCTGAACAAGAGGGGTCCCAAGATGGAACATTGTGGAACTCCAATGGACACATTCCTGCTATCAGATACAGTATTATTTATTTTTATCTGCTGGATCCTGTGAGCTAGACTGCACTTAAACCACCCAACAGTTTCAGGGGATAGTCCAAGAGTGCATAGTTTTCTAAGCAGAATGCTATGGTTAACGGTATAAAATGCTTTAGTGAGGTTGATATAAATCTACCCCCCTAATAGGCCGGTATTTAATGCATCATGTATGTAGTCCATATACTCTAGTAGAGTGGTAGTGGTACTGTGGGCCTTCCGGAATCCATGTTGCTGGGGGCACTGGATGTTATATTTGTTTAGGTGTCCTACCAGCTGGTCAGAGAATATACTTTCTACAGCTTTAGACAGTGGGGGCAGGATAGATGCAACATAGATAATTGTAAGGGTATCGGAATGCTGACAGCCAATCAGACTGCTGCATTTCCAATACTCTTTTGCAATAAAAAAAAATCACAGAAATGCTTACCTCTGATTAACAGATAGCATTCAGTATCACTTTAATTATTATCTGTTGCACTGTAATGTACAGTCTGGTAATCATGTTACATGACTTTTTCCTGTCATCATAACAGTCACTTGCATTGTTGACTGCCATTATACATTGTCTTTGAATGCTGTTGTTTACAAATTGTTTACCATACATTTAATGGTACAGCATATAGTATAACAATTTTTTTTCTTGGTTTAAAGCACTGACACATTGTTTGAAGAAGAAAAGGAACTATGAAGATGAATATTTATATTTATTTTATTTATATTTATTGAAAGTTTTACCAGGAATTGCATACTGAGTAACAAGTGCTCATTTCCAGATGTGTCCTGGGGGGAAGGGAAACAGATAGGGAACGTACAGGCAGTACATATATATACAGTGTTTACAGTAATAATACAAACTGAACAAGCAATTAAGGGAAAGAGTTATGCAGGTACACTGCACAATAGAAACAATGATACAGCAGAATTACATAAAGGGAATTACATAATTATACAATTAGTGTACAGAGTTGCAGAATATATTTTACAGTTATTTACAGGACTACAGCAGCACTACCCTACAGGGGAGGGAGGGAGGGAAGGAAGGAAGGAAGGGAAGGAAGGAAGGAAAATATAATTATTTTTTACTGAGTGCTATGTAAGCATCATGGAGCAGCTGAAGCAGTCTGCAAGCACCGTCTGCAGCAGGTATCGAAAAACATCTCCCCTACCTCTAGGCTCACTTGGTGACTGTGTTACTCAGTGACTTAAGATTACCAACAGTCAGCAGACAAATTCAGATTGATTTTAGTCATATGCTACCCTAGACTACAACTGGATTTTTGGATAATTTCTCTTGTTACTTTTAGACTGTTAGTTGTATGGT
Source organism: Neoceratodus forsteri (assembly GCA_016271365.2). Classification (NCBI taxonomy): domain Eukaryota; kingdom Metazoa; phylum Chordata; order Ceratodontiformes; family Ceratodontidae; genus Neoceratodus; species Neoceratodus forsteri. Next base: position 172,293,288 of record CM057456.1, on the reverse strand, counting down.
ACTAGTACACTCTTTTTCTGAAGCTACCCAAGTTTTAGCAATTTTGGCTGTTAATCTCCATTGGGATATTGCTGTTTAGTTCATTGTATACTGTAGTACTGCTTTTAGTTGATATTTTACTGCTGAGTTTACCTGTTTATTGGTTCTTGCGCTACTCTCCTGGTTAATTTCGGATTTTCTTTGGTCTCTCAGCCTCATGGAACTCATGCATGTGCAGTTTCACTCACCATCCCCTAACTTTACTCCTGCCCTGACTCCATTGTTTAATTATTCTCCCATCTCACTTACTGTGTGATTTTTCCCCCTAGGTGAATCCACTCTCCTTCTCACTCCTAAACATCATGGAGCAGCTGAAGCAGCCTGTAAGCCCCATCTGCAGCAGGTACTGAAAAACATCTCCCCTACTTCTGGGCTCACTTGGTGACTGTGTTGGCCCATCGACACTTTGTGTCAAATGGCCCACCCTAGCTTTGCATTTGATTTAAGTATCATCAAGGTCATGTGACCAGATGCCAACTAGATACTAAGTCCCCACTTTCCCACTAGCTCATTATAGTTACTCACCACTAGGAATCTCCCTTGAGCTTACTGTTTGCTGCTCTTGTTACTGTGCTTTCTGCTTCTCCCTCCGGCCATCTTTCTCTCTGCTCTTGGCCTTTCTCCTGTCTGGCTAGCCCATTTCCTTGTAACATCCCTATTAGCCACTCCCTCTGGCCTGCCTGGATTTGAACCTATGGCCTTCTGTACTATGGACGAACAGCCTGCCCACTATGCTATTCTAGGGGTGCTACTTCTTATGATTTCCTGCTAACCTCTCATTCTTGACACTGACCCCCCCATACCACCCTCTGACATAAATCACTCCCTCCCCCTAACCAAGCCTCCTTACTCTGTGTCTGCCTCACCTCCCATAGACAGGCCACGGTCACATTATGGCACTCTATTACTACACCCTCATCAGTGCCCTCCTAACACTTTCATGGTCACAATATTCTGGTAATTTTAGTGTACCCGCATTAGATTTGCCCTCAACTCTCTTAACTCCCTCTCCCTCTGGTACCATAACCAATCTTCCAAACCTGGCTCTCAAACCAGCTAGTCTCATCTACCATGATACTCAGTTGCCACCACTGATGGCACACTATCTATTCCCCCATCTCAACACTATAACAATTCCTTCATTCTCTCCCACACCCTACACAAAAATGCCCTACTCAAAATGCAAGCTCCTCAAATACATTTTGACCAGGCAGCTCTTTTTACGAATACTGCTGTCTGGTAAAGTACATTCTAACCCTGGGCCTTTGTAGATGCCATCTTTTAGCAACAACAGACCCGGAGGACTTAAAATCACCTCCATTAATATCCATAGCTTCCTGCCAAAGTTAGATTAACTCCAGGTCTGGGTGCTACAGCACAGACTGGACATCCTGTCTGTAGCTGAAACCTGGCTCTCCCCTGTTGTACCCAACTCAGCACTCACTCTAAGTGGATACATGCTTTACAGAGCAGACAGATTAGGTAAATGTGGTAGTGGCTGTGCCCTGTATATCTCAGACTCAATACAATGCATAGCGTTTCCTACACCACCTCCTAGTGATGGTGCTCGAACATTAGGTGTTAAAATTTCGTTAGGTACCATAAAGAAATCTATCCACATCCTCTCTGTCTACATCCTGCCAAAGGAAACTCACAAGGGCTTCCAAACAGTCCTCGACTTTATTGCTAATCTGCCAAATGGCTCAGAAATTATTGCCTTGGGGGACTTCAATACCAACTGGCTGTCACCTGACTCTAATGCATGTAAGGATGCTTCTGCAGCCATCAACATCGCTCAAATTGTCTCCACCCCCACCAGAATTAATTATAGGACTGGCTCTAGCACCCTAATCAATCTCATTTTCTCTAACCACCCTGAGAGGATAACCAACACCATAGTGTTATCTAATGCCCTGAGTGACCACTCGCCTATCACATGCTGCTAATCCAATAAGATCCCTAAATGTCTGTGTAGAACTTGTCAGTGGGTACTCAAGAAAAGGTGTCGGGAACATCTCCAGCGGTATCTTCGCAACTATGACTGGTCCCCGGTCTTCCTGGCTGATAGCGTTGACAAGGCTCTTAGCTTCTTCATCACGTTTCAATTCTGTCTGTGATTTATTCATCCCCCCCACAAGAAGCGCAAGGTGAAAGGGGTCTCTAATCCTTGGATTTCTCCCTCTCTCCTTCACCTCATGGCTTCTCGTGGCCACCTTTGGAAAGTGGCGCAGGCAACTGGCAAACTGAGTGACTGGCAACGTTATAGGACTGCCAGAAATAAGTGCACTTGGGTGATACGGCAGGCAAAGTCCTCACACTACCAGAACATGTTCGCTAGCTCCTTGGACAATTTCAAAAAATTCTGGGACAATCCTAAAAACCATACTGGTAAATCCTGCAAATCCCCTTCCACTCTCCTCACCCACAATTGGCTCATCATTCAAGACCCTAGTGAAATTACAAACATTCTCAACACTTCATTCACGGACCTGAGTGGAGTCCAACCCCTTAACTTCTTCAACAAACCTTCCATTAATGACTCTAATCCACTACAGGACCCCCCAAACCACCCCAATTCTGCTTCCAATCAGTCTCCCCCTCTACTGCCAGGAAACACCTTATGAAGGTACTCATCAAGTCTAGGCACAGTTCTGACTCCCTTGACCTTAAGCTTCTTCGCCTCACCACTGACACTGATCTGAATCCACTCACCTGGATATTGAATCTGTGCAAATGTCTCGGTCAATTCCCATCAGTCTGGAAAGTTACGATAGTGACCCCACTCCACAAGAGTGGAGATAGAGGGAACCACTCTGTCTACTGCCCCATTTCCATCTTACCACCCTTCTCAAAAGCCCTTGAGAGAATAGTGGCTGAACAGCTATCTGCTTATCTCTCTACTTACAACATCCAATGACCACAGCAATATGGATTCAGGAAAGATCACAGTTCTGCTACAGCCCTACTCACCTACACAGACTTCATACATAAGGCCCTTGACCGTGGCCACCTTGTATGATCTATTTACATAGATCTTACAAATGCCTTTGATACTGTCAATCACTTCCTTCTGCTCCTGACCTTGCCCTCCCTAGGACTCTCCAAAGATGTTACCAAATGGTTCAGAAGCTACCTTGTGGGTAGAACCCAGCATGTAAAACTTTCAGACTTTCTCCTTGCTAGCTGCCTGGTAGTATCTGGTGTGCCTCAGGGATCACTCCTTGGCCCCTCCTATTTAGCATCTACCTCAACACCCTCCCTCTAGCCTGCCCCAGTAATCTACTTCTATATGCAGATGATGCTGTAATTTATGAAAAGCCGGCCTGATCCTGGACCCCTCTCCTATGAATCGCAGTGTAGTTTCACCTCAATCAAATCATGGTTTAAGAATCAGAGACTAATTTTAAACTATAAAAAGACCAAATCCATGATCTTCTCTGGTACGCATAACAAGTTTAAAACAGCCCAGCTACTCATTCATAATAACACCTGCTCTACGCTTGAGCAGGTCCCCTGCTTTAAGTACCTGGGCATCACACTTGACAACACTCTCTCCTACCAAGAACACATTTCGAACATCCTCCAAAACTGCCATTGTTAGACATGGGTTACTTTACAGACACCAACACTGCATAACTCAAGAGGCTCTATGCCTTGCCATGACCAGCTCCTTACTATCAATCATTGATTATTATGGCCTTGTATTCTATGGTGCAGTCTCTGCCTCTGCCCTCAGAAGTATTGTAGTCACCCAGTATAAAGCCTGCCAGCTTCTTACTGGTGCCAGCTGTGACACTCACACCTGCAACCTGTATGCTTTATCCAATTGGCTCAACCTTCAAAACAGAATCCACTATCACACCTGCCTCTTGGCTAAAAAGATCCTCTCAGGGCTTGCCCCATCTTTTATCCAGAAGCTTCTCAAGAGCACCCCAGCTAACTTGAGATGCACCAGAAGCTCACCAAAGCAAGCTCTCCAGACTCCATAATGCAGGACATCCCAAGGACAAAGAACTTTCATGTACAGAAGCCCCGTCTGGTTTAACAGCCTTCCAGGACATATTCAGTCCTCTTTCAAAGTTGGTCTTCGACAACACCTAGCAAACCATAGCAGCTGTGATTGTCTCGCTTAACCCTTATGAACCTCAGTACATTACTATACTGCCCCCTACTTGACAAGGCCCCCCTTGGTTGGTATTCTCTGTTACCTCCAGAATCCGGGCTCCCTCTTCCTTTCCTTACTAGTTCCTGCAAATTCTACCAATGGCCCTCCCTCCTCTATTTTCCCTTATACCTCCTCTTCCTTTCCCACTCACTACATCTCCATTTTCCTTCCTCCCTGCCTCTTATCCTCCTATTAACCTCTGACTTTATACTTCTACTTAGCACTTAATTATATTTCGTAAAGCCTAGTTCTTTAGTTTTTGTTGTTCAAATTATCCAAATGAATAGCTCTTATTCTATTTGTTTTGTTTTAGCATTATAGTTTGTTGTTCATTCTGTCCTCTTGTTTGTAACGCATACATTGCACCTAAGTTTGTTTCCTCTGTATAATTTCTTGTTTAGACGTGGAGTCTTTGTAAATGAGCCCATGGCTCAAAGATGTTAATCCCAAGATTCAATAAATAAAAAATAAAATAAAAAATATGTGGAGCCTATCACATCAGTTATATTATACAACAATATCACATACTTTGATTAGTGACAAGCACAGCTGTAACACTCCAATATATTTTGACTGTGTGGTAAGGTGTTGGGTGACTTGCAACTACAGTAAAATGAACTTGATTCTGAACTCTTAGCATGTTACTCACCAGGAGCTTATATAACATGCACATTAACAGTCAACAAGGATGAATTTGATACAGTTAATATTTGTACAGTGAATGGGCTTTACATTCCACTTTTAGCCACAAGATCCTTTCCCATTCATTAAGCCATTAGTGGAAAGCTTCCTTCACCATGGTGAGACTGTGCTCATACACTGTGCAATGTATTTTTCTAAACTCATTAGTGACAATGTAGATGTAGTGTGAGCTCAAAAGGAGAATAGGAGTGGATTGTTGCTAAGTTTGTGCCACAATGTACCATAATTGTCTTTTACATTTTGATCAAATATCAAGGCCTCAATATATACCACCTGTATATTGTGTATAACTATACTGTATATTGTATATTGAATATTGTTTTTCTGCAGTGATTAACTGTTTCCCAATAACAATAAAAGCACATGTATATAATATTTGATAGATAATGAATGATTAGTCATTAGAAAAAAAAAATATTACCAATCTGGATGCACTTTTGTGCAGACTTGAATTAAATATGTATCAAAGTTGCTATGATAGAAAAAAATTCACAGAATTATAATCTTTCATGACAAATATAGTGAAATATTGGTGCTTAAAAAATGACTACCCCCCCAAAAAAAGGTAATTAAAAAAATCTGAGCATGTTCTGTGCTATTGGGATAGTCGGATTTGGTAATTTACCAACCAAGAACTGATCTGACAGTGGATCTCTGTTTTTGTGTTCAAAATCCAATTAATCTGACCATAGATTTTATTTTGGTACATTCCACCTTCACGACTGTTAATAGTGAACCAGAAGAGAAGCATCTTAAACAAACAGAGCGGTTTCTGTTGTAAAATTTTAGCACAGTTCACACTGGTCCCTCCACTGCCCAGCCCTACCCAGGCACATGTTTTTTATCCATATCTAATTGCATAGCAGAAAGCATCATTACTTTGTATGTTTTCTGTATCCCCTGTTCAGCCACATCCCACCACACACCATTCTATCAACCAGCATTGAACACATCTGATTACTGTACTCTTGTTGGGGTTTTCTGCATTGCTGGGCTTCTCATCCATTCATTCACTCACATCTCACAACTGAATGAATTTCTGAGCAGCACTGCAAGCTATGAGGCAACATCCAGCAAGATTATAGTAATAAATGACAAAGCTAAGCCCACCAAATGTATAGGTGAGTGGATGGCTTTGATGGTTAGCATTGAGACAGGGTATGCAATGGGACAGGGATGGACAAGGTATGCTGGTAAGCAACAAACTGATGGTGCATTGTACTTCGCTCTTATATATGGATGACACTTTTAATGTCTGTGGGCATTAGCGATGTTGCAAAATGATATTCCTTTGACAAAATTCCTGCAAAATTGGCAATTCTGCCATGCAAAATATTTTATGAAATTCACCTGATCCGTGAAATGTTTTGTGGGGTGCAAATGCAGAATTTCACCCATGAAATGCAAAATGTCACCAGAAAAGTGGCAACATTTTGTCAGCAAAAAGCAAATCTTGCCATTTTGCAGGTGAAATTTTACATTTCACTGGCGCAATTCTAAATTTTCTGTCAGCAAAAAATTTCATGAAATGGGCAAATTTCATGAAATATCTCACATAACAAAATTTGTCAATTTTGCACATCTCTAGTGGGCATATAGGGAACAATCAGACTGAACAGTCTCAATTTTTACAACAACACCAGTTTACTACTTTATGCATCTGTGATACAAGTTCAGTGAAGCAGTCATGATGGTGAATTGCACTTTAGTTCATTTCAGTTTATTTAGCAAAGAACAGATATAAAAACATGGTTTACTATGTGTTACAATAGCAACATATAAAATACATCATAGAAAGGTTTTAAGTCTATCTATACAGAGATTAGCCTATCTAATTTAAAAAAAAAACAACATAATATGTGCATAGTTTGCAATGTCAAACAAAGCAGGCAGATATTTGAACTGTAAATTAGCTTATTACATAACACCTGGTCTGTTTCTGGAATCAAATTACATAAAACGGGAGAAATCCATTATTTACTTACATTTCCAAAATAGGTCAATTCATAATCAAGTGTATAACTGTAAGACATATGTCGTTGCCACATAGGCAGAGATTGAAAACAGATGGCATTGTCTAAAAACTCCAGTTATTTGTCAGGTTATTTATCAGACTCAGATGAAGTCTTACCAGGCTGTTCCTACTGTATGTGATGTTTTCTCACACATGGCATGATTACAAGTCTCGGTAGGGCCCCTTTGTACGGGCAGTTCTATGTTAAATTTAAAATTTTGCACCTTAGTAATGTTGGAATTTTTTGATGAAACAGACCAAAAATTACATGTGCAGTCACTCTTCCAGTGTCTCAATATGTGGAAAGTTTCATGATGGCAGCATCTATGGTTTTTGAGATATGGAGTGTTAAAAAAACAGGAAAAAAAACACTTTTTCCCCCATTGGTTAAAATGGGATATTTTTGCCCTCATCTACAGTCAAGATGGAATGAAAGTTTTTTTTTTTATCGTATAGTATTTTATTGAGATATTTTAAGTATTTTCATACAGGAGAAAGCAAGCAGTACCGCCAACCAATTACAGAGTATGATACATTTCCAGAAGGCACAGTGGTAATAGAAGTTAACCTTCATTAGACAAATTGTCTCACTACAAATCATAAAGGACAAAATATTAAAATTCTCCCTATTGCAATTGTCTTAAGAATGTAGTACATTCTAGGAGCATAATGCAAAAAGAGTGAGTAAGTCCTAAATAAAGGCAGATGCTTATATCATATGACAAGTGCGTAGATCCTTATGACATAATCCATACGGAAAATAGAGGATTACAGGCAGTCCGTTAAATAGGAGAGTTGGAGGATGGCTCCTGGATTTTACAGAAAGGGGAGTAAAGATATAGTTCCCATTTCTGATAGTAATGGTGGAGATTACCCCTCTGAAGGTGAGAAAGCCTTTCAAAAAGAGAGAGCCTGGCCAAAGCTGCATGAAGGCGTTGCGATTGGGGATAACTTGTTGGTGCCAATACTTACAGAGAAGGCGTTTGGCCTCCAAGATAGTTAACAGAGTCCAGTTGTTAAGGGATTTAGGTAAATGGCTCAATGCGGTAGTATCCCTCAAACACAGTTTGACATCGGCCAGAACAATTGGTTGCTTAAGTACTAAGGAAATGTCCAAAGCAACCAACTTCCAATAGGTTGACAACTTATGACAGGACCATAAAATATGATGAATATGTGCCTCCACCAGGGAGCAGCGCCAGCATTTGTTATGGCTAAGGAAGCCATGGGAGTGGAGAATTACTGGTGTACGGTGCCACAACAATAGAATTTTTAGCTGCAATAAGCGAATATTGGTGTCTCTGTATGTATGACATATACCCTTAAGGTAGGAGGTTCATTGGTTGTCAGAGATAGAGGAGCTAGTGTATAATTCCCATTTCTTTTTACAGGCCCAGGTTGCTTTGGATTGTGAGTCTCTCCAAGAACTATAGAAGTGACCCATAACCTTTGTTGGAGGAAAGCAGATGCAAGCTAGCTATCCATTTCCATTGTGTGACCTCCTGGGATTTAAGAAGAAGGGGATGTAAGGCACTGTGAATTTGTAAAGATCTCGAAAAGTCTTTGTGTGGTAAGGAGAACTGCCTTTGTAACTGATCAAAAGGGAGCAGGGGGTACGTGCCTGATGGAGAAAGGTCCTGTATGACCTGGATTCCCGCTTTGTGCCAGGAAGGCCAGTGTATTGGTGCCCCGTCTATTTGGATAAGATTATTACACCATAAAGGAACATATTGTATAGGAGGGTGGCATTATCACGTAGGCAATTGAGATTTGACCCTAAGGCGCTTCCAAGAACAGGCTGTGCATAACACTGTGGGTGGGAGAGATTGAGACAAGCGTGCCTGTGAGGTAAGAAGCATATAAAGGGGTATTACACTTGCCAGGTCAGCTTCTAATTGGACTCATACTGGGGGGACCATAGCATTAGGCACAAACCACTTAGTTGCCTGTGCAGCTATGTATGATAGATGATAGCCAAAGTACCAGGGGACATTGAGGCCTCCATGTGACCCGTGTGCCCTCAGTTTATGCTTACTCCATCGAGTCAGCTTAAAGTCCCATAGGAAATTGGTCATTAGTTTCTCTAAGGAGGTGAAAAGCTAGGGTGATAGAGGGATGGGGAAATTATTGAAAAAATACAGAACCCGAGGGAGCAGGAGCATACGAATAGCTACTATCCTACCTGGTAAGAAGAGTTGCAATTTACGACACCTCTCTATTTCCACAGTTATTTGGGCTAATAATGGAGAAAATCTGGCAGATGCAAGCGCCTGCTAGTCAGTTGGTATACAAACACCAAGGTAATTGAATCCAGTACTCGCCCAGGGCAGATTGGTTCCTTGAATTCATGCCTTGGTACAGTGATTATTCAGGGGGGCCAGGGTGTTTTTTTAATTAATACAGAGGCCAGAGATTGCACCAAATTCATTTAAAATCTGAAGTACCTGTGGTAGAGTTTGTTGAGGGTTAGAAAGGGTTAGCAGGAGGTCATCCGCATAAGTCGCTACCAGATAAGGTTGGTTGGTGACTACAATGACATGAATTTACGGGGAGGCAATGAATGGCCTAATCAGAGGGTCTAGAGCTACTAGGAATAATAAGAATAATAAGGGGGATAGGGGACAGCCTTGTCTGGTGCCCCGGTGTAGCATAAAGGAGGAGGAGATCTCTCTATTAGTGAGTATCCGGGCCATGGGGGAGCAATAAAGGGTATGTATCCACTGCACAAACGAAGGACCAAAGTTATACCTGAGAAGGACTTCATAGAGATATTGCCATTTAATCGAGTCAAACATCTTAGAAAAATCAATCGCTAAGGCTGCTAAGGGAAGTAAGGATTTGGAGGCAAACCATTTAAGATTAAGGAGAAGTCTGGTATTGTCAGTCCCTGATTTTTCCTGCATGAAGCCAGTTTGGGAAAGGTGAATAATCAAGGGGAGAATAGATGTCAGCCTAGACGCCAGTGCTTTGGCCAGTATTTTTGTGTCTATTGACAAAACAGATAGTGGTCAGAAATTGCAGACATGATCTTGAGGATCAGATGATTTTTCAGTAGGAGGGAAATTATTGCATCCTTCATAGTGGGGGAAGGGAGAGATCCAGAAGTATGTGCAAAGTGTAGAGCATGCTGCAGTGGCTGAATAATGTCTGGTCCAAGAGCCTGATAGAGCTCCGCAGACATACCGTCTGGGCCTGGGGCCTTTTTCCATGCCATCTGAGATAGTGCCAGTTGAAGCACTGCACAAGAGACAGGTGATTCCAGATGAGTCACTTGTTCAGGGGTGAGAGCTGGCAATGGGCTTTGTTGGCAGAATTTGGCAAATTGTTCCTGTAACTCTTGAGCGGTATGAGATGACCGAGTTTGATAGAGAGATTGGTAAAATTGCTGCATAGTACTGTTAATTTGTTTGGGTTTGGTCACTATAGAACCTGCAGAGCTGTAGAGGTGCGGAGGGCATGTATTTGTGTGGCTGCCTGTTGTTTTCATAGGCGAAAGGCAAGGAGCTTCCCTGCTCATTCGCCCCTGGCCCAGAAGGCCTGTTTCGATCTCAAGAGGTACCATTCGGCTTTTTGATGCAGAATTGCATTAATTTGTATTTAAGATTGACTATTTGCCGATGTAGGGAATTATCTGGGGTAGCTCGCAGAATAGACTTAAAACGACATTCCAGGACAGCTAGGTCTGCTTGAAGCTGCTTCAGGGCTTCCTTACGTTTGCGGTCCCAAGCTGCTGAGAAGGCAATGATGTGTCCCCTTAACATCACTTTGAATGCTTCCCAGACAGTGCACAGTGAGACCGCACAGTCAGCATTCAGGAAAAAAATAATCTTTTGTGGCCTGCACAAGGCATGGGTGAAAATATGATTCCTGTATTGCAACGCCAACCAGTTCCAGGGGGGTGAAATTCTGGGGGAGTGAACTTCAATGAGACGGGGCATGGTCTGATATTGAAATTGAGCCATTGTTAGAGTCAGAGAGGCATCTGGCTGCTAATTCAGTAGCTAGCCAGAAGTCTATGCAACTATAGGACTTATGGGCCACAGAGTAGAATGACAAGTCTTTGCCAGTAGGGTGGTCCCTACACCAGATATCTGTGAGGGTCCATTCCTCTATCATGCATTTAAGAGAGAGTCTGGTTTTGGAATTAGCATGTGGGGTTTGGCAAGACTTGTCCAAGAATATATCCCCCACCATATTAAAGTCCCCACCCAAGATTACAGGGAGCGGTGATCCCTCTGGTTGTAAATCTGACAGGGTCTGGCTGATGGCAGGGAAAATATCGGCCTGTTTAACATTGGGGGCATACACTTTGCTCAGTAGGATAGTGCCTGTAGGGGAAAAAAGTTTCGCTATCAACCAATGACCCTGGGCATCATTTTTCACCTCTTTTACCACCCGGGGGAAGCACGATGGATAAGAATGGCTACTCCCTTGGATTTAGTGGTGGAGGAGCTGGCCAGTACTTCTCCCACACATAGTTTTTTTAAACAATTGGTACATTTGGGTAGTAGGTGAGTTTCTTGAATGAGGGCAATATCTGCCTGCTGGGATTTCAAGTGTTGTAAAACTTTTGTAAGTTTAATGGGATGATTTAATCCTTCACATTCCAGGATATCCAATGATATCCCTGATGGGCACCAGGGATAATAGGCATCTTCTCACACAATAAACAAGAGGAGGTACTTACAGAGCTTCCAGTTGAATGGAGAACAGGGAGATTGCCAAATTGCTGGGCCACCAAATACCTGAGGGAGGATAGGGTTATCAAAAGGCACACTAGCATTGGAAGGGATGTGAGCATCGCCTGAGACCTCTGAACTGCGAGTTCTAAGTTATAGATAAGGCTGTAACTGCAAATCTAGACGTAAGAAGTGAAAAAGCCAGTTAGTATTTGAACAAAGTAGACCAATTATCAACGTGGGTAACTAGCCTGATGCTGAACACAGAAGTGCCAAAGAGAGACACAACAACAACAGTGGTATGAAACTGCGGGTCAACGCAAAACAGGATAATATATGTATACACCCTGCAGCTATGCTATCCCCAATACTCAATTCAGGAGGGTCTAGTGTGGATGATACAGAGAACCGACTCATTCTAGACCCGCCCTAACCATTGGTCAGATGACCAGAACCATGTGGCATGGGGAGGAGTGGGGCATGGGACAAGGGGGGAGGGAGGGGGGAGCAGTGGGCATACCCACCCACTGGTAGCTAGACTGGAGTGAAAGACCACCCTGTGGAGGGTGTGCGTGCACCAGGTCTAGGAGGCAGAGTACAAGAACTTAACTGCTGAGCATACAAAGAATGGGGGGGGGATTTCCAACCAAGTGTTCTGCAGCAAATAACACAAAGTTGTCAAAGAATGTATCTTAGCACCTATCTAAACAGCCTTTTTAATTCCATTTGATGGGGTGAGGGGGACAATGGGTACCTTGAGAAACTTCAGCTTAAGACATCATACATTATATCATAGCCACAGCAATTCCTTGGCATATGGTAGGAGGAGGGAGGAGGGAGGAGGAACTAGCAGGGGGGGGATAGAGAGTAATAAACTTGTCCCTATCACAAACAGATTATGGATACAAGATTAAATAATCAGTCAAGTTCCAGGAGATCCAGTAGGTTGGCCTTTGACCATCTCTGGGGAACCCCAAGAGGTACATCCAGGATCCAGGGGTGTCCTCGCAGCGGCAGCCGCATAGCTGATGAGGCCTGGTCAAACTGGAGAAAGAGTGTCTACCATTTCCACTAATGATGTTTCAGGAAGATCAGCCCAGTCTGTTAGTTGCTCAGTGTCCATATCTTGGGTTCCAGTAGTAGGCTGGCTTAATATAGGAAACAGGTCGTCTCTGGAGATCTTTGCAGGTGGGGCTGTGGTGGATTTGGAGGGCGAGTGTTGTGGGCCGCTCCGAGGTCTCTGCCTTGGCTTGGGTGGCAAGTATATTCCCCATTGAGGGAGGGAGGGCTGCAGATTAGATACCTGTAAAGCCATTGATAGTGTATTGTCATTGGAACAAGCAGCTTGAGAGGCAATCTTCGCTGGGGGACCAGTTTGGTGTGGGACCTGTCTGGCTTGGAAATGGGATGTAGGGGAACCATTTGTAGAAAAAAGGTTTCTACCAAGAGGCAGCGCTGGAGGGGGCTCCCAAAGCTTCCTGGGATATGTAGTAGGGCACTGGAGGCCTGGCCACAGTCAAGCAATCCATTGTTCAATGTCCCCTGGATGATCAGCAATGAGCTCATGACTCTCCTTGGCAACATGTAGTCTAGCAAGATTCTTGAATTTAAATTTGAAGTCATGTTGGTAAAGAAATATTTTAATGGTCCCAAATATTCTTCGCTTTGCAGCCGTTTCCTGAGCGAAGTCCATGTATATGGCTATACTGTCTCCCTGCCAAGAAAGTTCCCTTAAATCCCTGGCTGCTCGAAGGATTCTCTCTTTAGTGGCGTATCTTAACAGGTAGGCTACAATTGGCCTAGGTGTGTTAGAATGTTTGCTTATACAGGCAGAGACCCTGTGGGCTCTCTCAATTTCAGTAGGGCCTCTCCATCGGTCCCCTAGTATTTGAGGGAGATTTTCTTTTAAGAATTGCTCCAATGACTGCCCTTCGGCCCCATCCAGGAGTCCAACAATCCCCAAACTGTTGCGGCGGCTGCAGTTTTCATGATCCTCAACCCTCTCCCAAAGCGCTGCAAGCCACTGTTCACGCTGCTGGAGACACTGCCAAAACTGGGCTTGTTGAGTTTCACATGCTTTAGCCCTTTGCTCCACCACATTCATTCTATATTGTAAATGTTGGACATCCTTAGCAGTACCAGTCAGAGTTAAGCTCATATCATCAACCCTAGTGATAAGTGTTTCCAGGAGCTTGGTAATGTGTTGCAGGGACTCCCCGACAGCTACAGAGTGATCCATTTTCAGGTGGTGGTCCTCCAGTGCCAGTGACGACATAAGAAGTCTGGATTATGGCCAGCAGCATAGCAGAGGGCACCTGTTCCCATAACAACCTCCGTGGGAGGGGGAGTGGAGGCAAAGATGGCCTGAGGATTGATAGGCTTGTGGTTCAAGGAAGTGAGGCCTGTGTGGCCTATGCCTAGGTGAGCCAGAGTTGGTTCAAGTCACAGCGTGATCAAAAAAATGTATTTGCTCAGAAGTCCGCTGAAAGGACGTGCCGCCCAGCAAGTAGGGTATTACCCATGCATTAAGTCGATGATTAAAGTAGGAGACTCCACGGGATTGCGGCATTCGAGTGCAAATGTGCTACAGTTTAGTGAGAGTTTCAGAACTATTCTGCCATCTTACCCAGCGGCTAGACCACGCCCCCTGGAATAAACTTTTTTATTGAAATTATCTGGGATGATGGGGTCTGTGCCAAGGGTGTGCCTTTGGATAGTGGGGTGAAAAGATGTCTCACCATTTTTGAATTATAATAACTTTTGTGATAGCTGACAGACAGGTAAATGAAAATGGTTGGAACTGTTAATTGTTAAAGATTTACTGTTGGTGCTCAGAAAAATACTGTTTGTGCTTCTGCCATCTTGTTTTTGTTTTTTTTGATTTGATTTATAAAGAAATCCTACTTGGTTATGAATGACCAAGACCTGTACTTAGGTCTCAGTCACATGCTTACCAACATTATTGTATTATTAACATTTTTTAGGTGAAGTATGTGTTTTGGGGGTGAGAATCCTATCACGTATCACTCACTTTGTTAGGGATTAATCAATCAGAAAATAACCATTTGTACATTTCGAACTTAACTGTTCAAACTGTAAAGACTTTGAACAGTAAAGGTCCATGACAGTCATATCTCTCTGGTGTCTAGTTGCACCCCCTACCAATCCATTTCTGTCCTCTAAATAAAACTATATATATATATATATATATATATATATATATATATATATATATATATATATATATATATATATATATATATATATATATTCCTGATAGTCTAGTGGTCCCTCCCCCTTCCCTGTTCTCCGATCACAGTCCCATATGTTTTTTTATTTATATTTTTAATTTTTATGTTCCTTGGTAGTCTAGTGGTCCCTCTCCCTTCCCACATTCTCTGGTCACACTTCCTGATGTTTTGATTTACTCCCTGGTGGTCCACTGATCCCTCCTCCCTCCCCAGTTCTCTGATCACTGTCCCCTTGCTGTTTTTTTTCTATTCCTGGTAGTCCAGTGATCCCTCCCCCCTCTCCTGTTATCCCATGACTGTCCCATTGTAAAAAATCACTTAATCCCTGGTAGTCTAGTGGTCCCACCACCCTCCCCGGTTTTCCAATCACCATCCACGCACACACACATGCACACACTGCAATTACTGTGCTGGCCACCTCAGCCCCAGCACCATTCCATTGTAAAAATCATTTAATTCCTGGTAGTCTAGTGATCATTCCCACATTCTCCAGTCGTCATCCCATATGTATTTTTTTTTTTATGTATTTATTTATTTTTTATATTCCCTGGTAATCTAGTGGTCCCTCTCCCTCCCCCATTCTCAAATAACAGGCCCCTATTTTTGTTTTTCTCCCTGGTAGTCTGGTGGTCCCTCCTCCTCCCACCTCCCTTTTCTTATCACTGTCCCCATGCTGCCGTTTATGTCCTTGATGTGTAGTGGCACCCTCCCCCGTCATTGCCTGCAAAAAAGAAAAACGTTCCTTGTTGGTTTTTTTGGGGGGGGCTGCCAAAAAAATGTCCTTCACTGATCATCCACCACTACCCCTACCTCCCACTCAGCAACCCACCACCCCACACCCACCAGTACACCCCAATACACCCTTACACACCTGAACAGGTCCCAGGTTCAAGATCCATTCTCACAATCAAAGACACATCTTGCTGCTGGAACTGACGACTGCAATATGGGAAACTAAGGTAAATGCTATTAGATGTATTTCAGTGGGGGTTTTAACTTTAATGAATAACTCAGCCGTTTTTGAACATTGTGACCCTGAATTTTCAACATGGCCTTTTGGAGACCCCACCTCATGACCAAAATGACTGTCACTGTGCAACTCCTTCCCAAAAGGTGATTTCCCAGTCAGTTGAAAAATTCACCTTTCATGTGAGATTGACAATGTTTCCTGACCTTGTTCATTGGGTGGGGTCATAAGAAGGCTATGTTGAAAATTTAGGGTCAAAATACCCAGAAAATGGCAGAGTGTGACCATCCATTGCAATTTCACTATGCACGCTCGTAACTTCAGAAATATTAAATATTTTGAACCAACGTTTTCAACACAAATTTTTTCTTACACCACCTCATGTATGTCATAGCTGTCATTTTTCAAATCCTGGCCAAAATGTATTTTCACACCTGTGGCACAGAATGGTATTGCAGTTGTGTGGAATAATGTTTTGGTGGCTATTCAAAAATGTTGAGTATGGGGTGCATGAGCTGATGTAATGTCTGTACTGACAATTTGGTCAATGTCATCCTATAAATGGAAGCGTAGGGCACTTCCACAGCTCCATACATATATGCATTGATGGAAGGATGCAGGCCCTGTTCTCCCTAAGACAAATAAGGATACAATTTCTCTACCTCAAAAACTAGACATAAGTGGAAGCACAGGGCCCTTTGGCCACTGCACTCTCACAGGCAAATAAGGCTACAATTACACTATCTCAAAACCTAAGGAAACTCACTGCAACAAACTACATTAATGCATTAGTTAGGGTTGCTATTAAAGTATGGAAATATGATGTTAGGGTTTTGAACCCTAACTCTGCATCCCCCCCCAAGCAGCCAAAGGGGGCAATGCAACACAAACAGCCACAGATATCCATCATCAGGTAAGACAAACAACATAGAACTTTTTCCACATGACACAAGAGACATCCATCATCGTGGTCCAGCACTTCTGTAGTCATGGATAAACATGCCACAGGTAGCTGAAGGCACTTGGCACTTGCATGTAATCATCCATGTGGCCATGGAAGTGCAGGGCCCTGCTCCTACATGGCATAGGTGCCTTCAGCACTTGAGTGAAGACATCTGCACTTCCCAAGTAGTTGTGGCACTCAGGTGCACCTTGTGCCTCACAAACCAGCTGGGGTGTGCAGTAATTTGCTATTGACACACATTCTCCTGTGCATTATTGCTTACTTACAATGTGATACTATGGGAATATTATATTTTATTTGTTTATTTGTTTACCAGGTAGGCGCACTGATCAAATGGACCATTGTCAGGTGTGACCTGGGCCATGCAGATGGCACATACAAAAGGATATACAATACAATCTGAAAAAAATACATTTCCGGTAGCATTAGGACAGGTACAATGGGGTACAGATAAAGTCACATTACAATGGCAATACGCATATATACCAAGTGAACAGTTTCCATTAGGCAATGATTGATCAGTAAAATACAAGAGGCAATAGACCCCCGAATAGAGTCAACCCAGGGGGTAAGTGCATTTAGATGCTGTGACTAAGGAGTCTTTATAGTTTGCCTGGAAGGAAGTGTATGAGTGGGGTGAGCAGAGGGAGATGGGGAGGTTATTCCATAGTTTGGTGGCTACAAAGGAGAAGGCTCTACCTCCCTGAGTTTTGTGATTCTGGGGACTTCCAGTGGGGGGATACTAGTGCTTCTAAGGAGGCAGGGGCCTTTCCTCATGTAGAGCAGGGTGGAATAGGGGGATAGGTCACCATCTCTGATGGCTTTATCCACTATGCATCCTAGGGAGAAGTTCCAGCATGCCAGGAGTGAGAGCAATCCCAGAGACTGGTAAAGGGAGCAGTGGTGAGTGGAATAGGGAGACATTAGTATGTATCTGCAGATACTATTGTAGGTAATGGTGAGTCTGGTAAGTAGTTTAGAGGAGGTTTGGGTATAAATGGGGGCACAATAGTCCAGTAGGGGGATGAGGTTTCCCTGAGCTATGGCTAGCCTGGCTTCTGGAGTCAGGTGATGATGAAGGTGGTAGCCCATTGCCAGTTTCTGGTTTACTCCTTGTATAGTGGTGTTAATGTGCACCAAGTACATCAGGGAGGGATCCAATGTGACACAAAGGTATTTGAAATAAAGTATGTTCTCAGGTGGAGTGCTATCAGGGGCTAGAATAGACGGGGGAGATGCATTGTTTGCCAGGTTTATTAATTTTGGCTTGGATCCCTGTAGCATGGTGTTGTTTTTTTTGGAGTTTACCAGCAGCTTGTTTCTAAGGAACCAGTTGTGTGCTGCTTGGTAGTTGCTAGTTAGCTGGGAGGAGATGTTTGCTATGGATTTTGCACTATGATACAAAATCAAATCATTGGAATAGAGGATGGCCTTGCATGTAAGGTTTTCCTCTGGTAGGGGGTTTATAATTGGGAGAAAATGAGCAGACCCAGGATGGATTCTTGGGGTACTCCCATAGTTATGGCCTTAACTGAGGAGATTGCACTATTCACAGTGACTGGTGGCAATTTAGTAAGTAATTTATGAACCAAGTTGTAGTCCCCTCAGAGCACCCCAAGCTTTCTAATCTTTTGTGCAGCAATTAATGATTGACAAGGTTGAAAGTCTTTGTAAGATTGACGAAGACTGCACCTGTGAGATTCCCCATATCAATGTTTTTTTGTGATATGGTCAGTTAGGTGGGCTAAGGCCAATGCCATACTATGCTGCTTTCTGAAGCCATGCTGATTATGGCAGAGGAGGTTATATTTATTTATGTGCTCCAAGAGCTGGTGGTGGGTAATTTTTTCCAGGAGTTTACTCAGATGCGGTAGGATCCAAATGGTTCTATAGTTATCTATGGAAAGGGAGTCACCTTTTTTAAAAATAGGCACAACTCTAGCCAATTTCCATTGGAAAGTACCAGTGAAGTGGTTAGGTCCATTGTGAATATCTTGGTTACAGGTCTGGCAATGTAAGGGGCTATAAGCTTCAAAAACTCATTGCACTTCCCAGGTGGTTGAAGGCACTTGGCTGCATTTCATGCCTCACAACCCACCTTGGGCATGCAGCAACTTAACATTACCACACACCCTGCTGTGTGGTCTTGCTCACTTAAAATTTATAATGTGATCTTATGCAAATTATACACCTCACTTCAAAGATGGTTGAAGTTACTTAGCTGCACCTCATGCCTCACAACCCACCTGGGGACTGCAGCATTTTAGCATTGTCACAAACTGTGGCACGTGTTATTGCTTACCTACAATTTACTATGTGATCCTATGGTAATTTTATATTGCACTTCCCAGGTGGTTGAACACACTCAGCTGCACCTTATGCTTCACAGTCCACCTGGGGCATGCAGCAATTTAGCATTACCACAGATCCTGCTGTGTGGTATTGCTCACTTAAAATTTATAATGTAATCCTATTGGAATCATATACCACACTTCCTAGGTGCTTTAAGGCACCTGGCTGTACATCGTGCCTCACAACCCATGTGAGGCATGCAGCAGTTCAGCATTGCTGCACACCCTGCTGTGTGGTATTGCTTGCTTACAATTTACAATGTAATCCTATGGGAATCATAAACCACACTTCCCAGGTGGTTGAAGCCACTTGGCTGCACCTAATGCCTCATAACTCTCCTGGGTTGTGCGGTAATATAGTATAATCGCACACCCTGTCATGTGATATTACTTACTTACAATTTACAATGTGATCCTATGGGAATTTTTTACTGTAATTACCAAGTGTTGTGCAAGTCTGCTTGTCCATCCATGGCTACAGAAGTGCTGGACCATGATGATGGATGTCTCTTGTGTCATGTGGAAAGAATTGCATGTTGTTTGTATTATCTGATGATAGATGTCAGTGGTTGCTTGTGTTGCATTGTCCCATTGGCTGCTTTGGGAGGAATGCAGAGTTAGGGTTGAAAACTCTAACATTGTTTTTCCATACTTTTGTCACTTTAATAGCAACCCTAACTGATGCATTAACATAGTTATTTTGCCATGAATATGGAATATAAATTGCAAAACACTATGAAAATGCAAATATTAGGGTTTAAGAATGGCAAGAACACAAAGTAGGGAAATGAAAAAACAATAGGGTTTTGGGTCTTCGAATATTTGTGAATCAGTGGTGGCATCTTCCTTGGGGTTGTCAACCCTAATGACCATCCTCTCCCCTGAGCAAACAAGGTCAGATGTGATCCCTTTTCTTCACACAAAGCAGTTCATAAAGAAAGCAATGAGATTCTGTTGGCAACATGTGGCGAGCCATAATTTTCTACTTAAAAGAGTTTATCACTACTTGGCACTGGCTTTAAGCTGTACCTTGTTCTTCAGAGAGGAAGCAATGGGTAGTGGGGTGAGGGGGTGGGCATTAAGGTTGACAGCCACAAGGAAAACCCCACCTTTGAGTTGCCATTACCTAAGAGACCCAGAACTCTAATGTTTTTCATGTGCCTACTTTGTGCACTTTGCCTTCTTCAGCCCTCTTGTCTGTATTAACTTTGTTTTTTGCAACAAATTTCCCTTCTTTGTAGGGCTGCAGTGGGTGAAGCCCTGTAGACCTCTTGCTTTCAGAAAAGGACTCCACATTCCTTTCATTCTTTGCAACATAACAACATGTTAGAGTTGCACTACAGTTGCTTCCATGTACTTGGAGCACTCCACTCGTACTACCCTATTTTTTTGATGAGAAAAAAAAATCGGCAGTCCTAATCATGACACTGGGGCATTGGGCACCCTAGTGTCACTCCTATGCTTCTGGAGGTGGGGTGGGGTGGGGTGGTGGATGCTGAGAGGGAGGGTTGGGTGTGGGGGGTAGCTCTAATTAAAAGCAAACAAACTGTGGTCTTGGCACACTCTGCCATATCTAAGATAGCCGCAGCACTCTGCAGTGCATGTGCGACCACTAGCGCATGCATACAGTAGGGCAGTGGCCATCTTGGTGACTGAGGAGTGTGATGTATTCTGGCATAACCGCTGCTTTTTTTTTTAAGTTAGAGATATCCACCCCACCCGACCATCCCTCTCAGCACCCACCACCAACCCGCCACCCCCCAGAAGTATAGAGTGACACTGGAAGTGCCCAATCCCCCAATGTCACGATTGTGTTCTGTGCCCCCTTTTATAAAATATGTATATATATATATATATATATATATTTTCTTCCCACCACCAAACCCTCCCTCTCAGCACCCACCACCCCACACCCTCGCAAGAAACATAACAGTGACACTGGGGGTGCCTAATCCCCCAATGTCGCAATGGTGATGCCTCTGTCCCTTTGTTTTTGTTATTTTTCCTCTGTAAAAAGAACAAAACTGTCCATTGATGTCTTTTGTGCCATTACCGTCCCTCCACCATACCTTCCCACTCAACACCTACCACCTTGCACCCCCCAAGCCCTTACTTACCCATCAGGGGTCCAACGCCATAATCCTCTCTGGATCGCAGACACATCTTCACTCTTCAAAGCTGGATCACGAACTGAAGAAACAGATATGCACTTCAAAGTATTTCAATAGGGTTTTGAAATTAGTGGCATAACGTAGACATTTTTGCATATTTTTGGCTCAAATTTTTGACATGTCTTCTTTGGTATCCTACCTTATGAATAATGACACTATAATTAGGCAGATCTGTCCTGAAAGGTGACTTTGTGGTCCCTGCATGAAATCACCTTTTGGGCAGAAGTTGAACATTTTCACTGCCTTTGTTCATGAGGTGGGTTCTTAAGAAGGCTATGTTTAAAGTTTGGTGTAAAAATATTAAAAATCAACAAAGTTATGAGCCTTTGTTGAATTTTGTGAATGCAGGCTTGTAACTTTGGCAATTCTTAATATTTTTACCCCAAATTTACAACATAGCCATATTTTTACAACACCTCATGAATGTGACAGCTGTCATTTTTCAAATCCTGGCCAAAATGTATTTTTTTTTTTTACATCCCGAAAACTGATATTCCAGTCCCTGCACAAAATCACCTTTTGGGCAGGAGTTGAACATTTTCTCTGCCATTGTTCTTCATAAGGTGGGGTCATAAAAAGGCAGTGTCCTGTATTTGCTGTAAAAATATTAAAAAAAGTTATTAGACTATGTTGAATTTTGCAAATGCAGGCTTGTAAGTTGTCCTTGCAGAGATGGGGTCTCAAGAACTGCACACAGTACTCCAGATGGGGTCTCTTCAACTGCCTGTACAGAGGGATAACAAAATCTTGTTTTCAACTGGTGAGGCCTCTCCCTATGCATCCCATTATGCCCCCAGGCCTCCTTACTACCTTCTTAAATGGGCAGAATAGGTGAGCCAAGTGTTCCTTATCTGCCATCAGATAAAATATTGTATATTACCAATCTAAGTTTGATAATATTTAATCTTTTTACCCCAAATTTTCAACATAGCCATTTCTTTACAGCACCTCATTAATGTGACTGCTGTCATTTTTCAAATCTTGCCCCCAATTTTTTTTATCCCGAAACTTGATTTCACAGTCACTGTGCAAAATCACCTTTTGGGCAGGAGTTGAACATTTGCTCTGCCCTTCTTCATGAGACATAGTCATAACAAAGCAATGTTGAAAATTTGGTGTAGAAATATTACAAAAAATAACAAATTTATGAGCCTACATTACATTTTGCTAGCACAGGCTTGTAACATTGGAAATTTTCAATATTTTTTCCCAAATGTCAGGGCCCCTAGTGCTCTGCAGCAGAATTTTATGATTTCTGCGGCAGAGCTCCTTGGCTTCTGTGGCAGCATTTTCTGATTTCTGCAGTATGATTTATTAATTTCTCTGGCAGAATGTAGTCCCGCCATTGGCTAAATATTATGTGATGTCATCAATGACATCATGTGATGAGCATAGAGGAGGTGCTTCAGGATAAACAGGATGGGAAAGAAAGCCCAACACTATTGAAAAACAGTATATTTGAATGAAATTTCACCAAAAACAATGAATTCTGCAGCACTATATATATTCTGCTACATGATGCTAATTCTGCAGAAAATTCTGCAACCGCAGAATAGCAGAAGTCCAGGGGTCTTGCCCAATGTTAATGTCTTTATAGGTGACATTGTGGAGGGGCTAGAATGAAAAGTATGCCTCTTTGCAGATGAAACAAAGATCTGCAATAGAGTTGATACACAAGATGGGGTAGAAAGGATAAGAAGGGACTTGGCAAGGTTGGAGGAATGGTCAAAAGTATGGCAGCTTAGATTCAATGAAAAGAAGTGCAAAGTAATGCACCTGGGAAACAAAAACCCAGGGGAGAGTATACAGTGGGGGGGTACTAACAACAACAAAAATTGAAAGGGACTTGAGGGTAGTCATAGCAGATGATCTTAAGGTAGGCAAGCAATGTGATAAGGAAGTAAGGAGGGCTGAAGGAGTACTGGGATGCACAGAGAGAGGCATCACCAGTGGAAAACAGGAAGTTCTTATCCTGCTGTATAGACAGTTGGTGAGACCCCTTCTGGAGTACTATGTGCAGTTCTGGAGACCCTATCTTCACAAGGACATAGACAAGAAGTAGGCAGTTCAGAGGAGGGCAACTAAAATGGTACAGCGTCTGCACCAGAAGCCATATGAAGACAGTCTAAAAGAGCTTAATATGTATACCCTTGAGGAAAGGAGAGAGAGGGGGGACATGATGGAAACTTTCAAGTACCTAAAGGGAATAAACAAAGTCCAAGAGGGTAGCATCTTTCAGAAAAAGAAATGTGCAAGAACAAGGGGACAGAATTTGAAGATAGCGGGGGGATGGCTCAGGGCAATGTGAGGAAGTATTTTTTCACAGAGAGTGTAGTGGATACATGAAACAGCCTTCCTGAGCAGGTTATGGGGTCATAAACAGTGGGAGAATTCAAGAATGCATGGGACAGACATACAGCAATTATAATGTGGTTAGGAGGAAGGAGGCTGTTGTCTAACTAGGATCTGCAGCTTATCCAATAGGTAGGGAAATGGGCAGACTAGGTGGGGCAAGTGCAACTGCCATCAAAGTCTATGTCACTATGTCTCTATGAAAGTCCTCACCTGCAGCCCTTTCGGCTCTAACCAGAGTTTGTTCTGATAGTGAACTTGCATTCTCAGTCCTGACCTGGTACATGAGCTCATCAGGCCTCAAAATGCATGTCAACACATTGTGAGTGAGGGCTTCCCTGCCCACCGAAAGGTGCCATGAGTGCACCAGAGCACTGCCCCATTCCTCCCTATGGTGGGGCTGGTGCTGCACACTGCAGCACCTCCTCTCTAGCCTCAGCCTATAAAATGACTCACTAAGCTCACATACAAATGCAGGTCACTAGCATGCAAAGGCAATGTGATCCCTACTGGACCAATGGACAACCCTGCAAACAATGTTATTTCATAATTTTTATTTGTCATATTTTGACCCCAAAATTTCAAGAGAGTCTTTTTATAACCCCTCCTTCTGAACATGACAAGCGTCATTTAATAACATACCGGACAAAATGTAATTTTGCATCAGCAGTATGAAATTACATGTTGGCCAGGATTTGAAAACAGTTGTCACATTCATGAGGTGGCGTGATAAAATGGCTATGCTGAAACTCTAGGGTGAAAACATTGACAAGTACCAAGGTTATGAGTGGGGGAGGCAGTATAGCATAGTGGTTTAAGGCTCTGAGCTGCAAATCTGGAGACCTGGGTTTGAATCCCATAGCCCCCACTTGCATATACTGTGTGACCCTGAGCAAGTCACTTAACTTCCCCGTGCTCCCAGGTTGCACCTGTAAAAAAGCGTTCAGCTTAATGTGTCTCACCTGGTTAAACAATTGGGGGGAAAAAATAAGTGTGCAGAGAAAAATGACAACATACCTGCATAACTTTGTTTTTCTCTTTAAATATTTTGACCCCAAATTTTCAACACAGTATTCTTATGACCCTATTTCATAGACCCAGTAAGAGAAAATGTTAAAATCATTGCCGAAACATCATTTTTTCCACAAGTACACAAACAGGTTTTGGCCAGGATGCTGTAAGAACCAATATGTGGTGTGAAAATGGGTATGTTGAAAACTTGAGGTCAAAATATTGAAAATTACCAAAGTTATGAGTGAGTGTAGACAAATTTCAGTGTACGCCCAATTACACTTTAAGTGTCAGTTTACTACACAGTAATTACAGTGCAACTATACTGTAATTGCATTGCAACTGTAATGTACAGTAGATGCATGCAACAAACATGAAACTACAGTGTAATCACCTTGTTGCATATAACTAATGATTAGTTAAATTGAAACAGACACTTAAGATAAAAGTGTAATCATATGCTCATGACATGGTCATTTTTTCATGTTTTTTGCCCAAATTGTCAACATGGCCTTTTTGGGACCATGCCTCATGAACAATGGCAGTGAAATTATGTAAATCTAGACCAAAATGTGATTTAATACAGTGACCAAGAAATCACCTTTTTTGCCAGATATACATAATTTCACTACCACTGTTCATGAGGGGAGGTCCCAAAAAGTATGCGTTGAAAATTGTAGCACAACATATACAATGACTGAGTTATGAAGAAAGTTCAAAATGCTTTGAAATATATTATACTTCGCTCACCTATTTTCCTCAATTCCTGGTCTGACATTGAAGAGTGAAGATGCGTCTCCAGTCAAAAGAGGATTATGGTGTTGGAACTTGGTTGTAAAAGTATAGGGTGAGGGTGTGTGAAGTAGTGGGTGCTGATTGCTGGGTGTGGGGTGGATGGTGACAGACAATAAGGGACTGTTTTCTTTATTTCAGGTTAACGAAAAAATGTAAAAAATGTTGCGGTGCAGCTTTCTTTTTCCAGTGTACCTCTGACACTGGAGATTGGGCACCCTAGTATTGGCAAGATGCTTGGGGGCATCGGGAGTTGCTGGGTCAGGGAGAAGGAGGTTTTCTATGCCAACATCAGGGCTTGGGCACCCCAGGGTCTGCAAAATTAAAGTAGGGGAGTTGAGGGGCACATTATGGATGGGAAGGAGAAGGGACGGTTTTCTTTACTGTAGGTAATGTACCTCCAATACCAGGGATTAGGCACCCCAGTGTCAGCGATATTCTTGGGGTACTGAGAATTGGGCAGACCCAGTGTCCCAGACTACTGGCAGTATTGGGGGTTTGGAGTACCTTGACACTGAGGATTGGCCACTCCAGTGTCGGCAGGTTAAAATACCAGGGGGGTTGAAAACAAAAAAGAGGAGATGAACCAACACTGGGGATGGCCACTCCAGTGCTAGTAAACATCAAAACAATAAAGACACTTAGCTAGCACTGGGGATTGATTGGGTACCATGGTACCCAGTTCTAATGTACAAAGCCACTTAAACTGCTAATGATTTTGCTCCAGTAATTAACCAAAAAGTCAGTCGTACAGCACGTTCAGCAGGGTCAGGGCTCACACTGACACATTACCCCATCCCTGTTAAACTAAACAGCAGTATTTCATATGCAGACAGGAACGGGCCCTGCCACCTGTTAAATGAGAGCATTTTTGTATCAGGACCACATGACTTCATGTGGCTGCAAAAATTCAGTTATTTTCAGAACGCTGATGTTTTAACTGCACTTGCTCAACAACGGAACAGTTTTTTTTTGTAAATGTTTTAAAAGCTGCTGCAGTTTGGGAGATAAAAAGCACAAAAGTTCACTTCTTTGGCCAAACTCTATCAAACCTGCAAATTTCAGGTTTTAGATTCTCCTAGTTTATCAGTTGAGCAAAAGAAAGGGTCTTAATTGCAATGATTTCGGGGTTTTGTTTTGGCCATTTTGTCCCTCTGTAATTTTGTCCTCAGTAAACCCATTGCCTTGGAATGTTCAGGATCCAGTGACCCTGGTACCATCTCTGCACATTCAAAATTTCAAGAAAATAAGTTGAACAGGGACAAAATTATTAAGGTGAAAAAACTGGGGCTTAACATTAAAGTAATTACTCAACTCTAATGTACAGTACAATATTGTGCCTGTATAATATATAACATCCACAACTACTGTACATGACTTAAGTACTGAAACAAATCTTTGCCTCATGTGTTTGTACACACTTACAGTAGTTCTTCAAAGACTGCACTAATGTAATGTAATGTACTGTATGCTGTACAATTATAGTTTACATCACAAATTGACTCAGAAGTGAAGCCTACTTGGCTACTTCCGTGGAATGTGGATTTCTATCTAGGAGCTGTTCATTTGCAGACTTGTTTAAAACTAGGCCCTACAACCATGCTACAAAGCTACCACAGAGACTAAACTAATAATTTGTATTTGTAGAGATACTGGTGTTTATTGGGAAGGCGAACATAAAGATTGCTATAGCACTAGCATTCAAACTGTTCTATTTTTGCTAGTGTTATAGTACTAGCAGAAACAGAACAATGTAAATGCTTCTCTAATAAAAGCAGAGTTCATTGCAGGACAGAACTGAGTTTGAGGAGATAAAATTATGTACTGAAATAAACAGCTTCTGTGATGTTTACAAAATACTCTTAATGGGCTGTATTCACAAAGCCTAAATACCACATATATGCAGTGTGAAGTCTTCCTTAATTTCCCCTGCCTTGCAATGGATTGTACATAGGGGTACCACATCAAAAGGGTGACTACAAATGAGCGACTCACAAATGAACGAGTCATTTTCACCAAAATGGTCAAAGGCTACCCTGCAAGGATAGCAACCTGGTCGAAGGCAATCATTCAGAAGGGCGACTGGAAGGCAAGAATAGCGAGGGGAAGGGGAGGGATAGGATACAGAGTTTCTGTGGGCAGTGTCCCTGGTGCTGCCGAGCCAGCCTATGTGGTGTGCTGGTGATGGTGACTGGCTCCTTCATAGGAGAATCCGGGTTCAGGGATGGGACGGGGAGAAATATTTTGCCGCTGCCTGTGGCTTTTTTTTTTTTTTTTCCTTTTTTGGGAGTCTTGCTCCATCCCCGACATGCACCCCCTGGAGCTGATAATCCTTCAGTAGGGGGTGCAGCCCCCCTGCATACACATTTATAAGTACTGGCTGGATGTAGTGTCTCAACTATGTGTATATCGCCGAATTGCTTTTCAGCGATATACACTCGCCATAATAGTGATCACTCTTTTGCGTTCACTATTATGACATGGAACCATATGTAGGACCTCTGTGCATTCACAATGGGGACCCACCCCACATCTGCACCCTCTCCCTGCACTGGGTGCCTCACTACGGGTAGTCTGGTGGGGAGGGTGGCTTGGGCTGGGGTATGGCAACACACCATGCAGGGTCCCAGATGTGAGGGTTCATGGTGACAGTGGAGAGGGCTCCAGTGATGCTTACAGGGATCCACCATAGCAACACATGCACCCCCTTCCACTGTCTACACAGGGTGGTGCATATAATGTGCATCCCCCACACACACTACTACCCCAGTCCTCAGAGCATACTGGGAGGGCCAGAGGTATGGCAGACACATGGGCAGAATGACTGAGTACTTCTAGGGACACACCAGTCTGTGGAGGACCGGCTGTATCCCCAAATCTCCCCGAAACCACATGGAGTGGGAATCTAGTTTGATGGTGGCTAAATCATCAAATTGGATGGCTTCTGTAGTTCGCCAAGCCATCCCTGCCACTCCCCTGTGCAACTACGAAGGTGGGAGGTGGCACAGGAGATGCGTGGTTCCACTACGTGAATAAAGCCCAATGTGTGCTGCTGAATGGGTACAAGGCACTGTGGCCAAGGTATGCTCATTTGGAATGTTCCCAAACCACAATACATCTCCACTGCTCATAGAAGGTGCAAGAATTAAACTACAATATGTGGCAGCGAATAACCACACTCCTCCGCTAGGTCTAGGAATCTACCTTCCCCTATGGTTAAGAACGGAGCCCAGTGTTGTTTTCCTAACTGCAGTTCTTACTGTTAGTAAAAAATACTTAATACTACTGGTCATTTGAGTAAAATACCTCTTTTTATATACCACGATTTGTTTCTAGCTCTGTGTTAGGAGCCCAACAAGACAAGTATCATTTAATTGAATAAGCAGACTACTGAGTTGTAAAAACAGCCTTTGAGAGTCAGGGGTTTCATTATTTTTGTAACTATAATATTATATCTGTTTTATGGCTTTTAATTCATGCTTGACATTTCTGAGTACACAGGAGAATCAGACCACAAAATGTGAAGGTCTGATTGATTTCAACAATCCTTGTCTGTACATATGCCAAAATTCCACATATTGTAATGTCTGCCCTTTTTAGGCAGAAAGTTCTCCATCTCCAGACAGGCATAACTCTTATCTGCCACATGCGGGAGCTCCTTATCAAATCCCTTATTCAGCTCTAAATGCAACATTTCACAGTGGCAAATAATTACATTTAGTATCCAAAGTAGATAAGCACTACGGTTCTACAGTACTGAAAGGTAATCAACAGCTTGGATCTCAAGGCATTTTCTAGCTTTGCATTACTTTTTGTCTCATTCAGGGAACCTATGTATGCATGCTGAACTGATTAACGGTGAAGTATGCTTATAGCTTTTATGTTAATCTGAAAATGTTTTGCACAGAAGAAAAATTCACTTTACTTTAGGTCATGGGTTGATATATCCATGTCTTCTTTAGGCAGTGTAGAAGTCCAATTACTTTCTCTGAAACATAGCTAGCATCTTTTTTTCCCCAGCTTAGCTAGCAACAGATTCTCAGTTTTGTAATGGCTAGACTGTGAGAGTTTGGGGTATTCAGAGTTTTAAAGTTGGTCCTGGTTGTTGGGCACTCAACAAGTACTCTTGCCACAGTAAGAATCTAACCTGCCTGTAACCCTTCTTCCCAATGGTATCCTCCCCAGCTTCTCACAACCAGGGGGTGCTGTTGTTATATTTTCCACACACAAGGACTACAGTGCATTAGGTTTGACTAGACACGTAGATGTTAAAGGACAGAAGACTAATAGTTCATTGAGTCTGCCCTGTTGTTTCTGCACAGCTTTACTCAGTCTTTTCAGAGGTCTCGTCACCCTCTGCCTTCTTGCCCATCATCCCACCTGCTGAGGATTCCCAACCCCACACTTTGTCCTCACCCCACTTTGACTTTAAATGATGAGTAACTGGCACAGCTTTCTGCTCACATCCTCAGCTGTTTACCGTCTGATGGTCACTGAGCACACTTGTGAGTACTGTAGAAACAGCTGTTTCTATACACTACTGGCAAATGTGCTCACTAACTGTCAAACAATGTCCAGCTGAGGAGGAAAGTAGAGGGCTGTGCCAGTCACCTGTCATTGGAAGTGAAACCTATGACCATGGAGATTAGGGAATGTGGGGCTGAGGGGTCCTTATTGGGTGGGCTTGTGGGGGGATGGTACCCAGTTGGGGAGTGGGGTCCTCTAAACCACCAGTGACATACCTATTATATTAACACAATAGTAGTTGGGGGGGGTCATTAGACTACCGGAGACATACCTATTATGTTAACACTTGGGCAATTGGAGGGATGGGGTTCACTAGACTACCAGGGCAATAAACATTATTTTAAAACATGGGTGATCAAGGGTGGGGTGGGGGTCCACTAGGTTACCAGAAAATAAATATTATTGTAAAACATGGGCAATCGGGGGGTTCTGCTTGACTACTAGGGAAAAACATACTTTTGTAAAACTTGGGCAGTTAGGGTAGGGTGGTCCAGTGGACTATCAGCAAAGTAAATACTATTTTAAAACATAGGCAATCAGGGGTTGGGGTTCACTAGACTAAGGAAATAAATATTATTGTAAAACACAGGTGATCGGGGGAGGGGTCCACTAGACTACCATGCAATCTGTACTGTATGTCTCTAGCCCAGCATCAGCATTAAGGGGCTGCATGGCATTCAAATTATCCTGTAATGGGCATGCAAATGGTCCCTTAGCACTTTGCATGCAGAGTGGGCTAATTTGCATGCAAGGGCTCAGTGTAGCTCAATGGATCCCTTTTGCTACTGTATCTGGTTTTGGGCAGCTCTATCTCCAGTGGGCATCCTGTGGGCCATAGTCAGCCTTGAGCTATATCAATGCCTTGCAAAGTTACTGTATGCTGCTCTGGAACAGCCCCATATTCAGACAGTTGTGCGCTCTGTATGTCTGAATAATTCTCAGAGCAGAATGTACACTATGTTGCATTTCACTATCAGCTATCTCATTATATGGGGCCAAAGATCTGTAAAGTGGTATGAGGTATCCCAGTTAGTTTAGCTTTATAGGATGACCTGTTCTGTTATGTTTCACACAATGTAATGTAGTTTCTGTTTAAAAGTTAAAACAGGCATCCTTTGACTCCAATCCACCAGCAGGTATAAGGGGATTATCCCTTGTTATATCTGCCTGGATCACAAGGAATACAAACCTTTTTTATTGACTCCCACTGTATATATTGGACAAATGTTATTGACTAATGTATTTAGGTATTCTTGCTCTTTCTTTGCAGTATTAAAAATCGTCTTTGCTGGGACTCTGTGTTTCAGTTGAAACAGGATAAAGAAAGTAAGTCATTGGGTATTTTTAGGTTTTATAATACGCCAGTTACCGTTTCACTAATACATAAGATTTCACAGTTACCCAAGCATTGACAGCTATCTAGCTCAATGTAAAAGAATGTTGTTTTATGATCAGCTGTAATACTTCTATATTCCAGTATCAAATGGGGGTGGATGCAAACCTATCATGACATAAAGGGACATAAACAAGTATACTGTATATCTCTCTACATGGAAAATATCTGTATTGCTCTGTTAATACTGAATAAAAGTCAATTAAAATGGTGTGTACATATTTTTGAAAATGTTGTCAATTTTTGCAAATGGTCTACAACCAGAGCTACAAACAGTAAATCATAAAACTGGCTGCATAATAATTCTTACCTTCCAGTAGTTGTTTGTGATAGTCCAGTGTAAAATAAATAGGTAGGTTATAGCACTTTGCTTGATTAGGCGCAGCTGGGTTATTGTCTTCAAAACTCTAACTTGGAATGTTTACACTTTTAGTGTTTGTTGGCCACCCTGGCATTATTTATACTTGTTAAAAACATCCATCCCTGCTTAGCACCAAGAGCCCATTCCCAGCATGGGTATGTAACTCCCCTTAGTCATGGCACCCTTTTCCTCTCCCCTTTCCATTTGAAGTTCTCCTTGATGTCTAGTACTGCCCTCTAACCTCATTGTCCCATACCAAGGTATTCCCTGGTGTCCTGTAGCACCCTGTCCCTCACCCCGTCCCTGCACCATGCCAAACACTTATTGCAGTCCATCAGACCCCCTCCCAAATCATGTACCAAACTCTTCTGGGTGTGAACTGGCATGCCCAAGCTCTCTCTACATCTTGCACCATGCACTTCTGGTGTCCAGAAACACCACCTCCCTCTTCCTATTTCAAGCTAAAGTCTCACTGGCACTACTCCCTCTTACCAAATGCAAATGAAATATCCCTGCTGCCACTAGTATCCTGTCCTAGTCCCATTGTCTTGCCTGTGTGTGTAGTGGCCTCACACCCAGTTACAACCCCCTCCTTCCCTTTTCCCTCCCTCCTTGCCAAGATGATGGCCAGCCAATACCTTCTCTTGCCCTCTTGGTCAGCTACTTCTCTTAGTGAAAATAATACTAAATGACTATTATAGTGAAACAACTCAATTTCAATACAGACCCTTTCAAAACATAGTGGTTTATCACTATTTTTAATCAGATGGCCACTGGCAATATAAGTGAGAGGAGTATTGTGTGTTGTGCTGGCTGCCACCTAGAATAGGGGTTGTGGATATAAAGGAGGTAGTGGGACACAAAATGTCAGGGAAAGAATATGGGGTGGGAGTGTGTATCAGCACTGTGGATAAACTGATGTCACTGCAAATTGTGTTTGTAAGTGAGGGGTGCTTGGAAGTTCCAGAGATGACTTTCAGGTGCCACACTTCTTGTCTGGGGTGGGTGGGGATTGGTGGCACTGGGGATGTTCTCCTAGTGATATACTTCATGTTTGGGGGTGAGGGTGATAGGAGGCACCATAGATGGGCTCCCAGTGCTACAGTAAATGCCTAGGGAGCCAGAGGCTTATTCAAAACACCAGGGAAGGGCTCCTCATACTGAAGTTGATGTTTGGGGGTAGTGGGGATTGACTTCACTGGGAATGGACTCCAGGTGTTTTAGCTGATGATGACCTATGGTAGAGGTATTGGTGGTATCGAGTATGAACTTTTCATACTGGCCTTGATTTCTATGGGTAAAAGGTTCCTAGCACCAGTGATGGGCATGCGGTGCTGGAGTTAATGTTCTGGGATGAGAGGTGTTTGTTGGCACCGTTGATCACCTCCCAGTGCTGAAACACTGGTGTTCATTGGGTGGAGGAGTTATAACTTGTGATGGGGGCCTGTTATTTGTTGGTACTATGGATGGGCTCCTAGTATTGGTTGAGTAATATGTATGTGTTTAGGAGGTGGAGATTTTTTCTTAAAAACAAAGTTTTTAGTCTCTGTCTCTCTATTGTTATCAACACATTTTCAGGGAACAGATCCCCAAATTTAATTTTAGTCCCACATTATTGAAGAACTACCAAACTGTTTGCAATGGAAATACAAAAAGCCACCAAAGGAAGGTAAGGACTATTGCAGAAATATAAAAAGGAAAACACACTGTTGTCTTTTTTATCTGGTGCTACAGTGTGGTTACAAGAGCAGCAGGACATATATTTGAACTGAATATATACAGAAATAACTGCAGTCAAAAAAGGAGAAAAAAATCAATGTCCATAATTTTCTGAAGTACAACATTTTAAGTTACAGTAATTCAGGACCACAGTGGCAGTCAATTGACCCAGGACTAGAGGTACTAGCTGAGTTCCCCAGCATTTTATATATCAGTTCCACTTCATTAGGAGGCTAAACCTCCAGCCATTCCTTCCTTGAGTTAAACTCTCAATCATTTGAAGATACAGTGCTGGATTGCCAAAAGAATATGTCTGAGATCCACAGGCTGCTATTTTCAAAAGGGAACTCTATCCAAACTGATAGACCATCTGACTCCATCTGAATTTTGCATAAAAAAGATGCAACAGCAGCAAAAGGTGATGCAAATCATAATTATGTCATGTTTGTACTGCAAATCATGACTTTTGGTTACATAGACACCTTTTAAATATACCAGCGTTGCTGCTCAGGCACAATCAGACAGGCACACAGTTGTCGAAACATGCAGTGATAGCAGGTTTGAATCATGTTGTGTTCTCGTGCCTGTCAGTCAAACATCAACAGATTTTAAATTTGTTGTCAGAAGGCCAAGGGCGTCTCACAGATAGGAGAGCACATATCTTTCAACTGTCTCTAATTTCCGGGGATGCCTCTGATTATGCATTACAAATTACCTCTGTCCCTCCTAAATCTGGCATTTTTGCCACTGAAGAGTAGACATTTGAATCATTAAATCATACCATATAGTTTTACAGTCTAGTTCTCTATAAGAAAATGCTTTAATTACTAAACCACTTACTGCAACAGCCTCACTGACAGAAGAGTATGTCAAACACCAAAGAGCATGAGTGGAAAATTTTAACTAAAGGAAAAATAAGGCTGTTTTGCACAGAAATTAGAAATCTTAAAGGATTAAGTGAATGAGTGGGTAATAATTGGTGTGGACAAAAAAAATGGTTTTACCAGCACTAGCTATGAATAAGCTGTTAGCAGCGAAACATCAAATTGGTTGGATAAATACTGAATAAAAAGACTGCCACATTGAGACAGAGGGCTCAATTTTCAAAACCCCAGGAATGATACAAGGCTCTTGCGCCAAATAAAATTGACGCAAAGTGTGACTTGTCTCAAACATTGTGTCAGATGATATTTTACAACTCACATTGCATCAAATCCTGGTCTGCTTGAGACAACGTCACCTGCACCAGGCTTGCATCAAAAAACTGGGTGGGCCACATCACAGTGGACCATGCCTCAAAAAATAACAATGCCACATCCCCATTTTTGGGAATTTTAAAAGGTTGAGCTCCCAGTACTTGCTGTGAACTTTGCCTGTGTCTTTTAGACCAGGGTGGAGGTGGTCTAACTAACACTATAGCATATAAATAGGCCCACAGTAGGCAGGCTGAACCGAGTCACTACTGAGGAGGTACTGTGGTAGCACAAGCACCAGAGGGTGGCAGAACAGAATGCCAGAGCTAGCAGCCCTACTGGCCATATAGTTGGCCATATTAAGGTGGCAGAGATGTGTCTGGTGACAGCCTGACAGGGCTCATCACCAGGGCACAGCACAGAGGCAGGGGACACCCCAGAGGAGATACCCTGCAAGGGTGTACTGGAGGTGGATCTTAGACCATGAACTGACAGACAAGCAATGCATTGCACGATACCACATTAGCAGGGCTGCCATAATGGAGCTCTGCAATGAGCTCAGGGGGTGAGGGTACCTGCAGAGCAAAACCCACAGAAGCCACCCCATACATGTGGATACTGTATGTAGGTCTCTGCTGTACTGTGCTTTCTTGAGACGGGGACCTTCTAGACTCCCACGGATGACACTTTGGGCATCTTGCAGTCCTGTGTCCCCAAGTGCCTGAATCAAGTCCTGGAGGCCCTGCTATGCAGGATGCAGACATACATAAGCTTCCCCCAGAATGCATGACAGCAGCAGGCAATCAAATTGGGATTCTATGGTATTAGTTTTTAGTTCTTTAGGCAGAGCCTATTTTCAAATGGTTTCGAATCAATCACAACAAAAACAAGTGTTACAGAGTTAGGTATAATGCAGTTTCAATACAGATACTATATACTATACAACACAGTACAATGTGAGACATTGCAATACAATGTAATCATACTCCATTATTGCATAATTGGATACATAAAAAGCAAATACTTATCAATTGTTTAGAGATGATGAGGAATAGTAAGCTTTTTCTGACATTTGGCAACAGTAAACAGGTAAAATGCGGTGTTGTAAAATACTCAGGTTACAATTTAACAACTGATTGGTCATTTAAAGCAGTTGCTTGTCCCAGGATGGGTAAGCAGGGAGAGCAGTTTGACCTTGAAATGCTTGGTGGAGCAACCAGTCTTTAGGGAAACAGGCAGGTCATTCCATCATTTTGCAAAGTGAAATGAGAAACATGATTGGCGTAGGGAGGTTTTTTTCATGGAAGCAGCAGAGAGTGTTTTTCCACTCCTCTGGTGGATTATTTGCTATCCACAGTGGTAAAAATTAACTTTAGGCCTAGGGACAGTAAGCCTTGTATTGCTTTATTGCCAGTGACAATGGTGTGGTAAACCAATCACGTGTCTAGGTTTAGTCAGTTTAGACTACTGTAAAGCACACTGGTACTGTATGTGTGTCAATTTTAAGGCCAAGGTCATATTGGCAGGCTCTATTTAGGAGTTCCCTGACTTTGGACAATACATTGTCACTAGCAGAGCCATAGACAG
The DNA here is from genome assembly GCA_016271365.2 of Neoceratodus forsteri. NCBI lineage: Eukaryota > Metazoa > Chordata > Ceratodontiformes > Ceratodontidae > Neoceratodus > Neoceratodus forsteri. The sequence goes on along the minus strand of CM057456.1, from coordinate 172,257,050 downwards.
CAATCCAGTAGTCAATGAGACTAACAATGCGACACCGCACAAACAGCTTCTAGATTTCTTGGAGGAAGTTGTGCCTGTGCTTGTGTAGCAGACCTAGCCCAGAGTTTTGCCATCTTGAGCAGGAGGTTGAGTTTTAAACTGCAAGACATACTGTAGCACTGTCTAATATTACGCCAAGGTACTTAAATGTCTGAACTTGTTCGAGCAGGGTACCAGTTTCGGTGATGATGGTCAAAACAGAGGAAGTGTGAAGCTTGTTCCTAGTGCCATAGGGCATACATTTGTTTATTTTTTTCTTGTTCATGACTATTAAGTTGGCAGTGAACCATTTCTGAATAGCACTGAAGTCTGACTGCAGTCTCAGCTGCAATCTGCCAAGGCTTTTGTCATTTGTGTAGATAACTCCATCATCCACATATAGTAATACACTGGTTGACCTACCGATGACTGGGATTTTGTTTAAAAATAGGCTAAGTAGGAGGGGTCCTAGGATCAACCCTTGACGAACACCAGCTGACACTGGTCTATCCTGGGAGAGAATGCCACAGCACTTCAAAGCCTGGGTTCTACCTGCGAGGTAGCTTTTAAACCAAATGACAGTCTCTAGAGAGGCCTATATTTATTTGTTTTTGACAAAGGAGAGTGTGGTTCACAAGGTCAAAAGCCTTTGTTAGGTCTATGAAGATGGAACCATCCATTTCTCCTCCATCCAGTGTGAAGTGGATAGAATCGCTGCATTCAAGAAGTGCAGTCATAGTGCAGTAATTTTTCTGAAACCCATGTTGCTCCTTTACCAGTAATTCACGTTGGTTCAAGTACTGGGTGAGCTGATCATTTACTCCCCACTCTAATGTTCTTGAAAGAGGAAATAGGATGGAAATTGGGCAATAATTAGATGGGAGGCAGTGGTCACCTCCTTTTAATACTGTGGTCACATGGTCTTTTTTCCATACTTCTGGAACTAACCCAGTTGATAGGGACAGATTAAAAATGATCTGTAAAGGGTAGGTGACCTCCCTAAGCACTGACTTTAGCAGTTTCAAATCAGTGTTATCAAGATCAAGTCTTGTGTTGATTTTAGTTCTTTTTAGGTATCCATACCCTTCAGCCCAATTTAGCATTTTGAAGTAGAATGGAGGTTTGTTTTGGAGAGCAGGGGTTTCTCCTTCAATGACCTGATGGACCATTTGGTCTGGGGTGTGTGCCGAGAAGTCACTGAAAGTTTTGTTGAAGGTGTCAGCTATATTCTTATCCCCTATGATTGACATGCCATACTCAACAATAAAGTAGGGCAGTGTTTTTTTGGGTTTGCCAATGATTTTGTTAATGCCACTCCATAATTTGTGGAAGTTATTTATGAGGTTTTGTTTGCTGTTTTTTATGGAACGCAGCATCAGCTTCTTTAATGCAGGATTTCAGGGGCATTTCACAGCTCCTTGTATTTAGCGAGGTACTTGCTGTGTGCCAGTATTGCACAGTATCCCCATGTACAGTACTGGATGCAATTGATTGCACTCACATTGCAACATGGGCAACATCAGTCGATCCGTCTGTGTACAAAAACAGAAATGGGTACCATTTCATGAATGTACAGGTTGTGAGTGATAGCCATTGCAGAATCCTGGATGTGGTTACCCAGTACCCTGGATCCTGCCATGACTCATACATATTCCACCACAGTGGTCTGTGTGAGGCATCTAAACAAGGAGATATTCAGGAAGGATGGCTGCTAGGTAGGTGCATGACACATGAAGCATGATATGTGACCCATGCTGTGTGACACAATCAGAGCAAATGCAGGCAGCCTACCATGAGCCCCAGGGGAACAGTCCATGGGCAAGGTGGTAGTGCACCTGGTCAGCACAATGTACAGCATGTACATAACTGTTCAGGGGGCAGCAGGGGCAATGGAGAGGGTATGGGTGGGTATTTGATCATGGATGGTGCCCATGTATGGTAGAAGATTGGGGGCTATGCAGAATACAGATACTGCATTAGTGCAAGAAGGCTGTGTCATGGCCATGAGGCTAACCAGTGCATATCATTCCCACTAGTGTCAGTGGCTATCCACAGTAGCCATGGCTAATAACCCCACTGAGACATCCTGACATAAAGGCTGAGGAATGCTACAATGAACTGCACGCAGCTATATGAGCAGTCATAGAGAACCTTTGTACTGTTGAAGATGTGTTTCTATTGTCTGGACAGGAGCTGGGGAGCCCTGCAGTATTCACTAGCAATGACCTGTAAAATCTTTGTGACTTGCTGCATTCTGCACAATATAGTCTTAGCACACCAAGTAAGCATGCCTGAACTGGATCCCCAGGTGGGTATTGATGAAGGTGGAGATGATAACAGCAGTGTGGACAACATATCTGTGCAAATGAGTGTCAGGACATGAAGTGCAGCAGTGGGACACTGTGCTAGTGTGAAAGTGATCATCAGTCACTTTGCGTAACCAGACAGGATGACCACATGGTACTACACCCACTGTCATTGACGTGAACACAGACAGCAGCAGCTCTGTCCACAACACAGGCCAACACCACCTCAAGTTACAAAGGTTTTTGGTTGTTATGCCCACTAGATGCTGCCAGCAGTGATGCCACAGGATACCACAGGTTGCCATCATCATTGCACCAGGAACACAAAGCTGCACAGAAGGCACATTGTCAGAAGATGTGACAGTGATGTCTGATCACATGTACACATCAGCTGGTGAAGTGTGCCCTAGTGAGGCCTTGTAGGGATTACCCCCTCCTGTAGCAGCCTAGTGGCACTGGCTTCACTGGTGCTGGTATTGTACGCAGCATTTCTAAGTGGTCTCAAGTGATGGGTACAGCATCATGGGTGTCACACAAAGGAGATGTCCAAGGAAAAGGGCACGTGCAGAGTGCAAATGTGATGCGGCATGCAGCAAGTGTCAATGGCCAGTGGTACACAGTCCACATTTGACATAGGGGTACAGTCAAGTGCAGAGGACTGGGAGACTGCCATGGGACCATATGTGTTCCATGGGTGGCATGGTGTGGGTGCTGTTTGAGTTGTGACAGAGTGTGACACCCCTAAGGCTGCAATAGCATCCACACCATGTCTACGTGAGGGGGCTGGGAACAGTCAAGTTGTGCCATTGCCAATGGGCTGTAGCCCATGGGCCACTCCAGACATGTGGGCTTCTGTGGGGGACACCCAGAACTTGGACTTAAGCTGGCAGGCCACATCATGGCAACATCCTGGACATCAACCTGGCAGGCAGATGCTGGGTGCAGCCCACACAATCCAACATGCAGAAGGCCAGTGGAGTTAGTGTGGTCAGAATGCCATGCCAGTGTCATGACAGTGTAAGCAGCAGTGTGGTGTCATGTGGTACTCAATGGAAACATGGTGTAGGTGATAATCTGTGTGCACATGTGGGCATGGGTGACCCACCAATGGGAGCGTAGACAATGGGATGATGTGCAACACCTTGTACAAATAGGATCCCTGTCATCCATCCTAGTCACAGCCATCAGGCATGCATAGCAGGTCCATCATGTCCATGGGACCACTTCCTGGGGCCAGAACATGCATCCCATGTGTGGGAGTGCTAGGTGGGTGTCATTTCCTCAGGCATGTGAACAGGAGGAAAATGCCACATTTGTGAGGTGGCTGGGGAGAGTGGGGGCTGCAGTGGGTGGCCCAGGGGAATGGGTGGGATGAGTTATAGCACCACAAAAGGTAGATGTTTTGAAAGTGATGCATTGTGCATCAGCTATGGCATATCCAGTAGCACAGCAGTGGTAAATGGGAAAAGTCCTGCATATTGTGGCAGTTCTGAGCAAAGGTTCCTGCAGGCTGCATCTAAACTAGCAAACTCTGGCCAGAGCTAATAGGGTTGCAGCTGAGGAATTAGGGGTAAAAATATTGAAAATTACCAAAGTTAGTTAGTTTTTTTTTGTTGACCGGGTAAGTGCACTAGACAAATCCTGCCTATTTTCAGGCACGACCCAGTGGAGGGGATACAGATGAATGCCAACTGATCTTGAACCAAATTAAGCTGTTGATGGTATTTTTAGTGAATGAGGGAAATTTGGCCAGGACACCGGGAAAATTCCCCTACTCTTTTCGATAAGTGCCATGGGATCTTTATCATCCACCTGAACTACCACCAATCCAGGCAGATGGGACCTCGGTTTAACGTCTCATCCGAGACGGCACCTCAGAAGTGCAGCACCCCTCTCATGCTGCACTACAGTGTCAGTACTGGGATATTAACGCAAGTGCCAGATGTGGGAACTGAACCCACAGCTCTTTGATCTCCCGGTCTCAGAGGCAAGTGTGCTACCTACTGAGCCACTGACACTGCTACGAACCAAGTTACGAGCCTGCATTAGCAAAATGTAAAGTAGGCGCATAAATTTGCTGTTTTGTAATATTTGTACACCAAATTTTCAGCATAGTTTTGTTATGACCCTGCCTCATAAAGAAGGGCAGAGCAAACATTCAGCTCATGCCTGAATGGTGATTTCACACAGGGACTGCGAAATCAACATTTTCGGTATGTAAAAACATGTTTTGGGTAGGAGTTGAAAAATGACAGCTGTCACATTCATGAGGTTCTGTAAAGAAATGACTACGTTGAAAATGTGGGGTAAAAATACTGAATATTACCAAACTTATGAGCCTACGTTTGCAAAATTCAACATAGCTCATAACTTTTTTTTAAAATATTTTCACACCAAATTCAAAACATAGCCTTCTTATGACCCCGCCTCATGAACAAGGGCAGAGAAAAATTTAAACTCCAGTCTGAAAGGTGATTTCATGCAGGTACCAGAGAGGATTATGGCATTGGACCTCGAATCAGTAAGGGCTTGGGGGGAGGTGGATGCTGAGTGGAAGAGTTGGGTGGGGGGAGCCTTGGACACAAAAGACATCGATAATCAGTTTTCTTTTTACAGGTATAAAAAAAAGATATAAAGACAGATGATTTCTTCACTGGGGGATTGGGCACCCCAGCATCATTATTATGTTTTGTGGAGTGGGATGGTGGGTGCTGAGAGGGAAGGTTGGGTGGGGTGGGTGATTTAAAAATTAAAAGCAACAAATAACCATGCATGCAAGATATTGGAGGGGGAGATCACCAAAAAAACAGGACTGGTGATCGCAACACTGGGGGATTGGGCACCCCACTGTCACTGTTATGTTTCTGGGGGTAGTGGTGTGTACTGAGAGGGAGGGTCAGGTGGGGGGATTAAAATCTTTATCGCGCCACTGGGGGAATGGACACCCCCAGTGTCATGCTTATGTTTTGGGGGGCACAGAGAGGGAGGGTTGGGTGGTGGAATATGAGAAAAAACCTCAGTGGTGTCCTGATCATTACATTGGGGGACTGGGCACCCCTAGTGTCATGCTTATGTTTCTGGGGGTGTGTGAGCTGGTGGGTGCTGAGATGGAGGGGGGGTGGGTATGGGCATATCTATAATTTAAAAGAAAAATAATAGGCAAAACTGTACCTCATCCAGTCCAACATGGCCATCGCACATTACTACACATGTGCAACTACTAGCGCATGTGCAGTAGACTGAGGTGGCCATCTTGGACATGGAGTAGTGTGCCATGACTGCCATTTTTTTTTTAATTATAGCTATCCCCCACTTGACCCTCCTGCTCATCACCCATCACCCCGCACCCCCCAAAAAAACATAAGCATGACACTGGGGCTGCTCAATCCCCTAGTGTTGTGATCAGGATGCCAGGAAGGTTTACTGAAAAAAACTAGTGTAGTGCCACTTGAGGCAAGGAGCGGAGTGTTCCAGTGACACCACGGACATGTTGTTGGGTCGGAAGGAATGCAGGAATCCTTTTCTCATAGCAAGAGGTCTGCAGGGCTGCACCCACTGCAGCCCTAAAATGCCACAAATAGTCAAAAATGATGTACATACATGCAGTACTACACAGCACAAATGGGCACAGTCTTGTACTACAAACCACCAGGTAACCATTCTAGAGACACTAGAATTGCAATATGTCAAGCACTAGGGCAAGAACTTAAAACTTTACCGAGGAGGATACAGCCATCCTAATGAGATGTGTCCAGCAGTGGTCCTAAGTGCTGCTGCCCCCAGGCTCCAAGAGACACACACCATAGGCTAAGGACAGAATGTGGAGGGTAATTGCTCTGAAACTCAAGCACCTGTCGGGGTCAGGAGGACAACCTGGCAAATAACATAGAAATATAGAAACATAGAATTTGACGGCAGATAAGAACCACTTGGCCCACCCAGTCTGCCCATTTCCCTACCTAATGGATAAGCTGCAGATCCTAGTTAACCAGCAGCCTACTTCTTTCAACCCCCAACCCCTAGAATTGCCTTATGACTGTCCCATGCATGCTTGAATTCAACCACTGTTTTTGACTCCACAATCTCCTCTGGAAGGCCGTTCCATGCATCCACAACCCTCTCTATGAAAAAATACTTCCTTATATTACCTCTGAGCTGCCCCCCCCCACATCTTGTTCTTGCACACCTCTCTTTTTGAAAGATGTTACCCTCTTGGACTTTGTTGATTCCCTTGAGGTACTTGAAAGTTTCTGTCATGTCTCCCCCTCCCTCGTTTCCTTGAGGCTATACATATTAAGCTCCTTTAGTCTCTCTTCATATGTCTTCCGGTGCAGACCCTGCACCATTTTAGTTGCCCTCCTCTGGACAGCTTCCATCTTGTCTATGTCCTTGCAGAGATTGGGTCTCCAGAACTGCACACAGTACTCCAGATGGGGTCTCACCAGCTGTCTATACAGAGGGATAACAACTTCCTGTTTTCTACTGGTGATGCCTCTCCCTATGCATCCCAGTATCCCACCAACCCTCCTTACTGTCTTCTCACATTGCTTGCCCACCTTTAGGTCATCTGATATGACTACCCCCAGGTCCCTTTCCATTTTTGTTGTTGTTAGTATCTCACCACCCATTTTGTACTCTTCCCCTGGGTTTTTGTTTCCCAGGTGCATTACCTTGCACTACTTAGCATTGAGTCTAAGCTGCCATACATTTGACCATTCCTCTAACCTTGCCAAGTCCCTTCTCATCCTTTCCACCCCACCTTGTGCACCAACTAGGTTACAGATCTTTGTGTCATCTGCAAAGAGACATACTTTTCCTTCCAGTCCCCTCTGCAATGTCACTTATAAAGACATTGAAGAGGGCCAGTCCTAATACTGAACCCTGCAGTACCCCACTAGTAACCCCCCTTTCTTCAGAGTGGACTCCATTTACTATTACCCTCTGTGTCCTATTCTCCAGCCAATTCTTTACCCAGGCTATCATCTTGGGACCCACTCCCAGGCTGGCTAACTTGTATATTAATCTTTTGTGTGGGACTGAGTCAAATGCCTTGCTAAAGTCTAGGTAGGCCATGTCCACAGCCCCTCCCTGATCTACTACTTTGGTCACCCAGTCAAAGAAATCTATTAGATTCATCTGGCATAACCTTCCCACTGTGAATCCATGCTGCCTTGGGTCCTGTGCCCCTCTGGCCTCTAGGTACTTGACAATTCTTTCCTTCAGAAGTGATTCCATCATTTTCCCTGTCACTGAGGTTAAACTTACAGGTCTGTAGTTTCCTGCTTCTGCCCTGCTCCCACTTTTGTGAAGGAATCACATCTGCCCTCCTCCAGTCCTCAGATACCACCCCATCCTCCCATGATTTGTTAAAGAGGGTAGTCAGTGGTGTCACTAGTTCTACCCTTAGTTCTTTTAGAATTCTGGGATGAATCCCATCAGGCCCCATTGCATTGTCAACCTTCAGTTTTAAGAGTTCCTTCAGAACTCTTTCTTCTGTAAATGGGCTGGTTTCAACTTCTGTATCCAGAGTGTTTCTATTGTTTGTTTTAAGTACCTCCCCCTCTTCATTTGTAAATACTGAGCAAAAATATTTGTTTATTATCTCTGCCTTTTCACCGGCACCACTGGAATGACCTTCAGCTGTGGAATAATGCCACCCTCCAGCAGTTATGGAACATGGCCTGGGAAGCCAATATAGCCATGTATGGCAGGCACAGATGTGGCACAGGTCAGTGGCAACATGCAGTGTGCAGAACAACACCTCTTGCCTGTGTCACATAGTGATGGTCTTGTACTCATAGCACTTCCCCCTTTTATGTCTCCACACTGAATAATCCTAGCACCAAGGTGGTGGCGCAGGAGGCATCAGGGGCCAGGAATATCTCCACCACAGCCCAGGACAACACACATGAAAGCAGCAGAAAAGGAAGGCCATGTGCAATGTAGGTGCATTACATATAGTTGCACATGTGCATATGTTTGGTGGCCTCCTGCCAGTGCCACCACCCCAGCAAGTAAATGCCACAATGGAATGGGCAGCAGCACTGTCATGCTGTCACCACTAGAGCAATGTCAGCAAGGACCATGGTGCCACAATAGGTGTGGGGGACACCTGTTGGTGCAGCATAGGGGGGAGGTGGCCCAATGACTATTGAATGGTCAGGACACACACATGCCTCACATATGGGATGAGGGTACACTTCAGGATGGCTGACCAGGACCAAGGCAGTGCTATGCATATTGCTGCACATCCCTCATGGATGGCAGCTGTCATGGCATGTGGGACCCACAGGCTGCAGGTGGGTGCATGCAGTATTGTGACAGGGCATAGCCTGCAAGCAGAGGACTCACAGAGTGTACTGTCTGCAACATGCCCATTGGGGTGGAGGTGGGAAGGATCCCCTAGCGACAACATGGAGTGGCCACAGCCAGCATGTATGATGGAATGGTCGCAACACAAGCACACTGGGCCAGCACCTCTGCAACACAGCCAAGCAGCTGCACATGATGCCACATGGTACAGCCTGTGGGACAATGTCCGGGGCTGTTTGGATATGTGTAACGCAACATGTGGCCCAGGGGCCACCCTCCACAGGACTGCCACATGTACCACAGTGTTGTCCATTGGCACATGGAGTGAGTGTGGGATTCAGGCTGCAGTTGAATGGTGGCACTGTGCTGTGCAGTGTGTAGTCAGGGTGGGCCATCAGGCAAGGCATGGCCACAGTGTAGGCCAAGATAATGGCCAGGTGATCTGTTAGGTGTGCAAAGTACACTGCAGGTGGAACAATGCTAGCTCTTTGGTGTGCAATGTGCACTAACCAGTGGGACAGTGCGTGGGTGCCAACATGCGTGTCGCACTCACGGTGCATGACACCATAACCAGAGATGTTTCATGGTGCAAATGGTATGGCATCCTTTTTGGACCACCCTCAAGGGCCCACAGGTCACCAAATTGCTCAGGGTGCACTGGATGCACCTGGACATACATTGGTGACAGGCGACACAACATGGCCATGACCCACATTTGTAATGGTGTGCCACCCATTGGAGATTGTGGAGATCCCTGGTGCCAGCAGGGTACAGAGATTAGCAGGGAACCGGACATGCCACCACACATACACCATGGGGTCCTGTCCCATTCTGTGCCACGGGGTGTAATCTGGGGCTGATCCAACATAGCCCTGCCCATGCCCTACAATCTGGCCATGATGGCCTATGTTCAGCAGTGGTGCTGCACTGTAGGTGTGGTGAGGTTTGTACAGGCACTCTGTGCTGTCAGCATTGGGCCTGTATGCCTACACCCAGGTCACAGACAAGGGTGTTATCGGGGTGGGTCCATGTCAAAGAGGTGCCCAGCACCCGAGCACCAGCTCACTGGTCCTTCCTAAGGTATGCAAGAGGGACACCCTTCACAGTGGCATGGACCGTGGTTGCTGGATGTGGGGACATATAGGGAGTTGCAGACAGCACTGCACCACTGTGGCTGGGTAGGATGCCCTGGAGTCACACCAAACAGTGCAGGATCAAGGGACTGCAGGGCATGGATTGTGCCCACCCAGGTGGTGGGTGGTGAAACCAAAGCTGGCAATGTTTATCCAGCTGTGACTACCAGTAGGCACCACTGTGACACAGACCTAGTACTCCCCTGGTCTAAGGGTTGCCAGGCAGACATGCCACACACCCTCATGAACTCTTCTGCGGACACTGGCACCCCATGGTCCCACCCACATCCAGCCATATGCAGCAGTGTTCAGTGCCATGCGTGTGTGGCAGACGTGCACCATCAATGGCTGCTGTACACATGCCCCTCCCACACAGTCGTCACCCATCTGGTGCCAATGCTGGGCCATGAAGTCAGCAGCAACAGATGTGTGGTAGCCTGTACACACCCACATGTCCTACATATCCCTCTGTATGGGTTGCCACACCTCGGCCCAAGTCCTGTGACATATCCATTGAGACAATGTGTGCAGCCGCTGAAGCTGCAGGCAAGTACTGCACCCCTCTGGGCCTGCCCCTGTGCCCCTGGTATGCTTTACATCAATCAGCACCCAGCTGGGCATGTCACCTGGTTATGGCCACAGCCATGGCACCATGGCCCCACATCAGACACAGTGCCCATCAACCCCCATCAAATACACATGTATGTTACCATCCCATGTGGGCTGTGGGGGTATACGATGTGTGTGGGCTGTGCACTCTGCAGGGACCATGTTTATCACAGTCCCACAGACATGGCCATGGTGCATTGGCCTCCATCATGGCCCCAGGGTAGGCAGCCCACCCAAGTGGCAGCCTAGCAACCACTGAACTGTGATACAGTGACACATGCCCCACTCCTAGCACTACCCACATGTTTCATGGCACCAGGCACACCTCACCCCAAGTGGCATTGTGTGCTGCCACTGGCAGGCCAGGAGGCAGCATGCTGCCACCCCCACCAACGTGCATGCTGGCCAGGCCACCTGGACTATCTCCATCCTGTTTGGTGGTGCTGCCTGGGCTGCACCCCCCTTTACAGCATTGCACTAGTTATGCCATCACACATATGCCATATGTCCAGTGGAACCAAGCTATTAGTGATATATCACTGTCAAACCCTGCTTGGCACAGCCAGTGATACTAGCAGTCACACCCCACCATCTCCACCCTCCTTGGGTTCCATGGGCCCCCACAGGCCTGTGCAATGGGCCATCTGTGCGGGACCCTATGCCAACTATGGGGCACTCATATGCCCCAATGCAGGTGTGGTACACAAACAGGGATGTTATGTGCCCCTTCAGCAAGCGTACCATGGCCCAGGCCAATGCTCAGACTCCCCATCCTAGTCAGAACCACCTACTAGCATCACTGTCATGTTCCCCACTGCAAGGCAGTATTGACCTTAAACCTCCTCTATCCTCACAGGTGCTGCTCTGCAGACAGCCCATCCAAGGCCAGTCAGTCTCAATGACAGCATGCCCTAGAGAGGATAATGATGAGATGCTTGAAAAGGCAGGAGGCTAAAGCATACACAGAGTGGACCAGATGGCATCTGTGGGAATCCACACAGCCCCCTGATGATAACTTCTGAATGAAGATACTACTGCACTTACTTGCATAGTAAAACCAGCTGATCATGTGATTGGCTGATTTTACTATGCAACCAAGCATGGTAGTATTTTCATTCAGGAGAAGGAGGCCAGCTATGGACTGAGGAGGGTGGGCTGTGTCAGTCACCTTCTTCCATTCTTCCATGCAGCTGGCTTTTGATGTAATGGCAGTTGGGAGCTGCTATGAGGGCCCTATTCCTGAGTTCTTCTACACAGAGTGAAGCAGTAATGAAAGTCAGGGACGGCCATGTTGTGCCCACCGCCTGTTTACTTAACTTTTAGCAGAATATGGGTGCTGCTGTGGAGGAGGAGGGGGATCTAAATGCTAATGGGGGGGGATGAGAGCTTCAATATTGAAACAATCTAGGCCAGGTAGGGAGCTGTTTCCTTTCTTTCTTTTTTCGACAGTTTCCCGAATAGGGATGAATAGTGGTGGGGAGCTGTTTCTTGCCCTTTTTTAAACTGAATACTGAATATTCGGCCAAATAATGAATACTTGATACACGAATACAGAATATTTGACTGAATATTGAGAAAAAGTTATTTGCAAAGCCCTGGGGCTGGATTTTCCAAAGACTGTGAATGCTGCAAGCCCCAGGTGTGCAGTGTATATGGCATGCGGCATTCACCCGCCGGCAATCTGGATTTTCTTTCCTATGTGGCAATTGCTGCAAGCTAGTCCAAGTCTTTGTGATCTTGCTTGCTGCTCTCCTGAAGATCTTCTTCATGGAGCATGTGCCAGTTATGTGGCACAACAAGGGGTGCCACCAGAAATTCCTGGGACCGGGACACACCTTTAGGACTGGGGCCCCCCTTAGCCTCACATCCCCTGTAACAGGTCCCCCTATGAGCCCCCTTTGGGTCCCCCAGAGCCACTGGGCCCGGGACAGTTTGACCCCCCGTCCCCCACTGTCTGCTCCCCTTGACTCAAGCTGCCGAAAATCATAGAAACTGTCGCAACTACATCCAAGATTGTAAAATCAGGTGCAGTTGTAGTGAAGGTGTTTACCGCACTGCCAAAACCTAAGTGTGGTGGCACAGGGCTGGAGGCAAGCCCGGCACCAACTTTTGAAAATTCAGCCCCTGGTCCTTACCTTCCTCTGCAATGGCAACTCGAAAGTGTGACTGGGCATAGTGTATGGACATGGCTTTGACAACAGTGTCACAACGTCTCACTGTTTCACAAAAGCTCATGAAATTCAACTTTAATTACTGATGTTATTTTGGCATTTTTGGCTGCTTATAACCTGGTCAGCTTTTGAGCAGGAGATTAGAGAGTTGACACACACATACCCCTTTTTTCCATATTATTTTTTTCCTGGTTGGTATCTCTTCTCTCAGGGATATACCCTGTTCACAGGATATACCTTGATCAGGCTGAACCCAACCCTCATTCAGCTGGCCACCAGGTTTTTCTCCAATATTTTTTCCCCTCCCGTCTCCCTGGTGGGGGTGGTGCTTCTGTTAACCTGATACAGTCACAGCTTCCCCTGTAGCTGGAGCAAGCTTTCTGGCCCAGCTGTTGGGAGTTGCTGTGATGGTGGAATCCACTGACAACCCTCCCCAACTGAGATGCAGTGCTGAGTGGCAACTGTCTCGGCCATGGCCAACTTACTAACATGACTTCCCAGGCTTGCTTCCAAACCCAGGTTGTCAGCATGGCAGCCTGATACTCTGCTGCTGGGCAATGGAGGTGGCCTCAAACCCTAATATTTATGATCAAAGAGCCTAAAAGAATTGATGATATTCTATTCTCTAGTTTTAAAGTTAAAGACTTCAAATTCTTCAATTTACATAATTGCAAAATATAATTTTAAAACTTTCCAAAAGGTTGGAGGCTTATGACTCTGTCTTCTTTAAAGACAGAGACCTGAAGCTTAATGCACACCTGTATACACATTTGTAATGTCAGCATTCCAACTTTAGTACAATTTGGACAAATTTGGAAATTACATAATTCAAATAAGACAGAAATAACTGAAATCACAATTTTGGCAAAATTTAATAAAATTTTTGTGGAAACATCACATCATTTCACAGAATAGAAATTGGTATTTCACTAGAATTACACTGCGAGAAGATACATTTCACCCAGCTCTACTTTTAATAGCTCCATATGAAGTCAGAACTATCCCTGTCTTAACCTGACACAAAATGCCTACCCATAAATCATCCACTAATATTTGTCCTGTGGCATGTCACCAATGAATTATGCGATGTTTTCACATTGAGCTCAGGCATCTACCAAAAGAACTTGTTTAAAATGATCATGTGTAATATAACTGTATAATTACTGGGTAGCGCTTTTTCCCATAGGAAAACCCGGTTATTTATAACGGCAAATTATTACCGGGTTTCCTTTGGATCGCGCATGTCCCAGTCACGCGCTCTTCCTTCAACTGCAAGGGTTAGAAAATCGCCCAACTGCAGTTGCTCGCAGTCATTGATGAATATTTTTTTAATAAAAAAACAAAATATCCTCTTTTCCTGTACTCACTGGCGGGGAAAACCAAACCGAAAATACTGAAGCGCACCATCTGGTTTTGGTTTCCCTGCCAGCACGCAAGAGCCAGCGGATATGCCCACCTACTGGAAACTCTTCAAAGCTCAACTGCCATTCCTGGTAAATTAGAAAAAAGCTTAGAACAGAACTTGCTCCATGACTTGCCAAAAAAGAGAATTACTGTCAGTTGACAGACCAGGGACCAGGACAGCACAAAATCCTCACTAGTCCCCTCTGCCTAAAAGCCAATCTGTTTCATGATTTTTTTTATAATTGCTGAGGCGAAAAAGCACATGCCAGCAATTATAAAAAATAAAATCGGGGTGGTGTGTGTAAAACTCGATTTTACACACACCCTTGTTATGGGATGCATTTCATAAACCCCTTGGGCTTCGCCCTCGGGGATTATGTAGCATTCCACAAATTGGGTGTGTGTAAAATCTTGTTACACACACCACCCCATATATTATTCTCTATATTATAATTTCCATTTTAACTTTAATGCTCTTTAGGTTTTTGACTATGCTGCATTATTGATTGTTTTTTATGTTGATTGCAGGCATGCTCAAGAAACATGTTGCAGCAGCTTGCTGCAGAATTGGGTTGTGGAGGCACGGCACTGTTGTGGCCTATGCCCCCACTGCCTTTTGAGGCTTGGCCCCTGTTCCCCAATGGGGTGGCATGCTGCTGCTGACACTATTTCAGCCAGCGCGCCACCAACTTGTAACGTTTTCACCGCAGCAATCAGGGGCCACCTCATCATTGCAGCATCAGCAATTCGTTGCAATGAGGGAGCAACCTGTCATTGCTGGGCAGAACGTTGCTCCTATAATATTGTTTGTGAACATGGCAGCAGCTTGATGTAGTGTTCACAAACAATATTAAAGCACCCTCACTGTCGAAGGGGTGCTCAATCCCCCTCAGCATCATGCGCCCCCTCAGAACAGTTTTGGTTTGCCGACAGGGGCCCCAACCCCGTCGGCTTTAGTCCCCTCCTTTGTTACAGTTGCCCATGGGGGAGCCCACTCCCCATCGGCATTATGTCCCCCTCCTACTTTGATTTACCAATGGGGAGCCCACCCTGTCAGCAATGGCTCCTGCCCCAAAGACACCCAGTACATTAGTGCCAAGGAGGTGCCCAACTCCTGTCTGTTGTGCTGCCCCCTCTTTGTGCTGAAGGTGCCCAATCCCCATCAGGTACAGCTGCCCCCAAAAACACTCCGTTGGCACACTGGGAGCCCACCCAGCATGCTATCACCCCTGTAAACAAAAAAAAAGTCCTGCAATGTTTTTTTTTTTTTAACCCTGAAAAAGAAACGGTCCCTCTTGGTCTCCCTGCCCCCTTCCCACAACTTGCGCCCACCCACTGTGCACACTTCCTCCCTGCAAACCCCTCACCCCATACTTACCTCCGGAGTCTGGCGTGACAATCTTCGGTGGACCGGGAACACGTCTGCACTCTTCAAAGCTGACCGCGAACTGAGGAAATGCTGGTAAGCTTTATAATGGAATAAATAGGGTTTTTTCAACTTCGATGCATAGCTCAGGCATTTTTTGGAATTTTGGTACCAAATTTTCAACATGGGGTTTTTGGGACCCCTCCTCATGAATTCTATCACTGTTTTTTTTTTTTTCAATTAATTTAACCAGGTGAGACACACTAAGCTGAAAGCTTGTTTACAGGTGCAACCTGGGAGCACAAGGAAGTTAAGTGACTTGCTCAGGGCCACACAGTATGCAAGTGGGGGCTGCGGGATTCAAACCCAGGTCTCCAGATTTGCAGCTCAGAGCCTTAAACCACTGCGCCATACTGCCTCCTTAATACTGTCATGGCATTATTCAGCCCCGAAAGGTGATTTTACGGTCACTGCGTGGAATCAGCTTTTGGGACCGATTAACAAAACAATAGTGCCACTGTTCATGAGGTGGGCTCTCAAAAAGCCTATGTTGCAAATTTGGTGAAAAAAAAATACCCGAAATGACTGTTTTACGAGCGTGCATTGCTCAGTTCCTACGCATGCTCGTAACTTTGCGAATTTGCAATATTTTCACACCAGATTTTCAACATTGCCATTTTTTCACACCTCCTTGTGAACAGTATAGCTTTCATTTTTCATATCTTGTCCGAAATGAGTTTTTGCACTTCCACCACACACTGGCGCGGTCGCTGTGGGAAATCAGTGTTCAGGACATATTAAGAAAATTACAGCAACACTGTTCATGAGCAGAGGTTCTAAAATGCCTATGTTGAAAATTTGGTGACAATACTCCATAAAATGACTGTGTTACGAGCGTGTGTTGAGCAGTTTTCACACACGCTTGTACCTTTGCAACTTTGCAATATTTTCACTCCAGATTTTCAAGATTGCCATTTTTCCACACCTCCTTATGAACAGTGCAGCTATCATTTTTCACACCCTGGCCAAAATGTATTTTCACTCTCCGGTACACAATAGCACGGTCGCTGTGGGAAATCAGTGTTCGGGACACATTAAGAAAATCACACTGACACTGTTCATGAGCAGAGGTCCTAAAATGCCTATGTTGAAAATTTTGTGATGAAACTCCATAAAATGACTGTGTTATGAGTGTGCATTGTGCAGTTTCCATGCACCTTTGTAAGTTCGCAAATTAGTAATATTTTCATGCCACATTTTCAACACTGCCATTTTTTCACACCTCCTTATGAACAGTACAGTTGTCATTTTTCACATCCTGGCTGAAATGTGTTTTCATGCTCCCGGTGCAGAATACCGCAGTCGGTGTTGGAAATCAGTGTTTGGGACAGATTAGGATTGAGCGAGTGAGAGAGGGGGGAGTGACCGAGCTCAACTGAGCTCTGTTAGGACTGCTGCAGATTTCTTTGTGGGCAGGAAAAGGCACCAATGCAGGCAGGAACCCAGTACAAAAGGGCAGCCTGCAGCCTTGGGAGACACAGAACAAGTGAGTGAGGGAGGGGGAGGCAGTGAGTGAGCTTAACGGAGCTCTGTTGGGACTGCTGCGGATTTCTTTGTGGGCAGAAAAAGGCAGCAAAACATGCAGGGGCCCAGTACAAAAGGGCAGCCTGCAGCCTTGGGAGAAACAGAATGAGCTAGTGAGAGAGGGGAAGTGAGCGAGCTCAACGGAGCTCTATCATGACTGCTGTGGATTTCTTTGTGGGCAGAAAAAGATGGCAACGCAGGCAGAAGCCCAGTACAAAATGCCAGCCTGCAGCTCCAGCAGAAACAGAATGAGTGAGTGAGAGAGGGGGAGTGAGCAAGCTCAGTGGACCTCTGTCGGGACTGCTGCAGATTTCTTTGTGGGCACAAAAAGCCATCAACAGAGGCAGGAGCCAAATACAAAAGGGCAGCCTTCAGTGCCAGGAGAAACAGAATGATCGAGTGAGACAGGGGGAGTGAGCCACCTCAACGCAGCTCTGTCAGGACAGCTGGCGGATTTCTTTGTGGGCAGAAAAAGGTGCCAATGCAGGCAGGAGCCCAGTATGAAAGAGCAGCCTGCGGTACCGGGAGAAACAGAACAAGTGAGCTCAACTGACCAGTGCAATCAACATTAGACATTGACAAATGCTTGTTTTTAGTGTCTTAAATGCATCTGATTGTCAATGCCTGATATTACAGCTGCTGCCTTGGTAAAATCACAGCCTACTGTCAAGGACAGTAATGTCACACATACAGTGACACAGTAGCATAATACAGTAATTTAATGTTGGAAGGGTCTCTAGGTCAATTATGCCTGGTCCCTGCTTCCTAAGCAGGTATCAACAGGTATACTGTGCAGACATATTTGGCAGACTGGGTGGGCCAAGGGGTCCTTATCTACTGAAAATTGTTATGTTTTTATATACATATCTGTAAAGATATCCAATTCACACTGCTACTAAGGGTATCCATTGATTCACCTGTAAGGCAAATATTTGTCTAAAATTACACTGAAGGCATTAGTGTCCTAATCTCCACTGTCTTCAATGGCAAGCTATCCCATAGGTTCATACCTCCCGTGAAACAAGGAAAAATTATCTCCTAATGTTACCTCTCACTTTAACACCCTTGAGCTTTACGATGTGTCCCTATGTCC
Source organism: Neoceratodus forsteri (assembly GCA_016271365.2). Taxonomy (NCBI): domain Eukaryota; kingdom Metazoa; phylum Chordata; order Ceratodontiformes; family Ceratodontidae; genus Neoceratodus; species Neoceratodus forsteri. The sequence goes on along the minus strand of CM057456.1, from coordinate 172,239,054 downwards.
TAAAGGAGCACACCAGATCAATAATTTCCATCTCTTCAAACCTACTGATACCTTTCGTTATGGTGAAAGACTGAGATCATGTCCCCCTTGTTTTCTCCCGGGTGAACACAGAAGGGCCTCCAGTTTCTTCTCAGAGCTTTCCTCCTCCACACCCCTGATCATTTTGGTGACTGTTCATGACACTTTAACAACTGCCTCAGTATCTATTAATAATTGACTGCTCTGAACTTCACAAAGTACTCAAGGTTGGGGCTGACCAGGACCTTATAAAGTAGTAAAATTAATTTCCCTGCTCTGTGGGTCAACCAGATTTTAATGCACCCCAACATTCTTCCATCCTTCTTGATAGTAGTCATACACTGCTTAACATGCGTTAGCTCCTCCTTTAACAGGTGTGCACCAGCCACAACTGAACTGTTCTGCTGCTTGGCATTACAACCTGAGAAAAAAATAAAACAAAAACAAAAAGACACAAGAAAGCAGTGCACACACTTCAGAATGCAGAAAATAAGTTATTTATTTATTTATTTAGTTGAGTTTTGGTAACCGGATAAGACCACTGAGACAATTACAATCCCTTTTTCAGGGTCGACCCAGGGTACAATGAAGCAAATACAGGTTGTACAGAGATTCAGTGAAGTATAGCAGAAGACAATGACAGTAGCAACAATAGTGTGAGGCTAGACATTGTAACAGTGGCTACAGACCTACAGGTTCTATATACATCAAACGTAGGCTATATAAAGGTAGTTTGTAATCTCTGCCACACTAGGGAATTGAGAGCTGGTAAGGTTGACAGGCTGGGGTGGGGAGGAGAGGGAGCGGAGGGAATGGAGTGGGGGGAGAGGTGGAGGTCAGTGAGATAGGCAAGGCAGGGGGGCTTCATTGGAAGCAAGAGCAGGAGGAGAAGGAGGCTACAAGGAAGGCAAACAGATTGGACTTGAAGAGAGGAAGAGATGGACTGGTTAGAATGTGAGGAGGGAGGGAGTTCCAGTCAGAAACAGCAGCAAAAGAGAATGCCCTCCTGGTGAGGGAGAGATGAAGATTGGGGAGGACAATTAGTGGAAGGGAAGATCAGAAGAGGGAGCGAGGTGCTTGCCTTGGGCATATTAGCTCTCTAAGGCAGGGGGCAATAAAGAGGTGGACAAGTTTAAACATGAGACACATGGAGAGGTATTTCAATTTAGCTTCATACAGTAACCATCCTAGAGAGGAGAGAACATCACAGTGATGAGCTTGGGAGTTAACCCCCAAGGCAAACCTACCAACCCTATGGTAGGCCTGGGAGAGGAGTGAGAGAGATGAGATATTAGCAGAGAGTAGCAGGGAGGCTCCTTAGGTTAGGAGAGGTGTAAGGGAAGAAGAGGCAATTCTTAGGCAGGAAGCAGAGGTGAGATACGGATGAATCCAATAGAGCAGGCCAAGCTTCTGATTAATGGTTTTAACTATGTTGGAGATGTGAATATTGAAGGAGAGCGAAAGGTCCAGGGTGAAGCCGAAGTATCTGAAGGCAGGCACGGTCTCCAAGGTATCTCCCACGGATGATATAATGTTGAGGGTAGGAGGGGCATGCTTGAGGGTGGAACAATGAGAGAAGAGCATACACTTCATTGTCCTGGTATTGAGAATGAGCTATTTCTGGAAGAACCAGTCCTCAAGGGAGGTGAAGGCCATGGCAAGTTCACGATTGATTTGGTCAAGGTCTGGTGAGGATCGGTAGATTATTGCATCATCTGCATAAAGATGTTCCGAGGCACCATCACAGGAGCTGGGGAGATCATTAATGAAGAGTGAGAACAATAATGGCCACAAAATGGATCCCTGAGGCATGCCATGGTCTATTGGTCTAATTTCTGAGAGGGAGCTGGCCCATTTAACTCTTTGGGAGTGATAGGACAGGTAACGTGTTACCCAGTTTAGGGCATTGTTATCCAGACCTGTGGCATGTAGTTGGTGGAGCAGGAGACCATGGTTTAGCAGGTTGAAAGCTTTAGTGAGGTCGATGGAGATGGCACCTATGGTGCAACCCTTATCCATGGCATGAAATATATCTGTTGTCACTTTTATTAGGGCCATTAGGGTGCTATGTTTCCTTCTGAAACCATGTTGATGGGGGAATAGCAGGTTGTGGTATTCTAGGTAGTCCTGAAGGTGGTTATATAGTATGCTCTCCTGAATCATTGCCAGATGACAGAGGATGGAAATGCATCTTTAGTTTTCGACAACAGAGCTGGACCCCCCCCCATGCACGGTGACTACCACTGGCACCTTCCATTTATCGGGTACCGAGTTGGAGATGAATGACCAATTGAAAAGGTCTCTAACTGGGTGAGCAAGGGCTGTGGCACCCAGCTTAAGAAATTTAGCCTCTAGGGAGTCATGCCCAGCTGAGCTCTCTGGATCTAGTTGTGAGAAAAGTTTTTGAACCTCTTTGAGAGTGGCAAGTTTTAGATGGAACTCGGGCTGGTCCACCGGGGTAGTTATGGAATGCATGGCAGAGCTTGGAGAGGATGGGTGCTGGAAGAGCGCAATATATTTGTGCAGATCTGTAAAAAATTCATTGAAGCAGAAGGCTATGGAGGTAGAATCAGTTAGGTTGGTGCCATTGGCACAGACTGAGCTCGGGGTGGAAACAGATTTCTCTTTCAATAGGGAGTTGACTTGCTACCAGAACTTCTTTGGGTTGCAGAGGCAGTAAGTAAGTAGGGAGAGAGGAAAAAAATAAACAAACAGAGAAAGAGTAAGTATTCCAAAACAAAAGTTAGGGGCCAGAAAAAGACATGATGAGAGTGGTGCAGTGCAGTGGCTGTGGAGCAGCAGTTTTTCGGGAGACACTCTGGAGGATGCAGTGTTGTCCCATCTGCAGGCACCTCTCTGGGCTGAGGGAGGAGGTTGCTCATCTCCTGGCTGAGTTGGCCAGGATTTGTGGAACCTCCTCTCCCACCCATGGCCCACCAGGGTCACTGCAGCTGCTTCAGAGGTTGCCAAGAAAGAGAAGCGGTTGGACCACAGTGAGCTCAGGGAGGGTGAGGGTGGTGGAACAGAGACACATCCCTCCAGTTGTATCTCGCCACAATTTCTATGCCATTCTGGAAAAGTGTGGTTCCTCTATGGAGGCACCCACAGTGGAGACCAAGGAAGATGCTGGGAACCTCCGCAAAGGAGACCCACAGGAGGGTGGCATGGGACCACACAGGGGAAGGAAATAACTGCTGGTGGGGAACTCCATTGTTAGGAAGGTAGAACTGGGGGAGGAAGGGGAGAGGGAGGTAAGGTGCCTGCCTGGCGCCATGGCTTGGAAGGACCGGGAGTGAATCCTCAGGATCGCAGGAGCAGCTGCACAGGGGAGGAAGCTGGATGTCATTTTCCAGCTAGGGACAAATGACCTGGCTATGAAAGGGATTTAAGCAGTGCAAGAAGCATTTGTGGAGATGGGGAGGGGCCTTAGACAAATAGCACACACGGTAACCAATCAATCAATCAATCAATCAAAATCTTTATTTATTCAGGCGAACATCATTGAGCATAGCTCATTTACAAGATGGACCTGATTGGTCAGAAACAACATAATGGGTATAAATTCACATATATACAAATACAGATTGAGTACAGTAACAAAGACTTTAAAATGAACAGATACAATAATATACACATATATACAAGGCAGTTAACCAGTGATATTGGGCACCAAAGCAAAAGGAGAAAAAAAAGGTAAGGCATTGGGGTTTAGGAGAAAAATTGTAACGATGTTAATGGATGAATGCCTAAACAGATAAGGGAGGGGAATCTAATGGGGCAGGGTGAAAAAGGGGTCTGAAGGGACTAGGACTTGTGGAAGCAGTTGCATATCTCTGGAAAGACTTAGGTACAGCTTTTGAAGGAGGCTATGGAATGAAAGTGTTCAGCTTCAGGGTCTTTTGCAGAGAATTCCAGATGAGTGCTAGAAAGTAGTTGATTGCAGCCTTCCATGCCGGGTACTGGCCTTTGTAAATTCAATGTGATGAGGCTATTGCTTCTAGGGCATATGGCCTTGGGGTAACAAGAGAGAAGCAATCTGAGATGTAGGATGGTAGTTTATTTGTCAGAGCTTTGTAGATCCATAGAGCAGCATTTTTGTTCCTTCTGTGATGTAGGGATGTCCAGCCAACTGCAGCATAGAGAGAACAGTGGTGGGTGCTGAAGGAAGGTCAGTGATGAATCTTAGAGCTCTGTAGTTACAAGGTATCCAGTTTATTTAAGTAGGACAGGGAGCAGTGGCCATAGGAAGTCTGCATAGTCGAGGAGGATAGAAATGAAGCTCGGATTAGTCTCTGCTTAGATTCTCTGTTTAGAAAATGTTTGATCCTGAAGAAAAGGCCAAGTCTTTGTCTGAGTTTTTTCAGGAGCTCTTCAATATGCTGGGTGAAATTAAGCCTGTTATCAATCCAAACCCCAGATATTTGAATTTGTCTACATACTCAAGGCTCTTCCAAGGATGGTAGAAAGTTGGAAGAATGTTCGTGAGAGTGGAGAAAAAGTATTGGTGGAGAGGAACATAGCTTTAGTCTTCTTGGCATTTAATAGAAGCTTCTTTCAAGTAATTTGTGTTGCAACAGGAGAATTCAGATTGTAGTAGATCATATGCCTTTGTTGGTGATGGATTACATAAAGGACAGTATCATCTGCAAAAAGGTGAACATTAGATTTTGTGAGGCTTGAATCAATGTTGTTGATGTAGATGGCAAAGAGGATAGGCCCAGGATGGAACCTTGAGGAACTCCTCTCAAGAGTGGTTTTGAGGAAGAAAGGTTGCTTCACTTTTTACCTGCTGTAATCTACCAGAGAGGTAGCATCTGAACCATTTAAGAGAGATTGGGTCAAGGCCTGGGAATGCAGTGAGGAGGGTCATGATCATGATCCACAGTATCGAAGGCTTTACTTAGTCCAGAAATACAGCACAGATATTATTTTTATCTAGTTCAGACTGCCAGTCATTTGTAACTTTTGCTAAGGCAGAAATGGTGCTGTGCATGGCTCTAAGCAGATTGAGCAGGATTAAGGAGGTTGTTAGCATTGAGGTAGTCATTTAGTTGGATGCTTACCAGTTTTTCTAACATTTTGGACAGCACTGGTAAGATGTAAATAGGCCTATAGTTGTTGAGATCCATGGGGTCCCCTGCTTTAAGGAGGGAAAACACTTGTGCTGTCTTCCACAAAGAAGGAATAGAACCAGTAGATAAGTACAAGTTGAAGAGGTGAGCTGGGGGGGCTGCAATGTCATGCAATGCAATTTTTAGAAAGAAGGGGTCCAGAGAGTCTGCACCAGCGCTTTTAGTGGTATCCAGATGGAGCAATAGGTCTTCTACTTGTTTTAATAATATTGGCTTCAAAGAAAATGTAGAGGCAGCCTTCTGAACTTCAGTAGAATGGAGAGTAAGTTGTGAACGCAGTAGATTTGCTGGAGAGGAGTCAAAAGTTAGGCCTGCTGTAGTAAAGTGATTGTTGAAAGCATCTAAAACTCATACTTGTCAGTGATAACCACATTATTGAGGTTCACTTGGGATGGTAAAGAGGTGCTCAGAGTCTTGCCCTAGGAGTCCCTTGATAGTGCCCCAGAATCTGGCTGGGTTATGGTAGGAGGCATCCAGCTCTGCTGTATAGAAGGCAGCCTTGGCATCTCTCACTTTTTTTGCAGCTGTTTCTGGCTTTTCTGAATTGTAACCAGTCGTTTGGATCTTTGGTCTCTCTTGCCCTTTTCCAGAGCTTGTCTCTAGCAAGCAGTGCAGATTTAAGGTCAGCAGAGAACCAGGGACAAGATTTGCTTATTCTGACACTGGTGACTGGTGCATGTATTGAGGGCCCCTAAGATTATATCATTTAGCACCCTGCAGTGCTAATTCCACAGAAGCTGTGAGGTAGAATTCTTTACAGCGTTTAGAGTGACACAGATCTTGGAGATATTCTGCAATATTAAAGTTCTTTTTGACCTTCTTGGGAGGAATTTTGCAGGGTTAGATGGTTGACTGAAGATCTTATACCAGCTATGAGGCAGTGATCACTTATATCACTGAACAGCACTCCAGCTGTGAATACAGAAGGGCTTATTAACCAACATAACATCAAGTAAGGTGCTATTACTTTTGTTTTTGGGTTAATCCTTGTCGGTTCATTTATTAGTTGAGTGAAACCATGTGAGTCACAGAAAGATACTAGGGGTGCAGAAACATTGGATAGCCAGTTAAAGTTCAGATCACCTAGAATAATGGTATCCTCAGGACCCAGTTTAGTTACATTCCCCAGATGGGTAAGGAGTTTAAGACCGGCAGAGGGGGGCCTGTAGCAGCCAACCAGTTGAAAAGCTGTCATGTTGGGAAGGGATATTTTAAGGGCTAGGCATTTGAATTCTTTAGGCTGAGATGAAATATTAAGGCAAGAAGCAGAGATATTTGACTTAACATAATGGCCTACCCACCACCCTGGATGGACGGTCTGATCTGAATAGCTGGTAATGAGGTAGACTTATTTCCTGTCATTTGTTGCTGGTTTAGCCATGTCTCAGAGATTACTAGAAAGTCTGGCAGGGTGTGGGCAACCCAGGCCTGTATTAGTGAGAACTTTTTAAAGGCTGCATACATTGATGTAGGAAACTTAGGCCTTTCATGGAGACTAGATCTGCTGGTGAGGTGAAGCCTTTCTGGGGACCAGGATTGATTTCAACAGTGCCAGCACAGATAAGCAGAAAGAATATTAGTTTAGTGAGTGCTTCAAGTGATAGGAGGAAGGAACAGACAGAGGGCTTTCTCTTTTTACTCAGGGTACAGTATTCAGAGAATGCCGGGCCTGTCTTATGGCTTGATATTTTGTCATAAAGTACCAGCTTAATGGGCAGAAATAGGGGGGCACTGAAGGGCCAAGAATGGAGCATGGGGTATAGGAAGTACAAAACTGGTTGTGAGCCTTTTTGTGGGATACCCCAAGGATTTTGGTACAGCAGCGGTAAGGTATAAGTGAGGAAATGAAGGACATCCACTAGGGTTGCATGAGGGAGGCCAGACTGACTAGCCGCCTTAATCACTAGGTCATGGGCTGGTGCGGCATCATCATCAAGGTGTGACATAGGCGAGAGGCAGAGGAGCAATAGCAGGAGCAACAACATGGTGTTTGGTACCTAGGGTTAGGAGTACTAGAGGCAGTAGGAGGAGTGGTGCTAGGTTATTGGCTAGGAGGTGAACTAAGGGTGGAGATATGAGATTTGGCGGGAAGGTGTGTATAAAAGAAACACCCAGGAGGGGAGGGGCGGGCAAAATTTTGCGGCTTTCCCATACCTTGCTGGCTGTCTCTCCCGGCCTCCTGGTTCTTTTTGGCTCTGAGCCCGCCCGCCTGCTGGTGGCTCAGAGCCCCGCGCTGCTGTGGGTGCTCGAGGGCAGGGTCGGCTAAAGTGGAGGAGACAGAGGAGAGGACAGTCAGAAGTACAGTTGCAGTAATCAAATGATTCTGCAACTAGGTTCTAAAAATTTTGCACAACAAAGACTGGGGGGACGGCGCCTTGGCGTCTGGCCCAACAGAAATCCACCAAAGGACTGTATCACTTAGGCATTTACAAGAAAACAACATATAACCTAGACTTTTAAACAATTTTGTAAAACAGCTCTTTTGGGCAAAATTCAAGTAAAACCCACTAATCCCAGTCAGTTTTCAGAAGTGCAAGCTAGAGCAGATGTCAATGGAGAAGGAGGACCAATCGGAAGCAAGGCTGAGGTAGCGCGCGCCTCCCGATTGGTCGCGGCTTTCCCGTACCTTGCTGGCTGTCTCTCCCGGCCTCCTGGTTCTTTTTTCGGCCTCGCGGCCTCGTGGCCTCGCGGTCGCCGCCTGCCCGCTGGCAGCTCGGAGCCCCTGTGCTTGCTGGGTGCTCGAGGGCAGGGTCAGCTAAAGTGGAGGAGACAGAGGAGAGGACAGTCAGGAAAGAAGGTAACTTTCTTGGAGGTGCTGCTTCTCTATGGCACGGGTGAGGCTAAGGTGCTTTATACCATGGGATTCAATCAGTGGTTGAAAAACTGGGGCAGAGCTCAAGGATCTGGCTTAATTGCAGACTGGGGGTCCACCTGGAGGTATGCAGGCCTATACTGGCATGATGGTATGCATCTGTCAAGGAAGGTAACCAGGATCCTAGGTGATAGGTTTAAATTCTTCATTGGCAAACATCTAAACTAGCCAAGGGGGGAGGCACTGGAAAGGAGCAGGGAAATCTTAGGCCCCAGGCAAAAAATCAGGGTACTAAGTGAGGTAGACACCAACATAGAGATGTCAATAGGGAGAGGTGCAGGGGTAAATGGAGAAAGTGACAATGCAATAAGGATAGGGATGGGCAAAAAGGGGTAAGACCATCAAGAAATGGAGGGTGATGAGTGCCAATGCCCATAGTCTGGGCAACAAGCTCCCTGAACTGGTGGCCTTGATGGAAGAGGATGCCTGGATATTGTAGCAGTCACAGAAACATGGTACACAGAGGAACCATGACTGGGATGTTAACATACCAGGTACACAACCTACAGGAGAGACAGGAAGGGCAGAAGAGGGGGGAATAGCTCTCTATGTAAGGGAAGGGATAAAAGTAACTGAACAAAAGAGTAAACAGGGAGGAGAGGAGGCACTGTGGGTCACTTTAGAGACTGGAAATGGCACCACAATCCACACAGGGGTTGTATACAGAACCCCATGTCAGGGGGAGGAAATGGACCAGGATATGATAGAAGGTATACTTAAGATGGTAGAAAAAGGGGAGATACTGTTGATGGGGGACCTTAATATGCCAGATGTTAACTGGAGCACCTTTGCTGCAGCCACTTCCAAAAGCAGAGCCATTCTTGATGCCCTTCAGGTGGCATGCCTCAGACAGCTAGTTTTGGAACCTATTTGTGAGGGAGCAATCTTAGACTTCGTACTCTCAAATGGGGACAGTGAGAGGATCTCAGATCTAGAAGTGGGTAGCCATTTGGAAACAAGAAACAAGTGACCACCAAACAGTGTGGTTCACGAAAAACTCAGCTACAGAGTCAAGCCATACAAAAGTGAGGGTTCTGGACTTCAGGAGGGCTGACTTTGACAAGGTGGGAGAGTGCCTTAGAGAAGCACTAGCAAACAGGCTAGAAGGAGGGGTGGAGCAACAATGGGGAAATATCAAAATTGTCATCACAGAGGCAAAAAGCCTTTGTGTGAAGCAAATAAATAAATCAAAATGAAAGAAAAAGCCACTATGGTTCTCAAAAGAAGTGGCGGTGAAGGTTAGGGAGAAAAAGATAGCATTTAGGAAGTATAAGGAAACACGGAAGGAGCAGGACAGAGAACTGTACCAGTTAAGGCAGAAGGAAGCAGGGAGGGTAGTCAGAATAGCAAAGGCCCAAACTAAGGAAAAGATAGCCAACTCGGTTAAGAAGGGGGATAAAACCTTTTATAGGTATATCAGGGAATGTAGAAAGACAAAGGGAAGGATAGTGAGGCTGAATACAATGGATGGTGGGTGGGCAGAGAGGGACAGTGAAAAAGCAGGGATACTGAATGAATACTTTTGTTCAGTCTTCACAAAAGAGGAAGTGGGGGAGGTGCCTAATCCAATTAACAGAAGCACTCTGGGGAGGGGGGGTTGATCCCATTCCTTTCACAGAAGAAAGGGTTCAGAAAGAACTCCTAAAACTGAAGGTGGATAAAGCAATGGGACCAGATGGAATTCACCCCCAGAATTCTTAAAGAATTAAGCAGAGAACTAGTGACACCACTGACTACCCTTTTTAACAAATCATGGGAATATGGTGTGGTACCTGAGGACTGGAAGAAGGCTGATGTGATTCCCCTTCACAAAAGTGGGACCAAGACTTAGGCAGGAAACTACAGACCTGTCAATTTGACCTCTGTGGTAGAGAAAGTGATGGAATCACTTCTGAAGAAAAGAATTGTTGAGTACCTAGAGGCCAGTGGGGCACAGGATCCAAGGTAGCATGGGTTCTCAGTGAGAAGGTCATGTCAGATGAATCTAATTGATTTCTTTGACTGGGTGACCAAAGTAGTAGACCAGGGAGGGGCTGTGGACATGGCCTACCTAGACTTTAGAAAGGCATTTGACACAGTCCCACACAAAAGATTAGTAGCCAAATTAACCAGCCTGGGAGTGGGTCCCAGGGTGATAGCCTGGGTAAAACATCAGCTAAACAATAGGACACAGAAGGTAATTGTAAATGGAGTCCACTCTAAAGAAAAAGGGGTTACTAGTGGGGTACCGCAGGGTTCAGTACTGGGTCCAGTCCTTTTTAATGTCTTTATAAGTGACATTGCAGAGGACTGGAAGGAAAAGTATGCCTCTTTACAGATGACACAAAGATCTGCAACAGGGTTGATACACAAGGAGGTGTGGAAAGGATGAGAAGGGACTTGGCAAGGTTGGAAGAATGGTTGGATTCAATGCAAAGAAGTGCAAAGTAATGCACCTGGGAAACAAAAACCCAGGGGAAGATTACACAATGAGGGGGAGGAGGTAGTAACAACAACAAAATGGAAAGAGACCTGGAGGTAATCATATCAGATTACCTTAAGGTTGGCAAGCAATGTGAGAAGGCAGTAGGGAGAGCTGGGGGGATACTGGGATGTATAGGGAGAGGCATCACCAGCAGAAAACAGGAAGTTGTTATCCCCATGTACAGACAGTTGGTGAGACCCCATCTGGAGTACTGCGTCCAGTTCTGGAGACCCCATCTCCGCAAGGATATAGACAGGATGGAGGCAGTTAATAGGAGGGCAACTCAAATGGTGCAGGGTCTGAAAGAGAAGCCATACGAGGAGAGACTAAATCAGCTTACTATGTATACCCTTATGGAAGGGGGGGGGGGAAATGATCGAAACATTTAAGTACCTCAGTGGAATCAACAAAGTCCAAGAGGGTAGAATCTTTCAGAAAAAGAGATCTGCAAGAACAAAGGGACACAATTTGGAGATAGAGGGGAGACAGTTCAGGGGCAATGTGAGGAAGTATTTTTTCATAGAGAGGGGGTGGACGCATGGAACAGCCTTCCTGAGGAGGTTGTGGGGTCTAAAACTGGGAGAATTCAAGAATGCATGGGACAGACATAAGGCAATTTTTGTGGGGGGTAGGAAGAAATAGGCTGTTGGTTAAATAGAATCTACAGCTTATCCTCTAGGTAGGGAAATGGGCAGACTAGGTGGGCCAAGCAGTCCTTATCTGCCATCAAAGTCTATGTTTCTATGCTTCTATGTTTCTATGTTCCATTTGCAGGGATTTAAAGTAGAAGCGCTTGGCCTTTTGCAGGGAATGCTTGCATTTATTCCTGAGGTGTCTATAGACTTGCCAGTCTGAGGGGAGTCCACTTATCTTGTAGTCCAGCCAAGCCTTATCATAGAGGGACATGAGTGTCCGGATCTCTTTGGAGAGCCACGGAGCCTTGACACCCTTGGACCTGCACTTTTTCAGAGGGGCATGTTGGTTAACTAAGTGTGTAAAGGTTTGAATAAAGAAGTCTAGGGCATGGTTGATATCAGAGAGTGAGTTGATGGGTCGCCAGTCCGTAATATTGATGGAGGTGATAAAGCTGCCTACGCCAAACCGAGACATGTCACGGACTGTGGATATCTTGGGGGGGGGTTAGGACAGTTGTTTCTCCACACACAGAAGGTCGGGGGAGTAATCACTTATACAGTCAGCGAGTATGCCAACTGCTCTGATCCTTAGTGGACAATTAGAGACCATCCAATACAGCAGCGTGTGTTTGCCAGACTTGGAGTAAGTTTGTAACTTAACAATCAGTAGATGCAAGATGCCAAGTATTAGCCTGGCACCCTTACCGCTTTTTGAAACTCCTCAGTGAAAATGTCTGCTTACTTTTTTTTAATGAAATCTGTTTATTAAATTTAGAATATGCTGACAAACAGATGTATCACGCTGGTCTGTCGGTGCAGCAGTGGTGTCACTGCTTGCGGTGGCAGCTACCCAGGTTTGGGAACGGGCTCAGGTGGTTGGAGGGTTGACCAGGGGGGATGGATTGAGCGGCAATTGCATGCTCTCCATCTCTGGGGAGAGGGGGCAGCATCTCCTGGTGTAGGTGCTCTCAGGTGACCACTGGAGTGCTTTACCCGGGAGCACCCAGTTGGGGCTGGGAAGTGTGAGGGTGCTGGTGAATGCACTGTGCATACCAAGCCCCGATACAAAAAAGTACAGTGAAAATTTTAGCCCTAGCCTACCTCTAACTGTCACTGCAGACCCACCCAATGACTGGGATGTGTAGGGGGCGCAGCTGGCCACTCCCTTCTCCTGCCCTGGGAATAAACCAAAGCTCCATGGGAGTGGCGAGCAGTAGAAGGCTGGGGAAGTGGCCTGGCATTATGGGGACAAAATGCATAAATAAAAAAACAGATGTATCACAGTTGTGCAATGACAGGAGATAGATTGACCTGCAAACTTGCAGTAGGTAATATGAACATATAACTCAGGGTATATCACCATAAGGGGGAAATAGCAGTTGTTAACAACATTGTGTAAGCTTACACTTAGCCCCACTTGTGGTCACAGTGGGGGTGGCCCAGTATGCATTTTAGTACATAATTTATTTGGTCAACATTCAGCCTTGAGATCCCTTTTTTTTAGACATCGCTTTATCACATCTAGGTATAATGTAACCATGCTAACTCTGCTTTTCCCCCAAAGCTAACATTATCGACATGCTAATGGACACTGAAGTAAAATGGTACAGACACAGAAATGCATCACAATATAAATTAATGTGAATCAAGTCTTTTAATACAAAAATATATTAATCTTTTGGTACTCACTTACTTCTGGTCAGTTGCCTAGGAGCACTTTAGCACAACCCAAAGGTAACATTGCTGTAGATCCTGATGCAAAGGCAGGAAAAAATATTTTATCATTAAACATGGAATACAAAAACAACATGGAGATACCTAAAGTGGCAAAAATGCCAACTAAATGCCTCTATATAAGGAACTGAAGAAGTTCCACTCCCCCTCATTATCATAGGCCAGATCTGGTTTTGTTATGAGTTTTTTAGCAGACTATACATTAACTCCCAACATCCTGGATGGTAGGGGAGATCCGTATAGTGAAGGAGCACCTAGGAGAGGTGAGACTGAGTCAGGGTCATCACATGGCTATCACTATCTTGGCAGGGCAAAGTGCCCCACTCCGCAAACATTTAATAAGTGTCACACATTAGAAACATATAACATTAGCAACAGGAGATTTACTCTTCTTGGGCCATATAGCACTCTCATGGCCATTGGTTGTGACACCACTCTAAATCCTCTCCTGCTCCACAGTTACACATTACACATATAAGATATATTAACATATCATCCATTATACTGATTCAGTCTCCTCAACATCAACCACCTCCCCAAAGTCCACCTTTGTTTTCTGCACCAGTTTACCCACTTCTTGGGGGTCAGTGAAAATATATTGCTTCCCTGCATAAATAATACAATGTTAGGCTTGATACTGGATAAAGTGAGTGACCCCAGAATCTTGAGTGCGTGGTTAATTTACTTTTTGTTTACTGATTTCACCAGGAAGAGGCTCCATTGAGCAAGCTTATTTACAAGGATGTCCTGGGAAGGGTAGCATACAGAATAAAAAGGTACAGTGGATAAAAGTATATACAATAGTATACAAAAGAACAGAGGGGCATTTGCAGTGCAGTAATTGAAAATATATATGTAATAGAATACAAAAGAATAGAAGTACAAGTGTAGTTCCATAATTGGTGACAAGTGATAGAGTCATTTAGGCTAATCTAAAGTCTATAAGACTATTCTGAATAGGAAAAAAAACCCTTAGTACAAAAATTATTAAAACAAGTGAACTAGAAGTGATAATTCAGTGAGGAGCAAGAGATGATAAATCAGTGAAGAGAAGAGAATAATACAACTTTGTACTATTTATTTATTTATTGTATTTATTGCATTCTTGGATTAAAGACCTTTGAGCTAGATAACTTGTTTACAAAGGTTCCACATTGTAAGGGTACAAACAGTTACAATAATAGCCATTATTCAGTGGTATAAACAGTCTGAAATGCCAATTGTTAACAGTTTTTGAGTAGACATATGACATACAAGAAGAACAAAGTAATTTACAATTGCATATGTTACCATTGTTCTAATGTAAATATCAAACAAAAAAGGTTACAGCATTATAGCAGGAAAGAGAAAACTGCCTTTGTGTGTGTGTGTGTGTGTGTGTGTGTGTGTGTGTGCAAATGTTCTGTTCTCAGAGGAGGAGTGCAAAGCATGGAGTGAGTTGTGTACTAGGGGGTTGTGAAACGTTTGGAAGAGAATCAGCCCTGCGATATGGGGTTGCCTCAGTGAGGAGGTAAAGAGGTCAGAAGGAGAAACACCCAGAGTGATTATGAATGTGAATTATGGGGGAAAAAACAAAGATCCTGTGTGGGCGGGTGAGAGGAGTAGGGATAGGAGATTTAGTGAAGAAGCCACCCAGAGGGTTTTGTTGAAATAGATAAGAGGTAAGAAATTGTTGGGGGAGCAAATAGGAATAAAGCAAAAGTGCTAGATTGAAAATTGAGTTGGAGGGTGTTAGGGTACAGGGTAGAGGAGGGGAATATAAGTGCTAGAATAGTGGAGTAGGTGGCGTTAGCCTGCTAGCAGTAGGTTTGTTTATCACAGTCACACTTACTGTGTGCAAAAAGATACACTAACAGTTCGGATTTAAAGGGGCCAATTTTTGGTTCTATGACTATTTCCGTGGTGAGAGATTTTAGCCACAAGGGGGCCCTAAACTCAAATGACCCTAGCACCTTGTGTTGTGCGATGAAATGGATATGAAAGACAGTATTGCAGGTTCCCCTAGTTTGTCTAGGGTTGATGTTGTAGCTGAGATCTTCTGTACTCTAGGGGGTGCCAAGCCAAGAGTGGATTTTATTGCTAGCAGACAGACCTGGTATTTGATCATATTGTCCAGGTTTAGCCATAATGTGCTTGAGTAAAGTTCACAAGTCTGAGTTAAGCAGTGTGCTCCCAAAACAAGCCTGCAGGCTTTGTTTAGGGCAACCTTGACCCTCTTGAGGGCTGTGTCAGTGCTGGCCCCATAGACTACAACACCATATTCTATGACTGACATGATCAAGCTCTTTACTGCTATTTTTATTGTATTATCAGTGAGGCAGTATCTGTGTCGATAAAGTTGTCCTATTCTGGCACTAACTTGCTTGGTAACGTGGTCTATGTGTAGACTATAAGAGAGAGAACAGTCCGGGTAGACCCTGAGGTATTTAAACTTGTTGACCATGCCAAGTAATTCTTTATTGTTATTGTTTATTTTGAGGTAGTATGATTCATGGCAGCTTTGATGTGTTGCAAACAACATCATCTTTGTTTTTGTGTAATTGAGTAGGAGTTTTGAATTGAGAAACCAATCTTCTACAGCACAAAATCTGCTTGCATCAGTTCTTCTAGGGCATCTGGTGCTGAGTGACAAGTGTAGAGTACAGCATCATCTGCAGGTAGAAGGATCTTTTGCTGGCATACATTTGGAAGATTGTTCATAAACAGGCTGAATAGCAGAGGACCTAGTACTGAGCCTTGGGGTACCCCGTGATGACATTTTGATGATCAGATAGAACATTATGTATCTTGACCTGCTATTTTCAATTGAAGAGGTACAGTAACTCTAGAACCAGTTTACTGAGTTGACCGACAGCCCAATACTCTTTGACTGAGAAGTAATTCATGATTAACCATGTTGAAGGCTTTGGTGAGGTCTATAAATGTAGCACCCACCAACAGCCCCCGATGAAGAGCTTGGTAAATATAGCCAGTGAATTCAATCAAGGCTGTGGTTGTGCTATGCGCCTTCCTGAAACTGTGTTGCTGTGGACATTGGAGGTTGTGCTTTTCTAAATAGTCCACTATCTGATCATATACTATTCTCTTGAGGGCTTTCAAAAGAGGGGGAGGATAGAAATTGGTTGGTAATTGGCAAGACTTGTTCTGTCACCATTTTTAAGTACCTTACTGACTACTGCTGCTTTCCAAATGTGGGGGAATTTTACAGTGATGAGTGAGAGATTTATAATTTTAGTTAAAGATGAGAAAAGAACATCCAGGGCTACTGCAAGGAGCCTGAGGTCCAGTGAGTCATCACTGGTTCTAGTTTTACCATGTAATTGTGATAGGTATTTTTTGGCCTCAGCTAGAGTGATTTTTTTTAAGATAGAAGGGTGGCATTGTACTGGCTGATGGGTTGGAATTTCTTCTAGGGTTGGTGCCCTGTGGGGGTTGTAGGAATTCCAGGGGAAGTACTACGCTAAGGGTAGAGAAGACCTTATTGAAGGTGTTGCCGATGTTTTTGGGGTCTTGGGTAATAACTCCATTTGTGTTGATCAATTGTGGAGGGGTTTTATTAGATTTACCTGTTATGGATTTGATGTTCTCCCAAAACCTACAGCTATCTCCCTAGGAGTTGTTTAGTTCACTATAAATGTGAGATCTCTTAGCCTGTCAGATGGCACTGGAGCACCTATTCTGTGCTGTTTTGTAATTCTGGAGGCCAGTGAGGGACCCTGTGCTCTTTGCTATGTGCCATAGAATGTCCCTTTAACTCATGAGAATGAGGAGCTGTGTCGTAATCCATGACTTGCTGTAACCTTTAGTTTTCCTCATTTTATAGGGGCACAAATGTTGCAGGACTTATTAAAAATGTGAATAAAACTCTGTAATGCAGTGTCTACATTTTTGGCATCATAAACCGCCTACCAGTCTTGTAAACTAAGATGGGTGGTGAGGTAGGCAAGCTGCCCTTTTCTTAACACTCTTGTTGATATAGTTTTAGGGGGAGTTTTGGGTGCATTGTTGGACCATGTGCAAAGGACTGGTGAATGGTCACTAACTGAGTCAGGAAGCATGGTAGTGCTGGTTATTCTTTGTAGCCAGTTAGGATCCAGTCAATAACAATGCTTGCCTGGTGTGATACTTAACCCGTGTGGGGGAGTGCACAACTTGGAAAATGCTTATGGCCAAGATGGCATCCCTGTGTGGTGCTGCTTAAGGGGATAACCAATTAATATTAAAGTTTCCTACCATTAGAACCTCAAAGTTTGTATGGAGCTTAGCTAGGTATTCAAGGGGTAATTTAAATCCATTTGCCTGACTTTTTGGGGGTATGTACATGGATACTATAGTGAGGCATTTTCACTGAGCATCAAGTTGCAGCTGAATTGCAAGAAGCTGGGAGTTTGTTCCGTTAGGTGGGGTGGGGAGAGCTCTCCCCTGGAGGGTATCCTTAACATATACAATACATCCACCACCGAGTTTACCAACTCTACCCATCCTGAAAGACATGTAGCCATCCAATTGGATTGCCAGGTCGGATGTTCTTGGTGTCAACCAGGTTTCAACTACCGATAAGACATCAGGCTTGTGTTGCATGATCCAAACCTGCAGTGCATCATATTTTGCCAAAAGGCTGCGTATATTTTTCTTTTTTATTATAAAGGTTAAGACCATTGAGAAGAGCTCATTTACAATGGTAAATGATATTGAAAGATGCAATTGTTAATTGCCCTGATTTCTTTACTGAGATAGGTTTTCTAGGACCATTGCCTGGACCGGGGTTGGAGTGGATATTTCCTGAGAGCAACAATAGCAGCCAGGCAAGCTATATGGTTTGTATTTTTAGATATTTTACCATCAGGGTCTTATTTTGGTGACGGTTTTATTTCTACTGTCTTTCACTGAGACTATGTGCATGTTCAGCTGTAACAGGGGGATGGGGTATTTGCAAATTCCTAGGCAAACTGTGCTTATAAATATACTGTTATTGACCTCAGGGATTCTGGTTCCAGTGGTAGGGAGACAGAAAGGACTACATACTGGTATTGTGATGGTTTTAACTATTCTCAGTTCTTGTGTATTTGAGTATTATCCTGATAGGGTGTCGGGGGGGTGATTGTTTAACTAAGACTATTAGTAGGCACTGGAGTATTAAAGATACTGTTTTGGGTTGGAAGGCTATCTGAAAAGCAGGGGGAATTTTTGAATAGTTTATGATCTGAAAATTATTACAGTCACGCATGGACAGAGGAGCAGGTTGTAGGGACATGTAAAGTTGGAGTTTGCCCCTGAATAGTGCAGCTGGGATCTTGCCCCTTTTGGAGTGGAGTGTGCCTTGACAGAGGGAAAGAGAGAGAGACAGACTTCAGGGCAGTGCTTCAGTTGCGGGAGAAGGATTTAAAGAGTGCTGGTGGTGGGGCTGGGTGGGTGGAAGAAAAATCAAGCTGTCAAGAACAAGAATCAAGTTGCTGAAATCTGCAGTGGCCAAGTTTTGGACTGTGGGGAGCCAAAAGCCTCATAGCAGCTGGAAATAGTAAAACAGCAGAGCAGAAGTGGCCAATGACATGGTGTTGATAAACACCCGAGCCAATGGCAGTCTTCCGGGTTTTGGCGCTGTCCAGTCAGGATCACAGCTATGAAGCCGAAGTTAGAAGGAGAGAGGAGCAGCAGTTGGTGTACCTTGCAGTGTGCTCGTGAACATGCATTGCAGCCGGTGGCTACAGTAGGTGAGCCACGGCTGCAAGCTGAAGAAGTGCACCCTGTCAGGGGCATGATGCTGTAAGGGAAGGGACAGACAATTAGGAACTTTTTATGGCCGCAGGAGCATACTAGGCAATTATACAATAGCATGACAAGTCATGGGAAGTGGGATATTTCAAAGCTATCTCACTCATATACAGTTATGTATGTTTATCATACTGTATAATTCTGCAATAAGTTATAGTTTATGCTTTTTAGTAACTGCAGGAACATGACTCTTTACAAACATTTTCCAATAGTGATTTGAAGACACCTGTACTTACTGTATTGGTGAGCTTAAGGGTATCTTGCAATTTGTTCCATGCCCTAGAAAGTCTGCTACCAATAGCTGTTTTTCCATAGAGGGAGGAGAATCATGATGTATTGAGTAGGATGTAAAAGTTACTTCTCAATGTGTAAGTAATACTGGAGCGAGCATGTAATGAGTTCTGAGATATAATGTGGCAGCTTATTAGCCAATGTTTTAAATGCCCACGTGTACACATTCAAACACTGGAAAAAGACTTCTTTCTGGAATGAGTCTAGTAACCCAGGTCAAGGAAAATAGAAAGGTTCTCTCCCTTAGAAATCTTAAGGGAGCCCACCCACTGCGCTGCCTCCAACACCCAAACCCATTTGTGCATCCCCTTCCCAGGGGGCTAGAAAATTTCTTGGGGTATTTAGGGAGTTCAGTTTTTCTGGGTGGGGGTGGGGTTATACAGTAGGCTCATAAATCCTGTGATACTGGTTCCAGTCCTAGTTCAGTACCCAACCAAGAACTAATGAAACTTTTGGGTCCTCACCCTCTGCCAGTTTCAGTAGACCAAAAGTGTGGAAGTTATCAGCATTGACCTACTTCTCCAAAATCTCCAGATGGTTTCTAATAATTTTGCCATCCTTGACTAGTCCAGTCATTGCTGCAGAGGCTTTAAGGGCTGCATTAGCTATATCCTTTGCCTCCGATACCACCACTGAGATCTTGTTTTCCAATAACAGCAGTCTATAATTAAAGTCTACTACTTTCCATTTAAAGGCTATGACTCATGTCTTCAATGACCAAATGGCTGTCAGTAGATCTGTGAGCGTGGTTTCATCTCAACTGCTGCTCACCATGCTTCTGAGTTTCTCTGAGCCTCCTGATCCTGAGGACTACTGCTGCTAGCCACCGCACACCATGGCTGATTTCTTTGGAGGAACCATGACTGATAAAATTAAAATCTACACCCATTGGTGTTGGTCAGAAGATAGAGCCCCAAAACCTGTTTACAGCAAAATAAATACCACCTGATACAAAATTAAACTTAAATTAGCTCTGAAAGGAAAGGAGCTCCAGAGAAGCACATCTGTCCGTGGTGACAGTAGCCCTCCATATACTTATTTTTAAGTAGTAAATCTAGTTTCCACCTTCATACGTCTCTTCACTGCTTTCTTACTTTTGTTATGCTTAAGTCTCTTGTCTGCAATGACTAGAGGGGTGCAAAAAAAAAAACCTTCCGCTGGCAGAATTTCCACGAAAGTCAGACTTTTGCTTCTGTGAAAGTTCAGAAATCCAATTAGTAACTTTTGCAGAAATTCTGAGGGCACCCTACAATAAATAATAAAGGAATAATGCTCTCCAGGGTGGGTGTTATGCTGGGAAAACATCCTGCCTTGGGTGGTTGGGTCTGAGGTCACAGGCCAAGGGCATTGAACACCCGAGAAGGGATGTTATCCCAGCATATCACCCACCTTGGAAAGCATTATTCCTATTATACAATAGCTCATTTTCATTTAGATTAGAAAAATAGTTAAAAAAATAGTGTTTTAATTGTATTTTGGTAGTTCTTTTGTTTTTTATTGTGGAAGGGTATTGGTTTGAAAAGTAGTGCCTTATAGTGTTTGTCCAGCTGGTGGAGCTGTTATTCTGTCTGTTGTGGCTGTCCAATAGTTGACCCCCCCGCCACATCTCAGTGCTGTCATGTTGTGTTAAACTTAAAAAAAAAAAAAAAGAAATAGAGAAAGAAAACAAGCTGGTTGGCAAGTGAGCATTACTACAAGGGGCACGTGCTGACTGATGAAAGGTACCATAGCTTAATCCCTTGCTCAGGTAATTTTCAATCAGATTGCATGTTATTTTAATGTGTATTTATTTATTTATTTATTTTAATTGAAAGTAGGAAGATAGTTAAACTACGTAGTAACTGAGGATGCAGGAAGCGAAGAGAGTGGTGTTGGTGAGGTTGGCAGTGGGGAAGAAGCAAAAGGTTTTGGTGAGGCGGGGAGCGGGGGACTGCTGTGAAGCTGATCATGAAGAAGGCTTTCTTGTTTTTTTCTTTTTCTTTTTCTTTTTTTTTAACTAACAGAAACCAACTTCGTTTCAGGGAACATGTGAGAGATCTAGTGTGAAGCTGATCAGAAATTTGGCTTTCACTGTCACTGAAGCAGGAAGCAAGGGATGGCTGCGGACTGATTTTTTTTTTTTTACTTTTCTTGCTGTCATGACTAAACTGGGAATAGAGCCTGGATGTTATGCTGAGATAACATTCTGGGTCCAGTCCCAGTCTGACCAGTCAGCAACAAGCATTCTTTCTTGCCATTGTATAGTTGTAGAACTAGCATTTTAGCAGGGCATTACAAATACAAACACATTTTGACTGAAGCCCCTGACAGAAGCCTGTGTAGTAGGCCAGAAGGTGACTCTCGATGGAATGGGGATTCGTGACTCCCTTACAATTCCAGGATAGGCCAGACGAATCTGGAAAGAGAGGCAGGAAGCTTACTCAGGGATCAAGATGCAAAATGTTTATTTACAAGGGACCAGAAGAATAACAAAATAACTGTTTCTGCAACGCTAAAGGATAATAGGATAAACAACAAAACAATACAACTGGGACCAACAATTGGTCGAACCAAGAACAGGGGATTAACCCCTTTTAATCCAAGTCCTGCATGCACTTGGCCAAGATGACCAGCAGTGGATAAACCAAGCTTTGGCTTTGTGATGAGTTGGCTGGTCAGCAGGTGGGCATTGACCCCACAAAGCACTTTTGCAAACAGGCCATAATGGGGCATCCCCCCAGATGAACAGAACACAAAGTAGAACACTGTTAGATGGACAATGAAGTACTTGTTGATCCTCTGCAGCTCTAGTCAAGAAGCTGAAGACTTCTGGTCAGCAGATGGTTCTCTGGATGATCCACAGCAATGACCGCTGGAAGGTCCCCGACACCCAGGACACATCCCAATAAGAAGATTGTTGGAGATACGATCTTTGGGCAGCCTCTATGGAGCAACACGGGGTACGTACACACTTACAGATGACCAGTAAAATAAAAAAAAGGGCATGCATGACATTAACTGTAGTCCCTCATGCTTGAGCCAGGGTGCCTCTTAAGCTGACTTACTCCTGCTTAGAAGCCACCCTTGCTCAAGCCATAATTAACACAATCTATAAGAAAACACTAGGACTCCCTAGATCTGCTCCAAATTGACTTGTAAGAGCCCAATTGGGTCAGATTTTGTTTTCTTAAAAGGCACATACAAGATTAATCAATTTTTGGCTGAAGATTATGTCAGCCCCCTCAAAGAACACAGATTGCATCTTGTCTGAAAGAAACAAACATCTATTTGACAACAAATAAAGAGGGGTGGTTAGCTAATATTTATCAATTGTTGGAGAGTTAAGGTTTATTGTGCCTAAGATATTGGGCCAAACGTTCTATTAAAATTCATGTAGCCAAAGAACAAGACCTAACAAAAATTAAACAATTTAGAGTCTCTGACTGGCTAGCTAATAATACACAGGAACATTTGCTAAAACAATATTTACTCTTAATCTATGATCCTGACCATAGACAAGCCTTAACATTATATAGGTTTGATATATTTCCCAGTAATGTGAGCGCCAGGTACCATAGACCTCAACATATCTCTGAAAATTGTCACTGTTATTTAAGGGAGATTGAATATTTTCATCACATAGTTATGAGATGCCCTTGGTACAAAGAAATAAGAAACAATTGCTTAGCTAAACATTTTGCATCATATATCATACCTTCAAAATATTTTTTGGACCTTCTTTTTGACTCAGAAAATAATCAAATATTGATGGATTTAACAATGTTTTTGGTATCTGCTAAAAAAATTAGGAAAAGAAGAAACCCCGAAGTACTGATTGAGCAAAATCCTTGATTGATCCTATTTGTTGGATATTTTGTCTTAAATATCATGATATTGGAGATTACAGCATATATTATGGAAATGTAGGTAGCCAGACCCAAACCCAGTAATAACTGTTTACACACTGCTTTTCTATTTAGAAATAGTAGAGTCTGTTAAGGCATAGAGCTTATACAGTATTTCTCCATGTCTAATGTATGAAAAATGTGCACAAGTATATATTTGCCATACTGATGTATTACAGGACTATCTTGTGTTTAATACTAATGGATTACTCTTGTCTAAAATACTTATTTGTTATACTGATGCTTTGATGGGTTGTCTGATAATTATTTTTTATGGATTGAGGTTGTTTATTTTTTTAATTGCATTTATATTATGATTGTATGTTTATATGTGTAATGACTGCTATATCAAACAATGAATTTGATTGATTGATTGATTTATTGACTTACTTCTGGATACCTTAGTAGTGGCTCTCTACAACTTATCATCATAGGACTGATGCTGGAACACTGTGGTGGAACTTCGAGGCAGGCTGATATCATTAGAGATGATTCTGCTGCAGATGGCAGATAGGCTGGGGACCTCCCTGGGACAGTGTCAGACTCTGAAAAAGCTGATCTGGGTCACAAAGGTGAAACTGGACATTTAAGTACACAAGGACACAATTTGGCACCACAGAGTCAGTAGCACGCAAACAGTTCAGTTTTGGCAAACAATTCCATTCATGAAAAGGGGGCAGTCTCTAGGGTGCACCAGGCAGGTTACAGCACAGTGGGGCTCAATACACATCCACGTCACTTTGTGGGCAACCCAGGGTGATTGGACCATTTCTCCTCCCCCTCAGAGGGTGCTGTACCTTTAAAGATGGTCATGCTCTAGCTGTCTCTGCAGCGACACCCCTTTATCATTAATATTAATAACAACCCCTGTCACAGGGTCCATGGGTCTCCCTAGCCTGGTCTCATGTCCCTCATGAATATTAATTAAGCCTCCAACCCTGTCTTATGCTTGGTCTACTGTGGGTCTGCCCTTTTAATGAATATTTATGAGGCATTGGTTCCTTGGCTCTGCTCCATGCTTATGGCATGACCTCACACAAAGGGACTTTTGCTCATGCCCCTGGTCCACTCCTCCCTAGTGCTGGGTACTCAGTCTGTTGATTTGTGGTCCTCCCACCTTCCTGTGGGGCTTCTACCTTGCAGGACACCTCTGGCAACAATGGTGCTCAGTATTTGCAAATTGGGAATATGGCCCATGTTTCCCCTGTTCTTTTCTTCCTCTCTATCTTCTTCCCAGTGCATGAGGTGCAAGTCAAACTCTTTTGGGAACATGGCCCACTCACCACCATGGCCCCAGGATGGTCCCTAATGCAGACTGGGTCTAAAAATGCAGCTGGGGAGCCACACTTCCACCCAGCTTCTTTCTAGTAGTGCTGTTCCTGGGGTTGGCAGTGGAACTGCAAGGTCTGGGGTGATGTTTCCACATGAAACTATTTTACTGCCACACACCTGGGTCTGTCAGTGAGGAGCTGTCCCTGTTACTGCAGCTGGAGACTCATGATCACATCAGGGAGCCATGCACTCCAACCTGACCCATGGATTCTGCTGTTGCTTGTCATTGTCTGGAGGGGAGCGATGCCAGAGAAGCCACAGACCCGCACTTAGGTATGTCTACCAGCCGTGCTCTCCATGTCCTCCACCCTCCTAGCTCAGTCACCAGTGAACTTCCCACTTTGGCCTCTCCCTGGTCCTTTTGTAGAGCTGGGGTGGTCCTGGCTTCTGGCCAAGGGATTGGGCACTACAAGCCCTAGAGATAGGGTGTTTTACCCATGGTCACCCCTCACTGCACTGAATAATGTGAAAAAGACAATGGATGGGGCAGGGTTGGGAACAGAGGAGGCATGGGGAGGGACACTGGCAAATGGAGCCCCAAAGAAAAAGAAATGTAAACTTTCCAGACTTGGGAATAGGGTCCCCCATTTTCTTTTTGTGGTGCCCCTTTTCCCTGGGGCATTACATTTGCCCACCCCTTAAACATACATGTCCCCATGTATAGGGGTCAATTATTATTTCGAGTGCTAAAATACAAACAACATTTTAGTATTATCAACTATTTACCGCATCTACTTGACACATTACTTTTTACGTAGTCTACTATAACATCTTTAACCTACTGAACACAATGAAACAAGAAGAGGGATGGATGGACAGACAAAACACACTTATGAGTCCTGGTAGGATGAAGCACCCCTTGCAGATTATGTGAGAAGCCTTTTTGCATCATGCATTTTCGCTAAAGTTGAACCAGCATAATATTCTACGGTGATTTGCATATATACCCTACTCGTAGACCATCCATGAAGTAGGAAGGGCAGCGCTGTAGTTTTTTGCAGGGAGCTGCAGGACTACAAAATTGAAGTGCTGAGCTGAATCTTTTATATTTTGCATACACGCCCTGTGTCTGGACCTCGTATGAGAGGTAGATGCACAGTGGACGTGTAATTTGTGTTTTTTAAAACCGATTTATTTTATTTTAAATACTTTGCTTTTGCATGGTTTACGACCCCAAATAGCACTTCCGGGGCTACTGCAGCATATATTGCTGGCCTACAGTGAGTGGGTGAGTGAAATAATATACTAAAGTAGCGAGTGGTTCAGACAGTGGGACTGGCAGTGTGTTGTCTTTTGCCACGCTGATATACTTCTTTAATTTTATTACCTTGTGTAAATAATTGGAACCCTACTCATAGACCATCCAGGAAGTAGGTAGGGCAGCACTGTAATTTTTTGCAGGGAGCTACAGGACTACAAAAACAAAGTGCTGAGCTGAATGTTTTATATTTTGCAAACACGCCTTGTGCCTGGACCTCGTATGAGAGGTAGATGCACAGAGGACGTGTAATTTGTGTTTTTTAAAACTGATTTATTTTATTTTAAATACTTTGCTTTTGAGTGGCTTATGACCCCAAATAGCACTTCCGGGGCAACTGCAGCATATATTGCTGGCCTGCAGAGAGCAGGGCGAGCGCGGGCAGGGCACGTGTCATCGCATGTGGAGACCCACGCAGAGACACGCGCATTTTGTGCGTGTCAGCTGTGTCCGCTGTGGACGACTGAGGAATTGGGGTAAATATAGATTACCAGAAACAGTACTCCAGAAGAAAAATTGAAGCCAAGGTAGGTTTGTTTTAAATAAACAGTGGCACAAGCACAAGTAATATGCATAATAAGTGAAAATAAACATGGAGAACATGATCGCATGTATTGAATATCATATGTACATTGAATGGGACTTTCAAGATGGGCTTGTCTGCAAAAAATGTACCCTTATAACAGTCCTAGAAAGAGAAATTATATCCCTGCAAAACAGAATACAAATCCAACATGATATTATTGAATTAGAAAGAGTCATTGAGTCTGCAGAAGAGGTTGCTTTGGAGGACCCTACAAATATGAAAAATATAAGTCCAAATGGTATATGTAAGCAGAGTAGGCCTCAGGGAGACCAAAATACGAATGTAACTCAGGGGGAAATCCACTGCAATTCAGATAGTGATGGAGTGTTAACACGTGATAGAGATAATTGGAATGTGGTGTAAAAAGGGATAAAAAAATGGAAGGTGTAACATAGGAAGGACATCTTCCCTGGAATTACAATATAAATTTGAAATACTAGAAGAAGGCAAATACACAGATGTGGAAACTATAAACAAAAATCAGGACTTGGGTAAGGGGGCACCCCTAGCACCTGGTGATGTACTTGTAATTGGGGACTCATTACTGAGAAATACTGATCGCATATTATGCAAGTATAGGAATGAATATACTACAGTTAGTACCCTACCAGGGGCTGGAATTGGGGATGTTAAAAAGCTATTGCCAGGACTTCTACAAAATTGCACCAAACCATCTACTGTGTTACATATAGGAACAAAGGATAGTGGGAGAATGAACAGGGTAGAAATCCAGCAGGACTTTGAGGAAGTGGGAAATTCCCTTAAAAGGAGAAGGTGTGAAGTTTATATTTCAGAAGTTCTCCCAGTCCCAAGAGCTGGCCCAACAAAGGCTAGATAAATTAGATACCTAAATGATTGGTTAAAAAGGTGGTGTTTGAGGGAGGGACATACACTAATAGAGCATTGGAAGGCATTTTCAGATTACAGACTTTACAGTAACGATGGCCTACACGTAAACAAACAGGGGACTAGAATTTTAGCCAAGGACATCCAAAGAGCAGTTCAAATGAAACCCTTACATTTAAACTAGAAACTGGGGGGTCGAGGGGTGAAGAAATGTGAAAGAAAAATTATTAAAAAATCACCGTGGGAAATAAAAAAGATTCCTCCCTGAAATGTGTAAATGTTAATGCAAGAAGCATTGTTCAGAAATTTGATGAACTGGTATACGCAATTACAGCAGACAAGATATAGAGATGCGCCATTACAGAGACTTGGTGGGATATAGAAGATCAGCGGAACTGTCAGATTTCAGGGTACCAACTGTATTGTGCAGATAGGCTGGGGATAAAAGGGGGGTGGGGTTGCCATCTATATTGCAAATGATATCATAACAGAAGAACTGGAGGTTCAGACATTAGAAGGCATTGACCAGTTATGGATAAGGGCCTCCCCTGTAAATCAAGCTAATATTACAATAGGCATAATATGTAGACCTCCTTCAACCTTACCAATTATAGATGAACAACTAATAGAAAGATTAGAAGAAATTATTATACCTGAGAACCTAATAATATTAGGTGATTTCAATCTACCAGGTATAAACTGGAAAAACTATACAGAAGGGTGGGACTGGAGCAATATGTACAACAACCAACTAGAAATTCAAATATACTTGATCTTGTATTAAGTAATATGGGAGAAGATATTAAACCATGTAAAGTAAATTCACCCTTGGGATCCAGTGACCATGACAGGGTAGAATTTACCATAGAGGGACAAGGAAATAGAACTTCTGGAGAAACTTTAATTAGAAATTATAATGATGCAAATTATAATAAAATAAGGGCGGATTTTAGAAATTGGGACTGGAAGGTTGATTTACATCAGAAAACTGTCACTATGATGTGGGACATCTTTACTAATAAACTGAAAGAGATGGTTGACAGGCATGTCCCAATAAAGAAGAAATATAATGGTTTAGGGAAGATCCCTGTCTGGATGACAAAAAATATTAAACAACTGATAAACAGGAAAAAAAAGGCCTATGATACTGCCAAAAAAAATGGCCATGAGATTAATTATAGGAAACATAAACAGTTACAAAAAAGGACAAAGAAATGCATCTCAAGAGCCAAAAGAAATTATGAATATAAATTGGCAAGTAGAGTAAAAGACAATTATAAAACATTTTATAGTTATATAAGTAGTATAAAGGGAGGACAAAAAGGGATTGGCCCACTAAAAAAAGCTGATGGTACCTTGATCCAGGAAAATGTACAAATGGCTAAGGAGTTTAATGGATATTTTTCATCAGTATATAATCCAAGTACCACTGTTACAAAGCAACACCAGAAATCAACAAGTCAGTTAATATTAGATAAAGAAGTTATTAAACATAAATTGCTTATTTTAAATTCCAGTAAATCTATGGGTCCAGATGAGATTCGTCCCAGATTGATCAAGGAACTGGCACATTTATTGGCTGAACCACTGACTCATTTATTCCAGGCCTCTTTAGATCAGGGTGAAGTTATAGAGGCATGGAGAGAGGCAAATGTTACCCCCAATTTTAAGAAAGGCACTAAACACGAGGTAGGTAATTATCGACCTATAAGCCTGACCTCTATACTAGGGAAGGTGTTAGATGGGATTGTAAAAGAATATATAGAAGCAGATTTGCAAAATAGGGGAGACATTGACATATCACAGCATGGTTTCAGGCATGGAAGATCTTGCCAGACAAATCTCTTGGGTTTTTATGAGAATGTTAGTAAAGCACTGGATGAGGGACACCCAGTGGATGTCATATTTTTGGATTTTTAAAAGGCATTTGATAAAGTGCCCCATGGAGAGCTAGTAGATTATCTAATAGAACATGGCATCCACGGTAAGATAACTCGATGGATTAGTTCCTGGCTTACTGATAGAAAACAGAAAGTGACAATAAAAGGAAGTAAATCAGGTTGGGTACAGGTGACCAGTGGTGTTCTGCAGAGATCAGTCTTGGGACCCTGTCTCTTTAATTTATATATACATTCTATGACAACTGAAAAAGATATTTGGGTAGCCAAGTTCGCTGATGATACAAGGATTGGCACCATAGTGGAAAACAGTTTAGATTCTGAGAAATTACAGAATACCTTGATCAAACTCCAAGACTGGGCAGACACTTCAGGTTTAACCTTTAATGTAGATAAATGCACAGTCATGCATTTTGGCAGAAACAATAAAAGGGCCACGTATAGGTTAAATGGTAAAATTCTTAGGGAAGTAATTGATGAGAGGGATCTGGGAGTGAGGGTTCAAAATGACCTAAAGTTTAACCAACATTGCAGCTAGGTGGTAAAAAAGGCAGGAAATATATTGAGCTGCATTAGTAGACATATTAGGTCTAGGAGGAGTGAGGTGTTATGCCACTTTATGGTTCTTTATACTGGATCAAGATTTGGGTATTGTGTTCAGTTTTGGTTTCCAGGCTACAGAAAACAGATTGTAGCATTGGAAAGGGTCCAAAAAAGGGCCACACGACTGATTGATGGGAATGAAGGTTGTGACTATCCAACTCGTTTACAAAAGTATGGACTGTACACTTTGGAGTATAGGAGGTTGCGAGGAGACATGTGTTTGGTTTATAAAGTGCTCTCTGATATTAGTCTAAGGGAATCTTTGGGGTTAAATTTAAGAGGAAAATTATATCAGACTAGAGCACATCCTCTACAATTGAAAATGGAAACGTTTGGAACTACAAGAAGAAAGCATTGGTTCAGTGTCAGAGTGGTACCGATATGGAACAAACTGCCCAAGGAAGTAGTATCCAGTTGTACTATGCAGGATTTCAAAACAAAATCAGATGAATACTTGTAAAAAAACACTGTTTTGGGATACTAATTAATTTATGGCAAGCTGCATGGACCAAATAGGTCTCCTTTGCTTTGTTATAACTTATGAACTTATGACGGCCTCAAGGTGCCTTTTGGGAGTGGTTCCTGCCTCTCCTTGTCGATCCATTCATCCATCTTGACAGAAACTGGGCAAGACTTTAGATTTTGTTGGTGTACTAACTGTTGCGTTCCATCCAATGCTTGGATCTGGTAGACAAGCAAGTCTGGGAGTGGGAGACCCAAGATGACATATGGTTTGGGCTCCCACTTAGGAGATGACTTCTCCTGAACCGTGACCTTACCCGCACTCGCTCCCCTACAAGGAAGGGCTTTTTAGGATTGTGGGCATCGTCTGACATCCTCTCATTTGCCTGGTCTGTACACACTTTTTGGCTGGCCGATGACATAGGCTCAACTTAAGGAGGGGTTCCTTTTTCCTTTTGGCAGTATGGTTTTACTGCCAGGGCCTACATTGTAATGGGTGGTGCAGACTGCATGCTCTGCCAACTGATATTGGTCACTGTGGCCCAAACTGGATCTGTTTTTTTCTCTGGTTCAGTCATGAGTGCCAAGTGAACTCCAGGGGCCTTGGGACACAAATGCTGACTGGTTTGCTCATTCAACACTACTGGGCCGTCGGGCCAGTGGTATCCCGACAATTCCTGGTGACACACAGCATTTAACAGAGAACAATTCTCCTTTTGCAAGGATGCCTTAAATCCACCATACATTTGCTGAGCTCTTCCTTTTCCTGCATTTTGATAAACAGCAAATGACTCAGGTATTTGGTCATAATATTGTATTCTTTGATGATTTTGGTGCACTGGGCTGCCACCACTTCATGGTGGAGGGCTTGTGCTGCCTGCTCCTTAATCTTCTGATCTCACTGTTGGAGACTCTTTTTGAGGTTTTTGCATTCCTTTCACAGATCGGTATTCTGCTTTGCACATTTTACAACTCGCTGTATAAGCTCTTGATACTGGGCCTCCCGTTGAGCATTCCAGTCTGGAACCTGCTGACTCACATCACAGGTAACAGCACTTGCCATGTATGCAGGCTCCTCCATTCAGGCATCATGGACTCTGGGTGGACCTTCTGAAGGTACTACAACAGCTTGGCTGCATTTCTTGTTTCTCTTCATCTCTCTCTTTGTATCCTCATATAGCTGGGGCAGAGCTCTTTTGATCTCAATGCTTCTGGCATTATTCTGCTCACATGGTCACTAAACAGGCCCCATGATACCTTCACCTGGGTGCATGGTGCTGCCCTGCACCACCCGTCACTCCATGTCTCTTTGACCTTGGCTCCTTCTTCTTCAGCACCAACGTGGATGCTGCACAACCTTAGGCTGGGCCCCTTACTTTACTTCTGTAAAGAGTGCCGCCAGCTCCAGCACTTGACATGTCACACAGACCAGCTTCTCTTGCATAACACAGTGGAGATCCCACTCCATTTCTTCTCTTGTGGGCATCTTGTTGTGGGTAGCTTCAAGGTGGAATGGGGGTTCGTGACTCCTTGACAATTCCAGGTTTGGCCAGATGAATCTGGAAGGAGAGGCAGAAAACTTACTCAGGGATCAAGAGGCAAAAGGATTGGTTACAAGGGGCAAGAAGAATAACAAAATAACTGTTTCTACAACATTAAAGGATACTAGGATAAACAACAAAACAATATGACTGGGACCAACAATTGGTCGAACCAAGAATGGGGAGGTTAACCCCTTTTAGTCCAAATCCAGTGTGCACTTGCCTGAGATGACTAATGGTGGATGAACCAAACTTGGGCTTTGCGATAAGTCAGCCGGTCAGCAGGTGGGCATTGACCCTACAAAGGGCTTTACAAACAGGCCATAATGGGGCATGTCCTAGACAAACAGAACACAGACAGGAACACTGCTAGCTGGACAATGAAGAACTTGGCAATCCTCTACGACTCTAGGCAAGAAGCTAAAGACTTCTGGTTGGCAGCTTGTTCTCTAGACGATCTGCAGCAATGACCACTGGTAGTTCCCAGGCACCCAGGGCACATTCTGACTGAAGACTGGTGGTGGTACGATCTTCGAGCAGCCACTATGGAGCAAAACGGGTACGTGCACACTTATGGACGGACAGCAAAATAAGAAAAAGGGCATGCACTACAATAACTGTGGTCCCTCATGCTTGAGCCAGGGTGACTCCTAAGCTGACTTACTTCTGGATACCTTACTAGCGGCTCTCTACAACTTACCATCACAGGACTGATGCTGGGACACTGTAGCGGAACTTTGAAACAGGCTGACATTGCTGAAGACGGTTCTGCTGCAGATGGCAAATGGGCCAGGGACCTCCCAAGGTCAGCGTCAGACTCTGAAGTAGCTGGTCCGGGTCACAAAGGTGAAGCTGAACGCTAAGTACACAAGAATGCAATTTGACACCATAGCATCAGTAGCAAGCAAACAGTTCAGTTTTGGCAAACAATTCAGTTCATGAAAAGAGTGCAGTCTCTACGATGCAACAGTCAGGTTACAGCACAGTGGGGCTCAGTATACATCCACATCACTTTGTGGGCAACTCAGGGTGATTGGACCATTTCCCCTCCCTCCCAAAAGGGTGCTGCACCTTCAAAGATGTTCTTGCTCTGGCTGTCTCTGCAGCAACATACCTTTATCATTAATATTAATAACAACCCTGGTCGCAGGGTCCATTGGGCTCCCTAGCCTGGTACCACCTCCCTTGTGAATATTAATTAAGCCTCCAACCCTGTCTAATGCAGGGTCGCCTGTGGGTCTGCCCTTTTAATAAATAGTTATGAGGCATTGGCTCCCTGGCTCTGCACTTATGGAGTGATTTCACACAAAGGGGCTTTTGGCCTGTGACCCTGGTCTGCTCCTCCCTTGTGCTGGGCACTCAGCCCATGGATTTGTGGTCCTCCCTCCTTCCCTTGGTGCTTCTACCTTGTGGAGCCCCTCTGGCAACAGTGGTGCTCAGTATTTGTAAATTGGGCATATGGCCCATGTTTCCCCTGTTCTTTTCTTTCCCCCCACTACCCTCCCCTCTCCCTAGCACCTGAGGTGCAAGTTAAATCCCTTTGGGCACATGGCCCACTCACCACCACAACCTGGTGACTATTGTTGCTGCAGAGGGGGTCTAAAAATGCATCCGGGGATCCACGCTCCCATCTGATTCTTTCTGGTGGTGCTACTGCTCCTGAAGCTGGCAGTGGAACTGCAAGGTCTGGGGCATGTGTTTCCATCTGGACCTGCTATACTGCCACACACCGGGTCCATCAGTGAGGAGCTGTCCCCACTACTGCTGCTGGAGACTCGCGGACAGCGTCGTGGAAACGTGTGCTCCAACCTGACCCACGGATTCTGCTGCTGACGGTCATTTGTCTGGAAGGGAGTGATGCTGGAGGAGCCACGGAGCCACACTCAGGTATGTCTGCCAGCTGTGCTCTCCATGTCCACACCCTCCTAGATCAGTCACCAGTTTTCTTTTTATGGTGCCCTTTTATCCTGGGGCATTACACTTGATGTGATTTTTTTGGGGAGGGGGGACTTTACTCTTATTTAATAATTTTGCTGGGTAGTAAGTTTGTGCCAGCTGGCAGCAGTACAGTGCCTGGCCACTAGTAGGTGGCACGTTGGTGACATCCCATAAAAAATAATAATTCTTCATTCACGTATCTTTATGTGGCAGTTTCTAACTCTTTACAATACATTTGTCTAAGATGCAGGATTGTTTATAGCAGTTACTCCTCCCTCATCCAGAGTCCTGAAGCAGCCTTTTGCAGTATGATCTGGGCAGTGGGCAGGACAGCAAATGTGTGCCAGCTAGCAGCATGCACAGCCCCTGGAAGTTGGCACTTTGGTGGCATCCTATAAAAATATTTACAAAAAATATTTTTTCTTTCTGTGGCAGTTTTCAAATTTAAAGTGTTAATCTTCACATTTCCCCAGGTTGATGTGGTTCCTTCCTCCTTAGTCCTGAAGCAGCCTGTGTGTTTGTTGTCCTGAGCTGTGCTATTGCAGTGTGATCTGAGCAATGGGCAGCAAGTGGGTGTGAGCTTTAGTAAGTCAATGCCTGGCCTCCGGTAATCCTTGGTGGTGGCATCCCACTGATAAATAAAACTAAAAAAAAATTGCATCCAAAAATCAAATAAAGTAAAGTCTTACTCTTCATCATTCATCACCCAAGTGGTTGAATCCTATAGCAAGCATTAGGAAATGGAGCAATAAAAAGGCCAAGAAGATGGTGACATGGGATCATGCAGTCATGTCAAAGAAAAACAAAAGTGGAGTGAGCATGGTCAAAGAACACTACCTCCGTGGGAATTACAAGTGTAGAGGAAGATGACAGTAGTGACTGAACAGTCCAAAAAGTATAACATATTACAGGAACCACTTGGAGTGGCACTGTAAGGATTACAACATGAAAAAGCATTGTAGAAAAAAGGAAAAAGAAATGAGTGTGTCAAGTAGTGACACGTGGAGGAGGAGGAGGAGAAGGAACAAAGTGATTTGGTGGAGCTGTGGTACAGAGATACAGATTATGATTATATATCTGGTAAAAGTGATAGCAGCAGCAGCAGCAGTTCTGGGGGTGGTTGAACAGGTGAAAGTTTAAATTGGGGCAACTGCTCAAAAGAAATAAAAATCCAAAAGTGGTGGTAAAACAAAAGAAAAAAGCCACAAAACAAGGGGAAACACAACACACGTGAAATTATAACAGATAAAGAACACACAGGTAAACATGGTGGCCCAGGACACATGGTAGAGGAAGAAGAACCATTCCCTGACACCAGACAACTGGTGGAGGAAGAGGAAGAGGAGGAGGAGGACAGTGATGATGTGGAAGCAGACCAAGTAGCTTACCCATTAGGAAACAGTCGAGAGTGCCAGGAGAAAAGACCAAACTGGTGACATTGGTGGTGTGGGATTTCTATAGCGTGGAAAAAGAATCATGTACACTTTTATGTAAAGACTGAGTCAGGTTAAGGAGGGCTGGTAACATCCACCATGAAAAGGTGTTTGCTGAAGTACTACAGATCTCAGTATGAGAAGGCATGCCAACACATGGTGTCAGCAGCAGCACCATGAGGCAGTGAGGCTGAAGATAATGATAATGATGACAGTCAGGGAGAGGAGAGGAGAACATTAGGAGACCAGGAGGAGACCAGGAGGAGAGGAGAGGAGAGGAGGAGACCAGAGAGAGGAGAGGAGGAGAGGAGAGAGGAGAGGAGAGGAGAGGGGAGAGGAGAGGAGAGGAGAGGAGAGGAGAGGAGAGGAGAGGAGAGGAGAGGAGACCAGACCAGGAGGAGAGGAGAGGAGAGGAGAGAGGAGAGGAGAGGAGAGGAGAGGAAGAAAGTCTTTCAAGGTAACCAGGCACTAACATCTTCCATACATCAGTTCTTTAGCCCATTGAGCCCCACATCTCCTGTTCTGAGCCATTTTAATCCCCAGATGTGGCCAAAATAAGAGCCAACTGTCACATCCAGGGGAAAAAAAAACACTTAACTCTCACTGGCCTAGTCCCTGGAAATGGGCCAAAAGTATAAAGCCAACAGATCTGAGGCAAAAAGTTAAAAAGAGCAGTTGTGAAAATGCATGCCACTGACTTGCTGCCATTCTCCTTTGTGAGCAGTGCTGGTTTTCTATCACTAATGGAACTTGCAGTGCCAAGGTATCAAGTTCCCAGTCATACCTACCTTTCCACAGTTGCTCTTCCTGATTTGTATCAGAGTGTCTAAAAGACTAATGTAGCTTATGCTGAGGACCTTGAACTATGAGCAGACTAGATAGACATAATGGCTGGTTTTGTTGTATGTTTGTATGTCATATATTCATAAAACTCTGTCACATGTCCTGAAAGCATAATTTGTTCCAGCCATTCACATCACCACTAACATGAAGACCAGTGGGCAGACTACTAATTACATGGCAGTGACTGCCGATCCGTTCATTTTTCCCTCTTTGTTTTCTCCCTTCCTCCCCCAACCCTCGGGTTAAGTGCCAGCAGCAGCAGTAGAAGTAGTCACAAGTCACTGGGGCACTGCAACCTCTACAAGCCAGCAGCTTGCTGGCTTTGACAATGACCATCATGTAGAAAACTTGTTATACTTCCTTCAACAGAAGTTTAATGAGTGGCAGACACCGCACTCATTAGCACCAGGTTTTATAGTATCAGATGATGTAAAGAACATTATAGTGTATGGCAGAACATTATTATTGATAAAATTCAATAGATACGCAACCTTGTTATGGTATCATTCTGACGTTCTCTTGCTGTTAACCACCGTAGAACAATACCATAGCATGAAAGAATGTCACTGTCTGCTAAAGTCTACAGCAGAAACGTACAGTTCTAACGAGTTATTCAATCCTCCACAGCGGTTGTGAACACAGTACCATAAAAAAAAAGTACCTTCACAGTACTACCTATGGTGGCCTCTGTATACTCAAAAATGGCATCCCTGGATCGGCAGGCATTCATTGCAGAACAGAATCAGCGCAAAGTAAAGAAAATGGCATCAGACTTAAAAATGTTTAAAAATTACCTTGCTGAGATAAATGAAGCTTGCAGTGTAATCGACACCCCTGTCTCAGAGTTCGACAACCTCCTCACAGAGTTCATCCTGAAGATGCACAAAGCACGTTTTGACCCTAGCCTATCTGACTTTCCTGTGTTGCGAAACCACATCCGAGTGTGGCAGGACTAGCAATCATTTGTTGTTTCCTTGTTTGTTTGTTTGTTTGTTTGCTATTCTG
Organism: Neoceratodus forsteri; assembly: GCA_016271365.2. Taxonomy (NCBI): domain Eukaryota; kingdom Metazoa; phylum Chordata; order Ceratodontiformes; family Ceratodontidae; genus Neoceratodus; species Neoceratodus forsteri. The sequence goes on along the minus strand of CM057456.1, from coordinate 172,202,507 downwards.
CTTAATTTTAAATTGTAGCCAGGTTGAAAACAATAACATTTTTCTTTATACAGCACAAACAGAATCGCGACTAAATCTTCATTGCAAGGTAACGTTTTTTTTTCCTAAATCGCAATGTGATGCTGCTTCCACTTCTAAGCTGTTGACCATACACTATAAAATAACAATGTATACACTCTCGAGGTTTACAGACCATGGTCACCTCTTGATGGGAATACAACGTGGTTGTTAACTGCTCCCCATGCATTATCCTCTATGTAAAGGCAGTTGATGATGGTGATGATGATGATGTTCCATGTTTTTCTCACTGTATAAATCTGGTAGTTTGGAGATTCCTAAATAAGGAAGGCACCATTGTGCAAGTGTGTCGGTCTAGCCAAAAAGGTTTGCAATCATTTTAATCATTCTGTAAAGGCACAGAAGCTGTTATGAAGATGTTACGAAACATTCAGCAGCACAGCCACCTTCCCCTCCACCACTTGAAACAGGATGTGGCAACAAGATGGAATTCCGCCTATTACATGATGGAATGGCTGCCAGAACAACAGAAGGCAATCAACAGGTGTGCTGTTGAGCATGGTTTTGGCCAGGATTGGAAAGGGAGATGTACACATCAGCTCAAATTAGTGGCACCTAATGGAGACCCTCTGTACTATGCTGAAGCCCTTTGAGGAGGCCACAAGGGTGGTAGGTGCTGATGAAGCAGGTCTAAGACAGGTACTCACCCTCAATGCCCTTAGTAACCTCTGACTTCTTCATATGACCACTCCGTATGAGGAACAGATGGATACCACTGCTCTCAATCTAGTAGAAAGGATCACATTTCTGGAATGATACCTGTAGTTCAAAATGCATACAGATGACCACTACATCCTGGCCACTCTCTTGGACCCTTAGTTCAAAGACACATTTGAAACATTCTGTAATGCACAAGAATGCAGTATGGATCAGCAGTCATATAAAGCCTGGCTTATACATCTGGTCTCTGTACATATGGCACAAAACAAGAACAAGAACACAAACAGAGCAGAACAATATTCATCATCATTTCTTGTTGCAGTTGTACTGACAGGCCAAGTGGAGGAAAGGCAAGAAGGTGGATCCCAATGTGTTTCTACCACTACTACTGAACAAGACAGGATTCACTCATTTTTGTCTCCAAGTCAACCTTCTTCTATGGCTGCTGCTGCTGTTGTACCCCCAGAAAGACAGCACTTGGGGGACAACTGTCTGACTATGGCTTGATGAAAAAGCATAGACAGTCACTATCTGACACAGTGGTGCATGAGATGCCTGCAAACAAAATGGTGCCGGATTCTCTGGATGAGACTGTGCTACTAGCAGAAGGAGATGATCCTCTATTGTACTGGTACCATAAAAGAGACCATTTGGCCCTCTTTGACACAGGTAGCTGTTGAATATCCACCTGCAAGTACATACTAAGAGAGGATTTTCAGTGCTGCAGGCAATATTGTCACCAACGGGAGAACATGCCTTTCAACCCAAAATGTAGAGATGCTTACCTTTTAAAAAATGAACCTGCCTTTTTTCCAAAGCCCACAGTTTATGGATGATGAATGTCCTACACTTCCAGTGAGCTTAAGACAGAAGAGGATGGTGAGGTGGATCGGGAGAGCTTGCTGTATGCTTTGGATTTTTTGGAACCAGTAGCATACAGCTGCACTGTTTTCATCACTCAGTCTTCTTCAGATTAATTTTTGGTGAGTTTTTTTGGCAGGACTGCGTAATTTTTGGGCAATGTTGCCCATGAAACCAATGCATACAGCACTTATCCATGGCATAACAGGAATCCTTGTCCACATGCGGCACTGTTGAATGGGCATGCAATGTTTAGAACCAGCAGCCCACACTGTGGGATGCTGCACTGTTGTCTTCACTCAGCCTTCTTGAGATTAATTTTTGGTGAGTTTTTTTGGCAGGCCCACTCAAGCCGAATAAATCATTTTTGCTGCAGTGCTGCCCATGTAACCAGTGTGTACAAAACTTATCTATGTCAGAATGGGAAGCCTTGTCCATGTGTGGCACTGTTCCAATGGGCACACAGTTTTTTAGACTAGTAGTATACGCTGTGGGATTCTGTGCTGATATTTCAAGGCATACATAGGCCTAACAATTACAACCATATTATCTGAACATTACTAATTAGTAGAGATGCAGCAAAATTCAATTTCACCAGCGAAATTATGGTGAAATTGGCAGTTCCATCTAGTAAAACATTTCACGAAATTATGGCCTTTCGGCAAAATTTCACTGGTGAAATTTCACCACCAATTTCACCTGTGCATCTGAGGTGAAAATAGGTGAAATTTGGCATTTTGCTCTGCTGGAGGTCACACGGTTGAGTCTAAACAGACAGTAAGTGAGTGGTTCATTTCCTGTGCTATACATCTTGAGGAAGCAGGCAGTATTTATACTCCCTGTGACTGCAGAGTGCACTTTTACACTTAAATTGCTTAATTTGTGCTATTTTTTTCTTACTTTTTCTTGTTTGTCTTTGTCATAGTTCATATTTTAGTACCTGGTGATTGTGTTTGTGTGTGTGTGTGTGTGTGTGTGTCTGTGTGATCCCCACCTCCCCCGGCTCTCTCTGAGTCTCTGTTTCTTTTTTGTTTGTTTGTTTGAATTGGTGGTGTTTGTGGATTGTAGATGTAATGGACAAGGGTGAAGACAGTGGGACACCCGTATGCACGTTTCAGCTAACCATCACAAATGAAATGCCACAGCAGGAGGCTTTTTGCTCTGGCAACAGCACCCAGCAGCAAACTGTGCCCCATCACCAGTAGCAGTTGGAGAGAGTGCCCCCTTCCCAGCACCAGGAGGATACTGTTCCTCCACCCAGGCAGCAGGAGACCATGTCCACTCACAAGCAGGAAGAGGAGTCGATGCCTGGGGCATTATCTGCGGCCCCCACCATGGCTCCATCATCCCTGAAGTTCTCCTGTCTGGGAATTTTTCTACTTTATAACAGTTGGTGACCCAGTGGTCACCTGCAATCTATGCGGGCAGGAAGTGCACCGAGGAAAGTGATGATCCTACTTTGGGAAAACTGGCCAGCAATGCCACATGGTCCACCACCACCAGCAGCAATGGTACCTCAAATTGTGGTAGATGGCGGCATCATCAAGTGCATCTGTGGGGAGCAGTGTGGGTGTAAGCACTGAAGGGCCTGAGCAGGAGGAGGGAGGCATACCGGGACCAGTTAAACAGCCTCACCATGCTCACCATACCAGAAAACAGCAACAGTCAGTAACATGAAGACCCCTCCAGGGCCCTCCCTGTCCAAAGCCAGCAGCACAGGCAGCCCCCACCTTGCCAGCAGTGCCAGTGACATATATGCACTTATCCACCATTCTGTCTGAAGTCTAGCATATCTGACAAGAGTTATATGATTTCAGAAAGGAATTTAGTGATGCCCGGGGGGAGATTTCTAAACTACAGTGTGATGTTGACAGAATCATACGCATCCTGTCAGAACTCTGTGGTGACCCCACAGGTACTTAATGTGGCAGCACAAATTAATTTGTCTTTTTTTGTTTTCATTTTTCTATCTTCCATTCAGTTGTTGGTATGTCCCCCCCATGAAAAGATAAAAAACAAAAACAGCTATTCTACCCTTTTTAATCTACGTCCATTCCTGAAGTCCTCTTGTTTCTTTATTTTGTATGTAAAATCATTTTACTGACTATTGCTGCTGTTTGTTTCTGTCTTATGCTCCTTATAGAGTTCATTCCCTTTTCTTGTTCTCTCTCTATTAGTTCTCCCCGCTCACTGTTGTATTACCCTTGTCCTCCTGATCCTCCAGAATTCCCGAAATGTATCCCAGAAAATGTTACAGTACATTCAGACAGAAATCGCGTGTCCGACGTGCAGTTACATGGTTCACATCCACCATCAGGACACAAATCTGCTGTTTTCTGCACTGTCTCAAATGGTTTTCAGACCTAACCGTGGTGGTGCCACTGCCTAACATGCCTCCATATATAATAGGGTCAGGTAATAAACACCAGTGGTATAACATGGAGGAAAGGGTTAATATGGTAAGCAAATTAAACAGAAAAACAGGAACACTGCAATGCAGAGACTAGATCAGAATATTAATTTCTGTGAGCAATTCAACAATGCAGTGTACCTGAATATGGACAAGCCAAGTGGTCAATGTACATGAATACTTCCAATACAAAAATAAAGCACAAAAGTGATTAAGCACCAGGAAACAGAACAGAACTACTCAGAATGAGTAACTGTTCTGATAAAGTTATACCAAAAAGGGTCAATATGGAAGAAAAATATAACAAGTAAGTAGCACACCAACAAAAATATTAAGACTTAAAAGAAATTACAGAAACTCACTCACAACTTGTGAAAAATCTGTAAAATATTAGGAACTAGCCTACTCTGCTTTTACATACACACACCACACGGTTGACCCTCCCCCACTGAACTCCCTCACAGACACAGACACAAAGAAAACTGAAAACACTGCCTCAGTTTAACTAAGTATTATCCAAAGATACCAAAACAAAAAAAAGGTTCACTAGCAGCACTAGGAACTAAATTGAGATTTTAGGAGCAATTAACTCTCACAAATCACAAATAAAGAGGTTTTTAAAGGATTTATTGGCTGTGATGCACCACACTGAACTGCTCTCTTACTCAACAGACAATATACTGTGCAGGAAACAGACTGCATGTGATATTTCAGTTATCTACCCACAATGCATTGCAATTTCATTGGCAAAATTGAAAACATTGGCGAAATTAAGGATAATGGAGAAATTTCGTCTTACACAAAAGCGAAATTGGGCAAAATTTTGCATTACTGGAAAGCCAAATCAGAGGTGAAATTACGTTTTGCCTATGCAAAAAATATTTTGCTAAGCAAAATTTGCCAATTTTATACATCTCTACTAGTTAGCCACATGTTGTTTATTACTACTAGCATTGTCCATGTTTGGTACTGACCAGACACAAATTGTGGAACCACTAGCCCTCAGAGTGAACCACTGCATCATCTTGCTGTTTTTTAGTGCTTTGTCAGCCCAGTGCATTATGTTTTGTCATTGTATCCCATTTCCTAATGCTTTTTAATAGTTGAAGCATTGCAAATTAATCCACCATTAAGAGAGCATTGACAAACTTTATGCGGTTCAATGGTCAAAGTTGTCTGGTCTAACATCAGAAGGTCTGCACAACCCAAGCCTTACATGATCCATTATTCAGTCCTTGATAATGGATCCCAGGACCCTGCTCAGTATTAATGTCAGGCTGACCAGCCAATAGTTGCCAATGTCTGAGCTTGCCCCTTTCTTGATGAAACTTAGAAACATAGAAACATAGAAGTTGATGGCAGATAAGGACCACAAGGCCGATCCAGTCTACCCATTTTTTTACCTTATGAATGTGCCATAGGCCTTTACTCTGTCAATGGTCTATCTATTCATACTCATCTGTATTGCTCCCTTATGCCTATCCTATGCCTGTTTGAAGCCCTGCACCATATTCATATCCACCACTTCATGAGGTAAGCCATTCCATGCATCCACCACCCTTTCTGTGAAAAAGAACTTCCTCACATTACCCCTTAATCGCCTCCCTCTAATCTCATGCTGTGTCCTCTTGTCCTGCTATTTTTCTTATATTGAAACATGTTAGATTCTTTCACCATGTTAATGCCTTTAAGATGTTTAAATGTTTCGATCATTGCACCTCTCTTCCTCCTTTGCTCTAGGGTATACATATTGAGCTCCATTAATCTGCCCTCATATGTTTTCTGATGCAGTTCCTGTATCATTTTGGTTGCCCTTCTCTGGACTGCCTCCATTTTGTTAATGTTGTTGTGCAGGTGCGGCCTCCAGTACTGCATGCAGTACTCCAGATGGGGCCTAACCAGTGTCTTGTAAAGGAGGATTATTACCTCCCTCTTACAACTTGTGATACCCCTACTAATACACCCCAACATCTCCCAAGCCATACCTACTGCTTTAGTGGTCTGCTTGGATGATTTCAGGTAATCTGTCATGATTATGCCCAAATCTCTTTCTTCCATTGTGATTGCCAGCAACTCCACTTCCAACCTATAGGTGGCTTCAGGTTTTCTCTTCCCTATGTGCATGATCTTGCACTTCTTTGTGTTAACTCCCAGTTGTCACTCTTTTGACCATTTTGCCAGTTTATCCAGATCTCTTCCCATTCTGCCCACCCCATCTGGATCATCTACTCTGTTGCAGATCTTGGTGTCATCTGCAAACAAACAAACCTTACCCTCTAATTCATCTGCAATGTCACTGATGAAGATATTGAAGAGGACTGGCCCCAGGACTGATCCCTGAGGTACCCCACTTGTGACTTGCATCTCTTCTGACTGTATACCATTTACCACTACTCTCTGTGTTCTGTCCACCAACCAGGTTGCCACCCAGTTGACCAACTTCTTACCCATTCCAAGCCTACTCAGCTTATTAATCAATCTTCTATTTTGAACAGTAGAGTGCACTTTTACACTTAAATTGCTTAATTTGTGCTATTTTATTCTTACTTTTCCTTGTTTGTCTTTGTCATAGTTCATATTTTAATACTTGGTGATTGTGTGTGTGTGTGTGTATGTATGTGACCCCCCCCCCCCCGGCTGTCTCTGAGGCTCTGTTTCTTTTTTTGTTTGTTTGTTTGAGTTGGTGGTGTTTGTGGATTGTGGCTGTAATGGACAAGGGTGAAGACAGTGAGGCACCTGTATGCTTATTTCAGCTAACCACCACAAATGAAATGCCACAGCAGGAGTCTTTTTGCTCTGGCACCAGCACCCAGCAGCAAACTGTGCCCCATCACCAGCATCAGTTGGAAACAGTGCCCCCTTCCCAGCACCAGGAGGACAGTGTTCCTCCACTCAGGCAGCAGGAGACCATGTCCACTCACAAGCAGCTGGAAGAGTCAATGCCTGGGCTATTATCTATGGCACTCCCCCCCCCCATGGCTCCATCATCCCTGAAGTTCTCCTGTCTGGGATTTTTTCTACTTAATATCAGTTGGTGACCCAGTGGTCACCTGCAATCTATGCGGGCAGGAAGTGCATTGAGGAAAGTGTGGATCCTACTTTGGGACAAGTGGCCAGCAATGCCACATGGTCCACCACCACCAGCAGCAATGGTACCTCAAATTGTGGCAGATGGTGGCATCGTCAAGTGCATCTGTGAGGAGCAGTGTGGGTGTAAGCACTGAAGGGGCTGAGCAGAAGGGAGGCATGGCTGGACCAGCTAAACATCCTCACCATGCTCACCATACCAGAAAACAGCAACAGTCAGTAACATGAAGACCCCTCCAGGGTCCTCCCTGTCCAAAGCCAGCAGCACAGGCAGCCCCCACCTTGCCAGCAGTACCAGTGACACATACAGACTTATCTGCCATCCTGTCTGAAGTCTAGCATATCTGACAAGAGTTATATGATTTCAGATAGGAATTTAGTGATGCCCGGGGGGAGATTTCTAAACTACAGTGTGATGTTGACAGAATCATGCGCATCCTGTCAGAACTCTGTGGTGGCCCCACTGGTACTTAATGTGGCAGCACAAAGTAATTTGGCTCTTGTGTTTTCATTTTTCTATCTTCCATTCTGTTGTTGGTATGCTCCCCCCCATAAAAAAATAAAAACCAAAAAACACTATTCTATCCTCGTTAATCTACATCCATTCCTTAAGTCCTCTTGTTTCTTTATTTTGTATGTAAAATCATTTTACTGACCATTGATGTTATTTGTTGCTGTCTTATGCTCCTTATAGAATTCAGTCCCTTTTCTTGTTCTCTCTCTATTAGTTCTCTCCGCTCACTGTTGTATTACCCTTGTCCTCCTGATCCTCCAGAATTCCCAAAATGTATCCCAGAAAATATTACAGTACATTCAGACAGAAATCAGGTGTCCAACGTGCAGTTACATGGTTCACATCCACCATCAGGACACAGATCTGCTGTTTTCTGCACTGTCTCAAATGGTTTTCAGGCCTAACCGTGGTGGCGCCACTGCCTAACATGCCTCCATATATAATAGGGTCAGGTAATAAACACCAGTGGTATAACATGGAGGAAAGGGTTAATATGGTAAGCAAATTAAACAGAAAAACAGGAACCCTGCAATGCAGAGACTAGATCACAATTCTAATTTCTGTGAGCAATTCAACAATGCAGTGTATCTGAATATGGACAAGTCAAGTGGTCAATGTACATGAATACTTCCAATACAAAAATAAAGCACAAAAGTGATTAAGCAACAGGAAACAAAACAGAACTACTCAGAATGAGTAACTGTTCTGATAAAGTTATACCAAAAAGGGTCAATATGTAAGAAAAATATAACAAGTAAGTAGCACACCAACAAAATATTAAGACTTAAAAGAAATTACAGAAACTCATTCACAACGTGTGAGAAATCTGTCAAATATTAGGAACTAGCCTACTCTGCTTTCACATACAGCCACCACATGGTTGACCTTCCCCCACTCAACTCCCTCACAGACACAGACACAAAGAAAACTGAAAACACTGCCTCAGTTTAACTAAGTATTATCCAAAGATACCAAAACAAGAAAAGGTTCACTAGAAGCACTAGGAATTAAACTGAGATTTTAGGAGCAATTAACTCTCAAAAATCACAAAGAGGTTTTTGAAGGGTTTATTGGCTGTGATGCACCACACTGAACTGCTCTCTGACTCAACAGGCAAAATACTGTGCAGGAAACAGACTGCATGTGATATTTCAGTTATCTACCCACAATGCATTGCAATTTCATTGGCGAAATTGAAAAACATTGGTGAAATTAAGGATAATGGAGAAATTTCATCTTATGCAACAGCGAAATTGGGCAAAATTTTGCATTACTGGAAAGCCAAATCAGAGGCGAAATTACGTTTTGCCTATGCAAAAAATATTTTGCTAAGCAAAATTGTCCAATTTTGCACATCTCTACTAGTTAGCCACATGTTGTTTATTACTACTAACATTGTCCATGTTTGGTACTGACTGAACAGACACACATTTTGGAACCACTACCCCTCAGAGTGAACCACTGCATCATCTTGTTGTTTTTTAGTGCTTTGTCAGCCCAGTGCATTATGTTTTGTCATTGTATCCCATTTCCTAATGCTTTTTAATAGTTGAAGCATTGCAAATTAATCCACCATTAAGAGAGCATTGACAAACTTTATGCGGTTCAATGGTCAAAGTTGTCTGGTCTAACATCAGAAGCTCTGCGCAACCCTAGCCTTACATGATCCATTATTCAGTCCTTGATAATGGATCCCAGGACCCTGCTCAGTATTAATGTCAGGCTGACCAGCCAATAGTTGCCAATGTCTGAGCTTGCCCCTTTCTTGATGAAACTTAGAATCATAGAAACATAGAAGTTGACGGCAGATAAGGACCACAAGGCCCATCCAGTCTGCCCATTTTTTGTACCTTATGAATGTGCCATAGGCCTTTACTCTGTCAATGGCCTATGTATTCATACTCATCTGTATTGCTCCCTTATGCCTATCCCATGCCTGTTTGAAGCCCTGCACTATATTCATATCCACCACTTCATGAAGTAAGCTGTTCCATGCATCCACCACCCTTTCTGTGAAAAATAACTTCCTCACATTACCCCTTAATCGCCTCCCTCTAATCTCATGCTGTGTCCTCTTGTCCTGCTATTTTTCTTATATTGAAACATGTTAGATTCTTTCACCTTGTTAATGCCCTTAAGATGTTTGAATGTTTCGATCATTGCACCTCTCTTCCTCCTTTGCTCTAGGGTATACATATTGAGCTCCATTAATCTGTCCTCATATGTTTTCTGATGCAGTTCCTGTACCATTTTGGTTGCCCTTCTCTGGACTGCCTCCATTTTGTTAATGTTGTTCTGCAGGTGCGGCTTCCAGTACTGCATGCAGTACTCCAGATGGGGCCTAACCAGTGTCTTGTAAAGGAGGATTATTACCTCCCTCTTACAACTTGTGATACCCCTACTAATACACCCCAACATCTCCCAAGCCATACCTACTGCTTTAGTGGTCTGCTTGGATGATTTCAGGTAATCTGTCATGATTATGCCCAAGCCTCTTTCTTCCATTGTGATTGCCAGCAACTCCACTTGCAACCTATAGGTGGCTTCAGGTTTTCTCTTCCCTATGTGCATGATCTTGCACTTCTTTGTGTTATCCCCCAGTTGCCACCCTTCTGACCATTTTGCCAGTTTATCCAGATCTCTTCCCATTCTGCCCACCCCATCTGGATCATCTACTCTGTTGCAGATCTTGGTGTCATCTGAAAATAAATAAACCTTACCTTCTAGTCCATCTGCAATGTCACTGATGAAGATATTGAAGAGGGCTGGCCCCAGGACTGATCCCTGAGGTACCCCACTTGTGACTTGCATCTCTTCTGACTGTATACCATTTACCACCACTCTCTGTGTTCTGTCCACCAACCAGGTTGCCACCCAGTTGACCAACTTCTTACCCATTCCAAGCCTACCCAGCTTATTAATCAATCTTCTATATGGAACAGTATCACAAGCTTTGCTGAAGTCAAGGTAGGTGACATCAACTGCACCCCCTTAGTCCACCACTCTGGTTACCCAGTCAGACATCTATGAGATTAGTTTGACAGGATCTTCCTGTTGTAAACCCATCTGTCTTGGATCCTGTGCTCCTTTGGATTCCAGGTGTTGCCATATCCTTTCCTTAAGAAGTGCCTCCATAATCTTGCCCACTACTGAGGTAAGACTGACTGGTCTGTAGTTCCCTGCTTCCTCCCTGCTACCACTCTTGTGGAGTGGGATCACACGAGCACTTCTACAGTCTTCTGGGACTTCTCCTGTGCTCAGAGACTCTGCTAGTTCTACCCTTAACTCCTTTTGTACTCTGGAATGTATGCCATTTGGTCCCATTGCCTTGTCCACCCTGACCATAGCAAGCTCTTGTAGGACCCTTTCTTTTGTGAAGGGACTTTTGCACACCTCCCTCCCCCCTGTGTCCATGGTGTTGTGTGCTGTGGGCCCTACCCTACCTTCTCCTCAGTAAATACTGAGCCAAAGTATTTATTTAGGATAGATGCTGTTCCTTGGTCCTCCTCCACACACTCCCCCTTATCCCCTTTGATCTTAGCAATAACCCCTTTGAACTTTTTCCTTTCATTAATGTGTCTATAGAAAGTTTTGTGCCTTTCTTTTACTGTTCGTGCTAGTGTTTCCTCAGTTTGGGCCTTTGCCTGCCTTACTGCCTACCCTGCTTTCCTTAGGGAAGTTTGGTATGCCCCCCTATCTTCATCCCGCTGCATTCCCTTATATTTCCTGAATGCCAGCCTTTTGGCTCTGACCTTTTCTGCTACTGTTTCTGAGAACCAAAGTGGTTTCCTCTGTCTTTCGCTCTTGCTTTTCTCCCTAACACAATGGGCTATTGCTTCAAGTATTGCATCCTTAAACTTGCCCACTTTGCCTGTACCCCCTCACCTGTATTTCTTCTTGCCAGGGCTAGCTTAACTCTGTTGGCCATCTTATCAAAGTCAGCTCCTCAGAAGTCCCATTGTTTTGCCTTGGAATGGGATGATTTAGTTCTAGTGGCCAAATTGAACCATGGCCCCCAGGTGACCTTCTACCTGGAGATCACACTGGACACATTCAAGTCCTTTGGCACCACACAAGTACAGCAATCAAATGTGCAGTATGTGAGCCACTGAGCAGCTTAGCAATAAAGCCACTTTTAACAGCAAAGTGTTCTTAAAGTCTTTTCTGTACTTGTTGATAAAACAACCTTTTTTCCCAATGTTTTGCCCACTTCTGGCTTCTTCAATAAGTTTACCTCTGCAATTTAAAACATAATTATTTGTTTTTACATATTTCATTTGTGGTATTCTTTTATGCATTTTTTGTATGGCACGTGCATAATAGTAATCCTACTGTGTCAAATTGTCTGTCTTCCTACTTGAAGACTGTAGTTCTTTGGACATATGATGATACTCTTCATTTTATCTCTATTTCAAAACATTTAGGCATGAAATTACTTTTGTTACCATTATATTTAATATTTTTTAACATTCTGTTTTTTAAGCAATTGATACAGTTTCAGTCTGGCAGTGTTTAATCTACAGTCACAGTTTTTAAAATAATTCCTTTTTCCATACATATTAACACACTGCTAGACCACTCATATACCGTATTTGTTACTTGTCCCCCAGGGACTATCACTTCTAACACTACAGTAGGTTGTCATTCTGTATTTCTTTTAATATTGTTTGCTCTTTTGAAATGCTTATTATGTAATAACTAGTTACTCTTATATACACACTGATTGTAGCAAATTTTAGTTCTCCAGCTTACCTATTATTTCAAGGTTTACAGTTTGTAAATGCATTGTACTTTAAAATTCTTACCCAGTACTATACATCTCTCATTAAATTTATTAAAGCCAGGGGTCACTTTTGGCTCATTTCACCTTATTACAGGCAGGGATCTGAACCTCTCAATTTGCTTCAAGGATCTTCTTTAACAAACCCCATGTTCTCTGCATTACTAGCCTCATGCAGCTTCTCTAGATCCTTAACCACCAGATTGCTCATATTGGCAAAGTCTGTCTTTCTGATTTTCTGGATCCTTGTGGATATGGCTAGACTAATCTTACCTGTCACCAGGGGAGGTGGTTACCCAGTTGTGGTTACTGCCTCCCACTGGCTCATTGATGTTCCTATGAGAGATGATCTGATCCCCAGTGCTGGGAACAAGGTCAAGAATTGCTTCAGACCTAGTCTCATGTTAGATGTGTTGTTGCAGGAAGCAGTCCTTACAAGTGGGCAGGAACTCAACTCTGCCATTAGTCTTACCAAGATGCTAATCTATACCTGGGATAGTGGGGTCTCCAGGATAACCACTGCATTTGATCTGGCTGTTCTTAGAATTTCCACAACCAGCTGGGAATCTGGCACTGTTATACTGTTTGAAGGCCTGCAGCCTACACACCATAGTAACTCTTTTGCCTTGCTTTCCCCCTAACTTAAACCAGGTGTACTCTATGGCATTGTTATCCTCTGGTATCCTCATTATCTTCCAAAGTGGCACACTGCTGTATAATCATAGACACCACACACACTGTTCTGTTGCGTATATCCCTCAATATAGCTTGTAGCTCTCTATCCTGGGATCCCAGCTATTTTCTTTTTTTCATTAAATAAACTTTGTTGAAAAAGTTAAAGATACAAGCAACAGCAACTATGAAAGACCCAGTGATTTTCTTCCACCCACCAGTTCTTTATGAGTGTCACTACATGCTGGCCTTCAAAGGCATCATACCCTCCTGGTCACCCATTTTGACTGGTGCACTCCTCATATTGTCCTGCATGCAAGTAAAAATATTTGCCTCTATGTGCTTCCTCACTTCCATTGTAGGGCTGCTCCCTTGTTGCTTCCTTGATCTGTTGTCCTTTCCTTAGTTTTCCCCTCTATCTGCTTCCTGTCATTAGTACACACTTGCACCTGCCTCTACTGCCTAATTTAAAGTAAATGTTCTCTGACTGGCAGAATGTCCTTGTGAAATCTTTTGATTTAAATGTTCTGGGTAAATTGGAAAAGTGCTATATTAATGCTGAAAATTCAAAAGTGCACAGTAGTAACAGTGTTTACAGCTGAAGAATACACAGCCTGGCCTGACAGCCTTGTTGCTTGGGAGCCAGCTGCCATGAGGACAACTCTGGTTCATGTTCCAAAATAGGGACAGTCAGAATGAGTCAACCAAAGGAGGACTGAGCATCCAGAGGACACACTCGTCCTTGGGGGAAGAGTCAACTCAGTCTGTGACTTTCCCTTGGTAGTCAAGGGCACAGTGGCAGCCATAGCATCCTCCAAAGTGTGTGCCGACTTCACTAGGGTTCTAAATTTGCACACTATTGTGACCACATGCTTGTGACTGCTAAGTAACTGACATCTCTGCAAAGAGAAATTAATCCCAAAGGAAAGGGCTGAAGCTGTGTATGATACTAGGAACTGTTAGGACTTAACCCCCAGCTATAGTAAAGAGCACCGAATAGTTGATTTGAAGGAGGTTCTTCCACCATATTGGCCCTGTTATGGTGGGTAAGCCATGGTGGTTATGTGACACAATAGGCCAGTGGTGCTGGGCTGAGAGACTGCAAATCATTCAAGTGCAAGGTCTGTGGCAGGCCCAGCTCCCCAGTTGTCCACATTTTTATAGACAAACAAGGTTTTCTATTGGTATCCATAGTCATCCCTACTCTGTCCCCGATCTTTGTCTATGAAAACTCTATTCATGTCTTGTTCATGTTTTATGGACATGTTTGTTCATGACTGATGCAAAAATACTTGGAAAAACAAAACAGACAAGAGAGATTAATCAGGACAACTAAATACATTTTCAGGTTAATAAATAAAACAATAAAAAATGTTCCACTAATATAACATTGTAAATTATTTCAGGTAGCAGCCATGATTGTCGATGTAAATGTGTTTTTTAGTGTTTATGTTTGATAATGGCTTTCATAAGTTTTTAAAATTATGATAGACAAATATATTCTCTGTTCATCTTATTATAGGGTCACAGTAGCGTCCTTATAGTTAGGGTGGCTGGTGAGTTCTCTTTTAAACTCAATTTTTGTTTACTGCTTGCAGAATGATGGTTTTACAGATTTACATGAAACTTTCAAAATTTGTAGTCCATGGCAGACTCCACAATCCCTGAAAGTCTTATGTAAATTGATTCAGTATGTTTAGAGATATTCATAGTGTGAGACAGATGTAATTTTCTATTAATTTCAATGGCATGGTATTTTTCTGGAGTTTTGCTCTTGTTAAGGTAAAAAAAAAACTATAAATATATAAACTGTGAAATTTTGAATAGTTGTGTAAGTTGATGGGGAAGGATTTTCTTTGGGGGGGTGATGCTTGGGAGTTTTGTACTTTTTTAGATATTTACATTCGGAAAATCGTGTTTTTAGCACTTCCAAGTCTGCTTCACAGTTGGGCTTGGGGATGATGTACCATACACACAGAATAGTTTCAATGTTATTAAATGGGGATTGGGGAAAGTGAAAGGAATTGGGCTGTAGTTTAAGTACCGCACGTGCAACAGAGTTATGGGGATGGGAAAGTGAAAATCATGAATGGCAGTTCTGCAGTTCCACACACCTTTACATGGAACCTGTTTTTCAATTCAAAATTAGATTTCTGTAATGCCTGATTTTTATATCGGGAGACAGACTTTCATGCAAATGGTTGGACTTTATTATTGTAGGGTGGACAGGCTCACTGAGTATACCTCTCATCTTTTTCTTATTACAAGGGACGTACCTCACTTTACCCCTCAAAATTGCTCTCTCACTCATCTCTCCCTTGAGGAAGTGGTGCAATCTACACAGAGAATGTGCTGTAAATTCAGACTTTAAAGCAGAAATTCATAATTTTCTAAGATGGTAAATCAAAAATAAACTTTATACAGTGTAGGTAAACACAATGGTTTGAACTGTGATTTAAGTTTGTATCTCTGTGTTTGAAGATGTAGGGTCACTCCCTCATTGTCCCTCATTTTGAGTGCCCATGTCCATCACTTCAGTGAAGAAATGATGAGAAGTACAGTATGTCACTGAGTGATTACTCTGATATCAGATACAATTTCAGATAACATATGATATTGCATCTGATTTTGTCTCTATCTGTCTATCTTTTACTGTTAGCAGAAACCAAGCTTGCAGTCCAACACTAGTAAAGGTGTCACAAAATGGCACACTTGCAAACATGACCATTTGTTTCAATTTATATGTTCAGTTAAATAGTGTAAAACAAAAGTGATGCACCGGGCAAAATAAGTATATTGAATTAATGAGCCCATTGGAATGAATGGTCCCATCCAGTTCAATGGGCCCATTCATTTGCACAGCCTGCTGCAATACATCCTTGTCCCAATCAGGACTGCATGCCTCAGCAGTCCTAACCAATGAAGAAATTGATGTGGAACTTCAACAAGTAATGGCAGATTGGCCTGCACCAAATACTCAACCAATAGACCAACCTCTGGACTTTGTGCTTAATGTCTTAGATGAACAAAATAACAAAAAAAATCAAGCTATTCTGCTTTTATTTTACAATTGAAATATTGCTTTCTTTTGATATGCCTATAGGGCATTAAGTCTGTTCAAGCTGATAAAAATATAATAAGTGATTTAAGCATTAACATCCTGCAATCTAGATTTTAGCAACTCTTGCCTTAAAATATTATCACATTTATGACATATGCTTCAGACACTTAGTTATATGTTTAATTATTTAGTTATTGAGGCAGTTAGTTAAGCTTTAAACATTTTTATTCTATAATTGTTAAGTACATTAGCCACCTACAATTATGATTTATGCTTCAATACATTTTTATTATGATTATCAAATGCAAAAATTTGATTTTACAATTGTCAAATGTCTTAAACATTCGTAGTTATAAATGCTTTTAGATGCCTTTTTAATTTTTGTGAACAGCCAAAGCTGTATGTTGAATTCCCCTAATAGTTCATGAACCAGACATTAGGGCTGATCACAAGCCACATCCGGGTGCAGTGAGACATTGTCATGAGCAACTGTATAAACTAATCTTTCAGTCTCTGCAGTTTATGTACATACTGCCTTAGATTATACATTATCTACAGGTACTATTCTATTTTGGTACTCAGCTGACTTCCCCCCACCACGTCAAGCTCCTTGTGATGTCAAATTCCCCATGACATCAAAACTAAAGGTGGCATCCTGTTTTGATGCAGAAAGTCCCTTTTGGCTAAATAATATAAGTAACTAGTACATTTACTATACTAAATTGAAATACTTGTGCAGTTAACTACTGTAACCTAAAAGACTAAAAATACCAATCCAGCAACTACCTTGACAGACTATTTAAACCTGCAGTTAACTCAACCAAGGTAGTAGAAAGGCAGGGAAGAATTCTTACTCTAGGACCTCATCTTGAGCATCTGGTTTACTGCTGTGGTGAGTTTTGCCCTTTATCTCTGACAAACAGGAGCAGAGAGGGATGTGCTTGGCATGATAATTTGTATTTGTTTATTGCATCTACGGTAAGGGGACTGATCCCCCGGAGGAGGATTTATATTATTTTGCTTGTATTGCTGTTCAGAATATTGTTAATTTCACATAGATATATCAAGTAAAAACATTTTTTAAATCAATATGGCATTTTCTGGCATTACGTCTTGTTTGAATTTAACACAATTAAAGGCTGTGGACTTTGATGGAAAGGGCAAACCAGAATATTCTTACTGTTTTATTGGACACATGGGCACCCTAAAAATCACTATAGAAGATTACAAACATATGGTTAACTGTATAGATTCAGGTTGCCCAGAATTATTACATAGGTTCCTGGGTAGGTGTTATATTGACTCTAATAGAAAAACTAGTTGTAAAATATTAAATTGCCGGAGACACAATGATATGGGTGATTTTAAGGTACAAATAAAAATATCTGTACACTTTGAACAGGCTCACTGTCCCATGATTGCCACTCATGATCACAATAATGAAGCAAATTTTAACGAACACAATGCTTATGCCCACAGAAAGCAAATAATTCTGGTCAGTCAAATTAATCAAGACATTGTTATAGCAGGTGGGTTAGTAAATTCTGAAACAGCATTCAAATTACCTATGTTATGTATTAGCACACTGGCTAAGCGCCATCCTAATGTCCAACCTCTTGGAAGGGATGGATAAGGTGTCACTTTCCGACAGTCTGGAAAGAAAATCCAGTACATGAAATTGACCCAGGGAGCCAAGCCAGGGGGCCAAGGCAAAGCCTGGCAGATCAGATGGTGACCCCGATGTGATTATTACAGATGGAACAAAGCCCACACCACTCATCCTTTTGGGAATCAAAAATGGTAACAGGACTCAAAAGAATAGTCAAACACAAACAAAAATCAAATAAACAGATACCTGATAGAACACCTACACCCAATCCCAAAGAGGAATTTGACATTCCCCTCTGTCATTCTAACAAAAAATCTGAGACTTTAAGCTCGAACTCAGGTTAAGAATCTGAAGACAAATTGCCACATTCACATATCTGGACTGTGTAGTACAGTACAGGCTGCATGCCCATTCACTCATGCTGTGGACCAATGGGTGTACAGCCCTACCATACGGTGTCAGTCGGCAGGTGGCGGGGCAGCAAGTGGGTGGGGAGCTGCCACCCGCTGCTGACCGGGGGGGGAGTGGGGCAGTGGGGCTCAGTGGGCGGGTGGGGAGGTACCGCTAGACCACCAGGGTTGGGTTTCTGTGGTATTAATGTTTTACTGATGCCCGCGATTGTTTGGACTGTACTTTTATTTTGACATATGCCTGCGATCAGGCTGCGTGTGGTCCACTAGACCACCAGGGATATTGGACTGAACTTTTATTTTAACATATGCCTGCCATTGGGCTGCGAGTGGTCCACTGGACCACCAGGGATATGTGATGATTATTTATATACTTAAGCCCATGATCGGGCTGCAAGCAGTCCCATTAATTATTTTAACATATGCCTGCCATTGGGCTGCGAGTGGTCCACTGGACCACCAGGGATATGTGATGATTATTTATATACTTAAGCCCATGATCAGGCTGCAAGCAGTCCACTGGACCACCAGGGATATTGGACATGTACTGTTTACCACATATGCCCGCGATCGGGCTGCACGTGGTCCACTGGACCACCAGGGATATTGGACTGTACTTTTATTTTAACATATGCCCATGATCGGGCTTCGAGTGGTCCATTGGACCACCAGGGATTTTGGATGTGTTTATATTCTGCATATGCCCATGATCGGGCAGTGGGGCACATTGACGCGATGTGCAGGGGGCATCAGTCCCCGACGGCTGCTGTCTCGCAGGGCGCCAGGCACAAGTCGTGGGGATCGGTGCACCTGCATGCAAATGGGGCCATAATGACATGCAAATGGACCCATTTGCACTTTGCATACATTATGGCTCCATTTGCATGTGCACTTTTGAATATCACGGTTGTTGCGCCTAGCACAACGGAACTTGTGCTAGCGCATCCCCCTGCTCCACTCTGGCCACTTGCGCTGGTGCAGTTCCACTGTGCCATGTGCACTGTGGGTAACCAGGATGTGATATTCAGTGATGCTGTGCCATGGCGCAGCTCCATTGAATATCACCCTGTCAACCCCCTGCGCAGCCAAGTTGCGCTGCGCACAGGCTTGCACCACAGCCTGGCGCAGTCTGAATATCCAGGCCACTGTATACAATTAAGGGCCAGCCAGTATTGACAGGGAAAGAGGTTCCAATTAAAATCAATGATCATACCCCAACAGTGATAATAGCATATGTACCAGCACATGGGTTTTTGGAGCACACAATGCTAAATATTTAGCTCTGCTAAATGTCATCACCGATCTGCTCCCACTACAAACAGACTTGCCATATGATGACACAATCCAAATTCAACAATTAATTCAGTCAACTACTAGACCAGAATATGCAGGACTTATAGATGCATCCCCCATGAGAATACATGGCACTACACACCCTAGACAAAAGAAATACCCTATAAAATCGCAATACAAAAATGAATTGGTTAAAGCTATGCAAACACTTCTAAAGGATAATATGATTAGACAATGTACTTCTTCAACAAATTCACCAGTTTTACCAGTACCCAAAAAAGATGGATCTATTCATCTAGTAGTAGATTACAGGCGATTAAATAAACACACCATAGATTATACCGTACAAAATATTGACATGCTACAACAATGGGAATCACTCCCAATAAAAACCTACAAAACAAAACTGTCCTTGATGTATCAAATGGATTATTTTCTATACTGTTACACACCAAAGATCAATTTAAAACTGAATTTACTGTAAATTATTGACAATATTGTTTTACTCACTTGCCACAGGGATATGAAAACTCCCCAAATATATTCCAGTCTAATATAACCAAAGATTTAGAAGACATTACCAATATAAGGATTTACATAGACTATATTTATTTTAGTCATGATTCCACAAATGAACACTTTGCCTCCCTGCAGCAAGTAGCAAACAGAATTTTTGGAAAAGGTTATAAAATTAATTGGGGGGAAGCCAAATAGGGCTACACAAAGTAAATTACTTAGGCAAAGTATTATATCAAAAAATATGACTCACAGACAATTATTTGGAAAAAGTGAAAAACATTACAGTACCCCAAACTAAAAACTAATTGCAGCATATACTTGGATTATGTAATTTCACTAGAAGTCACATCCCAAACTATGCTGCCATAACAAAACTGTTATATCAATCATTAACAGATTTTACCTAGGACAAAGAAAAAGAAAAACTTTTGCAATAGTTACAACAAGTGGTACTACAACATCACAAATTAACACCCATTAGTTTGTCATTGCCAATAGACATCCTTATTGATACAAATCAATCAATCAATCAATCAAATTATTTATCCAGGTGAACACCATTGAGCAAGCTCATTTACAAGGTGGACCTGCATTACGCAAGTCAAGTAACAATGCATTTATATACAGGCAAATAGACAGTAGATGCAAGAGTACAACAGTACAGGTAGGCCTGCAATAGATTGGATAAGTAAAACTACATTTGGGTTCAGGTAAAAGACAGTCAATAAGGGTATACATAACAATAGGGTAGCAAGTCAGTAAAAATGTATACCAGATACAACAACATACATGGTTTAGTATTCCTGTAAGGTAAAGGCATTATAGTCCAGCAAAGAGATTAGTTGAAGAGGGTGCTACAAGCGAAGAGACATACATAGTATGTTTAAAAAGACCCAGGCGTATCAAGGGGGAGACATGTGTCGGGAGAAGTGGGCAGCCAGTGGGGGGGGTGTCTGGAACTGGGATAATACTAGGAGCGAAGAAATGAGATGCTGTGGGTATACAAGGAATAGGTGGATGAGGGAGGATGAGATTTAGGGCGGTAGATAAGTAGGTGGCTCAGGGACAAGTTATGCACTGATACAAGAAGGAAGGAGGATGGAAAAAGCAGGGAGGATGTGGAAGGGGGTGTAAGTAAGCTAGGATCATTGGAAGCAGTTGCAGGCTTCTGTAATGTATTTTGAGTATAAGGTCTTAAACACAGTGAGACTAACAGGAGTCCTCAGTTTCAGTGATTTCTGTAGCACATTCCAGAGCTAGAATTGGAAGCAGTTGCAGGCTTCTGTAATGTATTTTGAGTATAAGGACTTAAACACAGTAATACTAACAGGAGTCCTCAGTTTCAGTGATTTCTGTAGCACATTCCAGAGCAACAGTAGAATGAATCATATGGCAGCTCTCCCAAAATGCGTTAGGGCTTTGGGCACTTTCAGAGAAATCAGCAAACAGCTTCTTAGGGCATAGGTTCCAGGCATACTGAGAGTCAGGCAATCAACAATGTACTGCAGAAGTTTTCCAGTGATAGCTCTGTATGTCCAGAGAGCTGCATTTTTATTTCGTCTGTAGTGTAGGAGGTCCAACCTATGGCCACATATAAAAAAGCAGTGATGGGTGGAGAAGGGAGACCAGTGATGAAGCGCAGGGCTCTGTGGTAAAGTATGTCCAATTTACCGAGGTATGAAGTAGCACATAGGCTGTATATAAAGTCAGCATAATCAATTATGGAAAGGAACATAGACTGAACTAGCTGTCTCTTGGCCTCTGTAGTTAGTAGGCGGTTTAACCTGAAGAAGAGACCTAGTCTCTGCCTCAGTTTTTTTAACAAATCCTCCAGGTGGTCTGCAAAGGAGAGTTTGAAGTCTAGCCAGACCACCAGGTATTCGAATTTCCACACAAATTCCAGAGTTTCTCCTAGGAGGGTGGTGATAGGGGGTAGAGCAGGGTAGGCTGCATGGTTAATGGGTGAGAATAGCATCGCCTTTGTCTTTTTGGTGTTAAGTAGCAATTTTTTACTAAGGAGCTGGTATTGAAGTATGTTGAAGTCAGCTTGAAGGTCGCTACAGGCAGTTTCAGGAGTTGTACGGCTTAGGTAGATCACTGTATCATCTGCGAACAGATGAATTTTCACCTCATTGATGCCTGAGTCTATATTTTTGATGTAGATGGCAAATAGGAGTGGCCCCAGGATGGATCCCTGCAGAATGCCTCTTTTTAACAGATTTGAAGGGGAGAATTCACCTTCAGCCTTGACCTGTTGGTGCCTATCAGAAAGGTAGTTGTGGAACCAATGCAAGGAGGTAGAATCTAGACCAATAGCTTTTAATGAAGAAAGAAGGAGGCTGTGGTCGACAGTGTTGAAGGCCTTACTTAGGTCTAGAAAAATGGCTCAGACAAATTTTTTGTTCTCTAGCTTGTGCTGCCAGTCATTTGTCACCTTGGCCAGGGCTGTGATTGTACTATGTTCAGTTCTGAAACCAGATTGCATTGGGTTTAGCAGGTTAGTATCATCTATGAAAGATTTCAGCTGGGCATTCACAATTTTTTCCAGAAGTTTTGATAGTACTGGGGGAAGAGAGATGGGCCTGTATTTGTTTTGATCACAGGGGTCTCCGGATTTAAACAACAGAATAACATGTGTGGTCTTCCACAGTTTGTGGAGGGTCCCTTGAGAAAGGGACTAGTTAAATAGATGCATAATAGGTACGGCCAAGACATGATAGGCAATCTTTAGGTAGTATGGATCGAAGGTGTCAGCGCCAGCACTTTTTCTGGTGTCCAACTGGAGGAGGAGCTCTTCGACCTCTTTTAGTGAGGCAGGAGAGAATGAAAAGACTGCATCTGAGGGACTAGATTCTGAAGGTTGCGTGGTAAGCTGGGAGAGTAGGTTGCATGCAGGTGAGTTATCAAAAGCTAGCCCTGTAGTAGCAAAGTGATTATTGAAGGCTTGTAGTATCTCTTTATTATTGTTGAGAGTTACATTGTCAGAAATAATTTTTGAGGGGAGAATGTTTCCTGTGGTATTACCAGAAAGTTCTTTTATTGTGGACCAGAACTTGGTAGGGCAGTTGGAGGCAGTGTCAAGTTCAGAGCGATAGAAGTTGGACTTGGTTTCCCGAATTAGCTTTGTACGGTGGTTTCTGGCTGTTCTGAAAAGATGCCAGTCTTCGGATTTGTGGGATTTGCGTGCTAGCTTCCAGAGCTTGTCTCTTTTTAATAGTGCTGCCTTGATGTCTGCTGTAAACCAACGGCACTTTCTAGCCTTTATGCGGGTTTTGACTAAGGGTGCGTGGGTGTTAAGAGCACTGGATACAATTTCGTGGAAAATGGCATATGCTGTTTCTACTGATTTGGCTAAATAAAAGGTCTGCCAAAGCAGGGAGGCTTTCAGGTCATTGATATATGCAAGCGGTTCAAAATTCTGTTTTGATCTTTTGGTAGAGAACTTTGCTGAGGTTGTTGGTTTAGGGACTGCTCTTATGTCTGCAATAAAGCAATGGTCACTAACATTGGCAGAAAAGATCCCAGAATGGGAGAAGAAATGGGGTTTGCTTACTAGAAGTACATCTAATAGTGTACTTTTCATTGAGTTTTTCTTATTGATATGAGTACGTTCATTAATAAGTACAGTGAGCCCATGAGAGTCACAGAAGAATTTAAGTGGAAGAGATGCAGCTTGACAGCCAGTGGTAGTTAAGGTCCCCTAGTATAATTGTTTCCATTGTGTCGGTACTCATAGTAGATGATAGGTGGGACAGGAGCTGTGACCCCGAGGATGGGGGTCTATAACATCCAATGACATGGAGGGCCATTAATGTAGATATTTTGATTTTTAAGGACAGGCATTCAAAGGCACTTTCAATTGATGTAGTGTTGAGGATAGCAACCATAAACTTGCCCTTAACATAAATGGCTACACCACCACCTCTGGTTAGTCTATTAGCTCTGAATAACAGATAGTTGGAGATATTGACCTCTTTGTCTGACGTGGATGGATATAGCCAGGATTTAGATATGACAAGTACATCTGGCTCCATGTGGATAGCCCAAGCCTATATTGAGGTGAGTTTCTTTAAGAAGCCACACACATTAACATGCATAAATCTGATACCTTTATACTTCATGACTTTGGACAGTGAAGGAATTGCTTGTATAGGACCAGGGTTAAGTTTAACTTTACCTGACCATAGCAAGAGGAGGAATACAACATTCCCCAGGGCAACAAGTGGTAATTTTGAAGAACTAAACCTTTTTTGGCTAGTGAGAGTATTGGTGTAGGAGTGCAAGGACCTATTCAGTCCTAGTGATACACATGCTAAGACCCTAGCCGTATGACACCAGTAGATGCAGGTACTGGGCTGAGTAGGTAACATTCCTTGGGTAGGTAACAAGATGCCGGTGGCTGTCCGAGAGGGAGACTTAGCTGAAAGTGGGTACGACAACTTGGGGGCATAGCACGAGTTGTATAGGGACTCCATGAGTAGACATTCTTGTGGTGGGGGATTCAAGTCCTCTGTGGGGTAAATTCCATCTGGCATGTACCCTAATAAGGGTAGGGTGCATAAGGCGGTAAATAGGTAGAGCCAGATTGCAAGTTCCATGGTTAAAGTCTGGGGGTCAGAAAGAGAAACAGTTGTAAGGGCTTAATCTGGGCAAGGTATCACTAGGTAAGGCTACGCGGAGCGGGGTCTGAAAAAGGATATAGGTGCCAATACCACTCGAAGGGAGCAAGGAGATGTTTCTATGGCACAGCGACTAGAGATCGTTACAAGAAGTCGTAAACCTGATCTATAAAATATCACCAGCTAAGGCTACACACCACAGGGTCAGCAAAGGGATGTAGGCACTGAAATCACTTGTAGGGAGCAAGGAGAATTTACTATGACACAGTGACTAGGGACAGTAATAAGAAGTCACAAATCTGATCTGAGACCAGTGGTAGGGGAGACTGCGATGGGTTAGTTAGGATGAGACACTTGAACCTGAAGCGGCAGCCCAAAATTTATATGTCTGTGGGTGTCCTAGGGAGGTGGGGAGGATAGATTTGTAGGAAAGCCAATGACAGGGAGAGTGGGGCAAGGAGGTCTATATAATAATGGTCAGGGAGGGATGGGTGGGTGGCGTACAATTTGCAGCTTTGCTGTATCTCTCTGGGTCTGGAGTCCGAGCAAGTGGTCTCGGGCAGCAGCTTCGGAAGTGTGACAGATCATAGTTATTATTCTGCCACTCTACAACAACAAAATAATCTAATCTCTTGCTATATGGGGTCATTTTCACTTACAGAAGTACATTTTTCAGAACCCATTAAATCATTACTAGCCTTCCACCAGATACGTAAACGAGCACCACATTTATGGCAAGTACCAAAGTTTACAGTACACATCAAAGATCTTGGCACCCTAGCCCTGGTCAGAAATCCAGTACTAGCCCCAAACAAGGCTCGAACCTTGCTCCTTAGTGCACTATTATATAAGGAAAAA
The DNA here is from genome assembly GCA_016271365.2 of Neoceratodus forsteri. Lineage (NCBI taxonomy): Eukaryota > Metazoa > Chordata > Ceratodontiformes > Ceratodontidae > Neoceratodus > Neoceratodus forsteri. Next base: position 172,177,076 of record CM057456.1, on the reverse strand, counting down.
ATAATTTTTTTTATAGATAAAGGATATTACACTCAACAAAGGCAGCCCTCCAAATTTTTAAATATATATCCTGGGTGGATATACCAAATGACAGTATCGTAGTGTATTCAGATGGAAGTGTTCAACACCTACAAGGTAAAAGAAAATCAGGAATAGGTAGCATTATAAGTTACAAGACACAACAGGGAGAATACTCCATCACTATATGAGAAGCAATACCAATTGGAGCAAAATCAGCTCAACATGCCAAGGTTTGGGCATTAAAGGAAGTATTAAAACACAAACCAAATTTTATTACTGACAGCAGTTACGTAGTACACATTTATAATTTACAGGTATGTCCACAACAGCCTGATGCATTCACCTCAGACAGTGATGAAATTTGGCAAGGAAGTGATCTCTCAAACTCTAGACCCGAGGTTTCCCACGTCTGAGGGCATGGGAGAGACGGTATTAATTCCAGGCATTATCCTGGCATTTTGGCAGAAGACAAAATGGCAAAACTTGCATGCACCATGCCGCTGCCCAACACCATCAATCAATCCATGATGGAGGTCTGCCTAACTGAACAGAAGGTTAGCCATCTCCTGGACAGTATGGCCTCTCAAGAATTGCAGAAATGGGAGTCGGAAGGTCTAGTTGAGAAAACAACAAGAAATACTTCTTTGGTAAATGATGATTCCTGCAGGCAGGACATAATTCATTTAGCTCATACAGGAACTGGACATGTCCATCCTGGTATAAAAGCAACTTATAGAATATTAAGACAAAAGCTTAATTGTCCATCCATGATGACAGGTATAACAATATATGTCAACAGCTGTGTAACCTGCCAACAATTTAAACAGGCCCAGCCAGTTCCCACTCCCAGTCTGCACGTAAGTTCTCAAAAGCCCTGGGAGAGAGAGTATATTGACTTTGTGGGACCAGTACCTCCCAGTGAAATATCTCTTAGTGATCGTTGATCACTTTACACGATACATAGAGGCTTTTCTAGCACATGCCGATATGGCTAAATTTCTTGTGGATACACTGACTAAGGAAATTTTTCCTCATTGGGGAATTCCCACTCACAGCCATTCAGATCAAGGTTCACATTTTAAAAATATCCATGTTTCTAAGTTAATAGAAAAATATGGCATTGATTGGCATTATGGTACTACATACCACCCTCAATCACAAGGTCTTGTGGAAAACGTTAACACACAATTAAAACAGGGCTTGAGAATGGGGTAAAATAAATTCTAGACCAGAAGCCTCTCCATGGCCAGCATGCATCTCAGAAACAGACCACTTACAAAACATGGTCTTTCACCCTATAAACTCTTTACCAGAGTTCAAATGCAAACACAAACTGAACTCTAATGCCATACAGGTGGTGGGAAAATTAATGGAGAGTATACTAAAGGAACGATTGGGGGTTTACTTGGAGGAGGTGGGAGGTCTGGATAGTCGGCAGCATGGGTTTGTGCCAGGTAGATCATGTCAAACCAACCTTGTGGAGTTCTATGAATGGGTAACATCAGAACTGGATAGGGGTAAGCCTGTGGATGTATTATTCTTGGACTTCAGCAGGCGTTTGACTCTGTCCACAATGGTCTGGTGGAGAAACTGATGGGGTTAGGAGTAGGCCCTTTGATGGTCAGATGGATTGAAAACTGGATAGCTGGGCGCACTCAGAGGTAGTGGTCTGTGGGAGCTCTCGAACCCTACAGAGGTTGGTAGTGGGGTACCACAGGGCTCGGTCCTGGGTCCAATCCTGTTTAATGCATACATATCAGACATCAGGGATGGTATAGGGTGTGAAATGAGTCTCTGCGGATGACTCCAAGATGGGAGCAGTAGTTGAGGAGAAAGAGGGAGGTTGGCCCTGCAAGGACCTGGACACCCTGGAAGCTGGGCTCACACATGGAAATAAATTTCAATATCACCAAGTGCAAGGTGTTGCATCTTGGTGGAAACCTAAACACAGGTACACCCTGGGAGAGGTGCTGGAAGCCTCAACAGGGAAAAAGACCTAGGGGTCATGGTGGATACATGTATGAATAACACTGAGCAGTGCAGGAGAGCAGCTAGCAAGGCAAACAGGATGTTGGGATGCATCGCAGAGGGATCACCTCTAGGAGCAAGGAAGTGATTCTGCCACTGTACAATGGACTGGTTAGACCACACCTTGAGTACTGTGTACAGTACTGGAGACCACCTTGAAGAGGAACATACAGCTCCTGGAGAGGGTACAGAGGAGGGCAACAAAGATGATACGAGGGCTAGGGATTTGACTTACGAGGACAGACTTGAGGAGCTCTGCCTGTTTTCATTGGAGGAGAGGGAGAGGGAGAGACAGGGGGACATGATTGAGGTCTTCAAGTACCTCAAGGGAATAAATAGGAGTAAACATGGAGGGATCTTTAGACTAAAGCAGGAGGCATCACCAGAGGCATGGTTTGAAGTTGGAAGGTGGAAGGGTGAGGGAAAAGAGGAGGAGGTTTTTCACTGAGAGGGTGGTGGACCCTTGGAATGCTCTGCCTGGTGAGCTGGTTCAGAGATCCACAGTGGAGAGCTTTAAGAGAGGGTGGGACAGACACAGAAAGTGGATGTATCAGATGATGGCCTATCCCGGGGGCGTGGGGATGGATGATAGGGGTTTCTGGAGCACAAGGGGTGGGAGGGTCTCGGCACCCAACTAAGGATCTAGGTTCGAGCAGACTTGATAGACCATAAGGCCTAATCTGCTGGCAAATAGTATGTTAGTATGTTAGGACTCCATCAAACTAAAACAAAAAGTGCAGCTTCCAGTAAATCCTTATAAAATTGGAGACTGGGTTTGCTGGAAAAAAATTACTGACCACCCTCATGGGACCTAAGTATACCAAATATATGCAAATAAAACAAATCTCCAACAATGCTGTACTTTTAGAAGCAAAACACAAGCCTAAATGGGTCCATATTTCACAATTAAAGAAATGCTGTATTTCAGATGGCTGATAATAACCCTTCCATTCAAATTCAGGATCGTCCAGCAAACCGTCACCCTGTTTGAGGGATCGAGCAACCTTGTGGGTCTTTTGAACTCAGAAGACTAGTCCAAGAAGCCCAACAAGCTCTACATGTTCAACACGCACAAAATGACCAATGAGTCTAAGATGCCCAATGAGAACAACTTATGATTCTTGAATGCAATTTGAGAACCCTAAGGTCCAGATATCCTCACCTTTTTCACATTAGACCAAGATCTAATGTGCTGAAGATTCAAGAAATTGAAGATTCCCTGCCACACACAAAGGAGGGAAAAAATATTACAGATTTTGACATATAATCTCATCCACAATTGCTTGTGTTGCTATTCTGATTCCTCTCAGTATTTGCCTTGGCTTTACTCTAGCAAAATTGTTTAAGTAAATGTTAACAAGGTCTAAAACTTGCTATAGAACAAGTAAAATCTCCAGGTGAAAAACAATGCTTAGATTAACCTATTGTAAAAACCAAGCTCTTGACAGAAATCTACACTGGGCTGTGTCAAGATTGGCCTCTGTATTGTTGACATACTTAATCATATATTTTATATTTTTAGCATTTTTATTATTTTTAGTACAATATGGTACAACACAGTGAATCCAAGCCATTTCTAAAAAAGACAAACAAACCAAACACACCTTACACCATACCAGATGATCCTGTAAGGGTGTAGGCAGCATCTTGTAAGGATAAATCCATACCAAAGAAACACTCAACATGCAAGATATTGCAAAAGGTTATTTCTGCTCTACTTTTTCTTGCGGTACTCATGTTTCTAATTTATGCCTCTTATTTACCATATGGTACAAATCCCAATGTCTTGTTGATCCAAGACTCTGCACCACCCCCAAACACCTACTCAGGACTCTCCACAACCACAAAACTCCTATCAAATTAACTCTCAGCACTCAACATCAATGCCAAATACACGTACACACCATCATTCTGCAAATACAACAGACAAACCAAAACAGAATATCATAGCTGCAAAGTAGCAGTACCCTGAATGCATACCTGTGGCAGCAGAACCATGTCTATATCAATACAGTCTCAGCATGGACATTGAAACCTACATGGACTATTTACCATTTCAATACCACTTGCCCTTGGTTAGAGGACTGCAAGCACTCTTAAAGAAGGTTAAGGTGCAGTGCAACTCATATTCTGAACAGACTGATGACCAATCTGTAGTGTGCATTAACTTAACAGCTCATTTGTGTGACATTTTTAGCCAACTCACTGTGCTTCAAGACTATCCTGGAGTACATTACATTGTCAGAACTCAAAAGAATGAGTCCAATGATCCCTTACTGAATCAGGCTTGTCCTAAGGACTACATCCAGTACTCCAAAGGCCTTAGACTAGTGGATTTGGGATGATTTGTCAAGAAAAACAGAATATTATAGACTTATGCACCAATGTCAAGAATCCAAAGAAATATTAATAGACTCTATTTATGACCCCAGCACTATTGATTCAGTTTGTCCAGGGGGTGTCACAGGTGTAATTTCAGAGACACAAGAATCTGTTACATCTGAAACTGTATACTCTTCAAAAATCTACCTTTGTGGGGGACTGTATAATAGTCAAGATGAACAGTACAAAAGCACTGCTGAAAGTCAGACTAGTTTTCAAAATATTACTTACTGTGTGATCGACTACACTGAGCCAACAACTCTGTGATCTCAAAGATTATTCGAGCAGCCCCATTTGATATATGCGCCTTGCAAGGAAACTGTATCCTGTTATCAACCAACAACAAAACTGATATTATGCACCAACTGTAGGAAGACTACTCTCTGTCTCAAACCAATCATTAACCTAAAAATACCTGAAGTAAAATGGTACAATGAATTAGGAGACTTCCAGAATGTGGGAAGTCCAAACCAGCCTCCAATACGTAAACCTATACACCTTGTCAGTAACTTCTTCTCATGTAAGAATAGTACTAATCTATGTCATGGTGACCTATATGAATACGAAGTGGAATATTACATCAACTCCTGCAATCAAATTCAGTGGCCACAGTTAAAAGATCACAGACTATCCTTGTTGGGACTCTATCAAAGAGTTACCGATACCACCTGGGAATATCAACAAGCTTTGGAACATCTAGGAGAAAACATAAATGACTTGATTACCTACAGTATCTTAATAACCAGCACCTGGAATTAGTGGACCAGCTTAATGTGGCAGAAGATATCAGTGAAGTGGCAAATATCCATCTGAATGCTCTTTTGAAGGGTGACTCCCCAGGACTAGAACAAGCATGCAAAACTGAATTCTGATTTGACCCCATTAAGTACCAACTACAAGTAACAAAACTCAGTCACACTACAAACTCATACAAAGGCACCTTACATGTAGTTCCAACCGTGCACCTACCATCTGGCCTATACTTACTCACACAACCTATTGTCTGTATTGAACAACCAGCAAACACATCATTACTCAAATGGTGTTTACCATATCAAGGACTTAATTCAATATATTACCCTTACAACATGTTATCAAACAACACTCTACTACACAGTAAAACCATAGGGAACCTTGGCACACCCATCCTTATATCTGGTTATGTGTGGAAAAACATCACCGATTACTGTATAATGTATTATAACTGCACTGTAACACAGCTGAGAGTTCCCCTTAGATTGCAGTCTCGTATTTACCCCCTACACAACAAGGTCTTATCTGGTATTTTATATCCAAATTAAACACTGTTTTTGGTATTATGCAGTTTTTTAGGTTTACCCTAAAAAACCAAAATATGCAGCTCCAGAAAGCGCTCAACAAGACTAACCATACACTAAACCTTCTACAACAGCCAATAGTGAAGTTTCAATTAACTCAATCAGAATAGTAATTTACTAATTGGAAGCATAAATGCAATCATGTTCTCAACTCCATATTTGAGGGCTTAAATAATGGGGACATATCAGCCTTGGACTGGCTAAATCCACTAAACTGGGTAAAATGGCTACTGTCCTGGTTGTCATCACCATTTAATATAACATTAGTGGCCTTGGGCCTCACTGCTGTTGTGTTGTTACTCTGCTGTTGCCAAAAGGAAACTGCACCTTTACTTTCACAATTTGTTCTATTGCCTTTCAGACAAATGAGCAGATGTATGACAGCTAGTCATTACATTAAAACTGCAACCACCTGCCTGAGACAACATGGAATATGGCTCTCTTTTGGTCTAAGAAAGTGGATGATCTCGGCTATAGCTCTGTTTATTCAGCCATTAACTGACAGCAGTACCCAATGTGTGCTTTGTGATAAAGTATTTCCAGCCTCTGCAAGACCCTGAATAACCGATTGTCTTAGAAGCCATATGCTAACCTTTCATCTGGAATATCATTAGCACTTACCACTTCAATGTGATGGACAGACTTGTTTATTAGCAAACATGTTGCATGATTGTTCCATACATGAACCTATTGAAGCATTTTTCTATTATGCAATGCATTTTTTTAAAAGCATATGGAATTGCAGAACCTGCTACAATACATCCTTGTCCCAAACAGGACTGCTTGCATCAGCAATCCTAACCAATGAAGAAATTGATCTGGAACTTCAACAGATAATGGCAGACTGGCCTGCACCAAATACTCAATCAATAGACCAACCTCTGGACTTTCTGCTTAATGTCTTAAATGAACTAAATATTAAAAATGAAGCTATTCTGCTTTTATTAGAGGTAGGTGAAAGTTGCGAATTCCACTTTCGTGGAACTTTCATGGAAATTCTGAAATTTTGCGGAATTGTCTGAACTTCTGCCAGTGGCGAGATTGGAATCTTCTGAATGTGTTTGACAGATTTTCACCCTGTTCTGTGGAATTTTCTGGCTGAGCTACAGAAAAATGCACATGAACTGCACAATAACAGTTTTGAGGATTTTTTTTCATCAATTTAATGAATTATTCCTTAGTGCATGCAATTACTCCACAGTTCAGTGATCAGTTCTGTGGACATTTTTCTCTGCAGTTTAATGCAATAATCTGCAATTTATAAATTTTTTACACCGTTCTAAGTTGGAATTTCCATGAAAGTTGCTCATTTGATTTCTGTGCTTTTGCAAAAGTGAAATCTGCATTTTGCATAAATTCCGCTGGCGGACTCTTATTTTCGCACACCTATGGCTTTTATTTTACAACTGAAATATGCCTATAGGGCATTAAGTCTGTTCAAGTTGATAAAAATTTAATGAGGCAGTTAATAAGTGCTTTAAGCATTAACATCCTGCAATCTAGATTTTTAGCATCTTTTGCCTTAAAATATTATTACAGTTATGACTTATGCTTCAAACACTTAGGTATATATTTAGTTGTTTAGTTATTCAGGCATTTAGTTATGCTTTAAATATTTTTGTTCTATAATTGTTAAGTACATTAGCCAACTATAATTATGACTTATGCTTCAATACCTTTTTTATTATGATTATCAAAAGCAACAATTTTATTTTACAATTACCAAATGTCTTAAACATTCATAGTTATAAATTATTGTTGATGCCTCTTTATTTTTTGTAAACAGCCAAAGCTGTATGTTGAATTCCCCTAATTGTTCATGAACCAGACTTTAGGCCTAACCACAAGTCACATCCAGGTGTAGCAAGACATTGTCATGAGCAACTATATATATTAACCTTTCTTTTCCTGCAGCTTATGTACCATACTGCCTTAGATTATACATTATCAACAGGTACTGTTCTATTTTGGCACTCAGCTGACTTTCCCCCACCATGTCAAGCTCCTTGTGACATCAAATTCCCCATGACATTAAAACTAAGGGTGACATCCTGTTTTGATGCAGAAAGTCTTTTGGCTAGATAATATAAGTAACTGGTACATTTACTATACTAAACAGACATACTGTACTTGTGCAGTTAACTACTATAACCCAAAAGACTAAAAATACCAATCCAACAACTACCTTGACAGACTATTTAAACCTGCAGTCAAGTTAACCAAGGTAGGAGAAAGGCAGGGAAGAATCCTTACTCTAGGACCTTATCTTGTGCATCTGGTTTACTGGTGTGGTGACTTTTGACTATTATCTCTGACAAACAGAGGTAGAGAGGGGTGTGCTTGGCATGATAATTTGTATTTGTTTATTACATCTATGGTAAGGGGATTGATCCCCCAGTGGAGGATTTATGTTATTTTGCTTGCATTACTGTTCAGAATATTGTTCAAGTAAAAACATTTTTTAAATCAATATGGCATTTTCTGGTATTACTTCTATTTTCAATTTAACACAATTAAGGACTGTGGACTTTGATAGAAAGGGCAAACCAGAATATGATTACTGTTTTATTAGACACATGGGCACCCTAAAAAATCACTGTAGAAGGTTACAAACATATGGTTAACAGTATAGATTCAGGTTGCCCAGAATTATTAGAGAGGTTCCTGGGTTGGTATTTTATTGACTCTAACAGAAATAAAATTGCTGTGAAATATTAAATTGCCTGAGGCACAATGATACGGGTGATTTTAAGGTACAAATAAAAATATTTGAACACTTAGGACAGGCTCACTGTCCAATGATAGCCAATCACGATCACAATAATGAAGCAGATTTTAATGAACACAATCCTTATGCCCACAAAAATCTAATAATTCTGATCAGTCAAATTAATCAAGACATCATTATAGCAGGTGGGTTAGTAAATTCTGAAACAGTATTCAAATTAACTATGTTATGTATTAGCACCAGCAAGGCCCTACCCTACTCTGTCCAACCTCTTGGAAGGGATGGATAGGGTGTCACTTTCAATGGTCTGGAAAAAAATCCAGTAAACAAAAGTGACCCAGGGAGCCCAGCCAGGAGGCCAAGACAAGGCTCTGGCAGAACACATTCCAATTTTTTTGTTGTTGTTGTTTTTGCAAGATGCATAAATTCATTGTTTTTGACAATTTGTAACACATTCATACTGTCAAGTGCTTTATGACACCCATACTCATGAATACAGTGGATGTCAACTTGCAACTCTCACTATAAAGGGGTGCTTGTGGAATGTGTTAGTAGAGTCCACCAACAACAATTTACAGTGAGATTTGCAAGTTGACACTCACTGTGTTCATGAGAGTGGGGCTGTAAAGCACTCAACTGAAAGAATGGGTTAAAAATAGTCCAAACCATAAAAAGTTATGGACCTCGCAAAAAAAAAAAACGCACATTGAAATGAATGGACTCATTAATTTCAGTGCTTTTTTTGTGAGGTGCATAACTTTCTTATTTTAGACTACTTTTAACATATTGTTACTTTCAAGTGCCTTATGGCACATTGTAGCTACACTATATTTTTACAAAGTACAGTTTATCACTAAACCAAGTTAATTAATAAATTATTTTGGTTCCATTTAGCTACTGTTTTTGGTCAAAACTGCTATAAAATCATTCAAGCATGATTTTGTGTATTATAGTCTTTACCAACATATTTTCTGAATATTTTGGACACACTGTTTTCAGCCATGATTCACCATTTATATACTACTACTACAAAGAATAAATTGAAATAAAAAAAAACAAAGTTCACTGTCTTTGGAAACACGCTTGGGATGCTAGACTGCTGGCAGGTGACAGCAGCATCCAGCATGATATAAAATGCTTTCTTCCTCCTTTGAGAAGGTAGAGCAGTAGGCTCTCCTGCAAAGCTGCTACCTGGGTAACCACTGGAGGTAGGACAGATGGAGCAGCTTGCAGGAGGGAATGAGGACATCATCTGGTGCTGTGCACAACCATGTAATTACACCCTCATTTCTGGAGTCTGATGGGGATGGGAGAGACTGCAGGAGACACCCCGGAGTGACCATGATTTTTTTTTAAATTAAGTTTATTTTATGAAATTCAAAGTACAACAAGGAAAAAGAACCATAACAATAACAATAACAAAAATGAAAATAAAAAACAAAACAAAAACCAAACATCAACCCCGATAAACTATGCAATATACAGAGTATTCAAAATATGAAAAAAGACTGCACTCGGGAACAAGCAGTGCCTGGTTTCAGAAGCAGTTCTGATACAGATAAAAAAGCAATATAAACCGGCACCTGCTCAAAGCATTTTACTCTAAATCAGCTCGTATTATGGACAAAAGACCGAGTGTGCTTATATCATTTAAAAGGACTTTTTATTAATTTAAAACTCACTTGAGATGTGGCACAAACCACCAGAATTCATGTGGAAACAGCAATCACATGCAGCACAATAGTCCACAGTATTCTTGTTAAATCCACAAAACGCCACAAAAGTCCATGCACAGACGGCTGTAGAAGTCCCAACAGGTGTGAGCAAGAACAGAGGTCGCTTCCAACAGTCGTCACCTGACGCGTTTCGCTGTTAGCTTTCTCAAAGGTTGACATCCACAGGTATACACCTGTATTTAAACACAGTCCTAAAGGGATATGTACCCCTATTATAAAACATATAAACAAATCAAAAACCATTAACCAAAATTCACCATAATATACCCAAGACAATCTCCCAATAAATAATTATGTAAATAACCCATTCTTATAACACTAAATATAGAAATAGAAAATAAATATATAAAATATATATCAATACCCAACTTCACTTTATCTTTTATATTTGAGAAATGGACGAATCTCAAATCTTTCATTTAAGCCAGGTTCATACATAGCCCTCATTGCAAAAATCCAGTACTGTTCCCTACATAGAAGGAGGTTATCCAAATCCCCCCCTCTTTTCGTAAGTATAGATTTTTCTATTGCTGTAAATGTAAATTTATGTAAACTTTTATCACTTGCTTTCATGACATGTAAAGCTAAAGCATTTTTTTCATCACCATTCAAAATGGCCCTTACATGTTCACCTATACGAATTTTAAAGGGACGTTTAGTTTTCCCAATGTAAAAACAATTACAGCAACATTCTGCAATGTATACCACACCAGATGTGCTGCAAGTAATAAAGCCTTTTATTTTAACTTCACCCCCTGTTGCATGATTTTTAAAAGTCTTTGTTGTTTTAATCCATGGGCAATATTTACAGTTACCACATTTGTTACAACCCTCCACTGTTTTCAGTATTTTGTTTAACCAATCCTGAGATTTTTCATCATTTGGTTGTACAGAATGAACCACAATATCTTTAATATTTTTACCTCTTCTAAACACAATTTTAGGTTTACCAACTTGTTTTTGTTTTAAATTATTATCTAAATTAACCAAATGCCAATGTTTCCTTATAATTTTAGCTACCTCACCAGATTGTGGACTGTGGTAGTAACAAATGTAGTCTGTGGATCATGACTATTTACCCTTTGTTTACTAACTAGTAAATCCTGTCTTAACAATCCATCCACATCATTTTTGCTTTTTAACAGTTCATAACTATATCACGGTCTTGTAACTTAACAGTCATTTCATTTACCCTTTTATTATATTACCTGAATCACTACAGTTTCTCTTGATACGAATGAATTGACCCTTAGGTATAGCATTAATTACATGCCTGGGGTGACAGCTACTAGCTAACAAAATAGTATTCGATCAGACTGTTTGGTATAAAGGTCAGTTTAACACCACCCATTCCATCCTTATAGATTCTTAAATCCAAAAATTAATTTCAGTGTAGCTGGAATTAATAGTAAACCTCAGATGCTCATAGCTATTTTCCAAATATTCCACAAATTCTACTAATTCTTCCTGATTCCCTTTCCACACCATAATGATGTCATCAATAAAACATCTCCATAAATCAATTTTGTGTAGAAAGGTTATTGAACTCTAATCACCTCAATTCCCATCTTGCCATATATAAGTTGGCATAATTAGGTGCCATACTGGCACCCATAGCTATACCATTTTCTGTAAATAAAATTCATTTTATAAAAAAAGTGTTATATTCTAATATAAATTTTGTTAACTGAACTAACACCTCTGTTGGTGGTTCTTTAGTTGTCCTTCTTTCCAAATAGAATTTTAATGCTTCCAATCCCTGTTTGTGTGGAATATTTGAATACAGCGATGTAACATCTAATGTCACTAGAATACTAGTTTCTTCTATTGCCAAATCCTCCAGTACCTGTAAAATATCACTTGTGTCTTTTATATAAGCTGGTACCTGTTCCTGAACAATTTTAACTAAAAGAATCCACATATTTTGCTATGGTTCCGTCAAGCTATTATTACCCGACACAATTGGCCTTCCTGGTGGATTCATTAAATCTTTATGAATCTTTGGCAACACATAGAAAGTAGCTCTAGTAGGATGTTCAACTGTCAAAAACCTCAATACACTCTCAGAAATTAGATTTTCTTCTCTGATTCGTTTCAAATAAATATCTATACTATTTTTAAAAAGTACAGTTTTATCTGATTTTAATTTCTCATAGTAAGTCACATCTAGCAGTTGCCTCATAACTTCTTGGTCATACTTTAAAGAATCCATAACCACAATTGCCCCTCCTTTATCTGCAGATTTAATCGTAATATCTGTATTTTTTCCTAAATTCATCAAGGCTTCCTGCTCATTTTTACTCATATTATGATAATACTGTAAATTCAAATTCTCATTCAGTAGCCATAGATCTTCCTCACAACATCTTAAAAACATCTGCAGTGCAGGAGAGAGTGGAGAACAAAAATCAGAAACAGGTTTAAATATTTTAACTGCATCACAAGAGAAACAGGTATCCTTAGTACCTATATTCTGATCCACAGAATCCCACCCCCCCTTCGAAAAAAAGGCTTTAAGTCCCAAATTACATATCAGTCTCTGAAGGTCCAAAACCGTTTCAAAATGATTAAATCTCTGAGTTGGAGTAAAGGAAAGACCTCTACTCAAGGCAGCAGTCTCAGTCTCATTTAATTCATAACTTGAAATATTAATTACTGAAACCTGCCCTGTCGACGTCTCCCTCTCCATCCTCTCCGCGGTGCTCCTCTTCGACCTCCTCTTTCTACCTTCTCTTCTGGTGCATTTTGTAATAAATCCTGTCTTCCTGTTCGTTGACTCCGACACGGGGTTAAAGGTGGTGGGACCCCCACTGTGGTGCATGATTCCTCTTCTTCTCCCAAAAAACGATCCTGATCCTGTTCCTCCAATACAGCAGTAACAGCACAATTCAACTGTTCTCCAGCTTGTAATGCATTTTGATTCTCCATACTGGTGGTTTGCACTGACCAATTAAAAACTCTGTCATTTAAATAATCTTTTCATCTCTTTCAATTTGGCTTTTTAATATTCTTAATTTTTCATCATATTTATATATATTTTCTGTGAAGTATCAATTGTTGAGAAAATAATGCAACACTACTGAAGGAATATAATTCTTCTTCTTGTTTTTTTAAATCAGTCTCAATCTCAGACTGGATAATTGCATTTTCCTGTAAAATCAATTCAATGTATTCACGGCTTGCTCTCTCGCCTATTTGGCACCATTTTTCCAAAAAGCCATCCCTCTTCTGTCCACAGGTAGGATTTTTTAAAATTCTTAAGCCTCTTGGGATTCGATTCACTTCTAAATATGCTTTTAGCGATATTTCCTCCCATTGTAGCCTCTTAAGTTTATATGCAGTCTTTTCAAATGCTACAAAGGCTTGGCGGCTATTAATTGGTCCCATTTGCCGTGGTACTATTTAACAACCCGTGAAATTAGTGGTCTTCACTGTATTTCTTAGAATTAAATCTGACAAAGAGCGATCCCTCTACGCTGACCCTGCCGTGTCTCCAACATCAGTATATATTCGTAAAACAGGGAGCGTGAAACTAAAGCTCACAACAACCAAACGAGCTTGCTTTTTCTTGAATAACCCGTGCTAGTCCTTACAAGTACAAGACTCCAAGTATTCAAAATATGAAAAAAGACTGCACTCGGGAACAAGCAGTGCCTGGTTTCAGAAGCAGTTCTGATACAGATAAAAAAGCAATATAAACCGACACCTGCTCAAAGCATTTTACTCTAAATCAGCTCGTATTATGGACAAAAGACCGAGTGTGCTTATATCATTCAAAGGACTTTTATTAATTTAAAACTCACTTGAGATGTGGCACAAACCACCAGAATTCATGTGGAAACAGCAATCACATGCAGCACAATAGTCCACAGTATTCTTGTTAAATCCACAAAGCATACAAAGTCCATGCACGACGGCTATAGAAGTCCCAACAGGTGTGAGCAAGAACAGAGGTCGCTTCCAACAGACGTCACCTGACGCATTTCGCTGTTAGCTTTCTCAAAGGTTGACGTCCACAGGTATACACCTGTATTTAAACACAGTCCTTAAAGGGATATGTACCCCATTATAAAACATATAAACAAATCAAAAAACCATTAACCAAAAATTCACCACTTAATATACCCAAGACAATCTCCCAATAAATAATTATGTAAATAACCCATTCTTATAACACTAAATATAGAAATAGAAAATAAATATATAAAATATATATATCAATACCCAACTTCACTTTATCTTTTATATTTGAGAAATGGACGAATCTCAAATCTGTCATTTAAGCCAGGTTCATACATAGCCCTCATTGCAAAAATCCAGTACTGTTCCCTACATAGAAGGAGGTTATCCAAATCCCCCCCTCTTTTCATGAGTATAGATTTTTCTATTGCTGTAAAAGCTGTGTTTAAATACAGGTGTATACCTGTAGACGTCAACCTTGTGGACTATTGTGCTGCATGTGATTGCTGTTTCCACATGAATTCTGGTGGTTTGTGCCACATCTCAAGTGAGTTTTAAATTAATAAAAAGTCCTTTTGAATGATATAAGCACACTCGGTCTTTTGTCCATAATACGAGCTGATTTAGAGTAAAATGCTTTGAGCAGGTGCCGGTTTATATTGCTTTTTTATCTGTATCAGAACTGCTTCTGAAACCAGGCACTGCTTGTTCCCGAGTGCAGTCTTTTTTCATATTTTGAATACTTGGAGTCTTGTACTTGTAAGGACTACCACGGGTTATTCAAGAAAAAGCAAGCTCGTTTGGTTGTTGTGAGCTTTAGTTTCACACTCCCTGTTTTACGAATATATACTGATGTCGGAGACACGGCAGGGTCAGCGTGTAGAGGGATCGCGTTCTTTGTCAGATTTAATTCTAAGAAATACAGCGAAGACCACTAATTTTACGAAGTTGTTAAATAGTACCACGGCGCAAATGGGACCAATTAATAGCCGCCAAGCCTTTGTAGCATTTGAAAAGACTGCATATAAACTTAAGAGGCTACAATGGGAGGAAATATCGCTAAAAGCATATTTAGAAGTGAATCGAATCCCAAGAGGCTTAAGAATTTTAAAAAATCCTACCTGTGGACAGAAGAGGGACGGCTTTTTGGAAAAATGGTGCCAAATAGGCGAGAGAGCAAGCCGTGAATACATTGAATTGATTTTATGGGAAAATGCAATTATCCAGTCTGAGATTGAGACTGATTTAAAAACACAAGAAGAAGAATTATATTCCTTCAGTAGTGCTGCATTATTTTCTCAACAATTGGATACTTTCACAGAAAATATATATAAATATGATGAGAAAATTAAGAATTTTAAAAAAGCCAAATTCGAAAGAGATGAAAAAGATAATTTAAATGACAGAGTTTTAATTGGTCAGTGCAAACCACCAGTATGGAGAATCAAAATGCATTACAAGCTGGAGAACAGTTGAATTGTGCTGTTACTGCTGTATTGGAGGAACAGGATCAGGATCGTTTTTGGGAGAAGAAGAGGAATCATGCACCACAGTGGGGTCCCACCACCTTTAACCCTTAGCGGAGTCAGCGAACAAGAAGACAGGATTTGTTACAAAAGCGCACCAGAAGAGGAGGTAGAAGAGGAGGTCGAAGGGCACCGGAGAGGGATGGAAGGAGGCGTCGACAGGGCAGGTTTCAGTAATTAATATTTCAAGTTATGAATTAAATGAGACTGAGACTGCTGCCTGAGTAGAGGTCTTTCCTTTACTCCAACTCAGAGATTTAATCATTTTGAAACGGTTTTGGACCTTCAGAGACTGGTACGTAATTTGGGACTTAAAGCCTTTTTTTCGGCAGGGGGCAGGATTCTGTGGATCAGAATATAGGTACTAAGGATACCTGTTTCTCTTGTGATGCAGTTAAAATATTTAAACCTGTTTCTGATTTTTGTTCTCCACTCTCTCCTGCACTGCAGATGTTTTTAAGATGTTGTGAGGAAGATCTATGGCTACTGAATGAGAATTTGAATTTACAGTATTATCATAATATGAGTAAAATGAGCAGGAAGCCTTGATGAATTTAGGAAAAATACAGATATTACGATTAAATCTGCAGATAAAGGAGGGCAATTGTGGTTATGGATTCTTTAAAGTATGACCAAGGATTATGAGGCAACTGCTAGATGTGACTTACTATGAGAAATTAAAATCAGATAAAACTGTACTTTTAAAAATAGTATAGATATTTATTTGAAACGAATCAGAGAATAAAATCTAATTTCTGAGAGTGTATTGAGGTTTTGACAGTTGAACATCCTACTAGAGCTACTTTCTATGTGTTGCCAAAGATTCATAAAGATTTAATGAATCCACCAGGAAGGCCAATTGTGTCGGGTAATAATAGCTTAATCGGAACCGTTAGCAAAATATGTGGATTCTTTTAGTTAAAATTGTTCAGGAACAGAGTACCAGCTTATATAAAAGACACAAGTGATATTTTACAGGTACTGGAGGATTTGGCAATAGAAGAAACTAGTATTCTAGTGACATTAGATGTTACATCGCTGTATTCAAATATTCCACACAAACAGGGATTGGAAGCATTAAAATTCTATTTGGAAAGAAGGACAACTAAAGAATCACCAACAGGGGTGTTAGTTCAGTTAACAAAATTTATATTAGAATATAACACTTTTTATAAAATGAATTTTATTTACAGAAAATGGGTACAGCTATGGGTGCCAGTATGGCACCTAATTATCCAACTATATATGGCAAGATGGGAATTGGAGGTGATTAGGAGTCCAATAATCCCTTTCTACACAAATTGATTTATGGAGAGCGTTTTATTGATGACATCATTATGGTGTGGAAAGGAATCAGGAAGAATTAGTAGAATTTGTGGAATATTTGGAAAATAGCGATGAGCATCTAGGTTTACTATTAATTCCAGCTACACTGAAATTAATTTTGATTTAAGAATCTATAAGGATGGAATGGGTGGTGTTAAAACTGACCTTTATACCAAACAGTCTGATCGAATACTATTTTTGTTAGCTAGTAGCTGTCACCCCAGGCATGTAATTAATGCTATACCTAAGGGTCAATTCATTAGTATCAAGAGAAACTGTAGTGATTCAGGTAGATATAATAAAAGGGTAAATGAAATGACTGTTAAGTTACAAGACCGTGGATATAGTTATGAACTGTTAAAAAAAGCAAAAAATGATGTGGATGGATTGTTAAGACAGGATTTACTAGTTAGTAAACAAAGGGTAAATAGTCATGATCCACAGACCACATTTGTTACTACCTACAGTCCACAATCTGGTGAGGTAGCTAAAATTATAAGGAAACATTGGCATTTGGTTAATTTAGATAATAATTTAAAACAAAAACAAGTTGGTAAACCTAAAATTGTGTTTAGAAGAGGTAAAAATTTTAAAGATATTGTGGTTCATTCTGTACAACCAAATGATGAAAATCTCAGGATTGGTTAAACAAAATACTGAAAACAGTGGAGGTTGTAACAAATGTGGTAACTGTAAATATTGCCCATGGATTAAAACAACAAAGACTTTTAAAAATCATGCAACAGGGGTGAAGTTAAAATAAAAGGCTTTATTACTTGCAGCACATCTGGTGTGGTATACATTGCAGAATGTTGCTGTAATTGTTTTACATTGGAAAACTAAACGTCCTTTAAAATTGTATAGGTGAACATGTAAGGGCCATTTGAATGGTGATGAAAAATGCTTTAGCTTTACATGTCATGAAAGCAAGTGATAAAGTTTACATAAATTTACATTTACAGCAATAGAAAAATCTATACTTACGAAAAGGGGGGGATTTGGATAACCTCCTTCTATGTAGGGAACAGTACTGGATTTTTGCAATGAGGGCTATGTATGAACCTGGCTTAAATGAAAGATTTGAGATTAGTCCATTTCTCAAATATAAAAGATAAAGTGAAGTTGGGTATTGATATATATATTTTATATATTTATTTTCTATTTCTATATTTAGTGTTATAAGAATGGGTTATTTACATAATTATTTATTGGGAGATTGTCTTGGGTATATTAAGTGGTGAATTTTTGGTTAATGGTTTTTTGATTTGTTTATATGTTTTATAATAGGAGTACATATCCCTTTAAGGACTGTGTTTAAATACAGGTGTATACCTGTGGACGTCAACCTTTGAGAAAGCTAACAGCGAAACGCGTCAGGTGACGTCTGTTGGAAGCGACCTCTGTTCTTGTTGACACCTGTTGGGACTTCTACAGCCTTCTGTGCATGGACTTTTGTGGTGTTTTGTGGATTTAACAAGAATACTGTGGACTATTGTGCTGCATGTGATTGCTGTTTCCACATGAATTCTGGTGGTTTGTGCCACATCTCAAGTGAGTTTTAAATTAATAAAAAGTCCTTTTGAATGATATAAGCACACTCGGTCTTTTATCCATAATACGAGCTGATTTAGAGTAAAATGCTTTGAGCAGGTGCCAGTTTATATTGCTTTTTTAATATATAGAGTAGAAGTCTAAACAGAGAAAATATAATAGTGGTGCCATAATAATCAATGTACCAAGGGTGAGATGAAATACAAAAGATACAGTTCCTTCACTGTATATATCATATTATGCAAACAATTAAAAAAAAATAGAAGATTTAGCGAACAATGTAGGCAAAGGCAAAGTATATAAAGTATGTAGATTTAGCCATTATTTGGAGTGATCATGATAATGCTGTCATCTCACAAGTCCCAGCAAACTTACTGGCAAGTCTTCACTCCACTCTTGACAGACCTAAGTGCATCCCTACAGTCCTCAGTAGAATCCACCATAGCAGCAGGAACTGCATGAAATAGACTCACTGTGGGTAATAGATGAGCACTAGCGATAGTAAGGGTGGGGCTGTGAGGCAGATGAGTGGAAAGAGGCAGCACTCAAAATGGGGACAAAAAGAATATTAAAAAATGATGAATGAATGAGGGTGGCAGAAGCTTTAGGACCCCCCCCCCCTTTATTCAGAGTAAAATCACAGTGCAGTAGCACTTAGAAATGTAGTCAATGCACTTCCCAAGGAAGGCTCAGCATCATGTTTCCTTGAGTCTTGGGACAATGTGGTTTGTATGTTACCTTTAGAATCCTATACTGAGGCCAGGCAGGTGCTAGGCAAGTTGCAGAGTTGAGGTGCTTGGCTCCCAGGGAGGGAGGGCTGCCTCACTTTGGGCAGCCCAGCCAGCTGATTAGGGAGAGGCAGAAATAATGTAGAGGCATGGCTTGGAGTTCTTTCCCTAAGGATCTCAAGGTAGAGGATGTTTGCCACCCCTTCTACTTGAAGCTCCAAACTGACCTGGCACGGCATAGGATAGCTTGTCCACTGAGTCCCTTTCAGTCCTGGAACAATAAGGCCTCAGACAGTTAGGTTGTGGACCCTGCACACCTTGAGATGTTATGGACTGAATGGGACATGGACAATTTCTGGACAACCTTGAACCTTGGCCCTGCCACCATTCCAGGTCTGGCAATCTCCCTTCAACCACTGCTGGCCACTGACTGGATGAGGAGTGCCAGTTTCATCACCAAATTCAGCATCCTGCCACCGAGTCAGAGCTGGTAGGCTTCTTCAATCACCCTGGCACCTGCACTCATACATTACAACATTTCCCACCTGAAATCACCTTTTATGCCCTCATCCCTAGTCTCTTCCCCTCCCACTGAGGTGAGTGGTGACTGGGCACCAGTGTTCTTTTTTTTTATCTAGGTTTTTTCCTCCCATCTGATCTCAATCTGCCCTGTGGCTTCACGGCTTCATTTAGCCTGCTTGATGCCCCATTTTTCTGTTTTTCTCCTTGTTATCCTAGGACTCCATATAACAGTTGCACATGCATGTGGAGACACACATGCGCTCAGTGGCTCCAGTGATGGCCCCTTCCTCCCACCTGACCTAATGCCTAGTTTCCCTTGGGCTTGGCACTGCCACCTAGCCTCCACCTTCTGGCAGCCAAGAGCCAGGGAAGCCAACATCCATCCCCAGAAGAGGTGAGCTGCCTTGTACCAGTTCAATCCAGCTCCTCACCTCCCCCCCACCCAAGCTGACCCCCAACAGTTCAGGCTCATTCCCGAATCTGAGTCGCCGGCATGGGAGGAGGTAAAGTGCCCAGTGCCTCATGCCTCAATGCCATTTGGCCTGCCAATGGGCACCAGTGTTCTGATAGGCATGTTGGTAACAATCCTGACCCCTACCTGAGGATGGGGATTGTTACATACTAAATGCCAAAATTTGCACTTCCACTAAAAGGGAAAGAATTAGCACAATCAAAAAGACTGATAGAACCTTGGCAAGGTCCTTCCCCATGTCTGTGAAGGCATACATGTGAAGGTAGATACTCTCCCACCCTCCTGGCTGAGGAAAGAGAGAGGCTATGGTAAACTCAGTTGATGAGGTGAGGATGGGCAAAGCACATGGAAAGTTTAAGGATAAAACCATTACTATAAAATAATCAGTCAACTACTGCTTTGGAATCTGCTTGTATGATTACACTATAGCTGGGGACTAGCTACAGTATGATAAAAGTTGGCCAGCTGAGTTATCGAAGCCACATATGTGTATTGCTCCAGTGCAATGACTCTGGAGTAGATTGGGAGTGTAAAGTTAGTATCTAAGTAGCTAAAGGTAAACAAAAAATTACTGATTGACCTGAGCAACTATTTAATCACATTTTCTTGCCTTGCAGCAGCTTGGAGTGACTGGTCTGTTCCAAGCATGCCAGCTGCTTTCTAATGCTTCATGCTAAAACAATAATTTACTTCATTATACCATTTCAGGAGGAACTGTGGTCTAATGACTTGACACCAATATTAGAGCACTGCTTGAAAAACAGAAGGTCACAGGCTGAATTTTCACAACAACTATCACAGGACCTGCAGCTGCAGTTTGGCCATCCTGTGGCACTTCATATGCAAGAGAATGCATTCATCCTACAGTATGTTCAAAACATTGCTGTGTTTGTAATAGTTCTGCTGCTTTATGGCAGCTTGCATCCAATAAGTGATGCATGGGTTACTTTCATGACTCAAGTGCTACCTGAATTGCTATAAGTTGCAGCACTGGTTCACATACATTTACCACCTTTTTTGTAGTGTAACCTATGGTTGAAAATGTTGGGGATGGGGTGCAATCATGCAGCCAGTTCCCAAAGTGCTGCTGAAAATCTAGTCCCAGAAGTTCAAACCCCACAGGAATCAAATACCCACTGTGTGACCCAAAGCAACTCACCTACTCTGCCAGTGGTCAGTTTACCAGCTGTGAGAATCGGCAAAAGCAGTAGCCCACTAAAGAAACAGATATTGCATCCCACCTGTGGTATCTTGGGCTAAATGCAAATGCTGCCATTTTCAACCCCTGGTGTTGATCAATCCTGTTCATTTTTTTCCCCAAAATGATTTGTACGGTGCCATATTGTATTTTAAGTTAGAGCTTTTGTTTATTGTGCTCCAGAATTGACCAGGGTGTTCCTTGTATTCCATAGTAATGCCACAGTTTCTGTTCTTTGTTTACTCATATTAGGCACAAGAAAAGTAATGTTAAGCAGTGGGTGTTAAAACAGTTGGAAATACTGATTGAAGGAGAACTGTGGTGAACTTATAAGTCATTTCCCCCTGTAGAAGCTGATTTTTAAATGCTGGTTCTAATCTATGTATGTATGTATGTCTTTATGTGACGAAGTACCTTTGAAAACGAGCCTCTGGCTCAAAGGTTGTAAACTGATTCTTAAATAAATAAATAAATCTAATTCTGTTACTCCCCCATATCAACTGCCATTTTAGTTATTCTGGTGGGTGTTTCTGATTTACACACAGGTAGTACCATTTTAGAACTATATGAGGCAGATTATGCCCTTTCTCAGCTCTTCTGTTGTTGGTGCAATGCATCCATGTTCTACTATAGACTCTGCATTTGGGAAGCACATAAACTACATCATAGAGTTCTAAAATGGTACTTTACACTGGAGTGTAAATCTGCAGCACTTACTGAGGTTACTAATAGGTATGTAAGACTGAAACACTAACATAATTAGAAACATTATTTAAAAAGAAAACTGCTTCTGCTGAGAAAAATTACTTTCAGGTACAGCGAAGTTCTCCTTTGAGACATGGTGAACAGCCTCATTTAAAGTAGATCTGCTTTAATTACTTCAGATCTACACAAAATAATAAAGCAGACTCAAAGGCAGAAAAGCATTTTTCTTGCTTCAGGGCTATGTGACCTTAAACAACAGAGGCACAGTGCAAACTCAAAATTTAGGTGTCTATGGGTGTAAATGTGTTTTGCTCCCATAACAGGCCAAATGGTACTTTTAATGTGACCTGGCTTCATCATTGCATTGCACTGGGGGCATGGGCCAATGCCATGATGTGACCCTGTTGCACCAATCATCACATGGGCATCCCACCTGGATTTGTTCCTTTGACTATTTGCCCATTGATGCTAGGTCCAGTGATAAAAGGTTTCCCAAAAGTTTACTTTATATCAGTCTACCTGATAGACTTGTTGAGCCATTAACCCTCTCTTAATGTGCAATTTACCTTGGTGGTCAAGTAGTATCCCCTCCTAATACCCAGTTTTTAAACTCACTTGGTGTTCTTGCAGTCCACCCTGAACATGGTCCTCCTGTCAGCCTGCTGTTTTACAATAGTGCACATAACATACAGGCTGAATGTAAACACTTAAGTCACCAGAAACAAAAACTATCTGGCTAGCTTTGAAACCTAAATATTTGAATTATAAGGTATTCACAGGCTTTTGGGGTCTGCATGGGACACTGGAATGTTATAGCCCCTGGGTGGGAAATTAGGGGGTTTTATGAATCGTGACAGCTACAGTACAGCAGATGTGAGGGATGGATAATTTTTAGAACTTAAAAGTAGTTGGCAGCAAGTGAGTCAATGAATTCTTGGTTTTATATAAAACTGAACAAACACAATGCATCTTAAAACATTCCACAAAGCAAGGAGTTAGATATTGGTTGTTTAGGGATTACATGCAGTGACTTTTCTTTGACTTGTGTCTCAAAAAAAACCAGGTGATCTCCATTCAATACTGACTAAAACCTGAGATCACTCTTGTTCAGTTAGAAGGCTTATGTTAATGGCTTCCACCTTCCCTTAGATCACTGCAGAGATTTTTGTCTTTGCCAGGCACTGCCATAAGTCATCTGGCTCCCCAGTGGTCTTACTGCAGTACACACAACTGCAATGCCAACACAATGGCTGCCAAGAAACCAAGGCAATCTATTTTACAACAAACTTCCAGAAAAAAATTATATCTGCTGATAAGTTATGGCAGGTCATTCACTCTTGCTTTGATCCCCCTACTGTTCAATGCCCCAGTTCTTGAAAATTGGGAGTTTCCTCACATATAGCCCTGCTGAGGCTACTAATGCTATCAGTGAGCACTTCACCTGCTGTGCTTGTTCCTTCCTTCCTCCTCCCATCAATATCCCCTTCAACACCATTCTGTTACCCTCTACCACCTGTCTCCTCCCTCCTCCCTCCCTCCTTCTTTTACTCTACAATCTCCCATGGATGCCGTGGGCTCATTTTCTAAAGAGCCCTTTGAGTGAAGCAAGTTGTGCTGCTCTAGGGCTGCAGCCAACTTTAGGTGCATCAAGGTCCCTGCTCCCAATTTTACAAAAGGGGGGGTTCCTGCACCAAAAACCCTGGAGTTCCCACAACTGCAGGCTACCACCAAACATATGGTGTACCCATGGGAATTGCCACAGGGTTCCAGCCCAGCTTAACACTAGAGGTGCTGTGATGGTTGGGTGAGGAGAATCTGCTGGACAGGAGGGGGCAAGAGGCAGAAGGGTCATGGGAGGTGGCATAGGGGTTGTCAGGGACACAGCTGGGTATGGTAGGGAGTGATTTTGCACCAGCCGGTTGTGTTTGCTTTTTAATTTATTTTGTATTTTCCAGAAATTTGCAATAGTGTACTATAATGTACTATACCAATGCATTATACCCTAAATACAAATCTAGCACATCTGAGGAGGGGCAAGTGATATGTCCGAATAACAACTTCCTACATCCACAGAGTGACAGCTTTGGACAAATCATTTGACCCACTACAAAGAGAGAGAGCAGAGTCAATGGAGCAGGAATAGTAATTAGCGGGGAAGGGGGGCTGATATACAACAGAGACACAGAGACTGTAATTTAAAATTCAATAAACTCTTTCTCGTTCCCATTTTACGTGATAGCAGCCCTCTGTGTTGCTTAGCCTCCCACCCACTATCCTACGGACATAACACTGGACTGTGGTAATTCACACACACAGACTATATCACTCATCTGCTATACAGCTATTACTGTGGGTTCCATTTGGATATCCTCACAGCTGATGGGATGGGACTGAAAGTGACATGGCACCAGGTGGCACAGCCCTGGCAGCTGCCACATAGGTGGCCACCTGGTGCCATGTCACTGTCGGTTCCAGCCCTTCAGCTATGAGAACATGTAAATTACACCTCCAATAATGGTATATAGTGCATGGTTTGAGATTATTATGCACCAAAATCGCACAACTCAATATTCTTATTGTACAGCTTCCCACAGCGTTATTGTGCACATTCTAACGTTATTGTGCACATTCCATATTTAAAGCAGTCCCTTGTTGTGCATGTTCCATATTCAAATCACACCCTTACTGTGCACGTTCCATATGCAAATCACCCTCCCACTACCTCTATAATCATATCACCTGTGCCCCGCTCATGCCGACTGCCACCCACCGACTTTCATTTTCTTTTCGGCACTTAGTCACTTTACCCTCATTTCAACAGTTTCCAAAATTCTCTGTTCTACCTTATTCACTGATAAGTTCCTGCTTCTATTAGGTGAATCACAATCTTTTTTCATTAAAATAACATCCCACAGTTTTAAAATCTATAGCTACATTTACCAGGAAGAAGTGCTCATGCTACCCTCCAGCTTCAATCAATGTAACCATGACAACACACAACTCCCATACTTCCAAGTGCTTGCTCTATCTCACTCTTTCTCTTTTTTCTCTGTCTCTTCATAACTGTCAATAACATCAACAATACAGAAAAACACAGACAAAAATGCAGTACGGAAGTAAAGGCAAATCTATGCCTATCTGATTATTATTTAAAAAAAATATGAATTGGTTTGCCACAGTGGCAAATGCAGGCAAAAAAACTAGTACACTAATATTTTTACTGAAACCATACATTATAAAAAAGAAAATATGAGTGGCCATACACAGCTAATCTTGTGTTTCCATCTCGGGGTTGAGATAACAGTGCATATGCTGTTATCTCAACCCCTCGATGGAAACACAGGCTTATCGTGTATGGTCGCCCGTACATTATTCCTTATATAGTGTATGAGTGCTATGGTCTGCACAGGCTGATTACCATAGTCCAATGTTATGCCCATAGGGTAGTGGGTGGGAGGCTGGGCAACACAGATGGCTGCTATGATGTAAACTGGGAGCCAGATAGAGGTTATCAAACTTAAATTGCAGTCTCTGTGTCTCTGCTGTATATCGCCCCCCTTCCCCCACTAATTACTGTTCCTGCTCCGTTGAATCTGCCGCTCTCTCTTCATAGTGGGTCAAATGATTTGTCCAAAGCTGTGACTCTGTGACTGTAGGAAGTTGTTATTAGGACATATCACTTGGCCCTCCTTGGATGTGTTGGACTTGTATTTAGGATATAATGCATTGGTACAGTACATTGCAGTACACTAATATGAATTGCTGGACAATGCAAAATAAACTAAAAAAGAAAACACACCCTGCTGTGCGCAAAATCACTCCTTGCCATGTGCAGCTGTCTCACCGACTCCCCCTGTGCCACCTCCCATGTCCCTTCTGCCCCTGGTAGCCCAGTTTAAACCCTGTTCCCCATATCCACAGTGTGTGGGGCTGGTGCCCATCCCTTAGACCACCTCCTGGCTGGTCTAAGCAGAGCCCCTTGCTGGGTACATGGCGGGGCCTGCAAAATTACAAAAAAGGGGATGTTGCAGCATCACCGTGGTGCCAGCTCCCTTGCAACCTGGAGCACCCTGAGTCAGTTTGCAAGGCTGGCATAGTGCCACTTTGGCGCAATGGCTTCCCTTTTTGATGCAGATCACCTTCAAACATTGGGACTGACAAAGACACAGGGCATTTGCATTTTGTTTTATCTGTTTCATATTGTAGAAGTGAGGAAATGTATAAAACACCAGTTAGCGCCAATTCCCTTGAACAGCACTCCTGTACCCTCTCTTCTCTCATTGTTTGATGCTACAATCTAAGGAGCCCTGGTTCCCTCTACTCAAAGCACACCCACTGTTCACTGTGTACTTTTGTATAAAAAGAAAATCTGTTTGAAAACCAGCTGGTGCTCCCTAGATTCCCTGATTTCTTTCCTGAATTTTTTTTCTACCACCCAATCTCCCATATTTAAAAAATGTCAACTCCTGCTGATGAGCCAGTCTTGCAACTTTTCTGTTTCCATTGGTCAGCAACATGAATTGTGCCAGGGCTATGACCCCCCCAAGGCCATTCATGTATTTATCAATAAATTTAAGTTCTGCAACCGCAGGCAGTCTAATCAATTTTATTTCTACCACTAAGGACAGCCATTTCCTGCCCAGCTAACACGCTGGTAAATCCACTCCTGACCCCCCTTCCCTGTGTGCAACAAGCCAGTCATTTAGGTATGTAATATTTTTTTTAAAGTTACTTTCTTCCACTGAAGGCAGCTTGCCCTCCTAACCAATCC
The DNA here is from genome assembly GCA_016271365.2 of Neoceratodus forsteri. Lineage (NCBI taxonomy): Eukaryota > Metazoa > Chordata > Ceratodontiformes > Ceratodontidae > Neoceratodus > Neoceratodus forsteri. Next base: position 172,150,085 of record CM057456.1, on the reverse strand, counting down.
CTCAGCATTCTTCAGACCCAGCATTATATACCCTTCGCTACTGAGCACCCTGCCATTGACTTGCAACGCTCCCCTTCTCTCTACCTCCACCCCAGTGGTACAGATAGCCACGCACTGAATTAGAATCAGCCTGCACTTCTTAATCAGTGGCACTCTTGTACCCTCAGCACTTCAGCTGGTGACCACATGATCTGTACCTAATCCCCTTGGTGCTACAGGTATCTGCAGTGAGCTGGTGTATGAAGCTCTGGAAAGGGAAGGTGGCTTGTGTTATAGTGAATGATTCACCATTGCCAAAACTACACTGTAAACATTGTCCCCTTATTTGTTTTTATTCCCTAGTCTCTAGTGGCACACCCACCTTCCAATTGGTGTCACCTATTTGTTATTTTTCCCTGGTGTCTGGTGGTGCCCCCCCCACACTCCGATTGCCATCCCCATATATGTTTACCTGATGTCTAGTGGCACCCCCTGTTCTCTAATTGCTGTACCCATATGTGTTATGTTTCCTATGTTTCCCTGGTGTCTAGTGGCACCCCCAACCTCCAATTGCCATCTTCTTTTCTTGTTTTCCTGTAATAAAGAAAACAGTCCCTCAATGTTTTTTTTATTCAACTTGTAAAAAAGAAGATGGCCCCTTACCGATCTGATCTCCCCATCCCAACCTCCCACTGAGCACCTACCAACCTGCACCCCCCAACCCTCAATACACCTTCACTCACCTGAACAGGTCCCAGGGTGAAGATCCACACTTTAACAGAAGAAACGTCTTTCTGCTGGAACCATCGATTGCAATATGAGAAACTAAGGTAAGTTCAGTCCAATGTATTTCAATGGGGTTTTTAACTTTGCTGCATAACTTTGACATTTTCGCATATTTTGGCACCAAATTTTCAACATGACCATTTTGACACCCCGCCTCATGAACAGCAATGGTGGGATTATGCAAATCTGGCCGAAAAGGCAATTTTGTGGTCACTTGGCTAAATCACCTTTTTAGCAGGATTTTTTTTTTTTTTGCTCTTTTTCTCCCCTTGGACCGCAGCCAGCTCTCTTCTCATTCTCTTTCTACTGTCCCCCCAGTACTGTCACCTGAGCATCAGATCCCCTTTCCCCAGGCCCCCAAGACTTACCCTTGGTGGCAGGGTGGTGGGGAGTGACTCAACCCACTCGGAAGGATCCAGCTCCGGGGAGGTGCCATCTAAGGGTGGCAATCGTAAGGGATGGTGTCATGCCACTCAGCCAGGGTCAAAATTTCCACTTTTCTTTGTGGAGGGGGAGCGTGCAATGCTGACAATGGCACACAACGAGTCTGACCACATGCTGCACACTGGTCGGCTGTTCCTCCTCCATGCCTCAACATGTGGAACATGGCATGCCAACACCCAGCCTCTGCCACCCACCCTGGGAGAGGAGAGGAGAGCTGTGCCCTGGATGCTTGATCTTCTCCCTTCCCAGCCAACCCCAAGTGACCGACTCGCACCGCGAACATGGGTTGTTAGCTTGGCAGGAGGTAAGGTATAATGCTTCAGACTTTCACATCACTGGGCTGGCTTTTAGCAGGATTTTAAAATTTTCACCACCCTTGTTCATGAAGTGGGCTTATAAGAAGGCTATGCTGAAAATTTGGGGAACAAATGTGTAAAAATTTCAAAGTTATGTGCATATGTTGACATTTTGCTACACTCTCTCATAACATTTGCAATTTTAAATACTTTGTCTCCAAATTTTCAACAGAACCATCTTTTTATGCCACCTCATTAATGTGACAGTTCTCATTTTTCAAACCCTGATCAAATTGTGTTTCCGCACCTGTGGTGCACAACAGCTTTGCAGTGGTGTGCAATCATGTTTTGGTGGGGATTTCAAAATGTTCATTACCGGGTTCATGAGGTGGGTTAATAAGAAGGCTATGATGACAATTTCACTCCTGTTTTACTACGATCTATCTAAGGAGGGATGGGAGGGTCCTGCGCTCCCACAGACAAATAAAGATACAATTATACTATCTCCAAAAGTAAGGAAATTCTTTGCAAAACAAAAAACGTCATTATTGCACTAGTTAGGGTTAAATGGACAAAAGTATGGAAATATGGTATTAGGGTTTCCAACCCTAATACCCCACCCTCACCTCCCAGGCAGCAACAGGAAAAACCATTACGGTTTCACCTCTTATATATATATATATATATATATATATATATATATATATATATATATATAACATCCAGCTTTAAATATTGGAAAATAATGTTGCAGAATTTAAGAATGTATTGCACAAAATTTTAAAATATAAAGCTTAGAATAAAAAATATGTTGAAAAGAACTCTAGCATTACAGCACAGATTGTGGGCACCCATTTGCCCGATAAGTAAGAAAAATATGACTCGCTAGTTACTTGGCCACTGAGTGATTAGCCACTGCCAAAAAATTATTTAGAAAGGTCTTAACACAACACACTCTCTGTGTTATTGGGTCAATGTGAATGTTGTGATCACCTCCCCGGCTTGCCATGCACAAAACAGGTAGAGGAACCTGGGTCATTAAACTGCTGATTTTGTGGTTGTATCCAAAATTTAAGATAATTGTGTGGTGGCTCCACACAGAGAAAGGTGTAAGTGGGTCTGGTGTTGGTAGCCCCCAGGATGCCGTACTTATCCACCTCACCACAAGATGACCCCCTCACATGAAGCAACACAGTTCAATAACAATTCCCCACAAAGTATACAAATTAATCAGCTATAAATGACATACACCCAGGCAGGAAAAAAGTAAACAAAATAACAAGGACTTTTCTTATGGTCACTGCAAGGCCCTAAAGGTGAAAAAAGGGGACTATGCAATGGAAGGTAGTTGTAGTTGTAGTAGTAGAAGTTGTTGTAATTTGTAGTAGTAGTAGTAGTAGAAGTTGTTGTAGTTGTAGTAATAGTAGTAGTTGTAGTTGTAGTTGTAGTAGTAGTTGTAGTTGTAGTAGTAGTAGTAGTAGCAGTAGTAGTTGTAGTAGTAGTAGAAGTTTTTGTAGTTGTAGTAGTAGTAGTAGAAGTTGTTTTAGTAGTGGTAGTAGTAGTACAAGCCCTAGCTATTTTTTTCAGTGCTTCTCAGGCATGCCTAAAGCAACCAGGTATGACAAAATATGTGCCTCTTTCTGGCTCATCCCAAAATACAAAAGTCCCCTCCCACACCTCACATGCAGAGAAGTTGCTTGCCCAGCTGTACTGGTGGGCACTAACCTCACTCCACTGGTACCAGTGTAATACCCCTTTTGTTCTAAGGAGCTTCCTGTACTTTACTGGGTACTCCAGCAAGGGAAATGTAGCAGTCTCTATCACATTACACCCCACTGGCTGGCAGGGGTGTATAGTACTTAAAGAAACAATAGCAATGCTCTGTTGCAACTCAAAACCCCAAATCCAACAGCTCCCAAACCCCAAAAGGAGTATATCTTTGGAAAAACCCAGCCACTGGCCTAGTCAATTCAATACTTTCCAAAAAGTATGTTACAAAGTGATGCAGGTGCAGGGCAAGTGATGATTATACTCACAGTTCTCTCAGATCAGGGGATATCCATCTCCATTAATGTACGGGGTGAGGGCATAGTTTGCAGTGAGTCCTGCTTTGACTGGTTTCACTCTCTCACAATCCTTTCTGACAGCCTCTGGTGTTGGCTGACAAAGTGCTGTTTCCTTGGTCCAGGTCTGCCTCTGCTGGCCTCCACATTCAAGAATCGATTCTCCGAGGCACACTAGGCAGCTCAGCCTGCAGAAAACCAAATTTAATATGCTTAAAATACCAAACCCTGGCATACAGTCTCCTGTGTGTGTGTGTGTGTGTGTGTGGTGATAACCACCTTCTGGTTGTGGTACTAGCTGGACAGTTTTCCATACTAGCTACTGTCAAAATGTGTGGTGTCCGGCTGCATTGCAGCAAAAGTCTCTCTACAGTTGCTACAGCCTTACTATGATTTGCACTGATTATGCTAGTGTAACCCCCATACAAATGGGAGTTCCTGAAAAGTCTTCCTTGAGCTCACCTAAATGCTCACTGCCAGGCTGGTGTCCTGCAGTTTAGCAGTTTAAATGTGATTGCCAGAGAGTGCGTGTATAGCATCTCTGTACTGTCTCTTTAAGAGCTGCCTGGATTGCAGTCATAAGTAATCTGACAGGGAGCTCTGCTGAAAGATGTAACTATTTGCTGAAAATCATTTAGTGTGATAATGATAATGTAGTTTGTCTAACCTGCCTTCTTTGCAGCGAGGACTGTTTTGTTTATCTCCACTATCTTGGTCCTGGACTGCTGAATTGGACCAATCAGTACTGGTGGGACCTAAAATGGAGCCAGACTACAGGAGCGGTCTGGAGTCAAAATCTGTAGGAATTGCAGTTTTGAGCTTTTGGCGCCTTTTTGCACCTGAAGGGGGAGCCTTTGTTGTGACTGACAGACAGATCAGCAAATTGAACCTTTTGGATTCTGGGAAAGTCCCAGACTTGCTGGCAGTTGAGTCAGATCTAAGTTGGGAGCTGAAGAAGCAACAGCTTGAGACAGACAAGCAGCAGTCTGAGTAGTTTCAAGCGGGAGAACTATGGAAAGGCCTGAGTTGTGGCCTGCATGTCTGCCTGCTGCCCCTGAGAGGGAGAGAAGAGAATTATTTCAGGCTAAATCCAAGTTTGTGAGAATGAAGTAAGCCAAAGATATTTTACCAGGCTCATACCTGAAGAAGACCAAAGATTTTGGTGAATGCAGTTGGCCTGTCGGGATTTCCAGCTGCTTTTGAATCCCCGGTTTGTGCAGAAACTTTGCGATCATGACCAGAGTGCGGTTTGCTTGGTACAGTAGAATTTTCTTACATGTAAATGTGCTGTGAGTTGTTAGTGGGTCGTGATTTGGTTCCCCATTGTGTGAACTGTGTTCAGCTTGCTGGAAGCTGTATCCACCCCAAAATGGACTGTATCCGAATTTGTCTCCATTTGGCCAGGGCCTTGCCACACTGGCCCAGCCAGACTGCCCGCTGCACAGAGAAAGCCATCGATGAGAGACCTGCCTGGGGATCATCCCCCTGCTCCATGCTTGAACAGGAACGATGCCTCTGCAAATCGTGTGGGTCCTGCTTCTCCTGGCACTCCAGATCAACCACCTGTAGTCTCAATTTTCATCCAGCCTGTGCCCAGTTTTGGGTATCATGAGTAATCATCAGGGTAGCTCCCTGCAACAACAGCCTAATCTAAAAGTGTGTCATCTGATTGTCTTGTTGTTTTCTTTTTACGAACTGAGCCCTCCGGCTCTGGATTACAATTAATGTGTGTGGTGCATGTTGTTTTCTTGCATCATAGGGCCCCAATCAGCTGCAACATTCCTGGCTAGCCCACCTTTCTCCATCTGGGTACCCAGAGTGTGTGACTGTTTATGGACCCTGAAGTGCATGCATAACTGTTTGATTGATACAGCCTTTAAACAAATTAATCTGATTATGCCCCTCCCTTGTTCAAGTCCCTTAAATAAATAAAATCTAACTCCTTTTTGCATTTACCCTGACTGTGGTTCCAGTTTTTGCAAGAGTACTGTACTGCTGTTATTTGCTGTTTATAACCTTGTTTTACAGGAGGTCCTCAGGGCCAGGCCAGTGGAAAGCCCTGGTGGTAAGTGCAAACAGTGTGGGTACTTCTGTGGTGTATCAGGGGTATTGTAAAATTGATTATTGTGTATTGTTATGGCCACTAGTAAGGAAAGAGGGGGTTACCGTGTCCTGGACGGCTGTGCCCAGGTTAGCTTGACTACTACCAACCCTGACCTCTGGGTGGAGGCACCCATTTCAGAACTCAGGCCCCTTAACCTGCTACTAGCCAAGCAGGCAGGGGGAGTAGCCCTTGGGATAGCCTACCTAGGGGTTACATTTTGGAGGCTCACCACTGGGATTTTGTACCTTCTAGTGGCCAAAAATTATGAATTATTGGTGAAGATTAATGGCTACCCCAGTAGCAATGGTTGTACACCAGTTTGTGGGGTGGTGTACTGGGCAGGATCAACCCCCATAATGCTCTACTTATACTGGATATTCCCTTGGGTACCACTAACACACTGTAGAGGGAGCACTCTCCAAAGTTGAATGTTTAAAAAAACCTGTGGTGGTGGGTTGACAGGCTGATTTGACCACCCAAATTTTCATAGCCTTGGTAGAGTGTAGTGACCTCCTGGACAGCTCTAAAGTGCCACAGGCTATTACCCCAGAAGGGGTTCCAGCTGCCTGGAGAGTGATAACAAAACACAGTAAAGACCCCAGGGAGGATAAGCTCTCACCATTATCTGAGACTTTTGAGGAGAAATTTGCTAAGTTGTTTCTGGAGGAAGGGAAAACTGTAGAGGACTTTAAGAAACTATTCCTGCCGCCTGAGGGTGTTCCTTTCCCATCACCCCCTTCCACTCCAGCACCTGTTACTGCCCTGCTTTCTGTGCCCACACTGATGCTGGCTCCTATATCTGTACCTGCCATTAGTCATGATTCCTACCGAAGGCTGAGAATCTTCTCAGGCACCCTCCCCACCCCACAGGGGGTGGATGACTGGGAGACCTGGATAGACTATGTTGCCCCTCTAGTACTTGAATGGCAATGCTCAGAAGCAGAGAAACAAAAGAGGTTGAGTGAGAGCCTCCAAGGTCCTGCCCTGGCTACCATCCATGCCAAATGTGCCAATAACCCCGAAGCAACTGCACAGGACTATCTTGATGCTCTGGAGAATGTGTATGGGAGCCCAGATTCAGATTAGGATCTGTGGTGGAGAGTAAGAAGTGGTCAGCAGTACCCAGGGGAGCCATTGTCAGTGTATGTACCTCGGCTTGAAAAGCTGCTACACCAGTGCCTCAGAAAGGGTAGTTTGCCATCAAATGAATTAGATCGAACTAGGCTGAACCGGATCCTTAAGTCTGCTCTGTTTTCAGAATTGTTACTGCTTCAGTTGCACCTTGCCAACTGACTGGAATCGCCCCCCCCCATAATGAGCTAATGAAAGAAATTCGAAGGGTTGAGCAATGGCGACCCCATGAGGGAATTGCACCCATATCTGCTGCTGCTGCGCAAGTGACCAAGAGTGATCAGCCAAGTGAGGCTCAGGGGCCAAAGTCGGCACTTAACGAGCACTCTGAGAATGCAAAGGACTTTCTGCCCTGGGCCCAGCATTGGAAAGATGAGCTACTAAAGGAAGTCCGAGAGTTGAATATGGGTGGCTCTGCAAGGGTTTCCCCCAAGGAACAAGATTCTGGTCCCTTTCAGGATGTGACTGCCATGGGGGTGGGGGTGCACCCTCAGGCATCCACTACCTAGGGTGGCTGCAAGGCTGAGATCACCAGAATGACTGCCACTCTAAAGGAACTGTTAAGACGTGCTGCACCACTCTCACCGCTGAAAGCAGATACTAGACCCCAATCTCTTACTATTGCTTCAGTTCCTCATACGATGTTCCCTCCTAGGATGATCCAGGAGTCTATCATTTGTCACAACTGTGGAAAGGATGGCCATATGAAAAGAGAATGCTGGTCTCAGAAGAACTTAGAAAGAGTAGTAAACAGACTCCAAGGGGAGCTCTGAAAAGCAAATCACTGGCCAAGAAGTGCCCGAAATGATTGCAGTGAGGTTTTGAGAAACCCTAACTCAAATTTCTTTGTGGCTAAATCATCTGTCCAGTCCTCTGCTACTGCCTCTGCAGACTGGTTCAAAATAGTGGTCCCTTCAATGTAGACTACGGTGTCTGTGAATGGTATTCATACTCGGGCTGTGCTTGACAGTCGGTTGCACTTATCTGATGTGTCTTTGCAATCCCTGGAAGGCCTACATGTGTGGGGCCTGAGTGACAAATCTTATCCCAACCTAGGATATGTTCACCTCTGGTGGACTTTTCCTGCAACTGTAACTGATGTAGAGGAGTGAGTAGAGACATTGGCCCTAGTGTGTCCCCCCCATGAGACTGTATGATGGTGTCCCCCTGTTAATTGGGACAAACGCCCATATGGTTGAGAGACTAGCACAACTCTGTCATGAGAAACAAGGGCAATGGACTGGGAGGGCCCTGAGAATTCTGACTCTGATCAAGAGAAAATTGATTTGCAACAGAAACCCAAGGAAATAGACCAGGATAAACCAGTGGGGACTGTGTGGAAGAACGATCCCGAGTCAATGGTACTGGCCCCTAACGTCCAGTGTACCATTCAAGGGGAGGTCCACCTCTGGAAAGATGTCAAGAACAAAATACTGATGTTGGATGCACCAGGCGATGGAAAATTTCCAGAAGGATTATTGGTCAAGTCCAGCGTCTTGCCTGCTCTTGCCCATGCCTATGCATGACGAGTGATGGTCCAGATTCCAAATGTGTCAGATTGGGAGATCGGGTTGAACAGAGGGTGCATCCTAGCTAAAGTACACTGCACATACACTGCAGTATTGCTTAACAACAAACATCCTGGTGAGAAGGAGAGCGTGACCCCAGACTTATTTGACTTTGGTGGCTGACCATTTCCAGCTGAATGGAAGGCTAGAATTAGCTAGAGACTTGCCAGAGAGACCAAGTGTTTTCATTGAAGTAATAGGACGTAGGATGTGTACAGGGTGCGGATCATCACATACGCCTGCAAGATGAACCATTTCGAGAGGTCCTGATGCCTAGCCCCAGCAGACATAGATGATGTGAGAAGACACCTGCAGCAAATGCTCACTGCTGACATGATACAGTACAAGAATCCAGGAGCCCATATGCCTCTCCCATTGTGATTGTACATAAGAAGAATGGGTCTGTGAGGATGTGTGTTGATTATCGAACCCTGAACTGGCAGACCATCCCAGACCAAAACACTATGCCTCGTATACAAGATGCCCTGGACTGCTTGAATGGGAGCAAATGGTTCTCGGTGTTGGATCTTTACAGCAGATACTACCAGATCCCGATGGCCCCAGAAGACCGTGAGAAAACAACCTTCATCTGTTCATTGGGGTTCTACAAGTTTCTGAGGATGCCACGGGGGATATCGGGCACCCCTGCCACCTTTCAGTGACTAATGGAATGTGCAGTGGGAGATATGAATTTGCTGGAATGCCTGGTGTACTTGGACAATGTCATTGTGTTTGGGAGCACCTTAGAGGAGCATGCAAAACCTACTATTTAAAATCCTAGACTGACTAGAAGACTTTGGCCTCAAGCTGTCCATTGACAAGTGCCAGTTTTTCCAAACCTCTGTGAAGTATGTGGGACACATAGTATCTACAAAAGGGATAGAGACTGATCCCAGTAAGGTTGAAGTACTGACTACTTGGCCCCAGCCCCATAATCTGAAAGAACTACAATGTTTCCTGGGGTTCTGTGGCTACTACTACAGGTTCATAAAAAACTATTCCAAGCTGATTCACCCACCCATGAACCTTACGCAGGGTTACCCTCCTACCAATCATAAATACAAAAAAGGGTCCGTTAAAGAACCAGAAAAAGTATACTTCCACCCAGGTGAACTCTTCAGGCCCCACTGGATGCCCAACTGTGAAGCAGCCTTCCATGAGATCGTATACCAGCTCACCCATGCTCCCATCCTCGCCTATGCTGACCCTCCAAACCCTATGTGCTGCATATGGATGCTAGTCTGCAGGGTCTAGGAGCGGTGCAGTATCAAGACCATGAGGATAGCCTGAGACCAGTAGCTTTCACCAGTAGGAGCTTGACCCCATCTGAACGAAACTACCCTGTGCATAAGTTGGAGTTCCTTGCACTAAAATGGGCCATAGTTGACCAGTTTCATGAATACCTCTATGGGGCAAAGATATTGGTGAAGACTGACAATAACCTGTTGACCTATGTACAGACTTCAACTAAGTTAGACATCACTGGGCACCGGTGGCTTTCTGCATTATCAACCTATGATTATGCTGTCAAATAGAGACCGGTCCTGAACCATATTGATGCTGATGCCCTATCACGAAGGCCCACTTCCAAGAGTGATTGGGTCAGGCTGTCAGAACCTGACATTTGAGCATTGTGCCAAAAGTTTGATAGAGATGAACAGATGTCTGCGGACACAGTGGACTGTTTACTAGATTGCCTGGGCCCTTCTGACACCTACATACCAGCTGCTTATTGCCACTTCTCTACTCTAGATATTAGTGCACTACCTAGCCAGCCCAGTGGTGCTGAGGGCTGAGGGCTGAGGTGCTGGATGCCTTACCTCACACCAGGCCAGTGACCCGTGTTCAGGAATGAGCACGGGCTGCAGAGGTTTAGCAGGGAGGAGAAGGATTGAGCGTCCTTTGGACTGCTCTCCTTCTCTGGAGAGGGGGAATACTGGCTCTTGGAGCACTACTGGCTCTTAGTGGTGGCTGGGAGCTAGGGGCACTGAAGGCAACAGTAGGGGAAGCCGAGCCAGACATTCAGAGGAACGCGTTCGGGAGCATGCGCGTTTGTTCCTTGGATCTCATTGCATGTCCTCGGCTAGAGAGATCCAAAATTAGATGGAAAATGGTCCTGGTGTGCTTCATGATGGTTGGTCCTCGCAGGCGCCGCCCCCGTGACTGGCAGCAACACACCTCCGGCACTGAATCCTAGTGTGAGGCAGGTTGAGGGATCCCCGCCACCCCACCATGGAGAGTAAGCCGTAGGGTAGCTGGGTGTTGAGATGCAAGTGGGGGATGGGGCTGGGAGACTGACAGGAGGAACGGCCGCCAGGGACCAAGAAGTAAAAGAAATTAACTAAAAAAAAAAGATATTAATGCACTACCACAATTTGACAATGACAGCATTCAGTGGGCTCGATCCCAAGATCCTATGATTCAGCCAGCACTTGATGCCCTGCGTGTGGGGAAAGTTGTGTCTAAGTTATGTTCCACTGACTTGAAAACTGCTTTATTGTTTAAAGAAGGCCCCAGATTGAAGTTGCTCAATCAGTTGTTGTATAGAGAGACAGTAGATTGTAGTGGCAAAGCAGACAAGCAACAATTGGTCCTCCCCATGGCCTTTAAAGATTTGGTACTGAGGTCCCTCCACAATCACATGGGGCACCTCGGCATTGACAGAACCCTTGACCTGGTACAATCACGCTTTTAGTGGCCCAAATTGGGGGCCGATGTTGAGCACCATGTAAAGACTTGTAGTCACTGCCTGCAAAGAAAAGCCCTGCCTCAGAAGGCTGCCCCCCTTGTTAATATTACTACCAGCACTCCCATGGAACTAGTCTGCATAGACGTCTTGTGTTTAGAACCTGATCAGTGGAACACTGGCAATGTGTTAGTGGTTATGGATCATTTCACACTGTAAGCACAAGCTTTTCCCACCAAAAATCAAAAGGCATCTACCGTGGCCAAGGTGCTAGTGGAAAATTTCTTTGTCCACTATGGTGACCCCCAGCAGATCCACGCTGACCAGGGCAGAGATTCTGAGAGTTGATTAATCAAAGAAGGGCTCTCTCTATGGGGGGGTGAAGAAAGTCAAGAACCACCCCCTATCACTGGCAGGGAGATCCTAAACCAGAATGTTTTATCTGCACTTTTCTAGACATGCTGGGCACCCTCCACCCAAAAGACAAGCATAAATGGAGCCAGCAGATTAGCACCTTGGTACATGCATACAATTGCATGAAACATTATGCTACTTGGTTCTCCCCCTACTGCCTCACGTTCAGGAGAGAGGCCCGGCTGCCAGTTGATGTCTGTTTTAGGGTCTCTCCAGATGGGGTCCAAGCCAAATACTACTTGCAATATGTACAAAAAACTGAAAGCTCAATTGAACCATGCCTATCAACTGGCCCAGACAATGGCCGCCAAAAGAAATCTAGCCAACAAAGAGAGGCATGATAAAAAAGTAAAGGCTCAAGAGCTTCGACCTGGAGACCGTGTGTTGTTACGCAATTTGGGACTGCATGGTAAACACAAAATTGCTGATCATTGGCACCATCTTCCCCATGTAGAAGCTGGAAAGTTGGATGATTTACCTGTGTACAAGGTGCACCCAGAGAACAACTCCAAAGCTGTCAAGACCATGCACCGTAACCACTTGTTACCTATTGGCCAAGTCATAATTGAGGCTGAACAATCAGAGATTGATTCCCCTGGGCCGGTGACTCATGCTGCTGCAAGGAAGAGACAGAGTTAACTACCCCAGTGGATACAGATTTAAGGGTTTCCCCCCAAGCAGGTCCAGACTGATAGTGATTGTCAGTCAGATTCTGATGATAGTGAGTGTGACAATGCCTATTACCCCTCCTATAAAATGAGTCAGTTGTTTCGAGGAAATCCTGTGACTAATTGTGGGTATTAAGCTGGGCCTTCTGGACTGTCTAACCCCCCCCAGCTTCATCCTTGGAGCCAATGCTCCCTGAAAGTGAAGTTCAAAGTATCACGTCTGAAGATGCTGATTGCCTGTGTATTGTGGAACTGTATGATTTGTCTGAAGGAGGTGCTGATGGTTTGAGCCTTTCTGTTGACATACCAGAACTTGGAGAACACTATGAGAGTGCTGACAACCCCCCTTCAGTGCCTCAAACTTTGATTTTGCCTGAGCCTTCACACAATGAGTCAAGTGTTATTGAAACAGAGCCTGCAGAGCAAGGAGCCAATGGTGCCCCAAATTTGGATGTTCCCATCCGGGCAGAGGCACCCCTCACAAGCGATGAAAGCCCCAAGGTTGTTGCTGAAAGTACAGAGACTGTGGTTGTTCCCCCCCCCCAGAAAGACTGGCCAAGCTGTCAAGCCAGTATTACATTTCAGATATGATTCTCCTGGGAGGTCTGTGGACTTGCCTCTCCATGTGGTTCACAAAGGTGTTTATGTTTCACCGAGCTCACTTCCCAAATTGAGCTTGACGGCCCATTCCAGGTTACTTGTTCTGCCCTCTCATCATGGTGCCCCTGCCCCATCCAGCCCCAAGTTAGTTGATAGGGAAGGGCCTCCTCTTTCATTGTTCAAGGCACAAGAAGTTATTACCTGAATTAGTACAGTAATGTTCAACTGACTTGTGTGAAATTTGCCTAATGTATTGTCAGAATGGACAAAGTATTAGGAAATGCAGTGAATATGTATAGTAAAGTAATATGTTTATGTTAACTGATGCATAATGGTACAGACTTGATGTGGATGCCAAGTTTTCTCCAGGCAGGGAAGGGTGTAACCCCCTACAAATGGGGGTTCCCAAAAAGTCTTCCTTGAGCTTGCCTAAATGCTCACTGTCAGGCTGGTGTCCTGCATTTTAGCAGTTTAAATGTGATTACCAGAGAGTGCCTGTTTAGCCTCTGTGTACTGTCTCTTTAAGAGCTGCCTGGATTGCAGTCATAAGTAATCTGAGAGGGAGCTCTGTTGAAAGATGTAACTATTTTCTGAAAATCATTTAGAATGATAATGATAATGTAGTTTGTCTAACCTGCCTTCTTAGCAACAAGGACTGTTTTGCTTATCTCCACTATCTTGTTCCTGGACTGCTGAATTGGACCAATCAGTACTGGTGGGACCTAAAATGGAGCCAGACTATAGGAACTGTCCAGAGTCAAAATCTGTAGGAATTGTAGGTTTTGGCTTTTGGCTCCTTTTTGCACCTGAAGGGGGACCTTTGTTGTGACTGACAGATAGATCAGCCAACCAAACCTTTTGAATTCTGGGAAAAGTCCCAGGCTTGCTGGCAGTTGAGTCAGATCTAAGTTAGGAGCTGAAGAAGCAACAGCTGGAGACAGTCAAGCAGCCATCTGAGAACTTCACACGGGAGAACTGTGGAAAGGCCTGAGTTGTGGCCTGCATGTGTGCCTGCTGCCCCGGAGAGGGAGAGAAGATAACTATTTCAGGCTAAATCCAAGTTTGTGAGAATGAAGTAAGCCACTAATTTTTTACTGGACTCATACCTGAAGAAGACTGAATATTTTGCTGAATGCATTCAGCCTGTCAGGATTTCTAGCTGCTTTTGAATCCCTGGTTTGTGCAGAGACTTTGCGATCATGACCGGAGAGAGATTTGCCTTACATGTAGATGTGTTGTGAGTTGTTAGTGGGTCGTGATTTGGTTCCCCATTGTGTAAACTGTGTTCAGCTTGCTGGAAGCTGTATCCAGCCCAAAATGGATGATATCCAAACTTGTCTCCATTTGGCCTGGGCCTTGGCACACTGGCCCAGCCAGACTAACCGCTGCACAGAGAAAGCCATTGACAAGAGACCTGCCTAGGAATCAGTCCCCTGCTCCACGCATGAACAGGAATGACGCCTCTGCGAATCGTGTGGGCCCTGCTTCTCCTGGCACTCCAGATCAACCACCTGCAGTCTCAATTTTCATCCAGCATGTGTCCAGTCTTGAGTATCATGAGTAATCATCAGGGTAGCTCCCTGCAACAACAGCCTAATCTAAAAGTGTGTCATCTGTGTGACAGAAATGGGAAGGAAGGAGTTAATGGTTGGATTTTCCAAATATATTTTTTTAGCAGCCTAGGAAAAAAAAAACACTCCACAAGCTGGAATTCTCACTGTCCTCCCTAGCTGCTAGATAAGAGCTGGGTCATAAATCTCAAGAGGACATGTCCACACACAGACCAGTTTAAAGGGATTGGTACACTCAAATATAAACTTAAGGTTAAAAGGGAATATAATTGGTCACTGATAGGTGTTCAGTCTGATTGGGACAATTAAATACATACATGGTAGATGGTTGGTGCATTCAAAGGGAGAATAGGAATGACTTATTCTCAAGAGAGTATAGAAGATGCTGAAAGACAGTGAAGTGGGGTCTTCTTACTTTTGAAGCTGGAGGGAGAAACTAAGATTGGGTGCCTACCATTCCAGCTATGTCCATAGGAGCTGGCAGTTAGCATAGGGTCCAGTGTTCTCTTGTAAGGACAGGGAAGGGTAAGTTTAATACTAGCATATTGCAGTAATAGCCTTTTTCTTTTGCCATCTGTTATTTAAAAGCATGTGTTTACTTTTACTGTATTAGTGTTATTCTCTTGTGTTGTAAATAGATATCCTGTACTGCTCTGTTCACTTTCTGTCAAGTAAAAAGCTATTTATTTACTCAACAGTTGTGACTGTGATGTCATTTTTCTAAGGTAATACATGGTTTCCACTGGCTGAGGTAAACTCTGTTTAGCATCCGCCACCCGAGAGAGACACACTACCAGACTTTGACTTGTGCAATTGCATGTTTAATTATTCAAGTTTGTAAACTTAAAGGTGGGTGCTGGATGACTTTCCAGCTGGTGGCAGTGAATACTTGAGGACAGATACCTCTCTAAAAGCTGTTTGAGCCCAGAGAGAGAGGTGGGTTGCCACGATTGGTTGACAGTGGTGGGGTAATGATAGCGGACTGCGTAGCACATGAGATACAGAGTTTGCCAGTGGAACATTTACCTTAGCGGTTGCAAAACAGGATATAGAAGAGAATACATGTGCACAACAGTTTTATTTGTTTCTAGTTAGCACAGTGTAGAGTAAGTTAAGAGAATGAGCTCCACGGAGTATGACTCACTTACTGTGCAACAGTTTTGCGAAAAGTGCTAGGAAAAGGGGATTCAGCTTGAAGGTCTAAAACACAGAAAAAGGAAGACCTCATAGCTGCCCTTGTGGCACATGACCAGAAGCAGACAGTTGCTGGGGGTGAGTCAGGAACTGAGGCAGCAGACCCCCAAACTAGCTTGATGCTCTGTGACTGCAGCTGTTGCTGCAAGACAAGGCACTGGAGGTGAAATGACTGGATACTGAAGCAGAAGCAAGAAGGTTGGATACAGAGACAAAAAGACTGGAAGCAGAGAAAGAACTGGAAGAAAAGAGACTGGAAGACAGAGAGAAGGAACATGAAGAAAGAGAAAGAGAACTACAGCATGAACTCCAGAGACAACAGCATGAACTCCAGAGACAACAGCATGAGAAGGAGATGATGACTCTATGCAGCCAGCAAACCGTGAGTAATGGTGGAGTGAGTTTACCTCATGAAGCCAAGATTAATTCTAAATTGTTCCCTCAGTTTAAAGAGGGAGATGACCTTGATTTATTTTTAAGGTAATTTGAGAGAGTCTGTCAGCAATTCCAATTGGCTAAGGCTTCGTGGTCAACTTATCTCACACCTTTTCTTATGGGGAGGGTTTTGCACGCATTTTCTAAAATGAGTAATGAAAACTATGCTGATTATGATAAAGTTAAAACAGTGTTGCTGAAACATTTTGAATTAACTCCTGAGGCTTATAGAAGGAAATTTAGGGAGTTAAAGAAAAGCCCAGAAGACAGTTATGTAGAACTGCAGTTTCAGCTGTGTACTTACCTTGATAGGTGGGTGGAGGGAGCTAAAGCAGACACTGTGGATCTAATCAAAGATGTATTGGTGAGAGAACAATTCGTTAAAATTGTACCTAAGGATATGCACGTATGGCTCCTAGACAGGGCATGCACTTCCTCAAAAGAGGTGGCAGCAAGCGCTGACATGTATCTGTCTAGCCAGCCATACACACAGCATAAGTCTCATGGTGGGGGTGCAGCACATGGTTATAAGGGATCCCATGGGGGGCAGCCCAAAGGAAACCAGCCTGCACCGGAGCCCAAAGCAGAGCCCTCTGATTCTAAAGGGACTCAAGAGACAGGACCCAAGAAATGTCATATTTGCAATCAAATGGGGCACTTGAGATATAACTGGCCTCAGAAAATGGTTAAGGGGCAGAGGTATGGAGCAGGGGGTGAACAAAATAGGATGGGTGTGTTTGTGGGGTGTGTCCAGCCTGAAGAACTACTCTCATCTGATGAGAATATGCATCCCATTGCAGTTAATGGAACAGTAACACAGGGACTGAGGGACACAGGTGCTTATACCTCCCTGGTGAGGCAGGATCTCATCCGGGCAGAGCAGATGGTGCCTGGGAAATACTCCAGGGTCTGGATATTCACAGGGCCAGCAGTCCAAATACCAATGGCTAGAGTCTTCCTGAACTGGGAGGGGGGCCATGGAGAAAAGGAGGTGGGGGTCATAGAGGACCACTTTGTAAATGTGATTGTGGGGAATGATTTTGACCACAGGAAAAAACTGGAGTGTGTTGCAACTCATAGTCAGGCAAAGGGGCAAGCTTCTGAGGGGGAAGAGGGGGTGACTCAAGGTGGTCCAGCCCCTTCCTCAGCAGTTGAGGAAGTTGCTAGCACTGGGGAGGGGCTGGCAAGAAGCAGTAGTCCAGAACCCCAGTCACAAATAAAGGAGCCCACAGGACTTCCTTCTGAAGGGGCACTGGGAAGGGTCAGACGAGGGCAGCTGAGTGCTGCACAGCGAACTGACCCTACCTTGCAAAAACTGAAGGAAATAGCTAATAGGATTGAGGGTCCTCAGCTGGGTAAAGAGTCCATTTACAGGGACAATGGGCTGTTGAGGGAGAGGTGGGTTGTCACAACTGATTGTCTTGTTGTTTTCTTTTCATGAACTGAGCCCTCTGGCATGTGGTGCATGTTGTTTTCTTCCATCACAGGGCCCAGCCAGCTGCAACATTCCTGGCTAGCCCATCGTTCTTCATCTGGGTACCCAGAGTGTGTGACTGTTTATGGACCCTGAAGTTCATGCATAACTGTTTGATTGATACAGCCTTTAAGCAAATTAACCTGATTATGCCCCTTCCTTGTTCAAGTTCCTTAAATAAATCAGATCTAACATCTTTTTTGCATTTACCCTGACTGTGGTTCCAGTTTTTGCAAGAGTACTGTACTGTTGTTATTTGCTGTGTATAACCTTGTTTTACAGGGGGTCCCCAGGGCCAGGCCAGAGGAAAGCCCTAATGGTAAGTGCAAACAGTGTGGGTACTTGTGTGCTATATCAGGGGTATTGTGAAACTGATTATTGTGTATTATTCTGGCCACTAGTAAGGAAAGAGGGGGGTTACAGTGTCCTGGAGGGTTGTGCCCAGGTTAGCTTCACCACTACCAACCCTGACCTCCTCGTGGAGGCACTCATTTCAGAACTCAGGTCCCTTAACCTGCTACTAGCCAAGCAGGCAGGGGTAGATTCCTCCTCTGCAGTTTCTCTCCAGTCTCCAGCTACAAAGTTTATGTCCTCTGGGGTTAGATAGAGCAATAAATCAGCAGCAGTCTGTCTAGGCTATTGGAACTATATACAGTGGAAAAAAACGTCTCAATGAGGGGTAGAGTGGGGTTATATCAGCCTTATACTTAAGCAATAAGGCATGACAGGGTGTGTGTTATTGTATAATAACGTCATGCCTCGGGTGGTTGAAGCACAAGGCCACAGGCTGAGTGCATTCAACACCCAAGAATTGATGTCATTCTAGAGTGCCTTATTGCTATTATACAATGGCTTGTTTATATTAAAAAAATAAATAAATAAATAAATTCAGTTTTTAAACACTTTTTATGTATATTTTCAGTGTGGATGCATATTTAGAAAAACAAAAAGAGTTCCTTTTTCTGTTTTTTCCAGGAGGTGGAACTGTGATCTGTGTCTTTTGTCAGCGTGGTAATGCTTCCTCCCCCAACAAGTTTCACTGTTGCGTAATAGTCCATTCTGTATGTTTTTGTCTTGCTGCTTCACCCCCTATGTCAGCAGGTGGGTCTGTTTTGCCAGTGTAGTAAAAAATGTGGCTGTTTGTACCTGGAGAGAGAGAATTTTGGCAGAGTTCAGAGTGACCAAGCCATGATAGGTGACAACAAAACTGAAGCAGCATGGCTGTTTCTTTCAGGATCCGAGTGGTGTGTGGAGCGCACACACTACAGCTGAGGTACCAAAATACTGTTTCAAATAACAGCTTTCTTTTGCAGAAAGATTTTTTTGTTTTGGGGAATGGAGTGGGGCCAGGATGACTGCTGAGAATGAGAATTCGATTCTGTGTGGTTTCTTTTGCTGAAGTGGGGAGCCATGCATGAGTGCACATTGTTGGGATACACAGCAGTTTTACTGTGAGGAAGTGGTATCAGAAATGGGCCACTCGCTTGGCTACACTAAAAAAAAAAAAAGACAGGTTTTGTGTTTGGGGACAGTGTGTGATGTAATGGGTGGGAGGTTTTAAGTTTTAAGCATACATCCTTGGGGAGGGGGTCTGTAGTTGTTTACAGTGCCAGCCTGAAGAGGTGGTAACTTGTGGATGGGAGGCATGATTTCATACCCTGTCATGCTGCCATGTGTGCCTGGATGTCATACAGGGATGTTATTGTGTAATAACATCATTGTTCCAGACACAATTACCAATCAGAGGACAGGAAATGTCTTTGCCACTGTATAATTTTGGTTAAAAGTGACAAGTTTGCCGTGGGGGGTAATGTGGTTAGTATTGTTACTATTCCATTATATTTTGGTGACATTTCAGTTAAACCAGAGCATCCATTTTGAAATGGGTAGCAAATAATATTTTATAGAATGGGTTGCAAATCATTTTAGAGGATGGACTTTTAATCACACTAAGCAAAATCATTTTTTTCATCCAACAGACATGTAAACAGTTTCTCTAGCAAAATCATTTTTTTTTCATCCTACAGTCATGTAAACCATTCTTCTGCTGGTGACTGTCTTGCGCTCCTTATTCATATAAACTAGAACAGGAGCAGCAAATGACAATGATCAACATTTATGTGATCACAAAATGCTTTAGAATGTAGTGCAATGTAATTTTTGAAATTTTTGGTCTTGCTTTTAATAACACATAGAGCAAGAATCAAATGAGACCAGATTACATTGAACAGACTGTGTGAGTCAGTCCAATCTTGTCAACATATTAAAAATTGCATTTGTTTGTTTTGGCAATGACATGGATAAATACCTTTCAGAAGAACAAAGATATTTATCAAAGTAAGATGAACCCATAGCTAAACCATCAATTTCTCCAATATTAGGGTTTAAAAGTAAGACATGCCTGAAAATGTATTCTTGTGCAATGCTGTCATTTTCTTCTGTTGCCTAGCAATAGAGGTAAATATAGAACTGCAGAAGAAACAGAAAGATACACTGACCTTTTGGGGGGGCAGGTTTTTGATGTATAGCAGATAAGGTAAAAAGAAAAATACACATTAAATAAAGTTTTCTAAACATTATGCAATTTATTGAAGGCTTTGGGTAGGGAATGGGATATTCATATCTAGAGTTCCTTTGGTAATGCAGTAGGCAGTAGGTAGGCATTATTTAAGAGTGCTTTTCTTACACTTTTATTTGTATGGATTAGCACATTAAGCTAGTTGCAACTTTTACAGAGGGCATTATTTAATTGTATTCCTTTGCACTTTTTTTATTCTTCCTTATAGGCTTGTGTTCTTCTACCTACAGGATGCATCTGTGAACAAAATGTCAGCAGCTTAGTTTGCCCTTGTGGCCAAAGAATTTTAAATAAATAAATAAATAAATATATATACAATAGAAATTGATCCCATGATATTAGCTAGCTTACTAATTATAGTTGTTATAATTTGTGAATGCAGCAGCTACAGCTGTTTGGTATTTCTACTGTAACCTCTGACAGTGTCTAACAAAATCCTGCCTTGCTACAGTGCACTAGTTAAGTGACCCTCCCTCTTTAAAATAAGCAGACACTATACACATGAACACAAACATGTGTAAGCTGCACTGAGATGGGTTATTCTACTTGTCTAGTGCTCAGTTTTTGTGATCTTGTTAGCAACAGAAAAACTGTGTGCATGATTTTGTTTTTTTTTTGGAGGGGGGGTACCAGATTGGCCAGACCTCTAAAAAGAGAGGAAAGTCTAGTATGGATGAGCTGCTCATCAGTAAAACTCAAATTTTAACTAAAACAAATGGACCTCATGTTCAAAGCTGGCTGTGTGCACTGCACAGGGGCAGCCAGCATTTGGCCAGCTCAAGGGCAGTATTCAGACAGCATGCTACAGCCAGAGCATGTTCACTTTCTGAACATGGGACTGTGTCAGCACATCACATGTTGGCTGAACACTGGCAAACATAGGCTCTGACTAAAAATGGCCCACAGGATCCCAATGGAGATAGCGTGGCTCTAACAGGATAGCATCAATGCTTCTGTTGGCAATATTCAGCCGTAACATGGTCGTGAGCTCATCGGGCATGCAAGGCACTATGGATCATTTGTGTGCCCATTATGGGCTCATTAGCATGCATGTCCCCTAACCCCCGCAGTCATCCATCCTGTATTGTTACATTTGTTCCTGATAGTCTAACTGACACTCACACCCCAATCACCTATCCAGAATTGTTTCATATGTCCCTCGTAGTCCAGCCCCTCCACCAAAATTATAATAGACCTTCTCAAGATGGACCCTCCTCTCCATACCACCTCTCCCCAGTCACCAATACCAATATATGGCATTCAAGATGGCAACTGGCATAGTCTTCCACACACCATCTTGTCTGGCTGTCATCTGAATGTCAAAGAGTGATCATGTGCCTACTGTAGAGACAGCTGTTTCTACAGTAGGCACGCAATCACTCTTTGACATATTCACCAAAAGATGAGCAAAAGGCTGTGCTGTTTGCCATCTCTAATGCCATATACCACCATCTGTGACTGGGGAGAAGGGAATGTGGGGTGACAGGTCCTTCCTGAGCAGGCAGGTCGGGGGGGTCATTTGCACTTTCATGGGGTGTCCACTGGACTGCCAAGGTCATATATGACAATACAGGATGGGCAGTCAAGGTGGTGGAGTGGTCTACTAAACTGCTATGGACTTATGCATTAATACAGGACATGATCTAGGGGTTCTTTGGACCACCAGGGACTGATACATGCAAAATATGATGAGAGATCAGGGGAACATTGTGAAGCGATAGGGGAAGGTTTCAGCAATCTTAGTGTTGTAACAGAGGCTGTTTAGCATGGCAGAAACCACTGAATATACCACTGCATCCTGTATGCATGATCCCTCTTGTGGATGGGCTATATTCTGTGCAGTCATGCTAGTGGGTCATAATGGTGAACAGAGGGCTTTTGATATGGCTTCTACCCTGTTGGCTTGCACTATTATAATTTAGCTTGGTGCTAACCCAGTTATTGCCATGTTACCCATTTTAATATGGGGGCTGATGCCTTTATTCTTAAAGTAGCAGTATTTGTTAGTAACCATATAGTTTGTTTTATAGTAATATTGTTTGTCTGGCAAAAATATCAAGATACACATTTTTCTGTTTATTTCTTTTTCATTCCTAAACCAGGACACATGATTTTAAAGTTCTTAAAAGTTTCCACTTCTGGGCAATGTCTGTAATGAACAAATTAAATATCTTTATACAGTGTTGTTCAGTTTACCATCAGAAATATGTGATACCAGTCCATTCACAGAACAAAGGGTCTTGAAAGAACTCTTAAAACTCAAGGTGGACAAAGCAATGGGGCCAGATGGGATTCACCCCAGAATTCTCAAACAACTAAGGGGAGATCTAGTGACATGACCAACTACCCGTTTTAACAAATCATGGGAGGATGGTGTGGTACCTGAGGACTGGAGGAGGATGGATGTGATTCCACTTCACAAAAGTGGGAGCAAGGCAGAGGCAGGAAACTAAAAATCTTTTAGTATGACCTCAGTGGTAGAGAAAATGATGGAATCACTTCTGAAAGAAAAAAATGATGCGTACCTATTGGCCAGCAGTGCACAGGATCCAAGGCAGAATGGATTCACAGTGAGAAGGTCATGTCAGATGAATCAAATAGATTTCTTTGACTGGGTGGCAAAAGTAATCGACCAGGGAGGGGCTGTGGATATGGTCTACCTAGACATTAGCAAGGCATTTGACATAGACCCACACAAAAGATTAATAAACTAGTTAGCAAGCCTGGGAGTGGGTCCCAGAGTGGTAGCCTGGGTAACAAATTGGCTGGACAACAGGACACAGATGGTAATAGTAAACAGAGTACACTCTGTAGAAAGGGTAGTTACTAGTGATAATGCAGGGTTCAGTTCTGGGACCAGTCCTCTTTAATGTTTTATAGGAGACATTGCGGAGAGGCTGGGAGGAAAAGTATGCCTCTTTGCAGATGACAAAAAGATCTGCAACAGGGTTCATACACGGGGGGGATGGAAAGGATGAGAAGGGACTTGGCAAGGTTGGAGGAATGGTCAAATGTATGGCAGCTTGGATTCAATGCAAGGAAGTGCAAAGTAATGCACATGCGAAACAAAAATCCAGGGGAAGAGTACACAAAGGGGGGGAGGTACTAACAACAAGAAAAATGGAAAGGACCTGGGGTTAGTCATACCAGATGACCTTAAGGTAGGCAAGAAATGTAAGAAGGCAGTAAGGAGTGCTGGGGGGGATACTGGGATGTATCAGCAGAGGCATCACCAGTAGAAAACAGGAAGTTGTTATCCCTTTGTACAAACAGTTGTGAGACCCCATCTGGAGTACTGTGTGAAGTTCTGGAGTCCCCATCTCTGCAAGGATGTAGACAGGATGGATGCAATCCAGAGAAGGGCAACTAAAATGGTGCAGGGTCTGCAACAGAAGCCATACGGAGAGAGAGACTAAAAGAGCTTAATATGTATACCTTTGAGGATAGGAGGGAGAGGGGGGACATGATAGAAACTTTCAAGTACCTCAAGAGAATCAACAAAGTTCAAAAGGGGAGCATCTTTCAGAAAAAGAGATGTGCAAGAACAAGGGGGGCACAATTTGAAGATAAATGGGGATGGTTCAGGGGCAACATGAGGAAATATTTTTTCATGAAGAAGGTGGTGGACACATGGAACCACCTTCCTGAGGAGGTTGTGGGGTCAAAAACAGTGGGGGAATTCAAGAATGCATGAGACAGACATAAGACAATTATAGTGGGGGGGTAGTAGGAAGTAGGTTGTTGGTTAACTAGAATCTGCAGCTTATTCATTAGGCAGGGAAATGGGCAGACTAGGTGGGCCAAGCAATCCTTATCTGCCATCAAAGTGTATGTAAGTCTAATACATCACCAGTATGAATCTAGCATGTTCATTGAACAGGTAACCTCAGTGGAAGAGATTTTCTAAAAATCGACAAGTGGTGACCATCTTTAATGACATGAGTTATTAATAACAAAATTTGCTATTTAAGCTGTTTTATCAATATTTGAGAAACATGAAAATACACTGATGAGTTCTCAGGAAAAGTCAGGGATACATTTTTCTAAAAAAAAAAATAACTGTGTTATGAATTTGTTTACCAACTAATAAATACTACTGCTTTAAACAGAACAACCACTAGTATCTACCAACAATTAACTTTTTTTATATTTTATAATGCTCAACATTATATTTTGAAAGCTGTTACTTTGGAGCAGTTTGTCATAAAAATAAAAATTTTTGAATGAATACTTGAAGTCTAATCAGTATTTATATGTCATAATGATACAGTTATCATTTATTGATAGATGTTTATACATGTCAATAAAATGGTAGGCAGCAAAAACCACGCGGACTAAAAGAGCGACAACCGGACTTGAACCAGCAATCATTCTACAATTTCTAGGAAAAAGTTTAACGTTTAACACACAGATCCATTCAGGGGGACTTCCCTTAATGAATTCTATTCAAACTCTTCAGAGATTTGTCACCCGTGGAGTTCGAATAATTAATTTATGTAGAGTCCGGGGTTGTGCATTGACAGAGTGATCAAAGTCCTCTGGTGTACTCCTCATAAATTAATGAATAAAACTCCATGGTGGAGAATTTTGTACTGTTTAATACAGAATTCATTAGGGAAAATCCTCCTGAAATGAATTCTGTATTAAACATTACAAGGTTTTACAGAAATTGTAGAATGATCACCAGTTGAACTCCCACTGTCGCTCTTTTATTCAATGTAGTTTTGACCTAGTTCCCAATATACTGTAATATGTTATTCAAGATAACATGGTTAAAAAAAACTGTTTGAACTATTTTTTTGTTTTTGTACATTGAAGTATGGAAGATTTAGCAACATCATATATAAATATATCAACTTAAATGACTCCAAGATTTTATTTTAAAAGCTTTTAGCCCTAAAAGATGTAATGTTATCACATTTTAAAGATTAGATCCTGCCATGGCTTTTCAAAGAATTGCAGCAGTTTTTTGACACTATTCTGCAGTTTGTGACTTAACTGTTAGATCACAAAAAAATGGTGGTTAAACCTTATATTGCAAGTACTATAATGTATGTACAAAAAATGATGCATAAGTCAAAACTGTGAAGCACGTGTCATTTTTGTAATGTAATGTATAGAAAGTGTAGTAAATGCATCAGAATGTTTTAAAATAGGGCCCAAACATTCTGGTGCATTTAAAATAATGCAACTGCAGGGAAAAAAATGACTCAGATGCTGCATGCAGACTTTTGAAAATCCAGCCCTCTGTCTTTTGAAAGTCCAACTTTGGAACAGTTAGATCTAGAAACTTAAAGTTTTTTTTTTTCAATGAAAGCTTGGAGTCATGCTGTTAAGATTCTGTGTCACCAGTGTCATTCTGAAGTGTTGATACTTTTCTGTACGTATTAGTATTGTTTGAAACTGTTTATTGTATATGCTATCAATACATGTTTTGTTGTGATGTAGGCAAAGTATGGCAAACAAAAAGCATCATTATTATTTATTTTGAATGATGGAATGCATAGATAATATTTATTTGTATTGATACATAAAACACCATGCAATCTTAATTTTTTTTACTTTTTATTAATTTTGGCAATACTACCCTTTCTTCTTTTGTTGTTGTTGTTTATTTATCCCCTCATCCAGCTGGCTCCTCTTCAGTCAATTGTTCTCCCCCAGCCCCGTCATCAGCGATCCCCAGGACTTAACCTGTTGCTATGGTTCTCCCTGAATTGCTCCCCCTGGATGGGGCTGCCAGAATGTCCCCCAATTCCTCTGGCAGTGTCAGCATTCAGTTCTTGTGATGATACCTGTTTGGTAGAGTGGAGCCTGTGAGGAGAGATGGGACAGCATACTGCAGCAGCAGGGATTTTCCTACTCCTCCCCATGAGCATCAATAGAGGCCCTGCCAAGCAAACACATGCTCAGCATGCATGAACATTGAAGTGCTGAAATGTCCCCCTCCTTGACCTAGCATCCCCACATGTAACCATCAGCTGTTGACAGCAGGTGGAGGTAACACCCCAAGGAATGGTAGTCCTCCATCCACCTGAGGAGGCAAACATCCCATGGGTGCCCCACCATCCTCCTCCAGTCAGCCCTCCAATGACCCAGGCTCATTCTCAAAGCCAAATCACCAGCACTGCCAGCAGTAGTACTACATCTGTGCTGTTGGGCTAGCTCTACACTTTAATTAGAAACTGTGTAGTTTGAAACTTAATTTCCATTCATCTTATGACATTAATCTCTTTGCAAACACTTCAGTCTCCGCTCTTGCAACCCTTATTCTTCCTTGTTTTTGGAAAATGTTTCAGACAATAATAATTTAGATGCTCAAAACGGAAAAAAAGTTGTATGCCAAAGATAATCTTTCATTGTATTCACTGGCCACCAATTTTCACACTGTGTGACATTTTGTGGTTCTAAACCCCAGTTCTGGATATAAGATAGTCTCCTTTAAGTTGCCTGTTTTTTATCACACAGTATGCACAGCAGGCATAAACTCTTATAAGAAATACAAAATCACACACACCTGATAATGTAAAGCATCATGGGATATATATCCAAATCACCACAAACATTAAGGCTGGTTCTGTTTTTTTTTTTTTTTTTTTTTTTTATATAACATTTCATAGCCAGGTATCTCTAAGAACACTGTATGCCCATTTTCATGGAGGACACAGATATGTAACAACATTTACAAACAGTAAGAACCTACAATACAATATCATACCACATAGATCATTCTGTACATACTAAATACAATAATAGATAGGTTCCAGTGAATTACAAGGCTGTAATTCCATCAAGAGGTTCCTATGTCCCCAGAACCTCGAGACGGAATTACAGCCGAGTGATTCACTGGAACCTAACTATTATTTTTTGTAATATATGGATGCGAGATGCTGACGAGGTCTTACCTCTGGATTCCTTGTGGGACGGTTCCGTGCTGCTTGTTCTCGCTCCTCACTCACATCCCCCCTTCCCGCGTGGAATCCTACTTCTCTCTCTCAGGAATAAAAAGAAAAGAAAGAAAAAAAATCTATGCTTTGGACACTAGAAAAGTTGGTGATCGCAAAGATACTATTACGAGGACCGGAAGTATAGTATTATTGGACCGGAAGTATAGTATTACGGGGAACGGAAGTATAGTATTACGGCACTGACTGAGGTACTACAGGGAATTTTTGTATGCTTTTTGGGGGTATTATTTTTAAAATCCATATATTACAAAATTCAAACACATCACTCATAATCAACACATTTACATTTAGAACTGTCAATACAAAACTGTTTTAACTTCAGTTTAGAGGCTGTATAGAACCTAAATTAATGTAATGAAGTCTGAAGTGCTTTAAGCAAGAATGCATGCAGCCAAAGGCCTTCTCACACAATCTGAAAAGGCTGAAAACTGAAGACACAGACACGTGTTTTATCCTACACCAAACTCATCCATATGCCTGATCTGTATCTTACTTCAGGGGAAATATGAACCAGCCCTAATGTGCTCTTATGGATTTGGATCATGGTGGATACAAAAATAAGAAAGCAAGTAAAAAAGGAAAAGAACCTCAGCTCAAAAGCACTGAGGGAAGGGTTATCCACAAAGGACATTGGCAACAAAGCCAGGTTCCAGAGACATACAAACTCACACAACCCCATAATATAAAGAGCACCAGTGTTGATGCTTCCATAAGGCTCCAACCTGTAGCTGGCCTGCACTAGAGTTTAATTCTTCATGTCTGAAACTTTTTCTTCTGATATTCTGTGAAGGGGAAGGGATCGTAAAATTAAGCTACCTGTGTGATCCTGTCCCCAATCTAGTCTACTGCCATCCCAGTACTGCATCTGCACTCCTGACATAGGAGTTTGTAGAGTGTGGTGGTGCACTCCATGGATTGCAATGGGATCATCATTAAAAACATCTGTTTTGATATGAGGGCGGTCCACTGAGGGCAAATCAAAGCCACAGCTTAAGTAACAAGGTTTGTGTTAGTTGAGCTGAACCCGTGACTTTGATTTGCTCTCAGTGGACCTCTAAAATGCTATCCACCTTCCCCTTCCTTGGGGCACAGTTCTTTATGGTTCTGCCTCCTCAATCCCTGCACTTGCAGTCAAAGACTCTGCAGTGGCTAATTCACCCTCCACAGGGGTCTCTAGTGTCAACATAGGGGTGCGGGGGTTGCTGGAATCATTGCAGTTGCTCTCCCTTCCACCGCTTACATACTGTGAGAAAACTATCCAGATGTCTGGGCGAAACCAGACACATCCCTTGTACTTGAGGATACAGGCCATGTCTTGTCTGCTCAGCCTTCCACTGTTTCTTTTCAACTTTAGCTCACTTGTTTCATGCCTTAGCTGCTTGACACATCATGTGATTGCTTTTTAGAGTATACTGTAGTTCAAATATCATGGTTAGTTACTACACTGTTATGTTCTCTAACACAGTTTTTTTTGTTTGTTCGTTCTTGCAGGTTGCTCATCCTGGAGCTCTCCTAGGGGTCCTCCTCCTCCTGGACTACTGTAGGACTCAATCCACTGCCACTGGGCTCCCTTCTCCTCTAAATTGTGCTTATGCTGCAACTTTTATACTCCTAGGATCCTACCACCTAATTCTTTGTTCCCAAAACTGGCCTTAACCATTTCTCTGCTAGATGGTATCTACTTAAAGAGCTCATGCTGGCTCCCTGGAGACCAGTAGCAAGAGTCCTCATCTGGCTAAGGGGGGGGGGGTGTTACACATACTGTACATGCAGTAAACATTGTTTCAAGTTTGTTCAAAAAATCTCAAAGTCTATAACTGATTGCATTGAACCTGGATCTTTAACCAACTGTGCCTGTTAAGAAAAACACAAATCCCACATTTTTAATACTTAATGACTATCTTGGTGGATCATGCATCATCTTCTTTGGTACCTGTGAAGAACAACAAGCATGAAAACCCCACACATTCTACATGACTATTGTAACAAAATAGGTTTTCTCCATTTTTGTGCTTTCACTATATGATTTGATTAATATTTTCTTTCTACTTTTATTTTTGTTTCCAAACAATAATAAAGTACTCTTCCCAATGTAGTTAAGAAGGAAGTTTTGGCAAAACGCCTTGCTTTGTTAAATTTAAAGGTCTAATGGCCCCATGTTCAAAGGGCATGGTTAGCCCCATTTGCAACAACACTCTCCCTACAGTAGTGAGCTATATTGTGACTAACAGTGCCCAACAGAGTACTGGGTGCCTTGACATTATTCAGTCTGCCATTGGGGGTGAAAAAGGTTCAGTAACAAACTTCCTAGCCCCAGGGGAAGGGGGCTGCTGCTCTCAGGCCTCTTTCTCTTCAGCACCACCATTATCTGAACTCAGCTTCTGACTCCAGAAAAGGTAGGCCCTGGCTAATTAAGAGTCTGCAGTGCACATTAACCACCTGCATACTCAGCTCCTCTCTGTAATACTTCTCTTTCAAATGAAACCTTCTAAAACTGGCTTCTGCCACCACTTATATTACATACAGGCATTGGATCCTGGCACACAGCCACAGGAGATGAACCATTTTGTCATCCCCTAAATGGATATGGTGGATACAAGTAGCTAGAGGACCCTGGTTCATCTTGTGCCCACCTTCTCACCTCAAATGGAATACTGTATATCTTACTGCACATATGCACCTTTGTGTACTTACACCTTATTTGTACAGAGTCTCTACCGGCAGTCTCTGCATTTTTATTATCCAAATTTTGGTTCTGGCAACTTTCTGCCTGTGCTTTTTGACACCACCACCCCTGATCTTGACTGTTAAAACTGTTTTTATGCTGAGTCTTGTTTTTCCTAGGTTGCTTCAGGTTATTGCCTTCCGATTCATGATTTCATACTGATTGGTTTAGCTATAATTTGCCTTGTTGTTTGCTTTGCATGGGTATTATATTATGCACCTTGCTCACAGTACAAATGCATACACTTTGACTCTATACTTCTCCCCATGCTCCATCTTCCCTGCCCAATGATTGATCTGTAAAAGATGGAGGGGAAGAGGGGAAAGAGGGGAAGAGGGGAAGAAGGAATGAGGGGAAAGAGGGGAAAGAGTGGAAAGATGCTAGCAATTCAAAGAATGGTTCCCAGGGGAGAAGAATTGCTAGTAGGGGATTTCAATCTACCAGATGTAGATTATTGCCTCCCCACTGCAGCATCAACCAGGAGTAGGAATATCATAGACTCCCTGCAGGGGAAATTCTTCAGGCAACTGGTTATGTAACCCACTCGAAAGGAGGTAATCCTGGACCTGGTGCTGACAAACGGAGATAGTGTTACAGGGGTCACAGTGGGAGACCACCTGGGGAACAGTGATCACCATAAGGTGAGGTTTTTAATTACAACTGGGTCAGAATCCAATCACACAAGGCCAAGGATCCTGGACTTCAGGAGGGCTGATTTCAGGAAAATGGGAAAATGCCTGAGGGGCAACCTAGCAGGGTTATAGATAATGGGGTGGAGTAGGGGAACAGTGGGCAAACATAAAATGGGGCACTGAAAAGGCTACAGTTCTCTGTGTCAGGCTGATTAGCAAAGGTAAACGGAAGATGAGACCACTATGGTTCCTTAATGAGGTAGCAGGGAAAGTAAGAGCAAAAAGAAAGGCCTTTAAAAGATACAAAATAACACAGAGGGAGAAGGACAAGGAGAGTTACCAGGAGAAGCAAAGGGAGGCAGAGAAGGTAGTTAGGAGCCCAAAGGAGCAAACAGAGGAAATTATCACCAAATAAGTGAAATTGGGGGATAAAACATTTTATAGGTATATAAATGAAAAGACAGACAAATAAAGGAATAGTGAAGCTAAAAGATGAAGAAGGGGGTAGTGTAGAAGTGGACCACCAAATGGCAAACATATTAAACAAATGCTTCTGCTCAGTGTCTACTGAAGAGGAGGCAGGTGATGGGCCAAGAATAATGGACAATGGCATTAGGTGCACGGAAGTGAACATAAGCCCTTTTACAGTGGAAAGGGTCCTTAGGGAACTAACGACACTAAAAGTGGACAAGGCAATGGGTCCAGATGGGGTGCACACCAGGATAATGAGGGAACTGAGAGAGGAGCTGGCATCACCTCTGACATCCATGTTCAACCTGTCATTTGAAACAGTGGTGGTACCAGGGGACTGGAGGAGGGCAGAGGTGGTCCCTCTCTACAAAAGATTTAAATATATTGTTATGATTATTGTAAGGGTGCCCTGAGCTCAGGAAGGGCACCTTACATAAATAAATTTTACATTACATTACAAAAGTGGTAATAGGGAGGAGGGGGTAACTACAGGCCTGTGAGCTTGACATCCATGGTAGGTAAGATAATGGAATCACTGTTAAAGGAAAGGATTGGGGAATACCTTGTTGCCAGTAGTCTTCAGGATCCAAGGCAACATCCGTTCATGGGGGAGAGGGGAGGTTGTATCAGACAAACCTGACTGAGTTCCTTAACTGGGTAACAAGGGAAGTGGATCAGGAGGGGGGGTGGTGGATGTGGCCTACCTGTATTTCAGAAAGGCCTTTGAAATCTTTCCACATAGAAAATTGATAAACAAGCTGAGGGGAATAGAAGTGGGTACTAAGGTTGTTAAATGGGTAGATAGTTGGCTGGGTGGTAGGACTCAGAGGGCAGTGGTGAATGGAGCCCACTCTGGTGTGTGCAAAATGACCAGTGGGGTGCCACATGGATCAGTACTGTGCCTGGTCCTCTTCAATGTCTTTATTAGTGACATCACTGTAGGACTGGAAGGAACAGTATGACTCTTCGCAGATGACACAGAACTCTGCAACAGAGTGGACACACTGGGGTGGAGTGGATAGAATGAGGAGTGATCTAAAAAAGCTGGAAGAATGGTCAAGGAAATGGCAACTGAGTTTCAACACTAAAAATGCAAAATAATGTCTATGAGGCACAAACACCCTAGGGCAACATACAAATTAGGGGGGGCATTAACAGTCATGGAGCAGAAAAGGGACCTGAGGTGATTATTGCAGATGACTCAAAGGTTGCAAAACAGTGTGATAAGGCAGTGGGGAAGGCTAGCAATATGTTGAGATGCATTGGCAGGGGCATCACCAGCAGAAGAATAAAGGGGATACTACCCCTGTATAGATCACTGGTGAGACCACACCTTGAACACTGTGTCCAGTTCTGGAGGCCCTATCTGCAGAAAGACATAAATAGGGTGGAGGCGATTCAGAGGAGGGCAACCAAAATGGTGCAGGGCATGCATCAGAAAAGCTATGAGGAAAGGCTTAAGGAATTGAACACGTACTCACTGGAGGATAGAAGGAGATGGGGGGATATGATAGAATCATACAAATACATCACAGGGAAAAATAAGGTACAGGAAGGTAGCATTTTTCAAAGGGTAAGATGCTCAAGAACAAGGGGGTATGCTATGAGATTAGAAGGGAGGAGGTTCAGAGGAAATATGAGAAGAAACTTCTTCATGGAAAGAGTGGTGGATGAGTGGAACAGACTTCTGCTGGAGGTAGTGGGGTCAGAAGCAATTACGGGATTCAAAAAAGCATGGCATAGACACAGTGGGTTCATAGAAGTAAAAGGAGGGGGACCTTGACAAGGTGATTAGGTCAAAGTGACAGAGTAGATAGTAGATAGGGAGTGAACAGAGTAACTAGGGTAGACTACGTTGGCCAAGAGGCCCTTATCTGCTGACACCTTCTATGTTTCTATGAGAAGGAAGGAAGGAAGGAAGGAAGGGAGGAAGGAAAGAAAGAAAATGCAGCACATAAAAAGATCAATAAATCCAAGAGCAGTAGAAAACATAGGTGCCAGCACAACACAAGAGAAATCAGCACATTCAGCAGCAGAAGCAGCAGTTCAAAAGCAATTCATGCAGAAATACCAAGAACAAGAAAGGCCTGTTAATTTAATTTCAGAATATTTTAATCACAGGACAGGTGCTGTTTTAACCAAGTAGAACCTAATGATGAACCAGAGTTCTGTTTGTTTACAATAAAAATGTTGCTACTATTGTTCAGTAGTAAGGATTCAAGCACAGCTCATCTGGCTTCCTCAAAATCTGATGGGAAAAGTCAAGACTCTGTATTGTGCCTTGGACAAATCACCACCAAGAATTATTACTCATTAAAAGCATCAATCTCTGAACACCAGGGGTCAGATATTCAAATCTTTGCCCAGTGAGCAAAGTGATTGCATCCCATTTGCCCAGGGGTTCTGCCAGTGCACAATATTCAAAGGGGCCAGTTAAGCACACTAAAAAGGTTAGCACACACAAAGATATAACGTATGTGGTGGAGAAAGTGAGGGGTGGGGACATGAATTCGGGTGCAGGGCAATATTCAGCATGGTAGTACTGCACAAAAGGATTAGCACAGGCCACTTTTGTGCAGCACAATTACCACTGAGAAAAAGTCTGACATTCTCCCTAGCTGCCAGTGGAGCTATTGCAGCCGCCAGCAACCAAGTTGGCGGTTGGGGAAGCACACTGCTCCCTGATGTCTTGTGGCACTCCCTACCTTCCAATTCCTGTACCATACAAAACAACAGATTCCCTAGTGTCTAGTGGCATCCATCCACCCTCCAATCCCCATTCCCATACAAGACAACGCATTCCATGGTGTCCAGTGGCACACCCCCATCCTCTGATCTCTGCCCCTAGTAAAAAAAAATACAGTCATAGAAACATAAACAGTGATGACAGAAAACGACCAGAGTCCCAACCAGTCTACTTAAGTTCCCTATAATTCCTGAAACCTACTGTTGCAGTCCCTGGTGTCCAGTGGTACTCCCTACCTTCCAGTCTCCATCTCTGTACAAAATAACATGTTCCCTTGTGTCCAGTGGCACCCCCACCCTCTGATCACTTGTTGTTCTCAAACAATGACATTCCTGGGTATATGGTGGTACCATCATTCTCTGATTGCTCACCACAGTTTAGTAACAGAAGTTCCTGGCATCAAGTGGCCCTACATACTACCCCCATCCAGTACATCACCCTGCCATACACCTTGCTAAAGTTGCCGGTGCTGTGGAGAGCCTATACAGTGACTGGCACCCTCTTCACTCACCACCTCAGCTGACTGCCATATGCACTGACAGGAAGTGCACATCCTTTGTACTGTTAAGGGAGTGCATGTACCATACCTGCATAACCCTTTACAGTACACAGGATGCGTGCTCCATGTCATTGCATTTGGCAGCCAGCCTATGTGGTGAGAGGCCGGCTGTGCCAGTCAATGTAAGGGCTCCCTGCAGTGCTAGCAACTTTGGTAAGGAGGGGCAGAAGGTTGATGTGCCAGGTTCAGGTAGTGTGTGGGGCTGCTAAATGCCAGTGACATCTATTACTAAACTACAGTGAGCAATCAGAGGATAGGGGGTGCCACTAGACAACAGGTAATACCTTTTCTCGATAACAGCAAGCGATCAGAAGGCAGGGACACCACTGGACACCAGGGAATGTATTATTTTTAATGGGGAGAGGGATCAGAGGGTGGGTGGTGCCATTAGATACCAGGGAATGTAGTAGAGACACTTCTCCTTCCCCCCCATTATTGATATTTAAGCCTAGATATAATTACCTATATGGTCTGTGTTTTTCAATTTGCAATCATATTTAATGTTAAATTATAGTATTTTATATTTGTGATTGTTATTTATCATATTGCCCATTATTTTTTTATATAACTATATTTGTATAGTATTTGTTTGTATTTGTTTTTCTTCTCTTCCCTGTTCTTTCATCTTTCCTTCTCAATTCTCTTTTCTTTTCCCTTGTTAATTAGTTAACATACCTCTTGAATGTGGTTGGTTTATTCTATTGGCACTTTGATCATTAAGCACCTTAATTAATTTACCTATGAATGTAGTTTTTGGGGTCACATGACAATGAACATTGTCTTTTTAAGAGTGGTGTTATGTGTACTGCCCTTAGCCTTTGAGAAAGGATTGTGGTCAGTCTGAAACATGTCAGGCCAAGACACGTTTGTCTATGGTGGAATAAAGATGTTATAATGTGGAAACAAGGACCATGTGTGGTAATTTTTTGAGCATCCCTCTTTATGGGTTTGATGAGTGCCTGAACCTTTATTTTTATATTAACTGTTTGGTCCTAGTGTGCACTCATTTTGTACTACACCTGGGAATGTGCAGTTTTGTACAGGGATGGGGAATGGAGGGTGGGGGTGCTAATGAACACCAGGGACTAGCTTATTTTTATCAGGGCTGGTGATTGGAGGGAGGGAGGGTGCTACTGGACAAAAGGGAATGTTTAGACTTTTACGAGGATGAGCGATTGGGGTAAGGGGTTGGTCACAGGAGGATTGCAAATCTGCCGCTGCTTCCGATACAAATGAGCCCATAATGGGCATTCATATGGCCCCTTTGTGCCTTGCATGACCAGTGGGCTCATAAGCATGGTGCCAGCTGAATATCACAGTGGGTGGGTCCTGGCACTATCGGGTCTGAGGGCACTGTTCCTTGCCCTTCACAGATCCATGTCGGGGCAGCACTACTTGACTTAGCATTGTGCCAAAATGCCCTTATATTCAGTTGTATCGCAACGGTGTGCTATCCAACTGAATATATAATCCTCTGGGTAGTGGGCAAGGGCAAGTGCAGCGTAAACCTCTGTGCTCTGCTTTTTCCCATTTTCCAATACTGGGCACAAGGAGACTTCTATGAACTATCAACTAGTGCTTAGAATTTTTTTTTTCAATGCTTTTTTGTACCCTTTTGCTGAAATGCACAAAGTGTTGACTAAGTTTTGTGTGTTTCATAAATTCCTGCTAGTTATTTAAAGTGCCTAATTTCACATGTGGGAAAAATGTGCAGTTTTGCAAATAGTATTTTTGTTGTATCATAGTGCATTTTGACAAATTGTTTTAAAGGAGATAGGAAATGATTTTTACAGAGTTAATTGCCCTTCCATCTTCCGTTCCATGCCAGTTATGTATTCTGATATGCTTTGACCAATTTTTGATAAATAAATAATTCTGATATGCTTTGGCCAATTTTTGATAAATTATCTAATTTTGGGGTGCCCTCAGATCTACATTAAGTTCCACCCTTCTCACCAGCTACTGCTCCTTCTTTTCATATTTCTAAGACATTCTGTGACATCAGTAACAGCATTTCATGCTGCTTTTCATCTAAATGGCCCGGAATGGCGTTATTGGTGTCATAGAATGTTCAGGCAGTATGGAAAGAGAGAGCAGAACCTGCTGAGCAGAGAGTGACTCAGGGTATGTACACAGGCAACAAAATTAGATTATAAATTTTACAAAACAACAAGTCAACAACATATCAGAATATTTGGTAGACGCTAAAGGGACAACTGGAGGGCATCTAGAGGTGTGCAAACTGTTTCTTATCACCTTTAACAAAGTTTTGGAAAGTTTGCTATATGATAAAAAGCATTTTCACATTTATTTGTATTTTTCACATTGGTGCCAAAGACGTAAGGTGATCCTTATTGTGGTACACTTTACTGTCACTCATTTTTTTTCCAGTGCAATGAAGATTTTTTGTGCTAATTACCAAAACTGTGCATTTTCTATAGACGTTTTGAACATGTGTAATTTCCTTATTGCATCCTTTTCCAATCAAAATAGAGCAAATTGAACTGCTAGCATTTTTTGAAGGGTGTGTGTGTCAAAAATTGTTCCCACATGATTCATTTTTTCTCACAGAAAATTCTTCCCATGTGGTCACCAATGTATTTTGTAGTCAAGAGACAGAGTTCCCAGAATAATCCTGCCTGTATCTGTAGCCCAATCCATGATCCAGGTTAATTTTGAAAACAGACAGGTCAGCATTTTTTTGTGTTATAGTTTAAAAAGCCTGAATTTGTGTTTTCAATAACCTATTTGCTTATAACAGTTTGGAGGTCCTTTTTTATTAGATATTATGGGAATGTTTTCTTTGAGTATTGATTAATATTAAGGATGGGTGGGTACTAAAATACCTGACCCTCAAGACTACCCTCGGGTATGTCTAAAGTACCTTAAAAATACCCGGATGAAAACCGAATAAGTCCAGCCCCATTAATCTGAACTGCTTGGGGGACATCTGATTGGTTCAGATAAATGGGAGGTCGGATAAGTGGGAGCCCATATTAAGAATGCACAGTTTTTTTGTTCTCCACAGAGATACAGTACTGTGTATCCCTACCCATCTTCTGCTTACTTTTGCACCATTCTCTGATCCCAGCCCACCAGTAGTTCTGAATTTACTCCAGTCTCTGATCCCCACTCATCAGCAGTTCTGAATTTACTCCAGTATCTGCAGAAACAGTCTCAACAGAAGAGTACATTCTGCAGACTTTCCCCTCACCCTCCACCCACCAGCAGTCTTCACTCGTTGCACATGGGAGCCTTACTACAAACAACAGATGCTACAGAAAGGTAGATACAGTACTGTACCTTGGTTTAAAAAATATCTGTTTGCAGTGCTTTTTGGTTGCAGCACCACTACATCACACTGCTTTCCTTACGGGTTTGGGTTCTGTTGCTCACCCGACCGCTGACACCATTCAGATAAATGCAAAAACTGTCTATGTTAAAAATGACACACCAAGCAATTTTAAATTAAAAGACATGGACAATACTGACAGAGAGGTGCAAGGAGTTAAAATGCTTTGAAGTAGAAAAGTTAAGTTAAGCTGATCGCTGTAATTACAGTAATTGCTGGCAGTCATGAATTCGATTAACAATGTAATTAAACTTAATCACTTGTTAACAGCTGCCAGCACTACAGCTGGGGGACACAATGAGAGTTTGTTAGATAGGGAGGTTTTTAATTTCGGGGGTCTGATAAATGGGGTTTGACTGTAGTTGGGTCAGGTTGGGTAGTTACTACCCAACCCATTCTACTACCTGATTACCTGACCCCGAACCTAAGAATAATCATGTGAAAGACTTTTTTTTTGAGACTATTACACTGTTTGTTAGATACCACAAGTTATTATACCCTTAGGGGACACTGCTGAGGCAGGTACTAGAGACACAGCTGCTCAGATTGAACCTGCTGCTGTTTCCAAAAATTATACCCATTTCAAGCATTGCTGAAGTAAGTATGAGAGGCGCAGCTGCTGTGAGTGAGCCTGCTGCTGTTTCCAAAAAGTATACCCATAGCGGGCATTGCAGAGGTAGGAATAAGAGGGGCAGCTGCTCTGATTGAGCCTGCTGCTGCTTCCAAAAATTATACCGATGGTGGGCATTGATGAGGTAGATATGAGAGGTGTAGCTGCTCTGAATGAGGCTGCTGCTATTTCCATAAATTATATACATGTTGGGCATCAAAGTTACTTAAAATAAAAATGATGATTGTCAAGATACAATTAAGAGTAGTGTGGCACATGTGGCTGGCATGGTGATGGTGCTATTTGTTTCTTACACAACCTAGTCATTATATTCAGTATCACTGTTTGCAGACTGTTGTTCATGTTCAGGGTCAGAAATGCACAATTCAGTGTTTGGGACAGCTGGGAAATTGTTAGCATTCATTTTGAGAAATGTAAGCGATTCCACATTTACAGGACTTAGCAGTGTTCTGTGGTCTGTGACTATTCCTCCAGCTGCACTAAATATGTGTTCTGAATATATGTTTGAAAGTAGACAGCTGAGGTAAATTATTGCAAGGTTTGCTAGATCTAGCCATTTTGTTCTCTTTTGTTTCCAATAGAGTAATGGATCTTCCTCGAGACCAATTACAGTATGATCTGCAAAATACTCAAGGATCATTGTTCTGTATGAGATGGTTACTGGTCTGGCAGATGAACCAGATGCACTTTCTTTACATGATACTAGTCCATATGGTTGCAGGTGACTCAGAAGTGATTTGCCTTTCTGACCCTGAACATAGGATGCCCGAGAAGTAACTGTGGATGTTTTTTCCCTCGCTGATGACACTGCTGATTGTGAAGAATTGATAGATGTGATATTATCTGCACCAGAGATGCACTCCGATGGTTCATCAGGGTTTGACTGCTGTACATCAGTTAATGGTGTTGGTGGGGCAATGTCACATTTGGTTTGCAGAACATCTCTCCAATACTCAGTATCTTCACCTGCAGGAAGGTTGGCTTCAATGTTTCATTTAAAGCAGGGATATAGCAACATAGCCAACATATAGGTGTCATTCTTAAACATGGCATTTATTCTCTGATCAAACAACAGTCTGAAACTTAAGTCATCTCCCAGCATAACAGCAATGGTGTCTTCTTTTGACTGAAAGTCTTTCTTTATGTGATCAAGGAAAATGTGAAGAAATCTTATATGAGGAAGCAGGAGTGTAGTCAGAAATTTCCATTTTGTACACACACACTCTCTAACTGCTGCCCCTCATTAAAAATAATAATGTACACATCCTCTCTAAATGCTGCCCCCATAACAAATAAATCAGATGGTTGTCAGATAACTCATCTAATCTCTAAACAGGCTGTACACATATCTATCACTTAAAACAACAGAAGTTTAAACAGAGACAGTACTCAGGGGCCTACACTAACTTAAATAGTACAGATTAAAATGATAATGTTAACAAAAAGGTATATGATCCGACACAGCAAAACTGTATAGAAATGTGTACAGTAAGTATGCCTGCCTACACCCTTGTGAGGAAGAATTTGACTCAGACTTGCATTGTTCACACTGACATCATGTGTGGCAGCCTCAAATTGCTTCAGTAAAGTGACTAAAGATTCAAGTAGAGTCCAGCTGCTGGAATTAAGCATGATGTCTACTTTACCTATTTGATTCTGCATGGTGTAGTCATGTACAGCTTTTTTTCTGTTCAAAAGAAGCCTTTCCAAAATGTAAAATGTTGAAATCTAGCAGGTTGGAACTTTCTACTTTAATGTATGCAATGTTAAGTTGTTTGACCTCAGCAGCCCCTTTAGGATCTTTTGTGCTTTCACAGAGTGGCTGAAATACCTACATATTTTCCAAGCAATACCTAATAGGTTTTCAACATTTCTGTTTCTATTTAAGAAACTATGAATGAGAAGACTTAAACAATGTGCAAAACAAGGTACCTGTTGGTAGCTGCCATCTCTAACAGCTTTGACTATGTTGGCACCATTAGCTGATGCTACGAACCCTGGAGATAAGAAATACAGAAAAAGCCATTTCTGGAATTGATTTTGCAGCTCCTCCTAAATATTCACAGCAGTGTAGTTTTCCTCAAAAGTGGTGACACATAATACAGCCTGCTTCCTACTGCTTACTGTAAAGCAGGGATTATTACTTTCTGACTGAAAACTTGCCCAATAAGCTGTAACAGTCATGTAGTCAAGTGTTTGGTTGTTGGTCCATACGCCTGGTTATGTGAACCTGCTTCACCTTAAACAGTTTCAGCTGCTTAATTATTGCAGTACACACAGAGTCACACAACTGTGGAACAGCATTTTTTGGAAAATGTGTTCAACAGGGCACAGTGTACCATGGTTCAATCTGGTTCATGAACATGAGGAAATCTTTTCAGGCATCAAAAGCAAGAGAGTTGACAATCAGCTAACAGCTCTGCAGTGGCTCTATTTAACAACTGGCATGCTGGATGATTGTAGGTAAATGTTGATATCCTTGCAACACTTTCTTTTAATGTTAGTTGATGAGAATCATGAGATATATTTAATTTTTGAGGGATTGTATTTTTCATGTCTTTTTCATGTGGAGTACTACATTGGGATTTTGCAGTACTTGATGGTGTCAGAAGAAAATAGTCTATGTTTGTCTAGGAAGACTACAAGGACACATCAAGTGATTCAGTTTCAGTTCCTGCTTCCAGTTTATTGTCACTATGGTCACCGCCACCACCACCTCCACTACTGCCCATAACGACTTCATTGTCCCTTGCCCTGCCCCACTCCATTGGGTGTTTTGCCTTTGGATGTTGTATTATTATTGATGTTCCAAATTTTCCCACTTTGCCACCACAACTGACACTCTTTTTGAATAGACTGCATACAGCTTGAGAGTTGTCTGCAGGTTCAATATAAAATAAATTCCACACTAAAGATTTACCTTTTGTGCTTCGTACCATATTACCTGGCACTATTTCTTGTACAGCCATGGAACTAGGAGGAAATCCCACACTGCCATTTCCTTGTTGACATGAATTATTTTCATTCAGGCTCATCTTCTTATTCTTACGTTTAACATATGACTTTTTTTCTGCACTTTGCACTTGCCTCTCATGCCTTACAGTGGCATGCTCTTTTACCCCCTCATCGAAACTACAGACCTCATCATCACAAGATTCAGAAGAACTGGAAGTACCATCATCATCATGTGGAATGGAGTCTAGACTATCCTATTCCCAGTCCCCACTGTCACCACCATCTTTATCAACATTGGCTACCTCAGCATCTGAGCTTATATTTGAGGAGGATGCCTCCCTGCATGTTGCTTCAGCTGCTGGAAGTATCCTGCCACAAGTGGCAAAATGTTCAGTACCTCTATGGGTAACTCTAGTCAGTTCTTTCAAAAACTGTATTATCATTTCTTTGCTAACATGCTTTTTTGGTTCAGGAGGAGATTTAGTGCCAGTCCTGGTGATGTTATTATTATTGTTGCTATGTTCTTCATTAGTGCTATAATTCATATTGTCCACATAATTAACAGTTGTATGTGTAGCAGCACTTTGCTTCCTTTTAGTATACTTAGACTGGGAAATACGAGAAATAGTAGACACAGACATGAAAGGAATGGGTATTGTTTCACTAACTGTTGCAGAGACAAACAGTGTAGCTGACTATGTCACAGACAGTAATAAATGACAGGACACCTAACAAACAGTGTAATACAGCTAAATGGCTATC
Source organism: Neoceratodus forsteri (assembly GCA_016271365.2). Classification (NCBI taxonomy): domain Eukaryota; kingdom Metazoa; phylum Chordata; order Ceratodontiformes; family Ceratodontidae; genus Neoceratodus; species Neoceratodus forsteri. The sequence goes on along the minus strand of CM057456.1, from coordinate 172,108,293 downwards.
AATATGCTGCAGGCAGCCATCATACACAGTGTAGCTGTGTCACAGTAATAAATGACAGGGCTCAGATCACCTAACAGACAGCATAATACAGCCTAAATGACTTTCGTTATTCTGCAGAGATACATCACACACAGTGTAGCTATGTCACAGTAATAAATGACAGGGCTCATGGAACCTAACAGACAGTCTAATACAGCATAAATGGCTTTCACTATGCTGCAGATAGACATCACACACAGTGTAGCTATGTCACAGTAATAAATAACAGGGCTCATGGAACCTAACAGACAATCTATTACAGCATAAATGGCTTTTGCTATGCTGCAGAGTGACATGACACACAGTGTAGCTATGTCACCACAGTAACAAATGACAGGGCTCGAGGCACCTAACAGAAGTGTAATACAGCATACATGGCTTCACTATGCTGCAAAGAGACACATAGTCTAGCTAATGTCACAGACATGGCTCAGGGGCACCTAACAGAGTGTGTAATAAAGCCTAACTGGCTTTCACTATGCTACAGAGAGACACACAGAGCAGCTGTGTCACAGACAGGGCTTGGGGTACCTAACAGACAGTATAATACTGTTTAAATGGCTTTTGCTTTGCTGCAGAGAGACACACAGTATAGCTAATGTCACGAATAGGACTCGGGGCACCTAAGAGACAATGTAATATTGCTTAAATGGCTTTCATTATGCTGCAAAGACACACAGCTATGTCACAGCAATACAATAAAAGGGCTCAGGGCACCTAATGCAAACAGTGTTAATTTACAGCCTAAATGACTTTCACTATGCTGTAGAGGCACAAACCAGCTGCCATTGCCTTTTATATCCCTCCTTGCTCCTTCTCTTCCCAACACCGTACCATCAGATGAACCCCTTGCTCCTTCATGGAGGTTTTACATGTGTGAGTTTTTTTATAAGTTTTTGCTGCAATTTAGGTGAAAATGCAAAGTGAGTGCCAATTCCTTCCAATCCCTCCAGACTCCAGCTGCTATCTGTGCAACAGGCTAACAGCAGATGGATCACAGACAGCACTGACCAATCAGATTGTCAACCCGGTGTCATGTGCTTCTAATTCTTCCGTGAGCTCATGGAGGACCCCACAGGCTGCCCTTTAATGCCCATTCCCAGCCTGGTTAAGAGTCAAAGGAGCCCACAGGCTGCCTGTAATGCATGTTTTAAAAACAGTTACCCATTACCTGACACATTACCCATGTCAAAACTACCTGACCTGTGAAATACACTGTTATGTTGGGTAGGGCAGTAAATTGCCTGAACTACCCTACCCAGCCAAAAATTGCAAATACCTGACCTACTCGATCCAACTACTCGACGGGTAGCCCATCTCAAATTGATATGAAGTTAGTCAAAGGTAGTGAAATCTCAGAGTCAACAGTCTTCTTAACAGTAGTATGGGCTAGGAGAGTGCATGCTGAAAATATTTGTTCCTGAATACCATGAATAATTGGGTACTCAGTTCTTTGGAGCAAGTACAAGCTAATGTTTGTGGTTCAATGGGCTACGCAACCAGTATTGTATTATGCTTGTGCAACAGTGTTACCTTGTTTTGGCCATTTGCACTCTGTATTCAATGAGGAATTACCACCCTGTATGGGGTACCAAAAGCAAGGAACCCTCGAAGAGGGCTCCACCCCCAGAGGTGCCGTGGGAAGGTTCTTTTGGCTAAAGGTACCTTAGGAAGAAAGCCCCAGAGGAGAGAAATGAGCCACTGGAAGAGGAAGGGAGGATGGTGGGTGAAAGAAAAAGTGATTCATAGGGAGGCTAGGATGAACTGTTTATTTAGCTCAGAAAGGGGGCATGTCTGATAGCTCACCAGTTGAACTACAGGAATCGCCTTTGAATTCAATGGGCTATGCAAGTGGTATAGTGTTATGCTTGTGTAATTGTGTTACCTTGTTTTGGCCATTCGCACTCTCTATTCCATGAGGAATTACCACCCTCTAGGAGTACCAAAGGCAAAGAATCCTCAAAGAGGGTTCCACCCCTAGTGGTGCTGTGGGAAGGTTCCTGTGACTAAAGGTACCTTAGGAAGAAACCCCCCAAAAGAACATTAGCAGTGATCATTGGTTATGAGGTAGCAAAGCAGACTGACAGCAACAGGCTGCTTGATGAAACATGGATGAGAAGCACAGGTTAGCAGAATAGCATGGATCTAATGGATTGCACTGATGACAGCAGGGGGCTTCCTAAGGAGAGAGGGAATGACGAGTAGGGTCACTATCCATCTCCATCCAACAGCGTAACCTACCTAAGCAAATTAGGGAATACTACTAAAACTAAGTATTATGACCTTCAGCATGAGGAGAGGGAAAAAAAATATTTGAGGAGGAAATCTTTGAGGAACCAAGGCCTAGGTCGCCTTCACTCCGGGCTTGGGGTATTTTCATTTAGTGATGGCTTTAGAAGGGAATGCCTCCTCACATTGCAGGAGAAGGGAATGCCTCCTCATACTGCAGGAGAAGGGAATACCTCCTCACACTGCAGGAGAAGGGAGTGCATCCTTACACTGCAGGAGAAGGGAATGCCTCCGCATGCTGCAGAAGAAGGGATTGCCTCTTCACACTGCAGGAGAAGAGAATGCCTCCTTTGTGATTGATATGATAGCAGCAGAAATACTGAAATGATATGATTAGCAGGAATACCTTAAAAGCCATTAAGGCAGAGTTAGGTCAGTTCAGCAAGCAGCATTGAATGCAATGGATGATAGAACACAATGGATATAGTGAAGCCATGTAGGCTGTGAGGTCTTATGCCCGAATGACTGAAAAGCCATGTACTGTAGACAAAGGAGCAGGCTGAAGCATAGGTTACATAAAAGCAAGCTCCTGGTGCTTGAAACCATGATGCCCCACTGTGACAACACAGTCCCTCACCATGGGAATAACAGGAAACTACAAGCTGAGCACCAAGAGACCAAACAACAATTGTAATAGTGATAGGGTAGGACTCCTCCCCCACCATAAATAGAGGCAGCATATAGAGCACGTAACAGCAGGATCAGGAGCAACTGAGCAACAGGTAGAATGCAGGGAGGAACACTGAATTGAATGTGCATGAGAACAAGGACAGCTGAGGCAGTAGTAGAAGAGGGCACAGCAGAAAAGCAAACTACAGTAAAAGCAGCAGGGCTACACTACACAGCTAGAAAAGCAAGTAGGGAAGTAAAAGGTGAGAGATATAGCCGCTGTGTGAAGTCAGGCACGAAGTGGAAACAGGTGAAAACAATTAAGGATGGGGGACACAGAGAGATTGCAACATGAAGTAGACTCAGGTATGATTCCCACTGAGTGCAGAAACATGTTAGAGCAGATTTAAATCCTCAAAAGGGCTGTATGAAAACCGAAGGCTGATGCAATGAAAAACATAGTAAATAATGAAATGCTGAGGTAAGTAAGCAGTAAATAAATGCTACTGGAATGCAAGGCTTCTGAGGGAAAACAGATCTTGCAGAAAATGGAGCATGCTAGGTTCCCAGGTAGGCTACAATGAGTAGAGTCAGATGAAGCAAATGAGTAAAGGGTAGCAGAAGTGGGATTTTGAGAACTGAAATCCAGGAAGCAAGCAGCTGAGAGACCCAAAGCAAGCTGCTGGAACACAATAACAAAACACACAGTGAACAGCTGAGAAGAACCAGCCATATGTAAACAGTTAGGAACTTGAGGGTGCTGAAAGGAATGGCAACAACAGCAGACAGCATGAAAACCACCACAAACTGGTAGAAGAGCACGGGACAACAGTCTGGAAGGTAGAAGAGCACAGGATAACAGTCTGGAAGGTGGAGAATAGTAGTTGAATTCTGGAGCTATATACATACTGAGAAAGCACATACAAGCAAGAGAAACACAGGAGGCTGTGAACTAGGTGGAAGCAGCAGCAGAAAAGTTAGAATGAGAGTTAAAACATACAACCATTGCAGGAAAATTGAGGTTAGAAGGCAGCTGGGGAGAAAAGGGGCCAGAGCATAGGCACAAGATTAACACAGCACACACAAGGGCAACCAGAAACACCAAAAAAAAGACAAAACTAAAAACACAAACACAGGAAAAACAAGCACAAGAGGAAGCACACAGCAGCTGGAGGCAAAACGAATATAAACCAAACCAGAAGAAACACACAAACAAAATCCAGCAAGCTAGAGACCGGGGGTGGGGGGGCAAGGCCCCCAGCAGGCCCCACTCAAGAAGACAGACCAAAAGAGCCTCCAGCCAGCAAAGAAAAAGTGCTTCAGAGGGAGGCTGGGAGGAACTGCTTATATAACTCAGGAAGGGTGCGTGGCTGGTTGCTCACCCATTGAACTTCAGGCATAGCCTTTGAATAGTACTGAAGAAAACATATTTGGCAAGATTTTATTTGTATGTTTGAGACTTAGTGGAATAACTCCACCTAATGGGATACAATCATGGATGGTTATAAATTATTCAGAAGAGACAGAAATATGAATAGAGAAGGAGGAGGAGTAGCATTTTACATAAACAGGGATTAGAATTTTGAGTAAGGGAAGATAGAAGGAGGATAGAAGGTGAAACTGAACCCTTTTATGGCTGATGTTAACTGAGGGAATAAAAGTAAAACATTAGTTGACACATGCTTTAGTCCCCTGACCACAAAGGGGACCTTGATTGTGAATTATGTATCAAATCAGAATGTCTTTCTCTGATAGTAAATCATGTAGTAAATGTGAGAGATTTTTATGCACCTGCCACACATGGGCACAGTGGTTCTGCCAAAGAGATGGCAGAACAGGAATTTTTAAATGTAGCAGGGTTGATCTGCATGGCAATAGAGGCGTGGGTGTCAGCTTTACTGGTTCTAATCGTCTGAGTCAAGTCTGTGTGTACAGATAAGAACTGGAATCAAGAATGCATCACACAGTATGGTCAAAATATATGGAGCAAGCCATTCAAAAACACACAGTAATGTTACACAGCAAGTCTGTATCTGCTGCACTGAAAAGGCCAGTAAGATTCAGCGGTGTCATTTGCTCCCAAATATCTTCCATCCCACCAACCCTGCTCCACTTGCATTCCCGCAAGACTAATATTATGCCCTGGTCAGTAAAACAGGCTTAAGTGTTGTAAGGGGAAAATGAAGAGCTGCAAAGAGCAAATAAAAGGAGAATATTTACTCTCAATGACTAAAGGGTAACTTCTGCACCTAGTTATCTTGATATTTTCAGCTGCAGTGACAATCAGTTGTCTAAACATTCCATTTGAAGCATTCAGATTCCTTTAAAGCAGTGTCAGTGGCTCAGCAGGTAGCACACCCGCCTCTGAGGCTGGGAGATCAGAGGCCTGTGGGTTCAGTTCCCATTCCCGGCAGTTGGGTTAATATCCCAGAACTGACACTGTAGTGCAGCATTTAGGGTGCTGCACTTCTGAGGTGCTGTCTTTCGGATGAGACATTAAACCAAGGTCCCATCTGCTTGCATTGGTGGTAGTTCAGGTGGATGTTAAAGATCCCATAGCATTTATCGAAAAGAGTAAGGGGATTTCCCCAGTGTCCTGGCCAAATTTCCCCCATTCACTGGAAATACCACTAACAGGTTAATCAGGTTCAATCTCACTTGGCATTCATGGGGTAATTGAGAAGGGGAGAGGGGCATCTGCAAAGTGGGATGCTAGCTGCAGGCTTGTTAGACCTTGTGGCCTGTATCTACTGGCAAGCAATAAGTAAAACAGCAGTGCATGTTACAGTGAAAATCTTGACCTATACTTTTTCATTCCATTTCACATTGCCCCCATACCTCCAGTCTTGCACGATGACCTTATTTCCCCCTATTACTTCTCCCTTAGGGTTTTTTTAGATTAAAAATAGTACAATGAATGATCCATTTAACAAGGCATGTTTTCATCAGTATTCTCAGCTGTTTTTTCATTTGTTTTTTTACACATATTATCCCATAAATGAAGGATAATGATCTGAAGCATGCTGATGTAGTTTATAAAATGGGAAGAGAAAATCCATCATTCGATTGGTTATTACCTGTGCATGAAATAACAAGTTCCTAAAAACAGGACCACATTGTTAATAAAAAATAAATCAGTATGTTGCTGGAACATTTGTTTTTTAAATGCTGTCATTGTTTTACTCCTCGCTAATGCCGAACTTATGAATGGTCCTAGAAATGTAGCAGATTTTTTTTAATTAATAAACAAATTCCTCTGCTTCAGTAAACAATTATTTCATGAAATAAATTGTTTACTTAGCTACATTTTCTCCTGTCCAGACTCCTGTAGCACGCACGTTACAAATCAACTGTCAATTGCACTGCGGCTTCAGTTCTTTCCCAGATGTGTGTGTGTGTGTGGGGGGTTACATTTTAAACTGAAAGAACCAACTCTTTCTGTGGTCAGAGTTGCTGATCCCACTGGTGATTCTGCAGCATACCTCCTCCCCTTGTGTCCAGTGGCTATCATGCAACTGAGACCACCCCAAAAAATAGTTTCAGTCATTATTCTTTTATAATGTATGGTAGAATGTTGTTATAGGTAGAAATATAGCTTTTTATAATAACGTTTTACCATCAATGTGATGTCACAATGTTGTTAACCCATCAATGGTATGTCACACCGATGGGTTAACAACCAGGGATAAGCTGAGCATGCGTGCAACTTAATCAGGTGGCCATGTAATGGTTGCGGGGTGACAGCATGACCCAGAGCAGAGCAGCGGTGGCACAAAAAACTGCAGTAAGGAACTGCCTTCTCATTTTTTAAACATAAATGGTGCCATACATTATAAAATATAATGTATGGTACATCATTCGTCAACCAGTTTTTAACCCATCTTGAGGTTGCCATGGCGACGTAAACCTCTTGAGTTTCACTTTCGAGGTTTACATAGTCACCCTGGCAACCTCTCGATGGTTAACAAACAGGTTAACAATTGATGACCATACATTATCCTCTATATTTTATTTTCGATACTGGCTCACTCACTTATGGAAGGATCGGCATAGGGGCATTACTTCCAAACACTCCTCAATGGTGCTTTCTGTAATAGGAAAGGGAAGAACCACGTGTGTGTGTGTGTGTGCGTGTGTGTGTGTATCTGGGTGTCTGTGTGTCATAGTGAGTGGGAGTGTGTGTCTATATCTGCTCACTGCTGCTGCTTCTGCAGTCTGTCGCCATTCAAAAAGAAAAAAAAAACAGTTCTCTCTCTCTACTGTCCCGGAGCTGCTTCCCATAAAAAAAAAAAAAAACAGTTATCTCTCTCTTTATTTGCCCAGAGCTGTTTCCCATTCAAAAGAAATAAACAACTACAACAAAAAACAGTTCTCTCTCTCTACTGGCCTGGGACTGCTTCCCGTTCAAAACAAACAAACAAAAAAAAAAAAACAGTTCTCTCTCTCTCTCTACTGACCTGGAGCTGCTTCCCATTAAAAAAAAAAAAATCTACAACAGCACATGGGGGAGGGAGGTGGAAGGGGGTGGAGGGTAATGTTACAGCATCACTTTGTCCAGCACATAAACAATTACATTATTATGTGTGAGGCAGAAGGGCTATTTTATCTAAAATCCACATAAGTAATTCTTTTTTTCTGCATGTAAAAATGAGTTTTCTAACAGTAAAAAGTTTCATTTTAAAAAAAGAGCCCATTTTGTAAGTGCAATGAGACACTCCTGGGATTGCATTGAACAGATTTTACTCCACTTCCAGGGGCTGAAGGTACTGTGTTTGCAGCCTCATGACTCACTACACCCCTGGGTGTGCAGTAAAAATCTCTTTAATGCACTCCCCATTGTGTCTTGTTACTTACTTACTTATTTTAGTTACATGAAAAGGGATGTTAATCAGCCAATGTTCAAAAACAACACAGACAAGTCATGAAAACCAAGACCAAGCCATATTAAATAGCATATACAGAATAGTGTATGGTTGCTCATACACAACAAGGCTATGTTGCCATCGAGGGGATGTGATGATGTCACATGGACCTCTCGAGCTTCGCTCCGAGAGGTCCATGTGACGGAATCACTTCCCCAGATGGCAATTAACGCTTTTGTTGTGGCTTAAGCAACCATACTATTTTTATATAGTATATGGTTCCCCAAACTATAGGAGGTTTGACGTTTGACAAGGTTCATACCTTGCGAATATTGTCCCACTCGCTTGCTTGGTTGCTCCCTTCCGGTCCATGCTGCAGTGCCATCCAGTTCCAGCACCAAAGATACCAGTGCTTCACTGCTTCCTGCAGTCCTGCTCTCAGCAAAAGAAATAAAAAAAAAAACTGCCAAACTGATAGTTTGGGAACACGGAGCCGAGTATGGCAGTCCGTGTCCCAACTATCTGACTGAATGGCACTACCGACTGATCGTTAGACACATCCGCCATTTTAGAGCACATTTTTTGATCAGCTCTGTTTTCAGACAATCATGTAGCAGCTCAAGGCTGAAAAGTTGTTGTACTATCGATCTGACGTCAGAACGATAGTACAACAACTATTTTGACCTTTGAACTGTCCTACAACAACATTTGGGAAGCCACTGTTTTCCATCTAGAATAAGCCCTAACCATATACTATATCCATGTTATTGTCTTAAATATAAACAAGCATTTGTCAATGCCGAATGTTGTCATGCTGGCATTGGCAGTGGCCGAAGTGAAGAGGCATAGCGCTGTGAGTTTGTTAATGTGTCATAAAAGGTGATTTTGCACAGTGAGTACGCCACTGTGCGGCAGAGCTGCGTAAACTCGTTTGGGGCAGGCTGTGGAAAATGGCAGCTGGACTGTTGATAATGAGGTGTGCACAAATGCCAGAGGTGAAAATGTGGCATGAAAATATTGTAGATTGACAAAGTTACAAGGGTGCATGGAAACTTCACAATGCACGCATTGTCTGGACTTTCGCCACCAAATTTTCAACATTGGCATTTTAGGACTACTGCTGATGACTAGTGTCACCATCATTTCCACAAAGTATCTCAAAAAGTGATTTCGCTCAGTGACCATGCAATTCTGCACCAGACGTGTGAAAACACATTTCAGCCAGCAGTACTGTTCATAAGGAGGTATGGAAAAATGCCAATGATGAACAGCTGGAGTGAAAGTATTACAAATTCACAAAGTCACGAGCGTGCATGCAAACTGTGCAACATGCACTTGTAAAACACTAATTTTATTGACTTTCGTCCCTAAATTTTCAACATAGGAATTTTAGGACATCTGCTAATGAACAGTGTCACTGCCATTTTCATAACGTGTCTCAAACACGGGCTTTCCACAGTAACCATGCTATTGTGCGTCGGAACTGCAAAAACAGATTTTGGTCAGGATGTGAAAAATGACAGCTGTACTGTTCATTAGGAGGTGTAGAACAATGGCATTGTTGAAAATGTGGAGTGAAAATATTATAAGTTTACAAACTTACGATCATGCGTGCAAACTGCGTAATGCACGTTCATAACACAGTCATTTTATGGAGTATTGTCACCAAATTTTCAACACAGGCATTTTAGGAACTCTGCTCATGAACAGTGTCACTGTCATTTTTGTAATGTGTCCTGAACAGTGATTTCGCATAGCGACCGTGATATTCAGTGCCGGGAGTGCGAAAACACATTTCGGCAAGGATGTGACAAATGACAGCTGTATGGATCACGAGAAGGTGTGGTAAAATACCAATGTTGAGAATGTGGCATGAAAATAGTGAAAATGCACGAACTTACGAGTGTGCGTTGCGCAATTGCTATGCACGCTCGTAAAACAGTCATTTTATGGAGTATTGTCACCAAATTTTCAACACAGGAATTTTAGGACCTCTGCTCATGATCAGTGCCACTGACATTTTCATAATGTGTCCCAAACACTGATTTTGCACAGCAACTGCGCTATTCTGTGCCGGAAGTGCGAAAACACATTTCGGTCAGGATGTCAAAAATGACAGCTATATGAAGCTACAAGAAGCTGTGGTAAAATGCCAGTGTTGAGAATCTGGCATGAAAATAGTACGAATGAGCTAACTTATGAGCGTGCTTTGTGCAGTTGCTACGCACTCTCGTAAAACAGTAATTTTTTGGATTTTTCCCACCAAATTTGCAACATAGGCTTTTTGAGAACCCCTCTCATGAACAGTGGCACTGTCATTTCATTACTCAGTCCTGAAAGGTGATTCCACACAGTTACTCGAAATCACCTTTTGGGACCGACTCTAACTTCATGGCAGTGCAAGAATTATGAGAAGGGGTCCCAAAACTCCATGTTGAAAATTTGGGCCAAAATTTAAAAATGCCTGAGATATGCATTAAAGTTGAAAAACCCTATTCATTCCATTATACAGCTTACTGGCATTTCTTCAGTTCATGGTCGGCTTTGAAGAGTGCAGATGTGTTCCGGTCCACTGAAGATCATCATGCTGGACTCCACAGGTAAGTATGGGGTGGGGGGGGAGGGGAGTCAGGAGTGCGCAGAGGGTGGAGGGAGGAGGCATTGAGATTATGAGGGACCGTTTTCATTTTACAGGAAAAAAAAACACATCGCGGGACAGTTTTTTTTTGCAGGGTATTTGGCATGCTGGAGTGGGCTCCCAGCATGCCACCTAACTGTTTGGGGGAGGTCTCTGTAGTCGACGGGGGATTGGGCACCCTCATTGGCACACAACATGGGGGAGGGATTAGGAAGTAATGCTGATGGGGATTGGGCACCCCCGTCAGCACACAAAGTAAGCGGGGGGGGCCAGCCGAGGGTGATTGGGCACCCTCCTCGGCATTCAACAATTGGGGGGAGTTAATGTTGATGGGGAGTGGACTCCCCATCAGCACACAAAGAAAGTGGGGTTAACCGACAGGGATTGGGCACCCCAAAGTCGACTTGCAGTAGTTGGGTGGCGCAGCCACTGCTTGATCATACTCATAATGTCGGCGAGAACGTAGGAAGGGTCCGCTGCATATGACGAGCTTTGCTCAGATTGCAGCGGACCTTTTCTTAGATGTGCTCACCACATTATGTATGCATGGTGTGGCACCAGCATGCAGGTTGATTGGGGAATGAGAGATTCACCTACCGGTGTGTGCCCTGCATTCGCCCAACAGGGACCCCGCCTCCAAAGCTGCACTGTCCCACGATGTTGGCTGCGCAAGCACGCCAACGTAAAAAGTGCAAAACCTCACTTTACATGTGGAAAAAAGGGACTCATACAAGGTAAAAGATAAGGGTTAATCTAAAATGGAATAGAAAAGTATAGGTCAAAATTTTCACTGCTAACATGCACTGCTGCTTTAAAATGTGCACATTGTACTTTTCAGTGGAATATCTTTAGTTCGGATACCATAGTTATCTCACATAAGTTTTAAATCACAAATAGTGCACCGTTTGTCACAAGAGTATTAGACAGTCTCCATGCAAAACTTTTGTCCCTTGTATGTGGGCAGTGTCAGCTCTGGCCTTATAGCTCACATTTCCCAGGCCTCCGGTAAACAGTTAGAAGGTATATGTCCAGTTTTATTTAGAACTGGCAATGAGTTATAACCACTGCCCGGTCAGAGAAAGGGTCAGTTCCTTTCATCACCTAATTCAAGAAGATGACAGCTTAATCCCGGAGAACTGCAATAGGCTCATGAAGAAGTAACAGGGGGCTGCTAGGGTTTGCTGATCCCACCCAATATTTTCAGCTACTATAGGTTCCCCTCAGTCCAATAGTGAGTAATCAAAAAATAATAATAATTGAGATATAGATTTCATCTGTGCCTAACTTCTACTTGATTATGTCTAGGCCAGCTCTGATAGGTAAGATGTTCCCTGATTTACAGTATTTTTCTAAATTCACTCAGCAAATAATGGGAGGATTATTGAGAAGAAAAGGTGATCAGATGGCCAGAGTATGTGCTATCCCCTTCAGGAAGCATTCCTGGAGAAATGGTAGAATCCAGCTTCTGCATATTCAGCAGTTACTGCTGTTTGTAAATCAACAACTATCACCAGCTATGGGACTAGACCCCATCTGACATTAACAACAGGCACACAGTATCAATGCTGCTTTTTATATCATGACTTTTTACCTCTTCAGGCAGAATTATTAGGATTTCCCCAACCTTATCCTGGTCTAAAGTCATGTATAAATGGTCAAATGCATGTGCTAAGACTTGAAAATGAACTGCCTTAAACCTGCAAGTCTGAGTTTTCCACAGAAGCTTTTTGAAAACTGGTTCAAATGCTGTTATAATTCTTCATTTACTGGCCATTTCATAAATCTGTGGTGGTCCTGATTTCAACACTAGTGGTACATACCGTTTAGAACTGTGGACTATAGCTTGTCTTAATGTGCTTACATTGTTGTGGGAAAGCATCTGTGCTCTATTATAGAGCTCTGTCATTGAAAAGGACACACATAACATCATATACTTTTGAAATGGTACTTACTCCCAGTGTGTATGTAAAACACACCCGCTGAGTTAACAAAGAGACCAGTAAAGATGGAAAAATAACAAAATTGGGAACCAATATTGAAATAAACACAGTTTCTACTGGGAATGAATAACTTAAAGATTCAGTGCAGTTGTCCTTTAACAAAGGATTCTTCTCCCTTGATGAGATTTATCTTATTTAGTTAGCCCCCCTTCTGATCTGTCAACTTTAAAATAGACGCCTTGCAGGTGGCATCAGGAGGTTTGTAGCTTATAGCATGGCTGTTAAGAGTTCTACTGTATGCTTGCATCTAATGTAGTAGTAGCAGCAGTAGTAGTAAATGTTACTGTTATACAGTTAAAACACATTGGTGCAAATTAACACCATTAGGGCTTAAAAACCCTATTTACAACATAGGTCCTGTTATGCATTCAGTGACAAGATTATACAAAAAGTCTGAGACACTATACAAACAACATATCAATATATGAGTACAACACATTAATACATGAGCACAACATATCAATACATGAGTATGATACAATAAGAAGATGTGCAATGAAATAACTCTTGCTGTGGCCACTAATTGAAATTTAGGCAGGCCAAATTGCTGGTGTTTGATTATACCCTTGGTGGTACCAAAGGGCACCAAGTGTAATCAGATTATGTTTTCTATTTTTCAAGGTCCAGCATGGCGGGGGAGCCGGGCCAGTGGGGAAAACCCAAGTAGTGTACAAGTCGGGCTGTGTACCCAAAGCTGCGTGCAATTCCGGGCTGTGTGCCTGGTGGGTTTAGAGCCTGAGGGCTGAAAGTAGTGATAAAGTGTTCTGTTGTCTCTAATCTGCATTACCAGGAAATGTAGCCCCATGTTACAAAATACTGCAATAAAAAAGGACTTCATTGCCATTGAATTACATTGTTTCCTGGAGCATACTGCAGCATTTTGTGATATACTGCAGCATTACTGCAATGCATCCTTACTGGTGCCACTGTGTGCAAAAGAGTTCTCTACATGGCTCTCAAGGAAAAGATTTTTCAGTACCCTGTTCCATATGCCCTTCAAGTGTCCTTGCATGAAAAATATGATACTCTGCCAGTGCAGCGGTTGGAATTCCACTTGCGATGCCGACAACCTGGGTTCAGGAACAGACCCAGAAGTCAGAGGGCCAGCCAGGGGAAGAAGGATCGAGCATCCATGGGACTTCTGTCCTTCTCCGGGGGAAGGGGCAAAGTGTCCAGTGCTTCGTTGCCCCCTGGCAGAGGCTGGGGGTGCCATGCACCAGCACAGTTATTGCTTCCTGTGTTCGGATTTACTTGGGTGCCCCTGTTCAGAGTAGCCAAACCTAGATCCCTGTGCCGAGTAACCTCATCCTCCCCGAACCCAGGTCCCCACCAGGTACTGCTGTCAGCTTCAACAGCACGCCACCTGTCGTTTTGCTAAAAAGGCATGGGTGAGGGGTTACAAAAATGGTTACATTGAGGGGGCGGGGTGGATGCTGGACATCATTGCAATCCTCACCCCTGGGCAGCAGTAAAAGGAAAAAAAAAGCACCAACCCCTGGCATGATGCCTCTTGCCCTACTGCCATCCTCAACAGCCTTATTTGTCTGCTGAGGGGGGGTTCCTCTCCCATGGCCCCAACCTGGGGGGCAAACTGGGGCTAGCCTACAATTCTTGTTGGGGAAGGAAGCCCCCCGGTGGCCCTGACCGGGGGGGGGGAGCCTGGGGCAAAGGGAAGACACGGATGGGGCATGGGCAGACCTCCAAAGGGAGGATAAGGGAGTATAGCAAAAATAAATATGATACTCCTCTGCTAGATCTATTCCAAGGTCTCCAAGAACTCAGGGGATTTCAATCATTCTTGAGCTTCAAGAGTATCAACAACTCAATGCAAACTTGGTGCATGATGCTAGGGATGGCGCAGCTTTGAGGTGGCCCCCGACTGATCTGAAAGATGCATGCTGTATGTTATTATGAAGAAGCAACAGGGGTTAGAGCAGGCCAGAAGTTTCAAAATCTCAGTGAGTTTTCTTCAGAAGGCTAAGTAGTTACTGCTTGTAGTCAGGAATCTGATTTCTAGACTATATGAGACAGTTTCTAGTATGCTGGTTTACATTTTTGTACTTTAATTCAAAAGTGCAACCATGCAGGACATGAAGTAATGCTGTTACTTCCTGGTTTGAGTATAAAAGTGCAACTTCCATGAGTGGCAGTGAGTTGAGTGGTGTGCTCAGTAAGTGTCATGAGGTGAAGTGCGGTATAGGGACTTAATTGAAGAAGGACTTAAAAGAAGAGGGTCACGGGGCAGGAGACTCTGCCCGAAGAAGAGGACTGGCTTTGTGTATCCATCCATTTGGCAGCAGGTATACTGCATCTGTGTAACGTAATGCATAATCCATTGTTGGAAAACTGCTTTGAGCCCTTGGCTAATGCAGTCCAGCCATTACTTCCCCAGTAGGACACTGCACTAATCAACAACCAGCTTACAGGAACAGCCATTGAGGTACCCGATTTACACCATTTGCACTGCTGTTATACCACAATGACTGGCAATAAAACTTTCTGCAGCTACCTAGATGTCCTTGAGTCAAATTTTGGTGTAAACAGGTACTCTCATAGTGCAGCGCTTCCTTTGTCCATGTATCTATTTTGTATGGGGGGGCTCCTCTATGCTACCACCCAGCACTGCACTGCAGACCACACATCTTCTCTGCACAGTCATCAAGGCATTATGTAGGAGGAGGGAGTCAAAAACACGAGACTACAGGAAGGGAGGAACTCGTGTCAATGTCTTAATTGTCTGATAGGCTGAGAAAGTGCTGTGCAGTGCTGGACTTGGAAGAAGAGGCTGAATAGTTATACAATAAGTCTTCCAGGAGCCTAAGCTACTAGGGTCAACATTAGGATTCACAGGATAGTCAGGAACATAGGGAGGTATAGATTTAATTATCCAGATAGGGATGAAAATAATCTGGCCAACCAGGAACTGAATACAGTAAAGAGTCGTTTTTGTAAACCAGGGGAGAAGCTAAGGGAAACATCAGCATCTGTGACCTTCTCCGAGGTCCTGCTAGTGTGGAATGAGGGGGATGGGAGGCAGTCAAAAACTTAAAATTCAACCCTTGGCTGAAGGGGTGTTGCAGTGAGGGAGGGTACAGATTCATGCGGGAGTGGGACCACATCTGGCATAGGAGGCTGCTTAAGTGGGATGCCTTTACTTGACAGTGGAGGGGGTGGGTGCACAAAGACAAATGCTTGGTGTCTTCATTTATAGGTATTTTAACAATGAAACAATGAGACTAGGGCTGATGGCTCACCCAATAAGGTGGAGGCAGTAAGGGACCTAGGTAATACTCCCCAAATAAGGGATGGGGCAGGACAATGCAAGAGGTTGGAAGAGTGCAAGCAATAGAGGGAAGCCAAGAAAGGGTAGGGCTGAGCAAGAACATAAAACAAGTACCAAGGGTAGTAAATCAGCTTGGAGGATGTTTATTCTCAGTGCAAGGAGCCTTGGTAACAAGATGGGTGACCTGCAGGCACTGGCCACAGAGGCTGATGTTTAGCTATCACTGAGACACAGACCTCACGAAACCATGACTGATTTTGGGTTATAACCTTTTCTGAAGGGACAGGATTACAGATAAAGGGGGCTGCAATATACAGCAGGACACATAAGGGGCATAGAGGAAAGGTCCATTGGAAACAGGGGTGTGATGGAAATGATTGAAAGTACAGGTAATGGTGGAAGGGGTAGAATTGGAGTGGCTTACAGGCCTCCTAGCCAGTCAGAAGCTGGGGACTAGCTACTGATGAAGGAGATGGAGTGCAACTGTGATGGAAAATGCAATCCTGGTAGAAGATTTAAAACTTGCTGTGCCGTGGACTGCTATATCAGTCCAGAATTCCAGTACAATCTAATTCAGTCCGCAGCCCAAGGGCTAAATATGCCAGATGTTGACTGGACCATTCTGATAGCTATAAGCAGTCATAGTCAAGGACTGTTGAACACATTCCAGAACTGCTTATTGACATGGCATGCCATGGATTGCAACAGGCAGATAGATATTGTGGGCCTACTCCTAACTAATATGGATAAATTACCTTGGATGGAGCTAGGGTCAAGTCCACTCTTGGGAACAATGATCACAATATAGTGTGGTTTTCCTTCCCCTTGTGCCAGGACTCACTATGTCAAGGACTCAGATCTTGGATTTCTGCAAGGCAGATGCCATTAAAATGACAAGGTTATTAGGGGAGCAGCTCACGGTAGTGAGGAAGGTGGAAGGGGCTGGGGCCTAGTAGGAGACCATCAGCAGATCAGTCCTGGAGGTTTAACAGAGCTGCAAAAGGATGGTAGTCAAGCCCAGAAAATGAAAGAGGCATGTCTGGTTCACCAGGGAGATTAAGGAAGCTATAGGTTGTAAAAGACAGTTGGAGGAGAGCAGATCAGCCTATGTGGGGAGTCAGAGGGAAGGATAGGAGGCATGGAGGTCAGAACTGAACACAGAAGCAGACAAAATGACAGTCTTTTTCAGATACAGTAGAGAGGAGAGGGAAACAAAGGAGGGCATCAAGAAATTGAGTGAGGAGGAAGAGTTGGTAACCACTGGTGCTAGCAATGCAGACCTCCTGAATGAATACTTCACATTAGTATTCACAGTGGAACAGAGGAATCACTCTCAGAGTGTTCAGTATGCCAATAGGTGAGGAGAAGGCTTGCAGCAGGAACTGCTCAGATGCCTGATCACAGAGGACAAGATGTTGAAGGGGCTCAGGGGACTAATAAGAACAAGGTACTGGGCCCTGATGGACTCCATCTTAGGCAACTAACTGAAGTGGATGAGGTCTCTGGCAGGGCTGCTAGCAGAACTGTTCAATTGTTTATGAACCACTTACATGGTTCTGAGGGACTAGAGGGAGGCACATTTGATACTAATTCCCAAGAGAAGGCATAAGAGGGATCCAGTCAACTACAGACTAGTCAGTCTGATGAGACCATCATAAAAGAGTGGATGGTGGAATTCCTTGAGAGTAAGGGAGTGAAGGACAGGAAGCAGTACAACTTTGTAAGAACAATACCATGCCAAACAAACCTCATCAATATTTTCAATATGGTAACATAGGCCATGGATAAAGGTCAGGATATGGATGTCCTGTAGTTAGATATCAGCAAGGCCTTTGACTCTGTCTCACAAGGAAGGTTAGTGAAAATGATAAGAAGCTTGGCAGCAGGGGGTTAGCTTAGTTAAAAGAATTGGAAACTGGTTAGGGGATAGGACTCAGGCAGTCGTGTATAGGAGCCAATTGGGGGTCAGAAAGGTGACAAGTGGGACCTCAAGGGTAAGTCCCTTGACCTGTATTACATGTACTAATCTGCCACATAGAAGTGGGAATTCAGGGTAAGAGTAGCTTATTCACAAGTGTTACAATGTTAAGTGGGAGAATTGACACAGTGGAAGGTACTGTATCCGGATGCTAAGTGTGAGAGGGGGTCTGGTTAAACTAGATAAATGGTCTGGGATCTGGCAACTCTAATTTAGTGCAAAGAAATGCAAGGTCATGTACAATGAAAAAAAGAATCCCAAAATGGAGTATTGTCTAGGGGAAGTCAGAGTAAACCAGTCTAATGTGGAAAGAGACCTAGGGGTCATCATTAACAATAGTGTCAAACAAACAGCCCAGTGCAACAGGGTGTACTCGAAGTCCAAACAGATGCTGTGCTGTATAGCCAGAGATATCACCAGGAGGAGGAAGGAGGGGATCCTGTCACTGTACAAGTCCCCAGTGAGGCCATACCTAGACTACTCCACATAGTTTTGGAACCCTGACCTCATAAAAAGCTATGATCTGCAAGAGAGGGTCCAGAGAAGGGCAAATAAAATGATGTGGGATATGCAAGGTAGGTTGTATGAGGAGTGGCCTATTAGCCTTAACATGTACACACTCATGGCAAGACAGCAAGGGAATAGCAATGCAAGTTTTTTTGTTAAATGCACATCCCAGATGACTCTGGGTGCCATATAATCAAATAACACCATACAGAAATGTAAAGGTTAGCAGGTCAAACAATAAATTAAGGCAAAGTAATAATATTTAACAGTGCATCAATTAAATAATTAAAATTTAAAAATGTAGTAAGAAAAGGGGGAAGGGGAGACCTACAAATACATCCATAGGGTCAACAGTGGTGACTGTTCAACACTGTGTAGCACAACTCCTATCTCAGGCCATCTCCACCACCTTGCCTTTGGGAGAGGAGGGGGCAGGCAATAACCTCAAGAGTGACTTTTGTGTCTAGAAGTATTTTGGATGTATTATTGCACCAGAAGCCACCCACTGTGTAATTGTAACAGTCCTGAGTTTGGATTTTTCCCTCACCCCTGAAGGCATGGCCCATTGAGGTAGCAGCCTATAATGTCTATGCACACCTCAGAATGACTTGTTTGGCCATTCTACTTGTGCCTCTTTAAGGGTAACTGCTTACCTCCATGGATCATTAATATGTGTTTGGAAATCTGATCATGGAAATCAGATCATCTAACTTTGCTGTCTCTGAGGATCCTGTCTCATTCTTCTTTGTCACACTCTTCATCCCTTTGGCTCCAGTAGTAAAAGTAGTCACCTCTGATGGTCAAAAGACAGATTTTGTTTACATTACACTGTACACTGTTCTTGTCCCCACATGGCATAACTTTATTCAGTTGCATTAACTTGTTGGTATTGCAATACACACTGCACCCATTAGTAAACATGATGACACTGGCCAAGAGTCTTCAAACTTAAACTTCTTTGGAAAACTCCAATTTATTTACAGAAGCAGTGCACAGCTTGAAATAACAGAAGATGTGCAGCCAGAGCACTGACCCACAACTCCTATTTTTGTCCCAGTTAAAAATTCAGAAATTCAATTAGTTATCACAGTCATCATAATTTGGCATCATCACAGTTCTGTGCATGTCCCCAAACAGCCAGTCATGGTTTGATTTTAGAAGAACAAATACTCTTAACATATTTACGGCTCAGCTCAGTTACACTTTTGCCATATTCTCAGCTGACTTTGGTGACACTACTATTTCATAATTATGAGGGTGACATTAACCAGAGAATACCATTTATGGTCGTGGTCCACTTCTGGCTGTGAGTGGTACAGTATAAAGACATCAGTGTATAAGCAGCCTGTTAGACACAAAAGATATAAATGGTTCCACGGTGGAAGCTAAGTGAAGGGATATACCCTTTCTGAACACAGACAAAAAGACACACACAGATACATGACAATCTTGGTTTGTCTGCCCCCTTTACCTGTGTAAAGTGAAGCAGATGTTTCACAGGCTAGGAGGCAGACTGCGGGCACACTTGACCTCCATTGCGTTTTCTGAGGTCCTACCTCTGTGGAATGGGGGCATTGAAAGCTATAGAATGGAGGGAAGTGTTAGAGGAATTAAATAAGTGTACAGGAGGTTCTTCAAAGTTGATGGCCTTCACCTGACAGGAGAGGAGATCAGTGCACTGGGGCAGAAGTTTCATGGCTACATTAGACACACTGAGTCTAGGAGAACCATGGTAAAGGGAAGGGAGTGAGGGAGGGGAGGAAAACCTAACTAGTGCTCCTCCAATACTAGGGACTGTTAGCAGTAAGGTGGGTAAAAATAACACTGAAGTTCAAAAAGTAGTAGTGAGAGGTCAAAATGGAAAAGGCTCCCAGGGTCTGCAAGCAATAGGCAAAATAAGAAGGTAACAAGACTGGGAAGGAATGCAGGTGGAAGATTACAAAACAGCAAAGATTCAGATCTAGTTGGGAGGGGGGATCTATCTTAAATGCCAGGACTCTGGGTAAAAATTCAGTGTTCTCCAGGCATTGGTTGCTGATACTAAGGCAGCTCTCATAATCATCACAGAGACTTAATCACAGAGAATAATGACTGGGACCTGTCAGGCCAGATTATACAATGTTTAGACAGGATAGAGCGAAAGGAAAAAGGAGGAAGGCATAGCCCAATAGGTCCGGGAGGGCATACAGGCTGTGGAAGATGGACACATCAGGGGAAGCAAAAGGGAAACATAGTAATTATGGTTTTAACTGATGGTGGCCTCAGGAAGAAAATACAATTGGGGTAATCTATAGATCACCAGGGTAGCGGAAGAGAGAGACTGTGAGCTCAGCGAACAGCTGGCCAGGGGAGCAAAGAAAGTGTAAGTGGAGGTGGGGGGGGATCTGAACCTGATAGATATTGATTGAAGCATTCCAGAGATGAGGTGCACTGGAAGTCAGGCCCTGTTAGATACATTGCTGGACTGCCTAATGGGTGCAGCTGATTAAGTAACCCACCAGACAGGCAGATATTCTCGACTTGGTGCTCACAAATTTGGTGCTGGTGAGTGGAGTGAAGATAGGGGAGCCACTGGGTCCAGCAACCATAACTCCATTTGATTGAGGCAGGCCTTCCGAACCAGAATGCCCCTATCATGAACTGAAGTCTTAGATTTCAGAAGAGCAGACTACAACCAGATGAGGGAGCCTGGCCAAGAAAAAATTGACCAAGATGGGCAGCATTGGGGGTGTAGAGGAAAGATGGTGGGCACTTGTAGGGACCATTCCTGAGGCAACAAAGTTATGGAGAGGAATTGTTACAAAATAAAAAAAGATAAAAGAGACCAATATGGTTCTCAGAAAGGATCAAACAAGCAGTGAGGTCCAAGGAAAAGGCTTTCACCAGAAACAAGGAAAGTAGGGGGAGAAGAAATGCGGACAATACAAAACAAAAACTAGGGAAGCAAAGAGGATGGTCAGGAAGACAAAGGCAAACACAGAGTTCCATATTGCAGGTGGTGAAAGCAATTCTTCCACCATATAAAGGAAAAAAATGGAGCAAAGACTTGGTATTGTTAGGCTACAAGTGGGGGAGGGCACTAGAGGAAGGTGAAAAAAGAGCAGCCATTCTTAATGATTACTTCTGCTCTGTCTTCATAAGTGAAGACACTGGGCCCCTGCCTGGAAATGACATCAAGGCAGCTGTCAGGAACACTCCTGAAACGAGACAGCCATTATTTTTCCAGAGAAGGAATCCAGAAGTGGCTTGAACCTCTAAAGGTAGATACAACCCCATGACCAGATGGGAAGCACGCATGGGTGCTCAAGGCATTGACTGCAGAACTGGCTGAATTGCTAGAAGGCTGCTCAGAAGCTCAGTTCAGACAGGGGTAGTTCTGAAAGACTGCAGGATAGCAGACATAGTCCCACTACACAAGGGTGTGAGAGAAACCAGGGAATTACAGACCTGTCAATGTTACTTCTGTAGTAAGTAAATTGATGGAGTCACTTATCAAAGAAAACCTTGTGAATGACCTAGAGAGCAATGGTCCATAGGATAGCAAAGAGCATATGGTTGTTGTAGGGAAGTGTTGTCAGACCATACTGATAGTTTTCTTTGACTGGGTAGCAAACGTAACAGATAAGGGCATCGCTGTGGATTTACTCTAATTTGATTTCACAAAGGCCTTTGACTCGGTGCCACACAGAAGATTGCTGAAGAAGCTGGAGGACCTGTGTGCAGCCAGGGACATACAGTATATGGGTAGAAAACTAGTTGAAAGTGAGACAGCAGAGGGTGGTGGTAAATGGGGTCAAACTGGAAGAGAGGGAGGTAACGAATTGGGTTTCACAGGGATCTGTCCTGGGTCCTGTCCTCTTCAATATGTTCATCAGTACATTGGAGAGGCATCTAGGCAAGTTGTGTCTCTTTACAGATGACACAAAGCTCTGTGGTAGGGTAGATAGTGTTGAAGGGATCAGTGAGATGCAAAGGGATCTTCAGTGGTTACAGAAGTGGTTTAAGGTTTAGGCAGCTGAAATTCAATGCCAAAAATGCAAGGGTATTCATTTTGGTGGGAAAAAAACAGGAAAGAGTACTGGAAGAGAGATGTTAAACTGAGAACTACGGCAAAAGAAAGGGTCCTGGGAGTCATCATTAGTGACTCCCTCAAAACAATCATGACAGTATAACAAGCCCTATGGTAAGCTAAATAGGAAGATGTGGTGTATCAGAAGGGGTAATGACATCAGGAAAAAAGAGGTATTACTACCTCTGTATATAAAGATATCAAATCACGCATTTTGTACCGCTATGTACTGTAGGTCACTGGTGAGGCCGCATCTGGAATACCTCACTAAAGGAGACTGGGAAAGGCTGGAGATGGTGCAACGTATGGTGACCAAGATGATTCAGGGCAAACAGGGCAGATCTTATGAAGATTGTCTGAAGGCACTGAACATGTACTCACTGATGACCAGGCGGGGGATATTACAGAGACCTTCAAGTTCCTGAGGGAAATAAACAAGGTGAACTGCGGGGATCTATTTACCAGGAGCACAGAGTCAAGAACCTGAGATCACATGTGGCAACTGGGGAGGGGATGGTTTATGAGGGATGTGAGGAAATTCTACTTTACATAAATGGTGGTGGAGTCGTGGAACAGTCTAACAGTTGAGATAGTGGGTGCCAAACCTGTATATGGTTTCAGGTTTGGTTAGTACAGAGTGATGGCTGCTCATTTGGGTAGCAGTAGAGAGGGAAGCAAGGGGGTGGAGTGGGAGGGATAAAACCCTGCATGGACAATATAACCCAATGCATTATGAGAATTCTGGGCAGACTAGATGGAACTTTGGTCTTTTTCTGCTGTCATTGTCTATGTTTCTATCCATGAGGGTTGGAATCAGTACCTATCGGTCATAGCAACAGTGACATATCAGTTACCTGCCCTATCTGTTGACCCTTGGGTTCAGATCCTCTGTACCAGTCACCTTGGTCTTCTGCAGATACAGAGGCCTTTTATGCCACAGGCCACTGCCAGTACAGGAATCTCATCTGCAACTTCTTCACCATAATCAGGAACACAGGACAGATGTTGTGGAAGCCATCAAGAGGCCCTTCTTGAGGATGGGCCTTCAACAGGCCCCCACTGTCCCTAATTTCAGATACCAGTCAAGGTCCAAACCTCTAGAGATCCACACCAGAGGATGCTTTTACACCCAGATCCAAGAACCCTGCCACCATTTCTGAGCCTGCAGTGCCCCTCTGGCCAATCACAGCCATAGAAACACACCTAGAGATGCTAAATCTGGATACTGATACCTGATGGCAACCCAGACTGAGATTCACTGAAAACAATCTGCTTTTTGGTGGTCTGGGGCCCTTATTTGTATACTCCAAGTGGGTGGGAAAACAGGCAGCATCCTGCCAATGGGCAATTACTGTACAAACCCATAGGCATGCTGTCACCAAGCAGAGGACATTTTTGGTAAACTGGGTGTACCTCGTTAATGTCAGAAACATTTTCAAGATCTGGAAAACAGGACTGGCTTTAACCCGTCAAGTATGTTAACACATAGGCACACACATTTCACTTTGTGGACAAATCAGTGACCCCCAAAAGCACACTTGCTCTAAACATAAACATTTTAAGCACATAAGGGCCTTACTAAGCCCTGTCTTTGATATGTGGGTTAAAACCATTCAGGCATAATGATACACAAGGTACCAAGGGATCACAATTACAAGCTGCTGAGGATGGGGGGTACTTTTCAAGGAAATACTGCTTCATGGAAAGGGTTGTGGACAAATGGAACAGACTGCCAAGCATGCTGGTATAATGTTCATCTTTCCTGGGGTTTATGGTGGAATGGGGCGAATTCAGCGGCATACTAACTGTGGGTTTAGGGAGTGAAGAGTGGAGAGTGGAGCAACATTTAAAGTGGAACAGAGCTCACATCTTAAGGCTCTGACTAAGCCATACAGTAATAGGCTGTAGTGGGTACAGGTAGAACAGTGCAGACTCAATGGCCTCCAAGTCTTCTTCTGCCGAGAAAATATTTATATTTCTATTTCTAATATCCTGATTCACAAATTGAATTAGAAATTCTAGGGCTTGCAATTCAAGATCAACATATTATCATGCTTCATCCTTCAGACTGACTTTGGCACCAAGGGTGTTCATTAAGACTGTGATAGCAGTGGTACCCCACTCAGAAAAGAGGAACATCATGTGCACACCTATTTAGATGACCTTTTCAGAACCCCTTCAGAGGCCCTGTCAATTGGCCACAAGGCATTTTTTCACATGTTCTAGAAGTAATAAGTTGAGACAGGTTCAACTTAATTTCATGTATTGGGTGTGTATTACCCCCAAACCTTTGCATGGATTTAACCCCGAACGGTCCAGTGAGTGCCCTAAATGTCTGGTGGAGGAGAGGGACTTCTTGCACATGGCTCTGACTTGCCCTAAAGTAACAATGTTTTGGAAGGTGGTTCATCGAATTATGTCCAGGGTGTTGGGGTACTCCCCCTCAAAGTCCCCACTGGAAATGTTATTGGGTGCTGACCCGCCTTGCTCAAAAAACAGAGAGGCTGTCCCCTTGTGGGCTTTGGCATTGGTGATGGCCCATAAAATAACTGCTCAGTCCTGGATGGCATCCTCCCCACCTTCCATCCCACAGTGGGCCAACAACTTTAAGCAGTGCATGACCCTGGAGAGGATACAAATCTCTGCCAATGGGGATGAAAAAACATTTTAAGAGATGTGGACCCCTCTCATAAGGGCCATAGAGAGAGGCCTGTTCCCAATTTAGAGAACGGACTGATCTGTATTCATTTTAGAGTTGCTGGAACCGGGCTGGGGGCAGTCTCCCTCATCACAGTCCTTGGTATCTGAGCAATCAAGCATTCTTTACTTGGGTACCTATCTTATTTGACATTAATTCTTAACATTAATTTTCCATAACTGTAAGATCCATTATGTACTCTATTCTATTTTATTTTAATGTATTAAATGCAGCTGTTATTTGAGTGTGTGTTTGTTACATTGTTCTTCAATAAAAGGAGTTAACAAAAAAAAAATTGGTTAGTACAGATGACTTTACAAGTCATTTGCAACCATAGTTGGATAGGAAATCATAATGAGTTCCCTCCTACCATCTCAAAATCCGGAACATGTTGGTGTGAATTTTCACACAGATCTGGCAAGAGTTTTCTTTATGCAGTACTGTAGTGATAGTATATGTTGATTATTGTCACTCCATTTTGTATGCTATTTCATGTAATGTATGTCATTTTATACTCCATTTTGTATTGTGTGACTCCATTTTACATGCTGCTTCATTTAATTGGTGTTTTGCTCTTTAGATAGCCTCATTATTATGTTTTGCTTCAGACAGTGTATTTTGCTGACTTGAAGGTCGCATATTATCAGGCAACCTGTTTTTGTAGTTTTGTTTACACTCCTGATTAGCTCATAGTGTTCTGGGCACCCGGCCAGTGTTTGGAGCACAGTGACCTAGCAGGTGTAGGGAATTCTGAGCAGTCCTTATGGTGTGAATTTCATGATCCTGGGAGCCCGGCCAGCTTCTATGAATGTGGGAAAACAACACTATGAGGGCTGCAATGTATTATTTTTTAGTATAGAATAAGATATAAATGTAGCTTTCAATGCCTGGTTAGACCTCTCCTGCAGGGTGGACGCATCGTTGTGGGGCCAGTTCCCGGTTCGAGAGACTCCTAGCCAGGCTGACAAGGGGGCTTCCCAGCCATTGGAAGAGGGCTTGGATGATGCTTTATTGAATCGGTGATGTATAACCTTTTGTATTATATTTTGCTATAATAAAGCTTTGGCTTGCTGTACTTATTGTTTTGTTATTGTGTGTATGTGAGTGTGAGTGAGTAAATAGCTGCCTGGTTTGAGTTGGCAGAACAAGTACTCAATAGAAAATCTCATTTCAGAGTTTTGCCAGTACAAGAGATGGAAGGCAGTGTCTGCTCACAGGTGTCTTCAGGTCATATGGCACATAATGGCTATAAGTGAAATGGTCCTTTATAATGCTCCCTATATGACCCCTGCAGGTACATCTCCTTTCTACTCATCTCTTATGTCAGAAAAATTCCATGTCCCATATCGAGTTCTTTTGTCTGTATGTCGTTGGAAAGATGAGATAATCCCCAGAATTTCTTGAGGGGTTCTCTTTCAGCATTTCTGACAGAGGTGGTTCTCATTATGGATACCAACCTCATGGGCTGGGGAGCAGTTCTGGATCAGATCTCAGTCTATGGCTTATGAACTCCAGAGAAGATCCACAGACCAATGATCAGGAGATAAAAGCAATTTACTGTATCCAGTCCACTTCTGGGTGTTAATATCGTGGTAAAAAATATTGCGCTAAAAAATATCACTGGCAAAATAAAGCAGAATAAAAGAAACTGATTGAAAAATATCTCAGGAAGTAACAGTGCAGACAGGGAGGAGGCTGCAGAAGCAGCGGGCTATAAATGAGCACAGGACATAGCAGTTACGATGCACGCCTTTACTCAGTAAATGTAGTGACCCAGGACCCCAGCAACACACACCCAGCACACCCCGCCATCAATGCAAATGTCAGATCCACAGCCCACAGCCAGTGGGCATGTCAGTATAACAGTGCAGAGCCAAGGGAACATCACCCCTGGAGCTGAAAGTTGTATGTGTTGCCCCTTAGGAAGTTGTAATTGCTCCGGGCACCATAATCCATCACAATGGACTGTATACACATGACAAGTCCTTGTATTTCCTCTTCCCCCCATGGCATGGTGGGCTGAAACCCACTGTTCGATCTTAATCTCATTAAGCTGCTGCTCACTCTTGAGGACGTCAATGAAGTGCCACAGTGTGGGGTGACAGGCACCAATGAGTTAGTTGAAGGCACGGTGCCAACCCTCCACTGAATTGATGGTACATGCCTTCCCAGCCTTGCAGAATTCATGGCAGTTCCAGAGTTCAATGGGAAAGGGGGGACAGTGATGAACACCACCATGGATGGGCTAGCCCACCCACGTTTCCTCAAAGTAGTCAATCACTGGTGCAAGGAGCTCTTCATGATGCACATAAAAGTCCCAAGACCTCAGTTCTTCAAAAACCTTGGAGACATTGCTAGGGGGCATGAATGCAATGTCTGGCAGCATATGGACATGAAGCGCAAATTCCTCATCTGCCACATAGCACTGCTGTACAGTGGACACACCCTGTATCTTCCTCCACACTGCCTGGCACAGGTGGAAGAATCAACTGTGGAGGCTGGAACCAGGGAACACAGAACCAAAGGACTTGATCGCTGCCTGCTCGAAGTTCAGCAAAATGGAATCAGGGTGGAGATCATCCTGCAGCCTATGGAGCTCCGTAAATACCTTGGTGTAAGTTCCACCAGTCTTGGCGGTTAGCAGTATGTACACTGTTGATATCACTGCACTGTACTGTACTCCATACACTGTGTACAGCTGCAAGAACATGGGTGGGGCCGCCTTGAAAGTGCCATCTGCGAACCACATGTCACACTGTGCAATGTACTGGAAGTTTTTCTGTGTGGTGAAGATCAGACACCTGTCTACTCCACCACTGTTGTGCATTAGGAAGGGATCCCCTGACAATGTCACCCTGTACTCCTCAGGGATCACAAGGTCAATGATGGCCATTGGCACGGGCGGTGGGTGGCTGGCCACCTTTCTGGCATGCTGCACCTGTCACCTCAGGAATTCCATGCTGGGTAGCTTCCCTCCAACAGAGGGCACCACAGTGCTGCAGCAGGCAGGAACAACCTGCTGGGGGGGGGATCTTACGGGTGCAGACTGCCCTGTCCTTTACATCCACCACTGTCTCCCGGACCACAATGTCTCCATGGTCTGAGACGTGGTTAAGGACATTCATGTCTTTCACCACAGCATCGCCTTTAGTATGTACCCCTGCCTTGCACTTGCCCGAAAGTACTCTGCACACTTCCAATAAGTCTTCCCACCAGACCTCCCCTCTGGCCATCATGCTGCAGAAGGGTCTTCTCCTCCTGGCTTTTGACAAACTGCAGTGCCATGGCAGGCAATGGCACACCAGAGAACATGCAGTCGTATGCAGTAGCAGCACAGGTATTGGGCTGCTGAGTCAGGACCTCCTGCAGCTGCTGTGTGCCTCCCTTTTGCACTGTCCCACTAACTGGAACCTACTGCACCTGGGGGGGGCTAACTGCAAGCCCCTTAAGGGAACACCAGAACACTGCCTGGATCCACTGGGGGGGGCATGTGCATTCCCACGTATCCTCATTGCTGCCAGGTGCATGCTGGGATCCTAGCAGACACTAAGGCATAGCTGCCTGTTGTGCCTGTTTGCCTCCCCCACCATGCATTTCCACTATGGGTAGTGGCCGGAAACTGGGGGGGGCGGTTGTGTGCAAGCCCATGAAGGGCTTCAGGCCAACCACCTCTGTCACTGGCAGCATGTTGCTATGCTCCTTTCGCCGTTGCTGTGTGTGCATGTGCAGTCTGCAGGGGGCACAGAGGGGCCCCGGCTGTGGGCACATGGCTGTTGCTCTCACTCTCAGTGCTGCAATCCTTCTGAGTCTCAATACCACTGTCTGTGCATTGCTGTCCATGACGGTGGTGTGGGCCGCAATGCTGCTCCTGTGTCATTCACTGATACGCTTGTACAACCTCTCTGCCTCTGGGGCTGCTGCTGGGATTGGGGCTGCCATTACTTCTGTTGGGCACCGTGCTACAAGTTGCAGGCAGGGGGACAATCAGACCAACTGGACCACAGGTAGGCATCCTTCTTGGGGCAGAGGCACCACAGCAATGGATAGCATTGTCTGTGGCTAGGGTAGGTCGGCTGTCTGTTTGCCAGTTTCAGTGGCTGTGTTTGGACCTGCGCTCCTGGTGCCCATGGGGCGGGGGGGGCTGGGCACCAGAGGCACTTCCAGCCACAGTTGCAGGCACTGGGAGCCATGCCAATGCTGTTCCTTGTGGATTCCCTGCTGTGTCCACCCTATGCTTTGCTCCTGGGTGCCCTTTTACCTCCTTCCATGTCAGTGAGGGCACTGTGGGGTCTGGCAGCACAACATGGGCTTGTGACATGCAGTATTATTTTCTGCGATGTTTTTGACTTGCAGTGTTTTCGCACGTGATGTGCTGTCTGTGATATTATGTCCTGCTTTATTTTGCAGGTGATATGTACACATGGAACCATCCAGCCCTCAGCCATTTCCAGTATCAAATTAGTTTTTGTCTAGCTAAATAGCCTGCAGTACATAAACAAACAAGGTGGCAGAATAATGAAATGCATATTTAATGAACATACTGTACATGCGACTAAAATGGACAAAACTGAATCTGGAGTTTATTGGCAGTATCAGTGGCTCAGCAGGTAGCACACTCACCTCTGAGCCAGAAGATTAGAAGGTTGTGGGTTCTGGCCTCACGCCGGGAATGTGAGATAAATCCCAATACTGACACTGTAGTGCATCATGAGGGGGTGCTGCACTCCGGAGGTGCCATCTTTCAGATGAGATGTTAAGCCGAGGTCCTGTTCTAGTGGTTGTTTAGGTAAACTTCTCAATAAGAGTAGGGGAACTTTTATTCAAGAAAAGAAGATAAAGAAACACATAGACATAGGAAACAAACAGCATATATCAAGAAAATGGTGTCGGCCCGGTGGCGCTGAGGGTTGAGGTGCTGGACGCTATGCCACGTCATAGACCCGGGTTGGGGAATGAGCCGGGGTCATCGGGGGGTTGGGAGAGATTGAGCATCTGAAGGACTGCTCTCTTTTCCCAGTGGTGGGTGCGGGGTGTGCTCGCTCTTGGAGCGACCTCTGGTGGCGGCTGGAGGATCACAGACTGCAGCAGCGCGGTGTATGCCTGGAGGGTGGAGCCACGGCACTCTGTTGCCTTGCTGGCTGGGCTCTGCAGGGGAGAGGGAGGGAACTAAAGCACAAAAAATCCCCGGCTCGCCAAGGAGATGACGAGGGCCCCAGGGATCTCCCTCTCATCCCAATGCCATGCCAGACCACACCGGGGATCCAAGGCTGACCTTCAGAGGGATGGACCCTATAATTTCAGAAAGGCCACCGAGGGCTGGTGGGCCCTGTTCCGCTGGGTGATCCAGAGTGCTGGGAAGTTCCTCTAGGAGGGGTGAACCGGTGATGGCTTGCCACGGTGGGAGAAGAAGGGTCAGGATTGAGTGGGCACCTCTGAAGGATGCCTAGGTGAGTACCGGTGCATAAAAATAATTGAAAAAAAAAAGCAGTGTAAAAAATCTGTAACCCCACACCAAGTCACCATCATAAGCAAACAACAAAACATCCTACACCCAGTGCACACAGCAAACCACCTCACTGTGCGTAAAAACCCAACAGCAAAACTACTGACACTCCACTAATAGTACAAAGAAAGCTTCTGAATTTAAGACATAATTTGCTCAAGGGGGAAGCCAAGGAAAAGGTCTCCACCAAGTCTCCTCTACTTTGTGGGGTAATTCCTTGTATTCTTTGTCAAATACAGACCAAATTTCTTTAGACAACAGTAGTATCAGCTCTTCTAAAGAGATACATTTTTGCTGTAAAATGTACTGGCAGCAGACTTGCCAAATACCCCATTTTAAACAAGCTAAGACCACCCGCAAAGTCCCTGAATGGAACTGTTTCCAAGCCCCCCCAAAAACACCATAAATCAACACAGCATAAGTCACTGAGTTGTGACTGGGAGTTTGACTGTTTACACTGGTAAATATATGGATAAATGGTTGTGCAAATTTTCTACTCTGTCATGGTATGGTATACTACTATGTATTGTTTTCAGATCTTTCTGGTTTATTGGAGTGTTGATGCAACTTTCCTTCCAATAAAGTATATTAAATTTGGAAAAAAAAAAACACAGCATAAGTCACATGCAAAAATACAGACATCTGTCACTGGGCAGACAGCAGAGGTCATAAACCTGTGACAGAGGGGGGTCAAAGGGAGGACATTCTCAGGAAAGCAGGCAGATGGCTGGGGCTGGACAGAAGGAAGCAAGGTGGGGAGGTGGATTGGATCTTATACTCAGTAACCGCTTCAGTTCTCTTCTTCTGCTTGAGGATGAGGGGTGTGATGTAGCCATGACAGGGGCGGTTTGAGATGGAAAGGGAGTGGGGGGCAGGAGGAGGGGGCCAGATAGCAGGAAGAACAGGGGGGAACTTGGAATGTGGGAAAACAGGAGGAGCAGGGGATCAGAGCAGGAGGAGGAGGGGTGGAGGGAGGAAAGTGCAAGGAGAAGGATCAGTTGGGAGGAAAAGGCAAAGAGAAGGACCAGAAGTACAAGGGGGATACAGTAAAGGGAGCTGAGGGTTTAGGCCAGGGGAGCACGACAGGCAAGGATGGGCTGAACAGAGACGGGAAGGAAGGGAGGACGGTCCAGGCTAGTTTAGCAGATGGGGGGGAAGGACCAGTCGCGAGCAGTGACAGGGAGGGTAGTAGGGTACAGAAGGATACTCAGGAGGAGGAGAGGCATAGGATCGGAGGGGAAGGGCTGGCCAGGGTAAATAAGGAGGGGGCGGCAGGTGGCACCCAGATAGGGGGAAGAGCAAGGAGCCAGGTGGGGAGAGGGGCTGGTAGAAAGGATGAGGAACAGGGAAGGGGGTAAATGGAGGAAAAGGAGTGTCAGAGTGCTCCTGCTGTGGGATTCCATGATCAGGGGTATAAATGGGATAGGGAGGGGGAAGCCTGCCTGGTTAAAACAAAATGCCTCACTGGACTAACGGTGCGGAGGGCCAAGCATGAGGTATATCAGCTGGCAAAGGATTCTGTGGGTTCCCCGGACATACTGGTCCATCTGGATACCAATGACATTGAGGGAAATAGTGAGCTAGAGATGCAGACAAGGTTCAGGGAGATTGCCAGGGTCTGTCATGACAAAGGATGCGTGATTTCCTTCTTGGAAATCCTGCCGGTGCCAAGGGCTAGTGGGGAACACAAAAGGAAGATTAGGGAGATAAACCAGTGGCTCAGGGAGTGGTGTGGGGCCAGAGGGTATGGGTTGATGGGGGATTGGGGGAGACCTGGGATGATAAGGGTCTGTATGCTAGAGATAGGCTCCATCTCAATTTGGGGGGGAAGGAAATCCTTAAGTTGAAAATAGAGGGGTTCATTGGTGAAAGGTGGGGTTTAAACTTGTGAAGGGGGAAGGATGGGAGAAAAGGCTGTTTGGGGGGGGTCCGATAAAGGACGGACTCTGTCTCCACCCACCTGGGGAGCTGGAGGAATGCAGGAAAAGGCTGTCTGGTAAGGTGCAGCCCACGGAAGATGGAATCCCCATGAGAATGCAAGCAGGAGAAATGGAAGTATAGGGTAAGGGTGGAAGGTAGTCCTGCTAAATGCCAGAAGCTTGGGCAATACAATGCCTGAGCTCCAGGTGATGCTAACTGAGGGAGCGGTGGATGTGGCAGTGGTCACTGAGACCTGGGCCACCGCAGGGCATGACTGGTACTGGAACCTGGGCCAAAGTTACACAGTGTTCAGGAAGGACAGGGGGAAGAAGGGAGGAGAGTAGCAATAATAGTCAAAACTGCATTAGGCACAGGAGGAGTAGAGGAGGCAGAGGGAATCGTGGAGGCGACGGTCACCTTGATAACAAGGGGGGCAAGAGAGTAAAAATAGGAGTGGTATAAACCCCTGCACTGGTGGAAGAGCTGAGGAGAGTCTGGTGGCAGATGTTGGGAGACACTGCAGATTGGGCAGGGAAGGGTGGTGGTGTTGGGGACTTAATATGCCAGGAACAGACTGGAGACTATGACATCCTCGGTGGCCAGGGAACAGAGGTTGTTGGATGTCTTTCAGGATGCGTTCCTAACTCAGCAGGTGGGGAACCGACCAGGAGGTGCGGGTATGGATGTGGTCCCGGCAGACAGTGGCCAGATTGGGGGCCTGGAGGTAAGGGACCCATTGGCGGGGAGCAACCATGCCACAGTCTATTTCTGCCTGGACCTAGGAGGGGTAGAAGGCTGCACAAAGACGGAGGTAACTGACTTCAGAGGGGGAGATTTCAAGAAAATGGGAAGGATCCTTAAGGAGCATTTGGGTGGGATTGGACCAGACATGGACACTGACAGTAGGTGGGAAATCATCAGGAGGGGGGTGCAGGAGGCTACCAGCACCTGTGCAAGAGTAAGACGAAAATGCGGTAGGGCCTGAAAACCCTGCTGGTGGACCAGGGAGGTTTAGGAGGTGGTGAGGGGAGAGAAGGCGGCCTATAGGTAATTCAAGTGCTCAAGGAGTGAAAGGGATCGAGGGGAGTATGAGCTGATGGCCAGAAGGGCCACTAGGGTGGTGAGGGCGGCTAAGGCAAAAAAGGAGCAGAACCTGGCCAGGGAAATTAGGAGAGGGAACAAGGGGTTCTTTAGATACATTGGGGAAAAATGAAGAATGAAGGGGCAGATTAGAAGGATTAAAACAGAGGAGGGATGGGCACAAGACCCGGGGGAGCAGGCTGAGGTACTAAAGGAGTACTTCACCTCAGTTTTCACCAAGTAAAATGGGGGGGCTGCATCATACATGGGAGGAGACGGTGAAACTGAGGAGGGGGGACCCTTACTGATTGGTGAGTCTGGGGAGGGGGCATCACTGGTGGGAGGGGGGAAGGCTTAGCAGGGGGACGAGGTAGCAGAGGTGGAAATCACAGCAGAGAGATTGAGGGAAGCCCTCAGGTCCCTTAAGACGGAGAAAGCACTGGGGCCAGATAAATTACATCCCAGAGTGCTGAAGGAACTGGTGGATGTCCTGGAGAAAGCCCTGGTGGAGATTTTCAGCATCTTTCTGAGGACAGGGTGGGTGCTCCAGGACTGGAAAATAGCGCATATAGTGCCTATCCACAAGGGGGGAATCAAGGGAGAAGGCAGGGAACTACAGGCCCATCAGCCTGACATCGCTGGTGGGCAAGGTGATGGAGGACATTGTCAAGGAGAGGCTAGGGGGTGACCTGGAAAAGTTGGGGTGCCTGGACGATAGACAGCATTGATTCGTTCTGGGGGAAATCATGTCAGACAAACCTTGTGGAGTTCTATGACTGGGTGATGAGTGCCTTGGACCTGGGTAGACCGGTGGACGTCTTCTTTCTTGACTTCAGCAAGGCATGTGACTCTGTTCCTCACTGGGGCCTGCTGGATAAGCTAGGAGAAATGGGAGTGGGGAACCAGATGATCAGATGGATAGGCAATTAGCCCCAGGACAGGACCCAGAAGGTTGTGGTTGGCGGGATAGTCTCATCCCCAAAGAGGGTCATTAGTGGGGTCCCTCAGGGATCAGTCATTGGGCCCCCCTGTTCAATGCCTATGTCTCTGACATAAGGATGGGTATCAGGAGTGAGATAAGTCTTTTTGTGGATGACTCAAAACTGGGGGAGGTGGTGGATGGGGAGGAGGGGAGGGTGGCCCTACAGGGGGACCTGGAGGCTCTGGAATGATGGTATAGAAAGTGGAAGCTGTGGTTCAATGCAGGGAAATGCAAGGTACTGCACCTGGGAGCCAGAAACCCAGGCCAAGTGTACACCCTGGGGGGGGGGGGATGCAACAAGTCTTGATGGCTGAGAGGGACCTGGGGGTGGTGGTAGTGGATGTGAAGATGAACAACTCGGACACTTGTAGGAGGAAGCGGCCAAGGCCAACAGGATGCTGGGATGCTTCACTAGGGGGATCACCTCCAGAAGTAGGAAAGTGATACTCCCTCTGTATAACTGCTTGGTGAGGCCGCACCTCGAGTAATGCGTGCAGTTTTGGAGGCCACACTTAAAGAGGGACATTGAACTCCTGGAGAGGGTCCAGAGGAGGGCAGCCAAAATGATTTGGGGCTTGGGGACAGGACCTATAGGGAGAGGTTCGAAGAGCCAAATATGTACACATTGGAAGAGAGAAGGGACCGGGGGGACATGATAGAGGTCTTCATGTACATGAAGGGGGTAAATAGGGGAGAAGTAGTTAGGGTGCTTCGAAGGAAGAAAGGGGGCAACTAGAGGGCATGGGTGGAAGCTGTAGGGGGGAGATTCAGGGGAGAAAGGAGGAGGTGCTACTTCACTGACAGGGTGGTGGAGCTATGGAATGCACTGCCCAAGGGGCTGGTAGAGGCAGAGATGGTGGAGGGGGTTCAAGAGGGGGTGGGAGAGGAACAGGGGAAGGGTGCTGGAAGCAAAATCCAGTGCAGAGAGAATATCTGAGACTGGGAAGGGAGAAACCAGAGAGGGCAAGAGGGGCAGCATGGTCAGTTCCCAGGGTGGGGGCTGACCAAACGAGCAGTCACGACAGACCATTAGGTCAATTCTGCTGGCAATTTAGTATGTTAGTATATGGACACATACAAAATAGATATTCTATTGTCTCAATTTGTGATACACAACTCTCCCTTAAACAATACCTATTCTCCATCCTTTTATGTCTGTGGTTGCCTCGAACATTTAATTTTTCATGGCAACACAATCGTACTGTGTCCCACATCTTCTGGGATATACTAGGTTGGGTGAGTTGAGTAATAAGATGATTCTCAGGTATACTCGGGGAACACTGGAAGCAAGGTTCAGTACAAAATTTTGTAAGTAAAATATGGGCATATATATTTTTTTGAGTTTTGTGTAATACATCCATACATGACACATTCTGTTGTTTTAATTTTTTAAATGAGACACAAGATCATTCTCCACCTCCACTGGCAAGTTTCAAAAAACTCCCCAGATCCCTGTTTTCCATTTTTGAAATAGAGGAAGACATTGAGCCAGTAAGAGGGGAACCCACACCTTACCCAGAGGGCACACTATAGGGAAAACATTTGCATAAATGTACAGTATATAGAAAAAAAGAAAACAGGATTAAGTATGTTAAGTCAGCCTTGTTTTACAGACAGGATCGTAACTGCTCTTTTTAGAGCATTCAACCTGCTGCACCACACGAGCCTAAAGCAAATAATATATATTTGTGTTTCTAACTGAGTATGGAGGGGAGAAACATAACTGACATGTAATAATAAAGGTACTGTACAATAAGGGTCCTACTGTAAGTAAAAAAATACATTTTGACTTCATCATAGGCCATACCTTCCACTTCTCTACTTTTTGTTCAGCAACACTTTAAGCTTCCATCCAGTTCTGTAGAGCTTGATCAGAGTCCCCAAATTAAATACCTAGGACTTTAATAGAAACATAGAAGTTGATGGCAAATAAGAACCACAGGGCCCATCCAGTCTGCCCATTTTTTCTGCGTTATGACTGTGCCATAGGTCTTTACTCTGTCAATGGCTTCTCTATTCATATTCATCTGTATTGCTCTCTTATGCCTATCCCATGCCTGTTTGAAGCCCTGCACCATATTTATATCCACCACTTCCTGAGATAGGCCACTCCATGCATCCACCACCCTTTATGTGAAAAAGAACTTCCTCACATTACCCCTTAATCAGCCTCCCTCTAATCTCATGCTGTGTCCTCTTGTTCTGCTAGTTTTCTTATATTGAAACATGTTAGACTCTAGGGCCTGAAGCTATTCAGATTCCAGTGATGTCCGTAAAAGACCATTTAGAACCATCCACTTACTCTTATCTTTATTCTGAGTTGACCCGGACACAGTCTCAAAATCATGTAATATGGACAGTGCAAGAATTCCAGACTGTACATTAGCAACCATCAGTCATAAGTCATCGGCATAAGCCATGATACGGGGAAAACCCTCCCCAATGTTCCCTCTACATGAACAATATCAGGGTGTTGTTCAATCCTCCTTATGACTGGATCCAGACTGAAAACATATAACAAGGGGCTGAGAGGGTACCCTTGTCACACCCCTTTACAGATAGGAACCACATCACCAGGTAGACCATTAACAATCGGCCGTGTTGAGACATTGTGGTACACTTATTTAATCCACTCCAGAAAGAGAGGCGGTATACCATAATGTTCCAAAACTGAAAATAGAAAGTCATGGTTAACAACATCATATGCTTTAGCTTGATCAAAACTGATAAGATATCCCTGCTTATCTGGGATAGCATAACTCTCCCGAAGTAGAAATAAGTTATCCTGCTTTTGTAGGGGCAATCAAAATCTGAGCTGCATCAGATAACCTGACCCCTAAGATTTTACATAAGATGTTCCAATCTACAAGCAAGTAGACTAATGGGCCGCCAATTATCTAAATTATCCCTCTCCCCTTTTTTGTAAAGGTAAATCAGAAAACTTTCAGACATTTCAGAAGGACACTCAACATGTCCCTGTAAAAGGTAATTGAACAAGATAGCCAGATATTCAATCAGTTCTTCGACAATCATTTTATGCAACTCCACAGACAGACTGTCAGGTCCAGGGGCAGAACCACTTTTCATGCAGGACACTACAGTACATAGAAACATAGAAACATAGAATTTGATGGCAGATAAAGACCGCTTGGCCCACCTAGTCTGCCCATTTCCCTACCTAACGGATAAGCTACAGATCCTAGTTAACCAACAGCCTACTTCTTCCTACCCCCCCCCCACTAAAATTGCCTTATGTCTGTCCCATGTATTCTTGAATTCCCCCACAGTTTTGACTCTACAATCTCCTCAGGAAGGCTGTTCCATGTATCCACAACCCCTCTGTAAAGAAATACTTCTCACATTACCTCTAAGCCATCCCCTCTATCTTCAAATTGTGCCCCCTTGTTTTTGCATATATCCTTTTCTGAAAGATGCTACCCTCTTGGACTTTGTTGATTCCCTTGAGGTTTTTGAAAGTTTCTATCATGTCCCCCCCCCTCCCTCCTTTCCTCGAGGCTATACATCTTTAGTTCCTTTAGTCTTTCTTCACATGTCTTCTGATGCAGACCCTGCATCATTTGGTTGCCCTCCTCTGGACAGCCTGCACCCTGTCTATGTCTTTGCGGAGATGGGGTCTCCAGAACTATACACAGTACTCCAGATGTGGTCTTACCAACTGTCTGTACAGAGGGCCAACAACTTCTTGTTTTCTACTGGTGATGCCTCTCCCTATGCATCCCAGTTTCCCCCCAACCCTCCTTACTGCCTTCTCACACTGCTGGCTCACCTTTAGGTCATCTGATATGACTACCCCCAGGTCCCGTTCCATTTTTGTTGCTGCCAGTATCTCACCAACATTGTGTACTCTTCCCCTGGGTTTTTGTTTCCAAGGTGCATTACTTTGCACTTTTTTTGCATTGAATCTAAGCTGCCATACATTTGACCATTCCTCCAACCTTGCCAAGACCCTTTTCATCCTTTACACCCCACCTTGTGTATCAACCCTGTTGCAGATCTTTGTGTCATCTGCAAAGAGACATACTTTACCTTCCAGTCCCTCTGCAATGTCATTTATAAAGACATTAAAAAGGACCGGCCCCAGTATGGAACCCTGCGGTACCCCACTAGTAACCCTCCTTTCTTCACTGTGGACTCCTTTTACTATTACCCGCTGTGTCCTGTTGTCCAACCAGTGTTTTACCCAGGCTACCACCCTAGGACCCACTCCCAGGCTGGTTAATTTGTTTATTAATCTTTTGTGTGCAGGACTGCATCAAATGCCTTGCTAAAGTCTAGGTAGGCCATGTCCGCAGCCCATCTCTGGTCTACTGCTTTGGTCACCCAGTCAAAGAAATCTATTAGATTCATCTGACATGACCTTCCCATTGTGAATCCATGCTGCCTTGGGTCCTGTGCCCCGCTGGCCTCTAGGTACTCAACAATTCTTTCCTTCAGAAGTGATTCCATTTTCCCTACCACTGAGGTCAAACTAACTGGTCTGTAGTTTTCGCCTCTGTCCTGCTCTCACTTTTGTGAGAGGAATCACATCTGCCCTCCCAGTCCTCGGGTACCACCCAATCCTCCCATGATTTGTTAAAGAGAGTAGTCAAAGTGTCACTAGTTCTACCCTTAGTTCTTTAGAATTCTTGGGTGAATCCCATCAGGCCCATTGCTTTGTCCACCTTCAATTTTATTAGTTCTTTCAGAACCCTTTCTTCTGTAAATGGACTGGTATCAACCCCATCTTCAGTGTTTCTCTTGTTTGGTTTAGGTAACTCCCCTCCTCTTCCTTTGTCAATACTGAGCAGAAATATTCGTCTCAGTATCCCGCTTTTCACTGTCACCCTTTGCCCACATTCCTCCCCTTATTAAGCTTCAATATCCCTCCTTTGGTCTTTCTTAGCTCTCTAATGTACCTATAAAGGTCTTATCCCCTTCTTAACAGAATTGACTATCCTTTCTCGGTTTGGGCCTTTGCTATTCTGACTGCTTTCCCAGCCTCTTTCTGCTTTAACTGATAACATTCTCTGTCCTGCTCCTTCTGTGTTTCCTTATATTTCCTGAATGCTGTCCTTTTCTCCTTAACCTTCCCTGCCACCTCTTTTGAGAACCATAGTGGTTTTTTCCTTCATTGTGTTTTATTAATTTGCTTTATACAAAGGCTTGTTGCCTCTGTGATGGCTGTTTTGATCACTCGCCATTGTTCCTCCACCCCTCCTTCTTGCCTGTTTGCTAGTGCTTTTCTGAGGCACTCTCTCATTTTCCCAAAGTCAGCCTTCCTAAAGTCCAGTACCCTTGCTTTTGTATGGCTTGATTGTATGGCTGTGTTTATCGTGAACCACACTGTTTGGTGGTCGCTTGTTCCCAGATGGCTACCCACTTCTAAATCTGAGATTCTTTCTCCGTCCCCATTTGAGAGTACCAGGTCTAAGATTGCTCCCTCCCGAGTGGGTTCCAATACTAGCTGTCTGAGGCATGCCCCCTGTAGGGCATCAAGAATGACCCTGCTCTTGGATGTGCCTGCAGCAAAGGTGCTCCAGTTAACATCTGGCATATTCAGGTCCCCCATCAACAATATCTCCCCTTTTTCTGCCATTCTAAGAAAGCATTCTATCATTTCCTTGTCCATTCCTCCCTGAGATGGGGGTCTGCATACAACCCCATGCGGATTGTGGTGCCATTTCCTGTCTCCAGGGTGACCCAAAGTGCCTCATCTGCTCCCTGTTTACTCTTTAGTTCTGTTGCTTTGATCCCTTCCTTTACATGAGAGCTACTCCTCCTCCTCTTTTACTCTCCTGTCCCTCCTGTAGATTGTGTATCCTGGTATGTTGACATCCCAGTCATGGTTCTCTGTGTACCATGTTTCTGTGACTGCCACAATATCCAGGCAACCCTCTTCCATCAAGGCCACTAGTTCAGGGAGCTTGTTACACATACCATTTGCATTGGTACTCATCACCCTCCACTTTTTGATAGCCTTATCCATTTTAGCCCATTTCTGTCCTTACTGCCTTTGACTTTTTACATTAAATCTGTTCTGCTCCTAATAACTTCTGTACCTTGGTGTTTCCTCACTAATCACCATGTTTTGTGGGGAAGGCTGGGATTTCCTGCTCCTTTTCAGTGCCTCCCCTTGGCTAGTTTAAATGCTTGCCAATGAAGCATTTAAACCTCTCTAGGATCCTGGTTCCCCCCTGGACAGATGCAGACCATAGCACCAGTATAGGTCTGCATCCCTCCAGGATGTCCCCAGTCCCCAATGAAGCCAAAACCCTGAGGCTCCACCCAGTTTTCAACCACTCATTAGAATTACCTGGTGGGGGTGCCCTAACATCTCCTTGCCATAGACAGGCAGCACCTCTGAGAAGGTTACGTGTCGCTACTTGTCTAAGGCCCTTCCCAACTCTACAAACTCCCTCTTGCACTGCTCTGATCCATTCCTAGCCAGGTCATTTGTCCCTGGGTGGACAATGACATCGGATTCCTCCCTCGTGCAGCTCCTCCCCGATCCTGAGGGGATTCGCTTCTGTCCTCAAGCCATGGTGCCAGGAAGGCTGCCACCTCCCTCTCCCTTCCTCCCCATTTCTACCCCCTAATGATTGAGTCCCCACCAGGAGTTGCTTCCTTCCCTGGGGTCCCATGCCACCTTCCTGTGGGTCTCCTTTATGAAGATTCCCAGCATCCTCCTTGGTCTCAACTGCAGGTGCCTCCATATCCACCAGAAGAGTGAATGAATTGTGGAGAGGTACAGCTGGAGGGATGCAACTCTGTTCCACCACCCTATCCCTCCCTGAGCCCACCCTGGTCCAGCCTCTCCTGTTCCTTGCTTATATACAGTACCTGTAACCACCACTACCACAGAGGTTGCCAAGAAAGAGGAGTGGTTGGACAACGGTGGGCTCAGGGAGGGTGAGGGTGGTGGAACAGAGGTGCATCCCTCCAGTTGTGCCTCTCCACAATTCATTTGCCACTCTGGTGAAGCATGGTTTCTCTATGGAGGAACCTGCAGTGGAGACCAAGGAGGATGCTGGGAACCTCCACAATGGAGACCTACATGAGGGTGGCCCAGGACCCCACAGGGGAAGGAAACAACTCCTGGTGGGGGACTCAATTGTCAGGAAGGTAGAACTGGGGGGAGGGAGGAAAGGGAGGTAAGGTGCCTGCCCAGTGCCAAGGCTTGGAGGGACAGGAAATGAATCCTCAGGATCATGGGAGCAGTGGCAAGGGGGAGGGAGCTGGATGTCATTATCCACCTAGGGATGAATGACCTGGCTGAGAATGGGATCAGAGCAGTGCAACAGAAGTTTGTGGAGCTGGGGAGGGGCCTTAGACAAGTAACACACATGATAACTTTCTCGGAAGTGCTACCTGTCTATGGCATAGATGAGGCTAGGGAACTCCGCACCATGGGATTCAATGACTGGTTGAAAAGCTGGTGCAGAGTTCAGGAATTTGGC
Source organism: Neoceratodus forsteri (assembly GCA_016271365.2). Taxonomy (NCBI): domain Eukaryota; kingdom Metazoa; phylum Chordata; order Ceratodontiformes; family Ceratodontidae; genus Neoceratodus; species Neoceratodus forsteri. The sequence continues at coordinate 172,066,379 of CM057456.1, read as the reverse complement.
TTCATTGGTGACTGGAGCCCCACCTGGAGGGATGCAGGCCTATACAGGTGCGATGGTCTGCATCTATCCTGGAGGGGAACCAGGATCCTAGGTGATAGGTTTAAATGCTTCAGTGGCAAGCATTTAAACTAGCCATGGGGGGAGGCACTGAAGAGGAGAAGGGAAATCCTAGCCCCCCCCAAAAATCAGGGTAATTCATGAGGTAAACACCAAAATAGAGCAGTCGATAGGGAGAAGGGCAGGGGTAAATGGAGAAAAATACAAAGGCAGTAGGGACAGGGTTTGGGCAAAAAGAAATAAAGCCATACAAAAATGGAGGGTAATGAGTACCAATGCCTGTAATCTAGGTAAAAAGCTCCCTGAAATGGTGGCCTTGATGGAAGAGGGAGGCCTGGATGTTGTGGCAGTCACAGAAACAGTACACAGAGAATCATGACTGGGATGTCAACATACCAGGGTACACAATCTACAGGAGGGACATGGAGGGAAGAAGAGGAGGAGGAGAAGCTCTCTATGTAAGGGAAGGGATCAAAACAACAGAACTAAAGGGTAAACAGGGAGAGAGGAGGCACGTGGTCACCCTGGAGACTGAAATGGCTCCCACTATCTGCACAGGGGTTGTATACAGAACCTGGTCTCAAGGGAGGAAATGGACAAGGAAATGATAGAAGGCATCCTTAGGATGGCAGAGAAAGGGAGATATGGCTGATGGGGACCTGAATATGCCAGATGTTGACTGGGCACCTTGCTGCAACTACACTGGAAGAGCAGTGCCATTCCCTGATGCTCCTACAGGGGCATGCTCAGACAGCTAGTTTTGGAACCCACTCAGGAGAGAGCAATCTTGGACCTGGTGCTCTCAAATGGGGATGGAGAGAGGATCTCTGATTTTGAAGTGGGTAGCCATCTGGGAACCGGCGACCACCAAACAGTGTGGTTCACGATAAACTTAGCTGTAGAGTCAAGCCACACAAAAGTGAAGGCACTGGACTTCAGGAGGGCTGATTTTGTCAAAATGGGAGCGTGTCTTAGAAAAACACTAGCAAACAGGCATGAAGGTGGGGAAGAACAACAATGGGGAAACATCAAAATCACCATCACAGAGGCAACAAGTCTTTGTATGAAGCAAATAAACAAATTAAAATGAAAGAAAAAAACACTATGGTTCTCAAAAGAAGTGGTGGGGAAGGTAAGGGAAAAAAGATAGCATTCAGGAAATATAAGGAAACACAGAAGGAGCAGGACAGAGAACTGTACCAGTTAAAGCAAAGGGAAGCGGGTAAGGCGGTCAGAATAGCAAAGGCCCAAACCGAGGAAAAGATAGCCAACTTGGTTAAGAAGGGGGATAAAACCTTTTATAGGTACATTAGGGAGCAAAGAAAGACTAAGGCAGGGATACTGATGCTCAACAAAGAGGAAGGTGGTTGGGCAGAGAGCGACAGTGAAAAAGCAGGGATACTGAACTAATACTTCTGCTCAGTATTCACAATGGAAAAGCAGTGGGAAATACCTAATCCGGTCTATAGAAGCACTCTGGATAGAGGGTTGATATTAGCCCTTTCATAGAAGAAAGGGTTCTGAAAGAACTCTTTAAACTGAAGGTGGATAAAGCAATGGGGCCTGATGGGATTCACCACAGAATTTTAAAGAACCAAGGGAAGAACTAGTAACGCCACTGACTATACTTTTTTAATAAATCATGGGAGGGTGGGGTGGTACCTGAGGACTGGAGGAGGGTGGATGTGATTCCCCTTCACAAAAGTGGGAGCAAGACAGAGGCAGGAAACTACAGACCTGTCAGTTTGACCTTAGTGGTAGGGAAAATGATGGAATCACTTCTGAAGGAAAGAATTGTTGAGTACCTAGAGGCCAGTGGGGCACAGGGACCCAAGGCAGCATGGATTCACAGCAGGAAGGTCATGTCAGACAAATCTAATTGATTTGTTTGACTGAGTGACCAAAGCAGTAGACCCGGGAGGGGCTGTGGACTTGGCCTACCTAGACTTTAGCAAGGCATTTGACACAGTCCTGCACAAAAGATTAATAAACAAATTAGCCAGCCTGGGAGTGGGTCCTAGGGTGGTAGCCTGGGTAAAACACTGGTTGGACAACAGGACACAGTGGGTAATAGTAAATGGAGTCCACAGTGAAGAAAGGAGAGTTACTAGTGGGGTACCACAGGGTTCAGTACTGGGTCCGGTCCTTTTTAATGTCTTTATTAGTGACATTGCAGAGGGACTGGAAGGGAAAGTATGTCTCTTTGCAGATGACACAAAGATCTACAACAGGGTTGATACACAAGGTGGGGTGGAAAGGATGAAAAGGGACTTGGCAAGGTTGGAGGAATGGTCAAATGTATGGCAGCTTAGATTCAATGCAAAGAATTGCAAAGTAATGTACCTGGGAAAGAAAAACCCAAGGGAAGAGTACACAATGAAGGGTGAGATACTGACAACAACAAAAATGGAAAGGGACCTGGGGTAGTCATATCAGATGACCTAAAGGTGGGCCAGCAATGTGATAAGGCAGTAAGGAGGGCTGGGGGGTTACTGGGATGCATATGGAGAGGCATCACTAGTAGAAAACAGGAAGTTGTTGACCCTCTGTACAGACAGTTTGTAAGACCACATCTGGAGTACTGTGTACAGTTCTGGAGACCCCATCTCCCGCAAAGACATAGACAGGGTGAGGCTGTCCAGAGGAGGACAACCAAAATGATGCAGGGTCTGCATCAGAAGACATATGAAGAAAGACTAAAGGAACTAAAGATGTACAGTTTCAAGGAAAGGAGGGAGAGTGGGGACATGATAGAAACCTTCAAATACCTCAAGGAAATCAGCAGAGTCCAAGAGGGTAGCATCTTTCAGAAAAAGAGATGTGCAAAAACAAGGGGGCACAATTTGATGACAGAGGGGGGATGGCTCAGAGGTAATGTGAGGAAATATTTCTTCACAAAGATGGCTGTGGATACATGGAACAGCCTTCCTGAGGAGATCGTAGAGTCAAAAACAGTGGAAGAATTCAAGAATGCATGGGAAAGAGATAAGGCAATTCTAGTGGGGGTAGGAGGAAGTAGGCTGTTGGTTAACTAGGATCTGCAGCTTATCTGTTAGGTAGGGAAATGGGCAGGCTAGATGGGCCAAGTGGTCATTATCTGTCATCAAATTCTATGTTTCTATGTTTCTGTTCTTTCTTGTGACTTTTTATGTTTTTGGTTAGCTTTAACATTAACATGTTTGTGGTATGCTAGCCAGTGTAGATCCCACATATGATCCAGGACTCTTTTGTTATTAAGTAATTTCTTTTAAGTTCTTTCTTGATGAGGCTGGACACTTTTCAAAGACCACTGTTCCCTCACATAGGGAGGACTCTAAATTATGATACAACTGCTTCCTAGGTATAGTGGTGATCTGCTGGGTTGAGATTTTCCGCTGTTTTAACCTTAGGAAAGTACTTCTCAAATATTCTGGTGTTAATACTGATTTTTTAAGAACCCTTAGGCTTTGTGTCTCCCACTGCTTAATCCAAACCTTACATTTATCCTGCAACAGAGACTCCCACCCACTCTCTTGTTGTACTAATATGGGTTTTAAATTACAGTATATAAATAAGTGTTAAAGAAGATTATAGGATTAGGTATATTAAGGTTTCCTTGCTTTATGGGCATATACATTATATTTCTTTATATTGCAGTGAATCTGCTACCCCAGCAGGCTTGGAAAAAAAATACTTAGTAAGGTTGTCTCTATATTTTTTTGAGGGAGAAGTATAACTGACATAAAGAAAAATAAGAATTAAATATGTTTTAATCAGATAGACCCTTTTCTGTTTGCTGTGCCTCCATCTATTCTACTGAACCACTCTCAGTTTATCTATTTCCAGCTTCTCCTCTCAGTTTATTTCATCCAGATTTCCCATCCCAAAAGTTATGCCCAAAATATTTAGAGGGTCAGGCAAAATCCTAATTTGCTCCACCACATCACTCTCTTTTAAGAGATAATTCATTCTCTGCCCAATACATTTACTGAGATTCAGCTCGGCCCCCGAGCATCTCCCAAAGTCTTTGCAAGTTTCCAATATATCTGCCACTACCTTTTTGTCACCTACCATAACATTCATATAATCCACAAAAGCCATGACTTTACATGGGAGTTGCTTCATTTTAACCCAAATGGGTGCTATTATTTCATCGCTGTTTATTTTCTTCAATAATGGGTCTATAAAAAAGTCATATAAAACAGGGCTTAATGGACAGCCCTGCCTTACTCACCTTCGTAGCTTTAGCATGGGCCCTTTCCATTCATTTATCAATGGCACCACAGTAGCAATGTTATAAATAGCTTTAAACCATCCTATCATAGTTTCTGGGATCTGGTAGTGCTTTAGGACCTCCCACAAAAATGAGTGACACACATGGTCAAAGGCCTTTTTTTGGTCCCGTGAAATTAAATACCCATTCACCTCCCCTAGCTTCCCAAGCTCTACTAGCTCTCTTATTAATACAATATGATTCTATATATGTCTGCCCGGGATTGCATAAGATTGTGCAGGAGAGATTACCCTCTCTGCCACAGACATCAGCCTCTTTGCTAAAATTTACATTAACAGTTTAAAGTCAGAGTTTAATAGGCTGATCAGCCTCCAATTGTTAAGGTCCCGTTTATCCCCCTTTTTATGAATATACGTTAGCACCCCATGTTCATATATAGCGGTATCTCTCCTGCGAATAACATTTGGTTAAATGTGTCTTTTAATTTAGGAATAAGGTCCCCCCCCCCCATAATTTCTACCAATTCATTCGACAGGCCATCAGGACCTGGTGATTTATTTTTTGCCAGTGTTGAGAGTTCGTTCTGTATTTACCACTCTTCTATGGGTGCTGCTAATTTAGTTCCCATTGATGCTGCCATCACAGGAATCTCTATCCCCTCCAAAATATCCTTCAAATCTTCTTGACAAGATTCTAGGGGGGCATACGTAGATAACAAAGTTATCTTTTACAAAAACAGTGGTGGAATTCAAGCATGCATGGGACAGTCATAAGGCAATTCTAGGGGGTAGGGGTAGGAAGAAGTAGGCTGCTGGTTAACTAGGATCTGCAGCTTATCCAATAGGTAGGGAAATGGAGCAGACTGGGTGGGCCAAGCGGTCCTTATCTGCCATCAAAATCTATGTTTCTATGTTTCTATGTTACTAACATTTCTTTGGATTTTGCTTTTCTAATACACTTTTCATAGGGACATACTACCTCCATCTTACCCATTACTCCAAACTGTTGTTGATGGTATATTGCCTTCACTTTCTCCTCATGATGCAATCTCATTTGCTGTTTCACATTATTAATTTGTATCATGAGATTTTGCCCTGTCTCATAAGATATAGATAGTATGTTTGCAGTTGCTTTCTATTTTGCAGGTATATCACATATTGTTTTTGCACCTATTTCTACTTAACTGCTTCCACAATTTCTGCTTATCATATTTAGTGTCCTTCCACCACCTTATAGCAGAGTCAAACATAATAGAAAACCAACCTCCTAGCTTGAATTAAAGCTTTTATAGTACTCAGGATGTGTAGATCTGCCACAGGGAGATGTTCCATTTCCAAAATCCTGGTCCCTTTCTAACCCCTAAAGAAGATCCAATTTGAATTTTAACTATGTTGTGATCAGAGAACTCAGTGGGAATTATTTCCACAGACATTACTGGAATTTTTTTCCAAAACAAAAATTAAATCAATCTTGGAGTCCAGGTGTCCTTTATGAAAAGTAGATGTATCCTTTTTTCTCATGCAAAATATGCATCATGTAGTTAGCTTTTCTAATAATTTCAGGTAGTAGATTTGAATCACAATATTGTTTGGACGACTTGGTTTTAAAAGGCCAATTAAAATCACCAGCCAATACTGTGTGTTGAGCCATATATAAATATGGCTGTATTAGTTTAAATAGATCACACCTTGCGGCCTTAGTCTATGGGGCATAATGATTTATAAGTCTATACTGTACATTGCGCACAATCATATCCATAATTAACACTTTCCTGGTGCTAGATCATCTAGTTTTAACACCCTTGCTTCTGGCATTTTAAAGGGAATTCCTAGACCAGTGCACTGCTCCTGACCTAGCAACCAAAAAGATAAACCCTGATACCACTCTCGCGCTGCCCCTTCTATTTCCTTAATCATATGTAGATGGGTGTCCTGTAAAAAGAATATACCAAATTGCAAGTACGCCAAGCAAGAAAATACTATTTTCCTTTTTCCTGCTCTTTTATTTATTTATTATTTATTTACTGTTCACATTTGTAGAGTGAACTGAAAATGGGTCATATATGCTTGACTAGGGTTTCACTTATACTTCCACTTCCTTTTGCCAATTTCTTAAAGTTTGATTTTCATTTTGACTTTCCTTTCCATGGACCTTTTGGTCTCTCCTGTTTCTCCATGTCCATTGTTCCCTCAGGAGTGGAGGAGGCCACTGAGGATTCATTAGTCCTCCTCAGAGTCCCCTGATTGCAGGATTTCATATTTATTTACTACACTAACTTCTTTCTATTTTGTGACAGAACTTGTGGAAAATACTTTCTTTTTGGATGTCTCAGACTTGTAGCTTTTAATCTGCTCCTGTCCATCAGGGTTTGGAAGAGGGGGGGTCAGACAAGGGCAGGGGGGTATGACCTTAGCACCCATTTCCTCACCAGATAATACTTTCTGTGTTGTTTTCCCAATTCCCTCTTTAGGCTGTTCTTCGGGAACTGACTTCTAGGTACCTTCTCCTGTACTGAAGCTCCTCCTAGTGTCTTTTGTGTACCATACTTGGACCTGTGGGGCTAGGGCCTGCATGCAAATGCAAACTGGCCGGATCTGGCTCCTTCTCCACTAAGGGCCTTTACTTCCCTAGTCTTTTTGTTCTGCATTTAAGTGATCAGTAGTCTTTGCTCATCCCCATCCACTTGCTCCGCAATGTTATGTGCTGCCAGCTTACAGTTCTGAAAAGTGTGCCCCACTTCATTGCACAGATTGCACTTACACTCATTCAGACATTGTGTGCCCACATGCCCTAGTTCACCACAAACTGTACATCTTTGTTTATCACAAATACTGCTCAGGTGCTCCACTGACTCACACTTATAGCACATTTTGGGTTGATCCGGATAGAACAAAATCCATCTATTCCTCCCCCACAAAAATGAGTTAGGTAAATGAATAACACCCATGTCCATTGCCTTTAACATCACCTTCACCTTCCAACCACCTGTCCATATATTTTCTGTGTCCAGAATTGTCTCTGGATATTCCATAACTGTGCATTTTTGCTTCAACCAGAAGGTCAGGTCATTCACCCTGACACCCTCATTCCTGAACAGTACCGTGACAGTTTTTTGGCCGGTTGCATCAAAGGAATGGCATAAATGGTGTCCATAATACAGATTTCTTCAGGGTGTTATACTTAATCCAGAATCTTTCTAACCCCAGAGATGTTTTAAAACTCACATCAAATGTCTCAACTGAGATGTGTATCAAGGCATAAATTCTGTTTGCAAAGAATTTCACTGAGTCTTTCAACAGTGTCCAAGCCACAAAAACTCTGTCTGGGGGCTCAGGCATTCCCCCCACATATGAGAGTCTTACCATGTTGTGCCTTTCTGCAGGATAGTTAGGTATTTTAAATAGTGAGAAAAATGACTTAGGTGCTTCTCCTCTATCCCTTTTTCAGCCAGCAACTGTACAGGCCCTTGGATCAAGGTCTTAAAAGTTAATGTAGGATCCTGAGTTAACTGCAACGCTTCAGGTACTTCAAGGAATTTCTCTATATTAGCAGTTGTATCTATCATATTAGGTATATTGTGAACATTCACTGGGCGCCTAGTCTGTATGGGAATAGCCCCAGATACCTACTGACCTGTGCTTATGTTTCTCTCCCAGCCAGCCTCCTGTAGTGCTTTGTCCACCAACCGTTCTTGCTCTTGCTGTCAGTATGTGCTTTCCTTGTGTCTTAGGCCAGGTTGCTTCAAACCCTTTTCTGCACTTATTGACACCTTTTCAGATCTCTTTGTTGTTCTCTGCGATAATCCATCAGTTACAGTACTTGCCTCTTTCTCCACTTCCTCTGCTTCAGCCACCCAGCTAGTCAGTCTAGCTTTTGAAGTTAATGCATTACCTCTTCGCATCTGAGCCTGTTTGGTAGGTTTTCCTCGCCTGTCAGACAGAAGGTCTAGCAGTTTTTTTCTCCAGCTGCGCTCTTTGGAACAAAAGACTGCATTCCTCTTTCTCTCTGCACTTTTCCCCTTCCGAGTCAGAATCCTGCAACGTATCTTCACAAATCGCATTTATTATCTCCACATTGCTCCCTTCAGGAGTTCGATTCTCACTCATTTCAGGTAACTCCTTTTGATTTAAAGGAACATCTATTAGCAGTCCATCCTTACTCTCCTGACTTGGCATTTCAGTGCTCATTTCAACCATTTTCATCTCCAGCATTGTTTCTTCCAAGATCAGAATAGGGGCCTCCAACTCACCCGCCTCCATTTCCACCTCCTTCCTGGGATCCTCCTGGTCAGCCTTCTTGGATCCCTGCCAAGACGGTACGAGTGTCCCCCTACTGAACAGTAGGGGAATTTCTGCGGTGTCCTGGCCAAATTTCCCCACATTCACTAAAAGATACCACTGACAGCTTAATCTGGTTTTGTAAGTCAGTTTTTGTAAGTCAGTTTATATCTCTACATATATTCCCTTTCCCTTGCCCCTAGGCCGCACCAGGAAACATCTCAGTGTGCCTCTCCCAGTCACAAACTTTGAAATAAAATAACATTTCAGCTGTCTGTCTAATAGGGAAGTTAAACTCAAAAGCAAAGTAGCACAGTCAGCAATATGTACATCCAGGGGAATGATCCATGAACACACACAAACCTTCCAGAATCAATGCTGGTTGTTCATAGAACCAGACATGAATCTGTTTACCTTCAAGATTTGGACTGAAGTTCTGAGTAGTTTCTTTAGGTACAGATGTCAAAAGGTAGAGGCAACAGAAGAATTGTTCCGCTATGGAAATTCTACAGAACATGCATTTTAAATCAGTGTCATTTAATTGTTGCTGTATTAAGACAAATTTTAGCATCAGCTTAACTGTTACTTCTGGTAGCACCAGACTGGTCTATGAAGACTTAGTTCTTTCACCTGAACTCTTTATCAATTCAGAAAAAAATCAGATTTCTAGTATGCTCAGACCTTCTGAGTCAGCTCCAATCTTTCATAAAATTTTAGGCAATCTTAAATTGACTGTCTCGATCCTGACGAGAGGAACACCCTGAAATGCCCCTGAATGCATTCTACTTACACTGTCCACAACAGAGTTAATGGAACAGAAAACAGCTCCATGAGTTAGCTGCTCACAGGGTTGCCAACAAAATATCTATTCAAAATGCAGTCTTTCAAGCAGACTGGGTTTGCTGACCAAGGCACCTAGCTTCACCATGAGCTCTTTCCTTCTAAGACTGCTTAAAAGGCAGAGTAGAGAAATTTACCAGAGCAAGGGAAAAGGATTAAGACTTATTTTGGCTAAGCAGATTTACTGTGTGGTGTTGTTTTTAATTTTTACTCACAGGGATTGCTACTGTTTGTTGCTAACATTTCATTGCTTTATTTTTCTCTGATTCAAATTGTTGTTGCTGGTATACCTTCATCTGCATTATTACAAGGTGTGCCTACAGGTGTGTGCTAACAGATTACTGCTGTAATCTTCTGATTCAAATTGTCTTTTGCAAGGTATATCTTCTGTTACTGCTTTATTTTTCTCTGTAGCAAAGTGTTTCTTACAGGGTATATCTTCTCTGAAATTATTACAGGTGGAACTTACATTTTTGTGACTTTTTTTTATCATTGGGCTAAGCAAAATTACTGTTTGACACTGTGTTTTATTTTATTCTTGTTTGTTTTTTTTGTTTGTTGAAAAGGTTTGTTGTCTCAGAGGTGTTTCAGACTCCTTCTCACATAGAAAGAGCTAATTGCTTTCCTCCCACAGGTCTTCCAAAGGATTAGGTGTGTATGTGGGGGGTGGAGCTGGCAAACTGTCAGTAATTTCCAACAGAAAGAAGGGTTAAAAAGTCAGGTTAGTTGATATCTTGGAGGTAGAAGACTTGGTTTGCTGACCAAGGCACCTAGCTTCACCTGAGCTCTTTCCTTCTAAGACTGCTTGAAAGGCTGAGTAGAGAAACTTACCAGAGCAAGGGAAAAGGATTAAGACTTATTTTGGCTAAACAGATTTACTGTGTGGTGTTGTTTTTATTTTTTACTCACAGGGATTGCTACTGTTTGTTGTTAACATTTCATTGCTTTATTTTTCTCTGTAGCAAAGTGTCTCTTACAGCGTATATCTTCTCTGAAATTATTACAGGTGGTGCTTTACAGGTTTTACACTTTTATCTAACACTAGGATAAGCTTTCAGGGTTACTGCATTTGTTGTTGACTGATTGTTTCTGCTCTTACCTCCTTGTTCTTTCGTCCGTGGTTCTTCTTTTTCGGCAGGGGAAGGGCCCAGCCACCCACCCCCATCCCCAACCACCCCACACTACACTCCTTTTATAGGGTACCACAGTTTTGACATTTCCTGTGGCAGAGCAGGAAGGGGTGGATCAGTGGGGCCTCCACAAGGTGAACTCATTTACAGGGGCACTAGTAATTTAACTTGTTATAACAAGTTAAACAAAACACAATCAAACCATTACTTGCATTTTTTTCCTTTTTTTTTCCTTCTAATTACTCTGACTAGGTTATAAACCCAGCAACTTATCTGGAATGGATATCATTAACTGCAGGTACTGTGGAACAATTTTCAGAAGGACAGTCCTACAGGATTTAGGACACTGTCCTACATGCTGGGCCTTTGGAGATCTTAGCGCTCAGCTCCGGGCAGCATGGGCAGAGATTGCACGCCTCAAATTTTATATTCAAGAGGAAATACATTATAAGAACCACCCACCATTTCCCCAGCATCCAACAGAAAAACCTCGACCGCAGAGGGTAGTTGGTCCAGGAGGTTGGCAGGTGGTTAGGAGGGGCAAATCGAGTGCCCCATCACTCTCTGCTCTCCAACATATTACCTCCAAAAACCATATAAACACTACAAACAGATATCTGCCTCTATCTCTGAAATCAAACAAAGAGGCAGAAGACACTGCGGAGCAGGACACTGCAGCACAGGAGCTAGCACAACAAAACTCACCCAAATCAGGAACCAAAACAAAAAAAAGCAAAAGGAAATCCAAAAAATTTCTGATCATAGGAGACTCCATGATTCAGGGAGTTGATACCCATCTCCAGCCAGGGGTAATGGTCAGATGTCTCCCAGGTACGTCAGCATGAAGAGACACTGACCGCATTGCTAAAATTGTTCACAAAGCAGGAGAAAACATTGATGTCCTAGTACACATAGGGACTAATGATCTCGCCAGCTGGTCAGTTGTGGAGACCAAGGAACACCTGACCAGGCTGGGTGACAAACTATCATCTATTTCATCCGGCATCTCCTTCTCTGAGATCTTGCCAGTCTGGGAGAGGGAGCAGATGGACGGAAGGTCAGAGAAGGGGAGATAGGGGAGCTAAACACGTGGCTCAAGGGCTGGTGCCAGGAAAAAGGACACAGATTTGTAGGGAACTGGCAACAGTTCTGGGAGCGAAAGTTCTTTAAATTTGATGGACTGCATCTGACTAAGGAGGAGTCAGTGCATTGGGGCAGAAGTTTGCGTCTTTGCAGAATATTTAAACTAGCAAATGGGAGGGGTGCAGCACCCCATCGTCGAATGGGAAGAACACCCTCCCCTCAGCTAGTGGTCAAACAGGGATTCAGCATGTTTGCAGTTCATTTGCATCACCAGGTAAGAAAAAGGTTTGTCTCCCCATACGACGCACAGGGGTAATGCCAAACCTCACCCAACAACTAACACACCAAAATCTGGCCAATGGAAAATCATGTACACAAACGCTCACAGCCTGGGAAATAAGATCCCAGACCTGCAGGCAATAATGTCAGAGGTTAAACTGGACATAGTAGCAATTAGTGAGATGTGGTTTACCAGTAACCACACTTGGGAGTCTTCAGTACCTGGATATGTATTGTTCAGAAGAGACCGAGGTGCAAAAAGGGGGGAAGGAGTGGCCCTGTATGTCAATGAAAATATCAAAGCTACAGAAATTCAGAATACACATAAGGAGCCAGAAGAACTGTGGGTCACCCTGGAAACAGGAAATGGGACAGCCATAAGAACTGGGGTGGTCTACAGGCCCCCAGACCAGGGGGAGGACATAGACACATTACTGTTAGAAGATATACAAAACACGACACCTAAAGGTGAGGTTCTGATAATGGGAGACTTCAACATGCCGGATACAGATTGGTCAATACCAGCAGGAACATCTGCCAGAACTAGACACATAGTGGATTCCCTGCAGGGGGAGGGCCTCAAACAACTGGTACAGCAACCCACAAGAGACAGGACTATTCTAGATCTAGTACTGACTAACAGGGAAGGGATCACAGATCTCCAGGTAGAAGGTCACCTGGGGCCAGTGACCATCATGGTATGGTTCAATTTGGCTACTACATCTAAATCATCCTATTCCAAGGCAAAATATGGGACTTCAGAGGAGCTGACTTTGATAAGATGGCCAACAGAGTTAAGCTAGCCCTGGCAAAAGAAACACAGGTGAGGAGGTACAGGCAAAGTGGGCAAGCATTAAGGATGCAATACTTGAAGCAACATCCCATTGTGTTAGACAGAAAAGTAAGTGCAAAAGAAGAAGGAAACCACTTTGGTTCTCAAATACAGTAGCAGAAAAGTTCAGAGCCAAAAGGCTGGCCTTCAGGAAATATAAGGGAACACAGCGGGATGAAGACAGGGAGGCATACCAAACTGTCCTAAGGGAAGCAGGGAAGACAGTAAGACAGGCAAAGTCCCAAACTGAGGAAACACTAGCACGAACAGTAAAAGAAGGTGACAAGACTTTCTATAGATACATTAGTGAAAGGAGAAAGTCCAGAGGGTGTATTGCTAAGCTTAATGGAGAAAAGGGAGCATGTGAGGAGGAGGACCCTGTAAAGGCATCTATTCTAAATAGATACTTTTGCTCAGTGTTTACCGAAGAGAAGGTAGGGCAGGGCCCACAGCTCAGCATCATGGACACAGGGGGGAGGGAGGTGAGCACTACTCCCTTCACAAAAGAAATGGTCCTACAAGAGCTTGCTAAGCTCAGGGTGGATAAGGCAGTGGGACCTGATGGCATACATCCCAGGGTACTTAAGGAGCTAAAGGTGGAACTAGCAGAGCCATTAGCAGAACTGTTTAGTGAGTCTCTGAGCACAGGAGAGGTCCCAGAAGACTGGAGAAGGGCTCATGTGATCCCGCTCCACAAGAGTAGCAGGGAGGAGGCGGGGAACTACAGACCAGTCAGTCTTACCTCAGTAGTGGGCAAGATTATGGAGGCACTCCTTAAGGAAAGGATAGTGCAACACCTGGAATCCATAGGGGCACAGGATCCAAGACAGCATGGGTTTACAAAAGGAAGGTCCTGTCAAACTAATCTCATAGATTTCTTTGACTGGGTAACCAGAGTGGTGGACCAAGGGGGAGCAGTTGATGTCACCTACCTTGACTTCAGCAAAGCTTTTGACACTGTTCCACATAAAAGATTGATAAATAAGCTGGGTAGGCTTAGGGTGGGTCAGAAGTTGGTCAACGGGGTGGCAAACTGGTTGACAGGCAGAAAACAGAGAGTGGTGGTAAATGGTATACAGTCAGAAGAGATGCAAGTCACAAGTGGGGTACCTCAGGGATCAGTCCTGGGGCCAGTCCTCTTCAACATCTTCATTAGTGACCTTGAAGATGGACTAGAGGGTAAGGCTTGTCTGTTTGCAGATGACACCAAGATCTGCAACAGAGTAGATGATCCAGATGGGGTGGGAAGAATGAGAAGAGATCTGGATAAACTAGCAAAATGGTCAGAAGAGTGGCAACTAGGATTTAATGCAAAGAAGTGCACAGTCATGCACATAGGGAAGAGAAACCCTGAAGCCACCTATAGGCTGGGAGGGGAGTTGCTAGCAGTCACAAAGGAAGAAAGAGACTTGGGCATCATCATCACTGATGACCAGAAATCATCAAGCAGACCTCTAAAGCAGTAGGTAAGGCTAGGGGTGTTAGGGTGTGATTAGTAGGGGTATCAAGTCGTAAGAGGGAGGTAATAACCTCTTTACAAGACACTGGTTAGGCCCCATCTGGAGTACTGCATGCAGTATTGAGGCCACACCTTCACAAGGACATAACCAAATTAAGGCAGTCCAGAGAAAGGCAACCAAAATGGTGCAGGGACTGCATCAGAAGACATATGAGGACAGATTAACAGCGCAATATGTATACCTTGAGCAAAGGAGGAGAGAGGTGATATGATCGAGGCATTCAAACACCTTAAGGGGATTAACAAGGTGAAAGAGTCTAACATGTTTAAATATAAGAAAAATAGCAGGACAAGAGGACACAACATGAGATTAGAGGGGGCGATTAAGGGGAATGTGAGGAAATTCTTTTTCACAGAAAGGGTGGTGGATGCATGGAATGGCTTACCACAAGAAGTGGTGGCTATGAATATAGTGCAGGGCTTCAAACAGGCATGGGATAGGCATAAGGAAGCAATACAAATGACTATGAATAGATAGGCCACTGACAGAGCAAAGGCTGATGGCACATTTATAAGGAAGAAAAAGAAATGGGCAGACTGGATGGGCCTTGCAGTCCTTATCTGCCGTCAACTTCTATGTTTCTATGTAAGCATGCTGTGTGCTCATATGTGGTTTATGTAGCAGCAAAGAAAGATCAAGTGGCTTCCTAAGTAATCGTGGTTAAATGGATCCAATTATACACATTAAGTGGTGACCAAGGGACATCTCCTAGTATTGGTTATGGTACATAAACCAATGGCTACAAATGGAGCAATCTGATTCACTGATTGTATTCCAGAAAGGTTGTTACTGGATTGAAACCTTCATGTATAATACAACAGGCAGAACAAAAACTATAAAGAATTAATTCAAAAAATAAAAAGTTTGATTTAATAATAGAATTTAGGCTGGCCCAGTGGTGCTGAAGCTTGAGGCTCTGGGCACCTCACCTTGCACCACACCAATGATCCTGGGTCGGAAGCGACCTCAGGTGTTGGAGGGTTGGCTGAGGGGAGGAGGCTTGAACATCTTAGGGATTGCTCTTCTCCACTGGGGAGGGTGGGGAGGCACAACTGTGGAAGTGCTGGCTCCTGGCAGTGGCTGGAGGTCAGTGCAAGCCACGGTGTATTGGAGGGGTTTGCATGGGCCAACGTCAGACATGCAGTGTGCGGAAGTGCACACTGTAGCATCATTGACATCCTTGCATGCCTGCACCATGGGGGGCAGTAAAAGACAAAAAATTGCCCCAATCCTCTGGCGCTCATGACAGATGGCCCCCCATGGTGCTGCATCGGATGCTACCAGGGTGTTCCCTCTGACCCTGACTCCCAGAAGATCTTCCACACTCTGGGGTAAGCAATGTGGCCTGAATGGGTGAGAGGGTGAGGAGGTGAGCTCAGGCATGGCACCCAGTGCAGGAGCCACCAGGGCAGACCAGAAAAGGAGAACAATAGAATCACCCCTGCCGAGGAGGTAGGCTGGAAAAATATGTAAGAAAAAAAAATAATAACATTTAGGCACTCAACGGATTGGACTGCAATTGTTAATCCAACCCTAGGGATATAAGACACTTGTCTTCACCTTGTAACTCATTATCTTCATAGGGATTGATTAACAGATGCTATAAAATGAGTAAGAGAAATTAAGACCTCTGACTAGTCAGATCTGATCATATGACTGCATTATTTTTGCACGAAAACACAGGTCAGAAATACTTAGCTTTCTGAACCCCATTATTCAGTTTTTAAAATAAATATCAAAGGATTAATTTTATAATCACAATACGTCACTCCAGCATATATGTAGGATAACATCACTTCTCCAGTGTGTAAGGCACTCAGCATAGCCTCATGCCTCAGTTTCTGAGATGTGCCATTATCCCACAGTGACACACACCCTGTCATGACTTATTGCTTAAGTAACCCAACAACTGATCATGCCTTAATGCTTAATTTGACCAGGACACAGGCATCATCCAGGACAGAAAGAGCTTACTCTTCTGTGTCAGACCTGTGCAAGCAGGTAGAGTACTGTGCCCTCCCTGTATGCAGTCATAAAACTCAATGGAGTATAGGTACTCTGAGTTCCATGGCTGCAGCTTTTGGGTGCAGTGTGCTAGAGACAGCAATAAAAACATTAATTTCCCTGATATGTTATTTCTCCCTCCCATTTAAGTATAATTATTGCTCTTTTGCTTCCACTTGAATTTCAGAACCAAAAAAAATAAAAAATAAAATACTGTACAACACTATGTGAAGAAATTAAAATCCAATTTACCATAATTTATTTTAATGGTAAGGTCAAACATTATCACTTGAACATACAGAATAGATTTTTTCATGGTAACTATGCTTTCTCAAAGATGCTGGGTTAGTTACTATTCCAGCCCTTTATAGGCTGTGACTTAAAGCTACAAGACTCCCAAACTGCCTGGAAGATGTGCAGTTCATCAGTTAAGTTAAAACAAAGAAGCATCAGATACCATTTAAAACAGTGTCCCAAAAAACAGGAACCGATAAATTAAGACATCCCACTGGTAATCAAATCCTCAAACATTGATAAAATGTAATGGCTGCTGGGGGAGGAGGGAGGCATAAGGGGAAAGGGAACATTGTTTAACCAGGAGTAGCACACTAAGCTGAAGCTTATTTCCAGATGCAACCTGGGAGCACAAGGAACTTGCTCAGGATCACACAGTATGCACCTAGGCGGCTGTGAGATTCAAATCCAGGTCTTCAGATCTGCAGCTAAGAGCCTTAATCCACTGAGCTGTACTGCATAAAAGGGGAACAGGCTGAGAGTATGTCAACAATTACAATTACCAGTATTATGTTAATACAGTACAAGGTTGTCCATCCATTTAAAACAAAAGGCAATGTCTACACATTTCATATAAGAATATGAAGTTCTTCAAACCTCCGCCTAGAACTGTTATAAATAGGGTCCTAAAGCAGGGTCACTCTGGCCGATTGAAAGCTGATCTCCTTAGCACAGACTGGTCAGCATTTTATGGAGCCAGTGATGTAGACTGTGCACTTGACCATTTCATCCTCCTTTTCAACTTGGTCTACAACAAACATACGCCCATCAAAAAACAAAATCAAAGGCTATTGCAACCCCTGGCTGGGCCATGACATAACTGAGCTCATGAGAAACAGGGACCGCCTCTGGCATGTAGCCAGGGCCACAGGGAAGCCGTCTGACATCTATAACTACAAAAGGGCAAGGAATAATTGCACCAGGACCATCCGAGTAGCAACAAAGCACTACTACAAAGGGGCCCTTGGTACACACTGGAATGATGGCAGAAAATTCTGGGCAAACCTAAAAGAGGTCACTGGCCATGAGCCCAAAACTACCCCCACCGTGGTCAGCATCGATGGGACCCCTATCCTTGATTCCATGTCCTTAGCCAACACCTTCACTCTCACTTTTATGGATATCAGTGTTGCCCTCCCAGATGGCTTCTTCACCCCTACCAGCCCTATTGAACCTATTTAGCCCCCTGAGCACCCCCCTTTTTATTTCAAGGCTAGCTCCTTGTGGGAAGCCAGGAAATATCTGCTTAAGGTGCTAGGCAAAGAGAGATTTAACAGTGATACCCTTGATCTTAAACTAGTCTCTCTCATGTTGGAAGAAATCCTAGCTCCTCTTACATATATCCTCAACCTATCACTCCGGCTCGTAAAATTCCCACAAAGGTGGAAAGCCATGGTAGTTACTCCTATATTCAAGAATGGTGATACGGCCCTTCCTGGGAATTATAGACCTATTTACATCCTTCCACCCCTCTCAAAGGCCCTCAAATGAATCATAGCTGACCAGCTTGTAGAATATTTAGAAAAACACCAGCTGCTATTTCCTGAGCAGCATGGTTTTAGATCTGGGAACAGCACTACTACAGCCCTCTTGGAATTTACGAGCTCTATCTCCAAATCCCTTGACCTTGGACAACTTGTTGGGGCAATCTTTATTGACTTGATGAAAGCTTTCGATATGGTAAACCATGCTCTACTAGCTGACCAGCTAGCTGCTACCAGCCTCGCCATAGATACCATCGCATGGTTCCACAGTTACCTAGAATGTCACTCTCAACAAGTGAGGATAGATTCTGTCCTCTCAGACAGCAAACCTGTTTGTTCAGGCATCCCTCAAGGGTCTATTCTGGGCCCACTTCTATTCAGTTTGTTTCTGAACAGCCTCCCCCAAGCCTGTCAGAACCGTATCTTCTTCTATGCAGATGACGAGGTTGTCTTTCACAATGGTTCTGATCCGTGTTTCCTGGAGCGGCGGATGCAAGACAACTTTTCCAGTGTCGAGAAATGGTTCAGTGACCACAAATTGATATTGAATTTCAAAAAGACTAAAACCATGCTGCTTTGCAGCCCACATAACAAGCACAGAAAGTACCCTCTCTCTATAAGCAATAACTCTGGGTCCTCCCTGGAACTCGTTCAACACTTCAAATACCTTGGTATTACAATCGACAATATGCTTACCTATGCACTCCACATTGATAACACTGCCAAAGCTAACAACTCTCACATCAAGCTTCTTTGTAGACATAAACATAGCCTGATACCCGAAGCCCTAAGCATAGCTGTTCACAGCTCTGTGATCTCTCTTGTGGATTACGGTCTGGCCATCTATGGATCCTCCACAGATACTATGATCCAGCGCATAAAAACTGTGTTCAACAGAGCTTGTCGACTCATCACAGGTGCGCCCTGGCTGACTCATACCTGTGATCTCTACACCAACGCAAACTGACTACCACTTAGCAGCCATTTACAATACCAATCCTACCTTCTGGCCAAAAAAATCTACCTTGGTCAAATGCCTCCAGGGGTCAAACAATTCCTTGTTCTGTGCATAAACCCTCACCCCACCCAAAATCTGAACATTGGTTGTTCCTAACCCCCAATTTCAGAACATCCCAGGGACAAAGATCTTTTGCATACCGAGTACCACTTTGGTTTAACTCTCTGTGTCATAGCATTGCTAACCTGCACACACTGGGTGCCTTTAAAACTAGCTGAAAGCAACAGATGGTACTGGACTCTTTCTGTGACTGCCTTCACTAGTCCTCTGCCCTGATCTCCCTTGTCTGCCTCCTGTCAAGTCACCTCCTCCCCTATCTCTCTCTCTCTCTCTCTCTCTCTCACTGTTTGCTTCCCTTGCTAACTTGGCCCTCTTGGCACCCACCTACTCTGTCCCCTATTGACACTCAGGTATCTTTTCCCCCAAAGCGCTTAATTTCGAAATGTTAATCTACTTACTACTCTTCCTGGCACTGGATCTGCTGTGATTGTCTGTAACTCATCTTTGCCATGTTTGTATTTTGTTTGATGTGCTATTATGTTTACATATCTTGCTGTATATCCTGTATCAGCTATGTGTCTCTGTATGTCTCATTGTTTTTTGTCTTTGTATTGTACATGACATGGAACCTATGTAAAGAGCTTCTAGCTCAAAAGGTACTATCTGAGATTGTAATAAATAAAAATAAATAAAATAAATGTATAGTTATCAATCTGAAAAACTAGGAGACAGGTAGCATGTGAAACTTTCATAAATAATCTTTTTTGATATACTAAAGGACACATGAATAGAACTTTTTTTTCTTTTGAAAATTAGACAGGTGCTGATATCTTTTTCTTCAGAGTGGTGCATTCTCTATCATGCACTATAGTAGTATCTGATACAGTCCCTTGCATTTCTCACCAAAACATGACAAAAATGGGACCAGAAAAAGGACCCTAGGGTCCTATCTTAGAAGGTAACTTTTGGGGACTTGTGTAGATGTTTTGCAACCTTTGGTCAATTATTATGTAGCCATGACCCTCCATTAGGAGATCAAGACAGTCTGGTGTGAAGTACTGGTGGCACATCAAAATGCAGGCTTGATTCTGCAGGAGTGCCACTCTATACACAAACTTAAGTATGAGGAAGGGTGGGTTAGGCCATACAAGATCTATAGTGATTTACAGGATCAGCTGCATTTGACAAGAAAGTGCCTACAGGGTGGTCCTTGAGAGTTGAAAAGGTGCCTGCCATAAAAGAAAAAAGGAAAAATAATTTGCAAATTGTTAAATCTGTTAGTGTAAAAAATATGAATGGACATGGCCAGGATTAAGAGCACCACTGACTACCATGTCCTTGGGGGGAGTTCATTTGGAGGACTATGACGCTGAATTAATATTAATGTCTTGTGTCACTAATGTGGTGGACTGAGTCAACCTTTCTCATTTTCAAGTGTTTTGGCACAAACCAAGAGGCACAGGTTTTTCTTGGATCTTGAGCCAATGGTGCCCCAGAAGTAGGAAGCAGAGAGCCCTAAGGCTGGTACAGAGGGTCCTTCAAGACTGGAATACTAATGCTCTGTCATTGGGAGTTGTCAAGATCGCCCCTTTCACTGTCACCCTTGTTGCAGCACCCTAATTGCAGTGGTCAAATGTACTCAGCAACTTGACAGGATACATGCCTGCTTTCAGTCTCCAGAGATTCACTAGTACTACTGACTCAACAAACTGACAGTATAGGCTACAACTATGCTACATTAGGGATAATCTTTGGTACACTACAATAATCCTTAGTACTTTACAGCACAGGTAATTTTTTTTTTTGCCATAAAGATTTTTATTAGGTTTTCTGAAATAACACTTGAAACAAGGATATACTATAGAAAACATCATAGACATCCAATAAAGTGACAACAAACTGTGCCTTAATCAAAATGGATAAATTATATATATATATATATATATATATATATATATATATATATATATATATATATATATATATATAATATGCCAGAATAAGTAGTCAGACCAATAAAGGGGGTGTAAAGAAATACTCCAGTGATCAAAATTATATTAAACGCAGAGTTTGAATAGTACCAGCACCAGTAAAATTGCTTAGGAAGGTAGGTGATGGTAAGCATTTGCAAAAAGTATGATTTTACATAGACTTTGTCCATTAATTTGATTTCCCCAGCCAGTGGGCTCATTGACTGTTTACTGCTACAGTATATACTAATGTCAATGATAGTGATGCATGAGTATAAAAATGATTAAATCTTTTTTGGTACCTTAGATATTTGAATGTGCAGCCTCCATGTAATGTGTTAGTCAGTACCCTACCACCTGCTGGGAATTAATTTCCAGTGAATTGCACAGCAGAAGTTGAGCAAGACATCCATTGAATTCATTTTAAATATTTATTTTATCTGTAACTAAAGATGTCTAATATTTTACATTTCTAAACTGACATTTGACTTGATATTTTTGAAACAGCCTATTACCTAGATATTTTGAACTTACCTATTGCCAGGATATCTCCAATATTGGATTTTTTTGGAAATAGATAAATGTGTAGCTTGCATTTTTGAGCATGTGCTTGTTTTTGACTTTGAATATGTTGTTGTATTGAGTGTACCCTGTCCATAGTTGTAAACAAAAGTAGTGATACTCTTTTTCTGGCATGTTGAGTGTTTTTACAAAATAACATAAGAGTGCTATGAGAATATGTTCATTATGTAATATTCACTCTGTGTCAACCCACACTAAATGCATGAGGAGGTGAAGTTTTCTCACTGGTAGCTCATCACCCTGATGGGGACATTGTAGATTTTGAGGGAGAACATGTAACACATTTTAAGTTGGAGAGCCACCTTAATGCTGAGTTGCTGGGCAGCTTGTCTCATGACAAAGGACGTGGGGAGCCTTGTGTATATTAAGCCTGGGACTTCAAGTCTCAGGGCTTCCTGCCAGTCAACCCCTTTGGGGGATAGTACAGACTGCAAATGCAATCAAAAGAATCGAGTAAGGTGTGAAGTTTTCCAGTAAGTCCACCACTTTGGCAATGGCCAGGAGCACCAGTGGGACAAGAATGTAGAAGTAGGCAGTTGGGGTATTCCTGCCAGTCCACCCCTTCCAGGTAGCAGGGAGCTGTGTGATGACCACCACGAAGGAGAAGAAATAAGAGTATGGGAGCTGCTGCCTCCATAAAGGGGAAATCATGGTTCTGAGGTAGCTACCACATTTGCCCACTGGCTGATTGGCCAAAATGTGTTACAGTTTGTCCTTGCAACAACAAGGTACTCTTCAAATTTGATCAGGCAACTGCCTGGTGAAGGAAAGCACTGTAGCTATGACCTGTTCTGTAATTGTGGTTTCATGCTACAATATCAATCATAGAAACAACATAGAAACATAAAAGGTGATGGCAGATAACAACTGTGTGGCCCACCTAGTCCTATACTAAGTGTACTTACTGGATTTTATTTTAACTTTGCAATGAATTTATTAACGGGACTGGACTTATTGTTGTATGATTCCATCAGCATGGGCACTTTAAAATCTGGACCATGCTTGCATGTTGAGCTTGGGACACTGTCAATAATATAGTGACATGTGTTGCATTTCTTTTCTGTTTTATCATTTGTGAATTATGATTTTTTTTCTGTTTCTCTGTGCATACTTTATTTTACTGTGACTGTTTGTGTACCATTGAAATTAACAGGATTGGCTGAGAGTGCTGCAGTTTAGTAAATGTGTGGCTGGAATTGCAGTTTTCATAGAAACATAGAAAGTGATGGCAGAAAAAGACTTGAAGTTCACTCAGTCTGTCCTGAGTTGCTACCCGATGTCTTAGTGGCAAACCATCCCTTCCCAACCATATTTACATTCCCTACCTCCCTGTTTCGAAACACCAAGTAACTGAATCTGTCCCACTCAACCTTAAGTTCAGATACAGTTCCCAGCTCCACCACACCTTTGGTAGTCTGTTCTCCTGCCTATCATTGTTTTTGTGAAGGATTTCCTAATGTCTTCCTTAATCCTCCCAGCTTCCACTAGCATCTCCTTATCACCTCACTTCAATTCCTAGTGAACATGTCCTCATTGGCACTTTGTTTACACCCCTTAGAAACTTGCCCAGCTCTCTCATATCCCTCCTATCAATTCTGGTCTTCAGTAAGTTGAGGCCTGCCATCCTCTTCTCATATGTTCTACCCTGTTGCCCTTGGATCATGCTGGTGGCCCTCCATTGTACAGTACCATCTCCAGCCTGTCCCTTTATTTCTTCAGGTGTGGGTTCCAAAACTGAACACATTATTTCAGATGTTGTCATACCAGGTTCCTGTATAGACCAGGGCAAAACCACCTCTTTACTCTTGCTGTCAAAACCCCTGCCAGTTTACCCCAACATTATGTATGCATTGATGAATGCTTTGTTTCACTGCCCTGAAACCTTAAGACTGTTACTGAAAATGAAACTGTGATTCTTCTCCTCCTCCATCTCTGCTGTCCTCATCCCAGCCATTGAATACTCAGTACGTGGGTTCCTCTTGCCAATGTTCACTGCTTTGTGCTTCTTGGACTTGAACCTTAGCTGCCATACTTTGGACCACTTTTCCAGCTTTTCCTGGTCTTTCATCAATTCCCCGAAACCCTCTTTGCTGTCTACCTTAATGCATGGCTTTGTGCTATCCACTAATAGATTCATTTTGCTATGTATACCCTCCCCATGTCGCTAATTAACACTTTAAATAGGACAGGTCCCAAGATTGACCATTGCAGTACCCCACTAGTGGGCCCCTAGCCTCTGATTCTATCCCGTTCACCGACACTCTCTGTTGCTTCCTTCCAATCAGTTTTCTGTCCATTTCACCCAGTCCTAAACCCTCCAGTTTTATTAATGGCCTCATATGTGGAACAGAATCATAAGACTTGCTGAAATTGAGGTACAATACAATACATTAACAACCCGTCACTTGCCAACAGCACAGGTGATCCATTTAAAGAAAACTATGAGGTTAGTATGACATGATCTTCCCACAACAGACTTGTGCTGTTCATTGTCCTGTAAGCCACTTGCTCCTAGGTACTCCACTGTTGTGCTCTTTTATCATGGTCTCCATGAGTTTACCAACAATTGAGGTAAAGCTAACCAATTTGTATTTCCCCGGGTCCTCCTTGTCAGCACCCATGTGGAGTGGCACCATAGCATCTGACCTGAAGTTCCTTGGTACTACTGTACCACAGTCTCTGAGAAGCACTGGAACAAATCCATCAGGGCTGCAGCCAGTTCCTGCCCTAGCTCTGTTAGGACCCTCAGGTGTAGTCTGTTGGGACATGTTATCTTGTCCCTTCTGCAGCCCCTGCCCTCTGTGATCAGAACTGACTCCATTCCCCTCCCTGTTGCTTTCACACTACTTTCTATCAGAGGCCAGATGGGGCCTTCTCTACCATAACTATGGAACAAAAATAACTGTTTAGTAAATTTGCCTTTTGCCCATCATCTTCCACCACTCCCTCCTTTTTCAGCCTGATAATCCCCTTTGACTTTTTTCCTAACGTATCTAAAATTGTTTTCCCCTTTTCCCCTTACTGCTATTCTTTAATGTGGTTCACTTTCAATCTCCTAACCATACTTCTTGATTCTTTCTGTTTCTTTTGATAGTTGTCCTGATTTTAATCACTTTGCCCACCCTTGTATTTCCTAAAGGCCAGCCTTTTGGCTCTCACTGTTTTCCCCATGTTTCTGGGAAACCAGAATGGTTTTTGGAGCTTGTTCTTTTTAACAGCCTTCTCATGCAGATTTCAGTCACATTCATTACACCCCATTTTTATAACTCCTCATTTGAATTCACATTTGCCACCTCCTGACCTCCCACCAACTTTTCTCTGAACACTTCCATTATCCTCCCCAAGTAAGCCTTCCTAAGATCCAGAACCACAGTCTTTAATGTAAACTAACAACTTCCTATGTTTTTTTCAAACCAAACTGCATTGTAGTCACCAAATTCTAGAAGTTCACTCACTTCCACCCCTCCTGTCTATTTTTGTGTTCAGAAACATCAGAACAAGGGTGGCCTCCTCTCCAGTTTGATCCTTACCGAATTGTACCAGGAAGCAGTGCTTCAGGACATCCAACAATGATTGACTTCTCACACTCACTGACCATTGGAACCTCTCAGTTCACATCCATCATGTTTTGATCACCTATTATGAAAACTCCCCCCTTTGCAGACATTTTTCTGGACTGTTTTTTCAAATCTCTGTCCCCCTTCTCCTTCTAGATTAATGGCCCATGTACCACCCCCATCCTTATTCTCTCCCCTCTGCTGTGAGCTTGACCCATAATGCTTCCACTTTCCCATCAAGTCCTCTGCAGCTTCAGTACTGTCCTGCACATACAGAGCAACAACCCTTTACCTTTACCTGTGTCCCTCCTGGACAGGTAGCACCCAGGGATCACAAGGTCCCAATAACACTATTCCATTGCCCAGGTCTTGGTTACTGCAATTAGAACAAGGTTAGTCTTTGCCACCACTACTTGGAGGTCACTTATTTTGTTCCCCAGGTTCCTAACATTTAGGCTAGTTATTCTCACATGCCTTTCTGAACTTCCTTCTGTGCTCTTGGACACTGTTCATTATTGCTGTTAACTACACCTGTGTTTTCTGCTTTCTTAATTATTTCTCCTCTCTATTCCCTTTTGTTTTGCATTTCCCCTTTAACCCACCCTTATTCCCTTGTATCTTCTCCTTCTAACCTGCTGCCCCCTCACCTTCACTGTTCCTTCTTTTCTTTCATCTCTTCTTTCATTTATTATGTTCTGATTTTGAGGCTGGCACCCCTCTGGGCTCAGTAAGAGAGAAGTCTGGACCATTGAGAATCTGCCAGTATAAGTGTCTAAGTAACTGCAACACAGAGGACCCATGGTACACTAATCTTCCACCCTTCACCATTAGTTAAAAAGACCACTTGGTATACCTTGGAAAGAAAGAGAAACAGTATAGCATTCTCAGGTATAAATCAAATGGCTGTATTTTCAAATGTCTTAGTGCAGGGGAAATTCCCGATTTTGAACTGTCTCTGCATCAAAGTAAATGTGTCAAAATGTTTAAATGCTATTTTTTAAACTTTTGACACATTTGCAACAGCTTTAGCTGTTTTTCAGCTAAAAAATGATGCATGTGTCATTTTTTTTGAAGCAAATAGGAAGCAAAGTGCCCTAAATTGTAACAATTCATCAGACAGTTACATAACTGTTTAGGTGGTCTATCTTTTTGTCCCAAGTTGTGTAATTTCACTAGAAAATTAGTACAAATCCTAGATCATTGTTTGAAGATGCAACCCTACATCTTTTGTATCATATTGAATAATTAACTCAATAATTTTATTTTTTTAATCTAACACAGAATATAAATAATAAATAGGCTTTGACCTGATTATCTTTTTCGTAAGTAAACATAAACTTTTACTAATGAACTAACTAACTAACTAATTCACCCCTGCTTTATTTTGTACATATCTCTCTCTCTCTCTCTCTTTTTATGTTGTCTTGCACATGCACAAGCAACATCTTGTGATAGTAGGAGAAATGCAGAGGTGTTTCAGCGTTGAGGAATGCAAGGCACACTTTAGTAGGTGCCTCCCTCATTCCCCAATTAGCCAGCATGCTAGAGCTGACACAAGAATTATGTAAAGTGCCACCAACTTGAAAGAAATGTGTCTCTGCAATCGGAGACAAGATCGTCATGTACCGGCACAGATGACAGGCCTCCCGGACGTGCCTTTCCTGGTGAAACTTTTCAATAAAAATGGTGGTGGAAGGAGACACCACCACACAATCCCGAAACAAAGCCGACATCGGGGGGTGAAATTCCTGTGTTGGCATGTCCCCCTTCCCCAGACCACATCGTCTGGCACACTTGGAGCCTACCCCAGTGTGCCACCGCTCACAGAAAGCCGACCGTGTCAGCATATTCCTCCCCCCACATCCATTGTGTGGCATCCTGGGATCCCACCCCAGTGTGGCCAACATCCCCCTTGAAAGTCATGGGGTACACTGGGAGCCCACCCCAGTGTGCCCAACATTTCTTTTATTTCAACTGTAAAGAAAGTAAAACAAAGCAAATGAGGGGCTCCGCTCACTCACAGTGAGCACTTCAAATCTGGTGCAAGAAGGTATCAGAGTAATACTTGAATCGAAACAATCACTTTTGAGAGACACAAAAGCCAAACCAACTGCACTTCACCCATCAGTTGTACTGAAATTATATTCAAAATGCACAGCTTACCATGTCATCACGCTTTATTCAGGTACAAAAACTATTGATAACCGCAGCAAAAATAGAGTGCAAAGGCGGCTACTACTCAATTGTATTAAAACAAAAAAGCTGAAGACACCATCATAGTGTTAAAAGACACAGCAGGATTTTGACCAGGCCGGCCGAGCAGAACAGCCCACGTGTGTGATGACGCACAGGATCAGCTGACGTTTCGGCTTACGCCTTCCTCAGAGCTGATTGGTCAGAATTCGCATCAGCTTTTATATAGAAAAAAAACATTCATATTCATGATGCATAAATATTAAGGCCAACCTCTGCTCATAAATATGAAAACATCCATTCATCCATCACATACAAGCAAATATATCACAAAAGATTTATAAATAACAATGCAACAATAATTCTTCATTTAGCCCTTTGGGTTAAAGTGTTTGGGTTTTGAGTCCCAAGTTTAAAAATCCAAAAACATTCTCTTTGGTCTAACTTATATGTTAGACTCCCACCACGGGGTCCAACACACACTTTCTCAATTCCAATGAATTTTAAATTGGCAGGAGACCCATAACCCACAGCCAAAAAATGACGTGCCATAGCATTTATCTGAACATTATTCCGAATGGCTGATTTATGTTCACTTATTCTTTCCCTAAGTTGACGTCTTGTCTGTCTCACATAGTTCAAGCCACACAGACAGGTTAACATGTATACTACTCCAGTACTTTTACAGTTGATGAATTCTTTTATTTCTAATTCCTGGTTTGTATGTGGGTGTTTGAATTTTTTACATCATTTGTGTTGTTGCACTGTGCACAGTTGCCACATCTGTAGTTTCCTTTAGGAAATGCTGGAATCCACATTGCCCTTGGTTTTTCAGGTTCCTGAACACTATGGACTAGTAAATCTTTGATATTTCTCCTTCTTTTGTAAGCAATACAGGGCTTTTTATACTGATCATTTCTAAATACAACATCTCCCTGTAACACTGCCCAATGTTATCTCACAATATTAGCGATTTCTCCTGATTGATTGCAAAACTCAGTTACAAAACTTATTGGGCTCTGAGTCACATCAACATTCAGAGTTTTTGGTCACAATAATTCACTTCTGTCAATATTGTTCACTCTTTCCACCCCTTTATATATAGATTTCACATCATATCCTTGATTCCGAAACCTGTTAGCAACCACTCGTGCATTCTTTTCAAATTGTATAGTATCACTACAAATTCTTTTCAAACGAAACATTTATCCCACTGGTATGTTGCGCTTAAGTGTTTCAGGGTGATTGCTTGCATTGTGCAACAGGGTGTTTCTACTCATTGGCTTTCTATACAGTGCTGTTTTTAATTTTCTTTCATCTTTGTATATTAACATGTCCAAAAATGGGATTGAATACATACCCACTTGTACAGTGAACTTCAAATTTGAGTCAAAAGTATTAATCAAGTCATTGAACACATTCAGACTCTCCACAATATTTGACCAGATCAGGAAGCAATCATCAATGTAATGTTTCCAAAGTTTCACATATTTCTTGAACATCTCATTTGTATATAGATATATTGCCTCCCACTGTCCTACATACAGGCATACAATACTTGGAGCAAACATTGTTCCCATCGCAGTGCCTTTATGTTGCATATAGGCTTGAGGGGGAGCAATTGTGTTATGGGAATTAACGAATATGAGTGTGAGATGAAAAGACATTTGGATAATGAGGAATATTATTGCAAATTGGCTAAAGACCCAACAGCTGAAATTAAATCTCGAGCAGATGAATTTATTAAAAGAGGAGAGATGAGTGGAAATTTGAATAAACAAGAGGCCGATTTTTTAAAAGTTGGTGCACCAATCAGACTGGTAATTTATTTATTACCTAACATACATAAGAATGTTCAGAGCCCACCAGGTCGCCCGATTGTTTTGAGTATTGGCTCGGTTATGGATCCTTTTTCACAAATGGTGGATTGTTTTCTAAAGCCCTTGGTGAACAAATTACCCTCTTATGTCCTGGACAGTGGTGATATAGTGAGAAATATAGAAAATATGGTAATTGAATCTGAATATTGGTTGGTGACTTTAGATATAAAGAGTCTGTACTCAAATGTGCCACACGATGGAGGAATTGAAGCTATAAAATTCTTTTTAAATGATCAGAGCAATGAAGTTTATGATGTGGAATTTATTGCAAGTATGGCAGATATGGTACTTAAGTACAATTACTTTATGTATAAAGATCAAGCCTATATGCAACATAAAGGCATTGCGATGAGAACAACATTTGCTCCAAGTATTGCATGCCTGTATGTGGGACAGTGGGAGGCAATATATCTATATACAAATGAGATGTTCAAGAAACATGTGAAACTTTGGAAACGTTACATTGATGATTGCTTCCTGATCTGGTCAAATAATGTGGAGAGTCTGAATGTGTTCGTTGACTTGATCAATACTTTTGACTCAAATTTGAAGTTCACTGTACAACTGGATATGTATTCAATCCCATTTTTGGACATGTTAATATACAAAGATGAAAGAAAATGAAAAACAACACTGTATAGAAAGCCAATGAGTAGAAACACCCTGTTGTACAATGCAAGCAATCACCCTGAAACACTTAAGCGCAACATACCAGTGGGACAAATGTTGCGTTTGAAAAGAATTTGGAGTGATACTGTATAATTTGAAAAGAATGCATAAGAGGTTGCTAACAGGTTTCGGAATTGAGGATATGATGTGAAATCTATATATGAAGGGGTGGAAAGAGCAAACAATATTGAGAGAAGTGAATTATTGTGACCGAAAACTCTGAATGTTGATGTGACTCAGAGCCCAATACGTTTTGTAACTGAGTTTTGCAATCAATCAGGAGAAATCGCTAATATTGTGAGAAAACATTGGGCAGTGTTACAGGGAGATGTTGTATTTAGAAATGATCAGTATAAAAAGCCCCGTATTACTTACAAAAGAGGGAGAAATATCAAAGATTTACTAGTCCATAGTGTTCAGGAACCTGAAAAACCAAGGGCAATGTGGATTCCAGCTTTCCCTAAAGGAAACTACAGATGTGGCAACTGTGCACAGTGCAACAACACAAATGATAGTAAAAAATTCAAACACCCACATACAAACCAGGAATTTGAAATAAAAGAATTCATCAACTGTAGAAGTACTGGAGTAGTATGCATGTTAACCTGTCTGTGTGGCTTGAACTATGTGGGACAGACAAGACGTCAACTTAGGGAAAGAATAAGTGAACATAAATCAGCCATTCGGAATAATGTTCAGACAAATGCTATGGCACGTCATTTTTTGGCTGTGGGTCATGGGTCTCCTGCCAATTTTAAATTCATTGGAATTGAGAAAGTGTGTGTTGGACCCCGTGGTGGGAGTCTAACAAATAAGTTAGACCAAAGAGAATGTTTTTGGATTTTTAAACTTGGGACTCTACAACCCAAAGGGCTAAATGAAGAATTATTGTTGCATTGTTATTTATAAATCTTTTGTGATATATTTGCTTGTATGTGATGGATGAATGGATGTTTTCATATTTATGAGCAGAGGTTGGCCTTAATATTTATTCATCATGAATATGTATGTTTTTTTCTATATAAAAGCTGATGCGAATTCTGACCAATCAGCTCTGAGGAAGGAGTAAACCGAAACGTCAGCTGATCCTGTGCGTCATCACGCACGTGGGCTGTTCTGCTCGGCCGGCCTGGTCAAAATCCTGCTGTGTCTTTTAACACCATGATGGTGTCTTCAGCTTTTTTGGTTTAATACAATCGAGTAGTCGCCGCCTTTGCACTCTATTTTTGCTGCGGTTATCAATAGTTTTTGTACCTGAATAAAGCGTGATGACACGGTAAGCTGTGCATTTTGAATATAATTTCAGTACAACTATGGGTGAAGTGCAGTTGGTTTGGTTTTTGGGTCTCTCAAAAGCAATTGTTTTGAACTGTACTGTAAAGAAAGAAAATGGTCCCACAATATTAGTTTTTATTTTGTACCTGAAAAAAAGAAAATGGTCCCTCGACTTGTCTGTGGCGCCCCCTCCCCCAACCCACACCCACCTCTGCACGCCCCATCTCTTTACACACCCCTCACACTATACTTACTTCCAGAGGTCCAGTGCTGCAATCTTCCGTGGAGCAGGAACATGTCTGGACTCTTCAAAATCGAACTACAAAATGAAGAAATGCAGGTAAGCTATAATGGCATCAATGGGGGTTGGGGGTTCAATTTAGTGGGATATCTCAATAATTTTTTTGAATTTTGGCTCCAAATTTTCAACTTGAGGTTCTTGGGACCCCACCTCATGAATACATGCACTGTCATATCATTATTCAGTTCCGAAAGGTCATTTCATGGTCACTGTGCAGAATCACCATTCAGGACTGATTAACAAAATTACAGTGCCACTTTTCATGAGGTGGGGTCCCAAAAAACCTATGTTGCAAATTTGGTGAAACAATTCCAAAAAATTACTGTGTTATGAGCGTGCATTGTGCAGTTTCCACGCACGCTTGTAACGTCGACAATTTTTAATATTTTCATTCCTGATTTTCAACATTGCCATTTTTTCACACCTCCTTATGAACAGTACAGCTGCTATTTTTCACATCCTGCCTGAAATGTGTTTTCCCACACCTGGCACACAATGGCGTGCTTGCTGTGGGAAATCAATGCTCGGGATAGATTAACAAAATCACAGTACCACTGTTCATGAGTGGAGGTCCCAAAATGCCTATGTTGAAAATGTGGTTAACAAAATCCCCAAAATAATTGCATTACAGCCGTGCATTGAGCAGTTTCTACGCACGTTCGCAACTTCACCAAGTTTTCATATTTTCACTCCAGATTTTCAACATTGCCATTTCATTTTTTAACACCTCCTCATGAACAGTACAGCTGTCATTTTTCACATCCTGCCCGAAATATGTTTTTTGCATCTGTGGTGCCAAATGGCACAGTCACTGTACAAAATCACCTTTCAGCTAACAAACCGATAGTGCCACTGTTCATGAGGTGGGGTCACAAAAAGCCCATGTTGAAAATCTGGAGTAAAAATACCAACAAATGCCCAGGGCATTAGGGTTTTCAACTGTAACATCGCATCCTGTAGAGACTGACAGGCATCAGGGATGTGATTTGGGATTGTCGACTGTAATGCTCATGCCATTCCACTCCCACCCCCACCCTGCAGCCAGTGACAGGCATCAAGGTGTGCCTTGGACTCTTCAGACCCAAAGTTCACCCTATTCTCCTATACTGCACCCATCTCAGCAAATTTTCTTATGGAATGGGGTGACCATAAAGCTCTAAGACCCCAAGGCACACTACAACACTTGTCGGTGATTGCAGGGTAGGGTGAGGTGAAATGACATGAGCATTATGGCTGACAGCCCAAAGGCACACCCCAATGCCTGTCAGTCTCTGCAGGGTGGGGGTGGGGTTGGTATCAGTTCAATACTGCACTGCCATTCCTATTATGCATCTCTCTAACTCCTGCACTACCAATGCTAATGCCGGCAAGACAACATTCGGCACTGACAATTGTTTGTTTCTGCTTCCCATCAGTCTTACCTCCATTGTGGGTAAACTGATGGAAACACTAGTCAAGGATGACGTAGTGGACTACCTGAAGAGAAATGGGCTCCAAGATATCAAGCAGCATGGGTTCATGGTGGTGAGGTCTGGTCAGACCAACATGATAGCATTCTTTGACTGGGTAACTTGGGCAGTAGATAAAGGACAATCAGTGGATTTACTCTACTTCAACTACAACAAGCCCTTTGACTAGGTGACATGTAGAAGGTTGCTGAAGATGTTAGGGGGTCTGGGTGCAAGAAAAGACTTGGTTAGATGGTTGAGAGGTTGGTTGAAGGGAGACATCAGAGAGTGGGGGTAAATGAGGTCATGTCAGGGGAGAGGGAGCTAACAAATGGGGTGCTACAAGTGTGAGTCCAGGGAGCAGTCATTTTTAAGAAGTTCATCAGTGACATTACAGAAGGAATGTAGGGCTGTGTCTTTTTACAGATGATGCTAAGCTATGTGATGGTAAGAAGTGACAAAGGGATAAGTGAGATGCAGAAGGAGCTGCAGAATTTATAAAGTTGGTCCAAAATCTGGCTGATGAAATTTAATTTGCCAAAGGAGTGAGCATCCTTGGTGGTCAACCCAGAGTTCAGATGTTGAACATTTCCACTGAGATGACAACAAAGAACAAATACATCTCAAAATTGTGATGTAAACATTTTTTATTTTCTTGCTTTGGCCACTAAATTTAAACTCCCAAACATTTTTGCAGACTACTATCAACTTTTTAAAGGGAACAGTGGTCCTGCATGTAAAAACATAGAAACGTAGAATTTGATGGCAGATAAGTACCGCTTGGCTCACCTACTCTGCCCATTTCCCCACCTACAGGATAAGCTGCAGATCCTAGTTAACCAACAGCCTATTTCTTCCTACCCCCCACAAGAATTGCCTTATGTCTATCCCATTTATTCTTAAATTCTCCCACAGTTTTAGACCCCACAACCTCCTCAGGAAGGCTGTTCCATGCATCCACCACCCTCTCTGTGAAAAAATACTTCCTCACATTGCCCCTGAACTGCCCAGACTATTTTTAAATTGTGTCCCTAGTTCTTGCACATCTCTTTTTCTGAAAGATGCTACCCTCTTGGACTTTGTTGATTCCACTGAGGTACTTAAAGTTTCTATCATGCCCCCCTTTTCCTCAAGGGTATACATATTAAGCTCCTTTAGTCTCTCCTCATATGGCTTCTCTGCAGACCCTGCACCATTTTAGTTGCCCTGCTCTGGACTGCCTCTATCCTGTCTATGTCCTTGTGGAGATGGGGTCTCCAGAACTAGATGCAGTACTCCAGATGGGGTCTCAACAACTGTCTGTACAGAGGGATAATAACTTCCTGTTTTCTGCTGGTGATGCCTCTCCCTATGCATCCCAGTATACCTCCAGCCCTCCCTACTGCCTTCTCACATTGCTTGCTAACCTTAAAGTCATCTGATATGATTACCCCCAAGTCCCTTTCCATTTTTGTTGTTGTTACTACCTCTCCCCCCAATGTATAATCTTCCCTTGGGTTTTTGTTTCCCAGGTGCATTATTTCACACTTCTTTGCATTGAATCCAAGCTGCCATACTTCTGACCATTCCTCCAACCTTGCCAAGTCCCTTCTCATCCTTTTCTTGAGTATCAACCCTGTTGCAGATCTTTGTGTCATCTGCAAAGAGGCATACCTTTTCTTCAAGTCCCTCTGCAATGTCACTTATAAAGACATTAAAAAGAACTGGACCCAGTACTGAACCCTGCAATACCCCACTAGTAACCCCTCTTTCTTCAGAGTGGACTCCATTTACAATTACCTTCTGTGTCCTGTTGTCCAGCCAATGTTTTACCCAGGCTACTATCCTGGGACCCACTCCCAGGCTTGTTAATTTGACTATTAATCTTTTATGTGGGACTGTGTCAAATACCTAGGTAGGCGATGTCCACTGCCCCTCCCTGGTCTACTACTTTGGTCACCCAGTCAAATAAATCAATTAGATTCATCTGACATGACCTTCCCTCTGTGAACCCATGCTGCCTTGGGTCCTGTGCCCCACTGGCCTCTAGGCACTCAACAATTCTTTCCTTCAGAAGTGATTCCATCACTTTCCCTACCACAGAGGTCAAACTGACAGATCTGTAGTTTCCTGCCTCTGTCTTGGTCCCATTTTTGTGAAGGAGAATCAAATCTGCCTTCTTCCAGTCCTCAGGTACCACACCATCCTCCCATGATTTGTTAAAAAGGGTAGTCAGTGGTTTCACTAGTTCTCCCCTTAATTCTTTTAGAATTCTGGGGCGAATTCCATCTGGCCCCATTGCTTTGTCCACCTTCAGTTTTAGGATTTTTTTCAGAACCCTTTATTCCATGAAAGGACTGGGATCGATCCCCCTATCAAGAGTGCTTCTGTTAATTGGATTAGGCACCTCCTCCTCCTCTTTTGTGAATACTGAGCAGAAATATTCATTCAGTATCCCTACTTTTTCACTGTCCCTCTCTGCCCACCCACCGTCCATTCTATTCAGCCTCACTATCCCTCCCTTTGTCTTTCTATGCTCCCTGATGTACCTATTCAAACTTGAATCATAAGCACGTAAGTAGTTATACAAAAAATGTTACATCTTAGCAAACTTTACACACCTATTAGTCACATTTTTCTCAGTGTTTAAAGTTATCTGACCATCAAGCTTTATTTAAGCTCTTGTTAGTAACACAAATGTTTGTGCGTAGTACACCACAGCCTCCATACCAGTGCAGTTCTGGTGGGCTAGATCCATGGAACAGCCTACCAGCTGAAGTGGTGGGCAGAGAAACCATCAGTGGTTTTCAGCTCAGCTGGGCAAGAGTTGAGGGAGTAATAGTTTCTCAGGGGATAACAGTGAGGCAGATGGTAAGGGGAGGAAGTGAGGACATAAACTCTATCAAGACAATAGGTCCCTAAGTAGCAGAAGGTATAACATGGGAGTTCAACAAAAGATTTTCAAGGCACACAAGACCACATCAGCCCATATATTTGAGGTGACAAATTCAATTTATTAAATACATTAAGTGCATGAATGATAAAAATCATACACTTGCACCTCACAGAAAGAAGAAATACCAGACTACCAGGCCAAAAGTTCCCCATTTCCCCACACAGTCTGAGACTTCAATGGGGGTGGGGTATAACAGGGCTGACTAGATGAACCGGTGTTCATTTCTGTTAGCACTGTTTATGTTTTTATGTTTTATATTCTCCCACATCTTTAAATCCAGTTCTGCCTGTAGATCACCTACAGTGCCATTAGAAATGATCCACCCAGTGACATCATCAGTTAAAATCATTTAGTGGGTCCAATGTTGATACTTGCTTAGGCTGCTAATTTGATGCAAGCTAAGCACATTGAGGAGCTGCTAAATGTTCACTAATGTAACAGTCCATGACAGTAGCAGCTTCGATGACAGAAGCCACATGTCGATTTGAACCAATTGTGTCATTGGTTGGAGCATTGATAATGGCATAATATGGGAAGTAAATACAGAACTGGTTTTAAAAATGAGGAAAACAGAAAACAAATAAAAAAAGAGAGATATGCAGAGAAAGAATAGGGCAAAAAGTACAAACTGAGAATTCTACAGTGTTAAAGTTTCCCTTTCATACCCTGGTAAACCCTTGTCAGATCAATAGGGGTCAGAGATGACACCCTCTCTGTACAATACTCTTAAAACTATACCAATATAGATTGTGTTGTCCCCTGTATATGTATTTATTTTGTGTGTGCAGACATGCTCATATAGGTAGGGTCAACTGGTAGCTTCTCTACAGAATCTTTTACCCCACTTTTAACATGGACAGTTATAAATGGATTCCAAATTTTTGATGGATATGTAATTGATGTTGCTCACAATAAACACACTCTGAATTTTCAGTCTTATTCATCCATTGGTGTCTGAGATACAAATTAAATTAAATTAAAATGAGTGAGATGAGTCTCTTTGCGGATGACTCAAAACTGGGGGCGGTGGTGGATGGGGAGGAGGGGAGGGTGGCCTGCAGGGGGACCTGGAGGCTCTGGAAAGGTGGTCTAGAAAGTGGAAGCCAAGGTTTAATGCAGGGAAATGCAAGGTACTGCATCTGGGAGCCAGAAACCCAGGCCAAGAGTACACCCTGGGAGGGGAAATGCTACAAGTCTCAGTGGCTGAGAAGGACCAGGGGGTGGTGATGGATATGAAGATGAACAACTCTGAGACTTGTAGGAGGGCAGTGGCCAAGGCCAGCAGGATGCTGGGATGCATCACTAGGGGGATCACCTCCAGAAGGAGAGAAGTGATACTCCCCCTGTATAACTGCTTGGTGAGGCCACACTTCCAATACTGTGTGCAGTTTTGGAGGCCACACTTAAAGAGGGACATTAAACTGGAGAGGGTCCAGAGGAGGGCAACCAAAATGATCTGGAGCTTGGGGGAGAGGACCTA
Source organism: Neoceratodus forsteri (assembly GCA_016271365.2). Classification (NCBI taxonomy): domain Eukaryota; kingdom Metazoa; phylum Chordata; order Ceratodontiformes; family Ceratodontidae; genus Neoceratodus; species Neoceratodus forsteri. The sequence goes on along the minus strand of CM057456.1, from coordinate 172,029,058 downwards.
TGGGGAGAGGCTCGAAGAGCTAAATATGTACACATTGGAAGAGAGAAGGAACCAGGGGGACTTGATAGAGGTCTTCAAGTACATGAAGGGGTTAAATAGAGGAGAAGCAGTCAAGGTGCTCCGAAGGAAGGAAGGAGGGGCAACTAGAGGGCATGGGTGGAAGCTGGAGGGGATTCAGGAGAGAAAGGAGAAGTGCTACTTCACTGAGAGGGTGGTGGAGCCATGGAATGTGCTACCAGGGGCTGGTGGAGGCAGAGAAGGTGGAGGGTTCAAGAGGGGGGACAGGTACAGGGGAAGGGTTCTGGATGCAAAGTCCTGTGCAGTGGGAATATTTGGGACTGGGAAGGGAGAAGCCAAAGAGGACAAGGGGGGCAGCAAGGTCAGCTCCCAGGGTGGGGCTGACCAAACGAGCAGACATGAAAGACTGTTAGGCCTATTCTGCTGGCATTTTAGTCTGTTAGTATGTTAGTAAAATGGTTAAAAAAGGGGGTTATGTCCTTTTTACTGCTATTGAAACACTCTTGAACCTGAACTACAAAATATTAAGGGTCCAATCAACACAACTGTTGTGAAACCATATACACCTGTTTAGGGGTGCATAGGAATGCCCCAGACACATGTAGTCCCCTCTCCACACACACATACAGAGGGCTCCACCTATATCCCGATGCAAAAGAGGCCTCACCTGGTCTATGGATCTATATGTATGGACAGTTCTGTGATCAGGGCCAGATAGGGGGCATGGCCAGCCTATGTGGCCGTCCACACCTCAACATGACATATGAGTTGCAGAGGGCTCCAGAAGGGCACATAGACTATGCCAGTGGGATCTCTGTCTTATATCTTATGCAACCCATGGGCAAGCTCTCTCACATGCACCACTGTCCCAAAGCTTTCCCCCTCCCAACACAAATAGTACCAGCCTTCACAGACAGCAGTGAAAGTCTGCTATGGGGAAAAACAAGATTTTGTTTGGGTTATTAAAAGGTTTCTGGCCAAAGGAGATGCACTGTCCTTGTAGGACTGACATATCCCACAATATCCCAACCCAGAATGCCCCATGTCCCTGCATATACTCCCACGCTCACACATTAGGCCGGCTGGATATTGAGGATACTGTAATGTCTAGGACTCAATCAGGGAGCAAAGATCAGCAGCCAGGCAATGCATAACTTGTGAATCTGATAGTTCTCCTGTGGACTGTTCCGTAAATTACAGAATAACAAATGGCACAATAATAGCACTGGCTTTTTGGTATTTGCTTTAATATTCCAATTTCAAATGATCTGGCCATTTTTAAAGTTTGGGTTTTAAAAATAACATTCTGGCCATTAACTTTACCAAAAAAGAATCTGACAAAGAGGTTATATACCTCATCAGCAAAACAATCACAGTTATTGTCTATCCCAAGGTATTCTTAATGACACACAGAAGAGGTCAGTGACAAGAGAGAAAGCTTCCGGGAGGGGTGGTGGTGAAGAGACACAGAGAGTAACTACCCTAACTTGCATGCAGGCTAACATAAAGAGTGTGCCCAGGAGAATGGTGGAGCTTGAAGCCTTATCCACTTTGAATGCCAGGATATAGTGGCACTTAAAGAGACCTGATGGGAGATGGAAAATGACCATGGTAACAGGATATAGTGGTACAGGCTATCCTAAAGGACAGGCTTGACAAGAAAGGGAGTATAATGGCTTTCTTTATAAGGGAGGATGTCAATGCAGAGAACAAGGAGGATATTGAGGGGCAAGCCATATCAGAGTCAATCTGGGCCGAGCTAGGGGGAAATTGTGAGTGAAAGAGTAACCCTTGGGGTGTGATACAAGCCTCAAAACAGCTAAGTGGGGCAAAATGCACAACTGGTAAGAAAAATTATGAAAGCTGCTAAATCAGAAGCAGTGATGATCCTTGGTGACTTCAAGTGGCTGAGCATAGATCGGTATCTCAAAATAATTGGCCCTTTTAAGCAGGATTTATGTTCCTACCTGGCCCTAGAAAACCATTGTGACTATTTTACCCAATGGTAATCCACCCCCACACAACTCCTTTCACCCTTCCCCTTCTCCTCCTCAGTACTTCAACCTCCAACTAACCTCCATATTTCTCCACCTCCTGCTAAATACTAACTTCTCCATTCTCCTCTACTATCTCTTTATCCTGTCCTACTCCTTATCCCCCCATCCTCTATCTGAGACAAAGCCAACACTGGTGGCTTTCAGTATGTAACCAAACATTTAGCAACAATTTATGTATATTCTTTAGCTCCCTTATGTCAATGTAGCTTATATAATATATGTATTAGAATGTCTTGTAGCTGAGAACTACGTAACGTTTTTCTGCAACCAGTATGTTAAACCACTGTTCAATGTATCAAGTCAAGTCAAGTCATATTTTATTTGTTCTTCCAATACATGATAGTTTTGGACATTACAAAAACATGATAAATTAATACAACAGATAAATACATACATTTTGTAAAGTGCAGGTATCCACCCTCCTGTATATATCATGCTTTATGTCTGTACTGTCTGTATTTTGATAATTGACATGGAACCTCTGTAAAAGTGCCATTCTGGCTCAAAGGTATTAATCTCCATTTGAAATAAATAAAATAAATAAATGAATAAATCTCAAGAGGGCTAATGACAAGACTGAAACTGAGTGTCTGTCCACCATGAAGTAATTCTTCCTAGAGCAGCATCTCCAGCAGAAGACTAGATTTGAGGTCACAGCTGACCTAAATCTCAGCAGTGGAGATGGGGGTCATCTCCAGTATAAATGTCAAGGAACCTGTAAGAGGCAATCACCACAACTGTGTAACCGTGTCCTTATAAGAAAGAATTGCCGTGCCACAGCTGCTGGAATACAGAACTTCAGAAAGGCAGACTTTGGTCTTTGCCAATATAAAGGACCTAGTGTACACAGGTCTGTAGCTGATGAATGAGTCTGGTAATACAGAGCACATGTGGGACTTTTTGAAGACGGTGCTAGAAACAGCTGTAGAGGTCTGCATCCCTGTAAGTAATAAGGGAAAGATGGCCAAAAAGTGGCATGCCTGGCTTAAGAAGAAATTGTGGTCTAGTTTTTAAAGCATGGGCTTGAGAACAAGTAGGTTATAGAGTCAAACCCCGTTACAGCCAAACTCTTACTGTGTGACCTTGGGCAAGTCACTTATACTCACAGTACTCCATTCCACCCAACAACAGATATGCAGGACAACACTGGAATCCTAGGTCAAAAAATTGTAAAATAAGAGTACATTGTAAAGATAAAAAAAGAAAACATGGGCATAAGGCAACTAATCCTAAAAACAAAGAAAGTCTATAACCACTGAAAAGAGGTGTCTTACTTTCAGGAAAGAAAGGAATAAAAAGCAGTACTGAAGAACTGCAAGGCTAGAATTAAGAAAGCCAAGGAGATTTTAGAAGTCAAGATGTCAGTAACAGCTTCTGATAACACTGAAGCCTGTACATAAATAGAAGGTGAAGGAAACAATCAGTCCTTCGAAAACAGGAGCACAAGGGTAGGATCTTGTGGGAGAGCCAAGGCAATGAATGTAATGCTAAATGAACACTTTGTTTGTCTTCACTAAAGGGCCCCCAACATAGGGGTGTTCAATGGGTGGGTCAGTTTCATCAGGCGTAACCATGATTCAGCTTGAGACATCACAGCCTCCCTGGTAGCTGATTATCTGGTGAAGAGTAAGCCAGATAGGTCTCAAGGGACAAATGGGACATAACACGGGATCATAGTGGCAAAAAGGGAGTAATTAGCATGCCTGCTTGCAGTAATCAGGGTGATGGACAGGCTCAAGGCAGTATACATGATCTATCTGGACATTAGTAAGGCTTTTTCCATTGTGATGCATGACACGATTTTGTGGTTAAAGATTATTACTGATTTTTTCAACATAAATAGTATTACATACATTAATCCAGTTACATCAAGCATTTGTAAATGCTATACACGTAGGGTGAGATATAAACTGGATCATATAGTACATTACATAAGGTAGTCTTACATGTCAACTTATCCACAATTCAGTACAAAACTTACTATAATACTAAAACAAGAAATGAACTTCTCTGCCTAAAAACATCTACCCGTGACTATTGACAGTGCCCAGTATCACAGGAACAACAAGCAATGACAGCTGGTCATCCTATACTCTTCCCCATCATGGATCCCACACACCAGTTATTCTGAGTTTCCAGTAAATTATATGTGTTATGTAGTGCTGTGTGGAATGTGGAATTCCGCATGCAGAATTAGCACAGAATAACCATTGCACCAGTGGAATTTCTGCCAGAATTTTGCTGGTTCTTTAGCGGAATTCCGACTACTGTGATCCGCGGAATAATATTCTGCAGAAAAGCAATTTTTCCGTGGAAAATTATTCCGCAACAATTTCTGTGGAAAATATTGATAGCAGCAGAATAATATTCTGAGGAACAGCATTTTTTTCCTGCCGAAAATAATTCCACAACTGTTTTCTACTGTGGAATTTTGCCATTCCGTTTGTGAAAAAATTCGGCAGAATTTCAGAGGAATTTTGAAAATTCCGCAAAATTTCATTTAGTTGGAATTTGAACATTCTGCACAGCATTAGTATTATGGTACCTAAGCCTCACACTGATGAATGGTCAAATTGGGCCTCAACACCTGATCACAGAGTACAGCTTTACACTCAGTCAAGTGAATCAAACTTTTATAGGAGGCCAAGATCCACTAGGCTTTCTTACACTTTTCAATTGATAGAATCTCTGAGGAGGACCTCCAAGTCATGAGGAGCTGCCTCTTAGCTTCAAGGGCACTGTGTCTAATCACTAACCAATATGGCTGCACTGTGGTGGTTACATAGAAACATAGAATTTGCCAGCAGATAAGGACTGTTAAGCCCACCTAGTCTGCCCATTTATCCCTGCCTATAGTATCAATGTGGATACTACTTGATCTCAGGCCCTTTCACCCCCCTTTTCCCTTTACTAAATATTCCCTTATGCCAATCCCATGCATTTTTTAACCCCACCACTGTTTTCACTCCCAGCGCATCTACTGGAAAGCTATTCCAGGAATCCACCATTTTTCTGTAAAGAAGTAATTCCTCATGTCTCTCCTGAATCTACCTCCCTCCAGCTTCTTATCATTCCCTCTTGTCATTGAGCACCATTTGTTTCTGAGAAACACTTCCCTTTTGCATCTTGTTTACCCCTGTGAGGTATTTAAAGGTGTCATCATACCCCCCTTCCAGTGTGTACATATTTAGGTCCTTCAAAATCTCTTTGTAAGGCTTCTGATGCAGACCCTGCACTATTTTAGTTGTCCTCCTGTGGACCACTTCCACTCTGTTTGTGTCCTTCTGAGATGTGGTCTCCATAACTGAACACACTACTCTAGGTGGGGTCTTAGCAGCGATCCATACAGAGGCAACACCATCTTCCTCTTTCTTCTGGTGATACCCCTCCATCCCTCCCCAGCATTCCACTTGCCATCCCAAATGCCTGGTTACAATGCCTGGCTACCTTCAGGTCATCCAATATGATCACCCCCACCATGTCTCATTCCTGCTTGGTGGTCTTCAGTGCCACCTTCCCATTTTTTTATGCTGCGCCTGGGTTTCTGTGCCCCAAGTACATTAAGAATGGCTTGTTGATATACAAGACCCTACATGAACTGGGATCCAACTACTTAAAAAAATCTCCTGACCCCTTATCAACCACTCTGCCTGCTCTGCTACACTCTAGCTGGATTATTGGTGGTCCCCACCTCAAGGCTCAAGTCATCGGGTGATCAAGCCTTTGAGATGCAAGTCAAGTCAAATTTATTAATCAACAAATCATATCATTACAATTACTGTATAGTAGCTTATTTTCACTGGAACTTTATTTTCGCTATATTAGCGAAACTTCCACTGCAAGTGAATTTAAAGAGCCAGTGAAAATAATGTGTTACCATTCCTATGTTCATTGCAGTACAATGCACCTGTGTTTTGTACTGAACTAAATGTACCTGTAGAGTACCATCTCTGCTCTTCTATTGTCAGGCAGGACTTCACTCCACTCATTTAGCTGTACCTGTACCCTCTCTGCTCTCTTCTTTTTGCTTTGTTTGTTATGTTTTTTTTTTCTGACCTGATGTCTGATGCTTCTCACTCACTCTACACTCGATCTGGATGACACATGCACTCGATCTTCACTTGGCCTTGATGACCCAGGTGTTCACTCCTCACTCAGTCTGGACAACCCAGGCAGACTCTACCAAGATTCCAATGAAAGGATCAAAAAACTGTAATCCACACAGTAATCTTTATTTCAACACAAACAAAAAGGAAATTCAATTAAAAAGCTGCTGACTCCTTGCTCCTCACTCGTTGCATTGTTCTGTGGTCTGGCATCTTCATACAACATCATCGTCTTCATCCTACATCTCATCAGCTCACATTGGCATGGTACCTGTAATTTAGAAACAGAATTGTAAGTACATGCAAATAGACTGAATGACACTTGCTGACACTAACTTAGCTGGGGGGCTGTACTTACATGGAGCAAGATTAAGACATTTATCATGAGCATTAGTGATGCCCACCTGTGTAAAGCCATGAATGCAGTTATCTGTTATTGTGCTGATGTAAGAGAAGCTTAATTTGATCCATGGAGCATGCTTCTCTTTCAGATGCTGAAGTTTAAAATCCACTTTGGTATCCTGATCCCCACGTGCTACTTGCTCTGTCACCAGCTCTGTATACCAATTGGTCAAAAGTCTTTTTAAAGAATCTTTGAAAATCTTGTTCACAGAAATGTCTAGTGGCTGCAGAAGATCAGTGCATGAAGCAGGGGATAAAAATGGGGATAATGTTGCAATGTTGCAATCTTGTAATTTACTTAGGACTTCGGGAGTTGTGTGAGCCCTAAACAAGTTCATTATTAGCAAAGCCTTCTGTTCATTAGGGAGGCCCACACAATGCTTGGTGTTTTCAAAGTGTGGTGCTATCACAATATTCACATATTCCAGCATTGTGGTCTCATTGGCATGATGGTTAATAGAATGATTAATGTGCCAATCTGCAGGAAACTTATGAAGGGGATGGTGTGACAGAGTTAAATAGGACCCTGCCCCAGTTGTTATGGAGAGTTTGATTGCAGGGATCTGTTCTGTTCTTTCCTTTCCTGTCTCTTGTCTGTTTGGTTGTGCAACCAAATTTTCCTGTGAGACCTAGGATTGATCACCCCGACAGTCTCGCAATTCTTTGCCTCTCACTGTCTCTCAGTCCTCACTTGCTGTTTCTGTCATTTCCTCCCTTGCATATCTGTTGGTATAACAATATATGTAAATCATTATGTGGAAATGTAACTGATATTGGGATCCCTTTATTTAGAAAATATATAGTGTTACTCTTGAAATGTATATAATTATAGTTTGAGGTGATTGCAAAAAGCTATTGAGAACTCAAGGGGTTAACCTGAGAGCAGTTTTTAACCCCTTTTTCAGAAGAGCTGTGGAGAAGGGGCCTCAGTTCTGGGACATTGTGTTCTTGCTGCACCTGCCTGACACTTACAAGAACATTGGAAATTTACAATAACATTTTAGAAAAAAACAGGATGCTTGTTAAGGAGGGGGGTTGCAAGAACTTAAAATGAGCTGTAATGTTTTGCAAAAGAGACACACAGAGATTGAACAGGAACTCAAATGGATCTTTTCTGTTTATTTTGCCTTTGTAAATAGTTATACTGGACAAGGTTTTTTTTTGTTAATGCTAGTACTAATAAACACTTTTTCTGAATTCTACAACTGCTCCTGGCATTTCCTATGCTTCCTGTCCTGTGCCTTGATGACAGATGGCATACAACCATTTTTCCTTTGTATATCACTGGGGGGGGCAGGTATTTGCCAGAAAGTGTGCATGCTAACACAATTGATACTTGGCATGTGTCCCCTAACCCAGTAACCGACACCTGCTTTGATCCTGTAGCTGCCACTGTCCATTCAGAAACTGGCACCGTGTTCACTCCAGTTTCATCTAAGCTTATAACCAACTCTTTGGTAATGAGCTCCTGTGCACATGTAGTGGCAATTCACTTTAGGAACCCTGCTTTCAGCTCTTTAAAATTAGAAGGTATTTTTCTACCAGCCTTGGTTCCCTTTCTATGGCTAAAGCCCATACAACTTAAACATTTCCAAGCCAACTTAAGGGTCAAATTCATATGCCCACCATTCTCAACAAGCAAGAGAGGTCCTGCAGCTTTGACAATACCAAGACTCACTACTTGTACAACTCATGCATTAACCACTGCTCCTTCTGCCCGCAAACTGTGGACTACATTTTTTAACTTGTCCTCTAACTCAGTGAGCAACATTGTTGGCATCTGTCTTGGATTTCTGGGGAGGACTGGAGGGAGTTGGGTTTGGTCAGGTGTTGCCTGGAGTTTGACCAGGTAGTCACTTCTGAATTTGCGTATGGTACTTTCATTTATGGTAGTGCTGTATTTCATTGAGTAAAAATGGACAGCAGACATTACCCTGTTTTCAGCAGTGTATCTACCTAACTCATACCTGACCTCCAGACTGTATGTCTGATAGGAGGTAGCTCTTTTTTCCTTTGGTGGGGATCGGGTCAGAAGTTCACGGCTTACTGATGCTGCCGCATGAGGCTCAGTTTCAGAGCTTGCAGCCAGCTCATTAGAATTGTCCTTGTTGCAGTCTAGAGGGTACTTCCATTTCTGCCCTCTCTTGCTGTGTAACCATGTTAAAACTGACATTCTACTGTACTGTAAGTGCAGAAGTCATGGCAAAAATCAGCATTCCCGGAACGAGAAGTAAGAAGGCTAGTGTTACAGTAACTGTGGTCTTAAATAGCACTCAACTGTATGTAACACCCATGAGCGTTAATTCAGTGAGGCATGATTACACATGAACAGCTGATCACGCAAAATATACAGGACGTAAAATCAATGTACTATACAGTATATCGCACATAATTCACATTTTTTCAAATCACAAAAAAAAGAGAATATGTTAAAAAGATCAATGTGTTTCACAATAATATATGTTATTTCATAATAGAATACATATAAAATTGCATTCCTCTTCATATCTTTAATAATTACTAAAATCTTTAATATAATAGCTTATCACCACTTTATATTACCCAAGATATTTCCTGTCTATTTTATAGTACTTTTATTTCTTTCTCCAAATGCATTTTTTTTCTTGTCTATGGAGCTAAGGATGGAAGCTGCAGATTCCAGTAGCTTCCTAGTAAATGTGTTACCAAATATTTAGGATCCAATTCCAGGGTGCCCAAGGTTTCCCTAAGATACTTTTTCCTTTCTCTTTCATATTGCAGGCACAGAAGCATCAAATGAACTAGATAATCTGGACCAAGTCTGCAATTGCACTGATTGAAACCTGTTTTGTCTTTACTGACGTGATCTGATAACCAATTGCTTGCAAAAAATTCAAGCCTAAACCACAATATCAGTTTCCTTCTGTAAGAGTCCTTTATTGCTATCAAATAATATTATATGTTATGACTTCTTTGATTTCTTGTCATCCATTTACACATTTTATACTGTTTCCAGTATTCCAAGTCTCTTTGCCTTAAAACATTCCTTATTCTTATTTTTATCTCCCTATTAACTACTTCTAATGGGATCCTAAATATATATTTTACACAGTGTAGCAGCCTATATGGTTTTACATTCTTCTCCATAATAGTAATACTAGGGAAGGTTATATTCTGATGTAAATAGTGGATTGTTTCCTCTGTACATAGCTTGAGCAGCCTCTGTTCCTTCATCCCATATGTGTTAAGCCAGTAGTTTGCTAATCTTTCTTGGATTTAACATTCTGTTGGAAATTTACCTAATTCTGCCCATACCAGTGGAGAAAGGTGTTCCATTTGGGAGCGCTAATATTTTTTTATAATATTTATTTAAGTATGAATCTATATTTATTTTATTTTGATTCCCCCAAATTTCTGCCCCATAGAGTATCTGGCTGCAAATTTTTGCATTAATCACTTTCAGATTGTCTTTTACAGATTTTCCTCTGCATCTGTATGAGAAACTGCTCATAGCTGGTAGAAATCTTTTTGTTCTAACTGAAGCTCTTAACAACTTCTAATTCATTTCCATTAATAGAATATTTGTATGTTTTGTTACCACCACATACCATGATTTTAGTTTTGATGTAATTAAGTTGTAAATCTGCCTTTCTACATTCCATATGGGATTTCTGTGGCATTATGTTTATACCTAAGTAGTTTTTTGACAAAAATTCTATGCCAACTGCATATGGTAAATAAGAGCAGGCTCTCACACCTATGTGGGGCATATAAAAATCTATGTTATACATCTGTAATAAGATTGGATTCAAATATAAATCAAATAAGGTAGGTGACAATGTACAACCCTGTTTTACCACTTTGCTTGTAGGGAATTCTTCACTTTTATCTCCCTTTGAATATCTAATTTGTGTAAGGTTATCTTGATTAGAGATGGGTGAAGTGGATAAAATTCACTTTGTTAGTTAATTATGAAAGTTGGCCTAATTTACAAAATGTGAAGTGCTGACTTCACAAAGTTTTTACAAGGCGAAGTTGCCCTTTTTCTAGGCAAATTGACAAATTTGTCTAACTTTGCCTGATTTCACCTAAATTCCATTTAACTTTGCCACCATTCTAGGCAAAGTCAGGTGAAGTTAGGCAAAGTTGTGAAGTGGAAACTTTGCAAAGTAATTCACAAAAGTGAATTTCAGAACTTCACCAGAACTTCCCTGGTGAAGTAAAACTGCAACAGCTCTACTCTTGATACAAAACTTTTATGATATTCAAAATTGCTTTTTCATGCTGACTTCGTCTAGAGTTTCCCACAGCTTAATTCTATTAATGCTGTCAAAGGCAACTTTCAGGTCTATGAATGCACAGTATAACTTTTGTTTTTTGATAACTTTCTATTTATGAATTAAATGTACTAATGTGAAACATAGGTCTATCGTTGAGTGTGTGGTATTGAAGCTTGCTTGGCTTTATCTATAATGCAATTTTCTTGTATCCATTTTGTTATCCTGGTGTTTATAATTCTTGTGAGTATTTTCTGGGTTCTATTGATTGGGCTTATAGGCCTATAAAATCCAGGGTCTTTTTTGTCCACTTTTTACAGCTGCAGTTGGTGGAGCCTGCAGACGTTTTGCATGTACAAAAGGGCTGATGTCATGTTTTCTGTCCATGGAACTGGCTGAAGGTATAAATAGTCTCCTTCACCTTACCCTCCTCCAAGAAATGCTTTCTGCCCTCAAATAAATAAGCTTTCATGTTAGTCAATGGTTGCAGGGCACTATTTTCTTTCTTAAATGGGAGGTACAAGAACTGTAACCTGAGTAGTGGGAGGCAGCATTAGTTTTTTTTTTGGATAAGATCCACCCCCACCTCCACCTGAGAAGCTCCTAAAGATCCACCCCACCTTGTTTTTTGGTTCATGTGGGAGGGGCATGAGCTGGATCTATCATGTTGGAATAACTGACTATCAGAGCTGCCTGGGGCATCAGAGCTTAAGGTTCAGAAGGAAAGAAAAAGTAATTAAGGAGTGCCTGAAACTGCATCCTTATACAGCACTTGTGAAACTGCATCCTGAAATTACAGCACTTGAGGAAAGCAAACACTTGCAACACAAGAATGACAATTAAGGTATGAGCCCACAAAGGAGTAAAATATGTCACCTAAAGAAGACTATCACATACTGGTTACTAGAGTGTCCATTTCTTAAAAGCTTTTTATACCCCCCCCCCACACACACACAGCTGAAGCACCCACCCAAATAGCTTGGGGAAGCTCTGCATTGTTATCTCTCTGGGACCTGAAATTTAGAAGTAATGTGTGAAGAGAATAAAGTCTTGTGTTTTATGCATTTGAATAGGTTTAGTGCTTTGAAGTTAAAATATATGTATACACACACACACACACACACACACACACACATACACACAGTGTCATGGGCACCTGAAAAGAAAGGAGATACTACTGAAATAAATGTTATTCTGATGATTTATTTATTTATTTATGTGTAAGATTTTAAGTATAGTTCTGCCTAGGTCACAGACACATAAGCTATAAAATGTACATTTAAGGATGGATGTGTTAGTCAAAGCTTGTAGCAGCAAAATAAAGCAAGAACAATTTGTTTTTCTTTCAATTGTTTAACCAGGAGTGGCACACTAAGCTGAAAGCTTGTTTACAGGAGTGACCTGGAAGCACATGGAAGTTAAGTGACTTGCTCAGGGTCACCCAGTATGAAAGTGGGGGCTGTGGGATTCAAACCCAGATCTCCATATTTGCAGCTCAGAGCCTTAAACCACTGTGCTATACTGCCTCTCTAGTTATGGCAGTCATCTGTTTTATGGTCAAGATGTTGGTGTAGTAAGCAGCAGTACATTGCATAGCAGGTGTAAAATGTCAATAAGTAGGTCATGCAATAGATGTGTTGATCAGTTACTGAAGCAAGAAATGTATTTAGGATACTAAAATATTCCTGTTAGAAAACTGATAAATGTGTGACATTTGCATCTCAGTTTCAAGGAGGTCCTTATGGGGTGTCAATGTACAATATACAGTAGTTACAGTTTTCAAGTTGTCTGGGTAATTGCTTTGTACTACTAATGTTACTAAACTGAAATTATTGTATGAAGAGAATTAAGTTTATGTAACTGTCTGTAAATGTATTACAAATATTTACTTGTCCTTATAATGTAATGCATTAAATCCTGTTGCTAGGGTAAGAAGTCACATAACAATGCCCAGGGTATTAGGGTTTCTAACCATAACACCCTGCCCTGTAGGGACTGACAGGCATCAGGGGTGTGAATTGGGATTAAGACTGATGCTCATGCCATTCCACACCCATCCCCACCCTGCAGCCAATGACAGGTATCGATGTGTGCTTTTGACTCTTCAGCCCCAAAATTCACTCCATTTTCTTATACAGTACTGCACCCATTTCAGCACATTTCCTTATGAAATAAGATGAGTGTAAAGCTTGAACACCCCAAGGCACACCTCGACACATGTATGTGTCTGCAGGGTAAGGTGAGGTGAAATGGCATGAGCATTATGGGCATTGACCCAAAGGCACACCCCAATGCCTGTCCATGTATTAAAAACATTTACGTATCCTTACAATGTAATGCATTAATTGCTGTCTCTAGGTTAAGCAGTCACATAACAATGCCCAGGGCATTAGGGTTTCTGACCATAACACCCTGCCCTGTAGGGAATGACAGGCATCAGGGTTGTGACTTGGGATTGTCAACAGTAATGCTCACACCATTCCACCCCACCCCCATCCCCACCCTGCAGCCAGTGACAGGTATCGAGGTGTGCCTTTGACTCTTCAACCCCAAGATTCACTCCATTTTCTTATACAGTACTGCACCCATTTCAACATATTTCCTTATGGAATGGGGTGAGTATAAAGCTTGAACACCCCAAGCCACACCTCGACACTTGCCTGTGTCTGCAGGGTACGGTGAGGTGAAATGGTGTGAGCATTATGGGCAATGACCCAAAGGCACACCCAAATATCTGTCCATCTCTGAATGGTGGGTTGGTGTTGACGTCACTTCAATACTTCACTGCCATTCCTATTCTGCCTCTCTCTCTCTCTCTCTCTCTCTCTCTCTCTCTCTCTCTCTCTCTCTCTCTCTCAATCTGTATGTCTATGTAATTATCTATCTTTCTATCAATTGCATGTATCACTATTTTTACCTATTTCTAAAACAAACCTGCATATCACATTTGCCTGCACTCTGAGCACATACTTATGAAGTTGTGCATATTTGTACTCAACTTCTGCAGAGACCTCATACTTTCCTAATATTCCCATTATCACAAACATAACTACATTGCTCTTATCAAAAGTGACTCCCTCTGAAAGTCACTATCACATTTTCTCTGCTAACAGTCCATCATTATACCTGACTTCCTGACATTAGCACATTGCTTAAATATAACTTACATCACTTCATGGACAAAACCCTGTTTCTCTAAAAAAAATGTGTAACTAACCCCAAGGCTGAACATATGCCAGCCATTACTTTTTCATGTACTGCCACCTTCTGTACCGTCATGGGGATTTGCATATGTTTCCCATGATGCATTGCATTATTAGGGTATGTGCAATTGTGTTTTCTTTAAAATGTGGCTGTCCTGACAATATCATCTGGGATAACACATGCCTCAGTAGCATTTGCTCTGGGGTTCTTTTGTAAACCTATATTGCTTCCTATTCATTCCATTAAAATGTATACCTCCATATATTTGTTCTAATAATGTGTATGCCTTCCTTAGAACAGAAACTAAAACAAATCTTACTACTTACAAATCACTGTGTTGTTTCTCCATAACTCCTTAACAATTCCACACAACTTCACTAACTTCATTATGCAGCCATGATGGCTCTGACTAGAATTTCTTTAAATAGAGGGACTATTATGTTCTCCTTCCAGGTGCTTGATATCCTACCTTACTCTGTTATATACTTGAATAGTTTGTATAGAATCAGTATCCTTTAATCTCCAAATTACATCTATGGGGACCTCATATGGCCTGGGGATCTTTGTTGGGAGAAAAAGATTCTAATGCAAGACTAACTTCTTCTATGGAAAATTCTTCTTCAGAGTGACCAAGTCCATAGATTTTTTGTTTTCATTAAATTTCTTAATATATTCTACATTTCCATTATGGAATAACTTGTCATAATGATTTATCTTACTCTTCAGTTCTATATTTGTGTCAGGTTCTTCTCTAAAGTCCTCCAGACCCTTACTTACTATATTCCAAAATGTTTTACTTCCCTTCTGATTTGTTGCCTTTTCCAGTTCTTTCCACAGTTGTATCTTATGATGATCTCTATTACTGCTTATTACTTTATTGTATTCTTTTCTAAATCTGTTTAGTTTTCATTTATTACCTGCATTTGGATTTATTTTTACTAGTCTCATCTGTTTGTTTAATTGTTTCCATGCTGGTCTGCATTCTTCATTAAACCACACTGCAACCTTTTTTTCTCCATTACCACTTCCTTTTCTTATGATATCTGATACACATCTCATTATATTTTCAAATTTTGTTAATATATGCTCTTTTCCCCTATCATCCTATCTGTTCTTTAAGGTGCACCAAAATCCCTCTTTCTTCTAAGGTATCTAATAAAACAGTATGTTCTATTCTTCCCCAGCAAATGCAGTTCTTTTTCTTTATACCTATTGGGACCGATGATGTTTGCTGTCTGGAGTCACTGATGTGGGATGTTACTATAATTTCAAGAGCGTGGTGTAGGCTTTATGGTCTAGGTTCTATCTGTAGAGTTGAACAGATTGCTAGCATATTTATATTAGCCCATACATGGTCTATTTCTGACAAACCATTACCTCCTATGTAAGTGAATTTCTCTGTCTTATCCGACTACATTATGCTGTTTAAGAGAATAACAGTTTTTTAGCAGTTAATGTATCATATAACTTTTTACCTCTTGTGCTTACTGCAATGTCTTTAGAGTTTCTATTCAAGGAAAAAACTTATATTTTCTTGTATTGCTAAAAGACTAGTTATGTCATCTGTAACTCTTGAATGATCTCCTAACCTTGCATTAAAATCTCCCTTTAGTAAAACACCCATTTACGGATATGTATCCATAATTCCGCAGTTAGGATGCCAAGCTGCCCTAATACATCTTTATCCCCATATGTACTATTATAACATGGGTAGGCTGAGGAAGTTTCCTGATTGGTGCAGGACCATCACCTGACCATGTGATAATGCACATTATCGGCACAGTTAGGGTGAACAGGTCCCCCAGTTCTCAGATCCCTGGGCAGACCTGCACTTGTTATGTAGGGGAAAATAATTTTGGAAAGGCAGCCATGTGCAGTCCTCGCTGAGCAATTCCCAGTATTAAAGAGATGCTTTTGCAAAGTTATTGTCCCCTACACAAACAATGCAGGAGTGGTAGAATGGCAGATGGGGGAGTCCCCTGCCCTATACAGCTATCTTCTATCCTGCTGTCACTGTGAGTGTGCTTTAGTTATAAATGGAATACTTGTCCAGTTGCCCCTGTTTGACTTCACCCCCCACCCACCCTGTGGACCACTGGCAACCATGTGGACAATAAGCTTGCACAGTTGTACACAGTTTAGCCTGCAGAAATGCAGTATTGTGCAGAGAAACAGAGTCATTTAGTGCTGCACAAACTTTGTGCTGTATCCCCTGTGGAGAGAGCAATGCTGCACTCCCGTGTGTGTGTGTGTGTGTGTGTGTGTGTGTGTCTCGTTCTCTCTCACTCTCTCTTGAGTCACTCAGTGTGTACAGTGAGTGAATGGCACAGTGGAGCAGGTGATAAGTGGCTGCCCCCCACCCTCCCATGCTGCAACAGTGTCCCGGACTGCAGTCCACTGTGGCCATTATCATTACTCTTGCAGACGGTCATTTCTCCCCTCCTCTCCCATGCCTGTTGGTCCATCTTTTCTCCCTTCCCCTTCCACAGCTGCAGGCAGATGTGTACACCCTGTTAAGATACAAGCCAGGCACAGGAGACAGACCAAGCAGAAACTGCTGCAGAGAAAAGGCTACAGGTACTACTAATACCCTCAGGCTGTCCTCCATTCCTGGCTCCCCTACCTTCTGACACATCTCCCCAATGATATTGCTTGTCCTCCAGTGCTCTGGTGGTGGCCCCTCCTCTAGTGCTCTGGTGTCCCCCCCTACCCGCACCACATGCTCAGCCACAGCACTATGAGTGTCTGTGCTCTGATCTCTCCGCTCTGCAGCAACTGTGAAAAATCCCTGTTTCTGTTCTGTCGCACTGTGTTTTGAGTGTCCCACACAATCATTCATGGCTGCCCAGCCATCCACCCCACATCCAACTCAATTAGTCAGGTCACTGACTCTTGTTCTGCACCACAGTGCTGTTTGTGACCACTGTCTGTGTCTCTGTTAGCATGCAGCTCGCGTTACCCAGTAAGGAAAAGTTGCATTTAGTAAGAAAGCCCTAGAGAGCACTCCTTAGCCCAGTGATAAGAAACTGACCCCGACAGCTTGATGGTGACTGAAATGGGTATGGAGGCCATTGTACAAGTTCTCCGTGTGCTGACTGTGACATGTGTTGTGCTGCAATGTCATATCTCTCAACACTGAAGACAGAGTGAGTCAGTGTTAACATGAGTGCGAGACAGAGAGAGAGAGAGAGAGAGAGAGAGAGCGAGAGAGACACAGTATGTAAATGAAACATCCTGCACTATCCTGTGTGTGTGTGTGTGTGTGTGTGTGTGTGTGTGTGTGTGTGCGTGTGCGTGTATATGTATATGTGTGTGTGTGTGTGTGTCTTTCTCCCCATCTCTCTCTTTATTTAGTGGCTTCGGGGGGGGGGGTCTTTCTCCATGTGGTAGCAATCTAGCAGTGCATGTTATGCACAAGAGATATCACAGATCACATCAGTAGTGTGTCTGTGACATTTCTATGTGCATAATCGTAATGTAGGATGGATTATTTGTTAGGGACTATTTTGCCAGGTGGCTGGATACCATACCTTTTTTGCTGCTTGAACAGCAAAAAAAAAACAATATTTTTCATATTTGTTTGCTCTTGAAACATAATCCATGTTATAAGTGCATTAACACACTCAAGGGTGTGCTGATAATGTGGATTAACGTGCACCCTGGGGGCTGTGAGGCACGAGGCCGCCACCCCTGAGGTGTGCATTAATCCACATTATTAGCACACCCAGTCATGCATTAATGCTTATTTATCAGGTGAGCAGTATATGTTAATATAATCTCCTTCCCCTTATGTCTCATAATTTTCATCAGAATATTGTCATTGGGAGTTCTAACTCTTCTCACTCCCTGGGGATATCTAATTTACAAAGTGTTACCAGTCCTACCACATTTTTCCATATTTCTTGTGTTTTGTTGCTGATTTAGTATAGGATTTAAAACCACTTAAATGAATCTCTCCTTTTACCCATTTTTCCTGTATACATATAATCTACAGTATATTGAATTTTTTGTAAGTATATCTTGAAATCTGGGTTGGCCAACTTATCTCTTAGAAACATAGAAATCTGATGGCAGAAAAGGACCCTATTGGCCCATCCAATCTGTCCTATCTCATCCCCAATGGGAACTCTGGATTTACTTCTTTACACCAATACCACTGTGCCCCAGACCCATTCATAGAAACATAGAAATTGTCAGCAGATAAGGACTGCTAGGCCCATCCATTCTGCCCGTAGGCCCTATACATGTATGCATCCACTGACCCTAAGTGATCAATGGCTTTTCATCACTCCCTCCCTTCCCACCCAAGGTGACCTTGTGCCTGTCCCAGGCACTTTTAAAGCCCTCCACTGTACTTGTTCTCACCACCTTTTGTGTCAGACTATTCCAAGCATCAACCACCCTCTCTGTGTAGAAAAACTTTCTCACGTTACCTCTTAATCTACCCCCCTCCAATTTCATATCATAACCCCTCATTCTGGTATCTTTTTTACATTGGAAAAGATCCCCTACCTGCACCTCATTATGCACTTGAAGTACTTGAAAGTTTCTATCATGCCCCCCCCTTTTCTCCTTTCCTCCAGTGAGTACATATTGAGGTCTATTAGTCTCTCTCCTCATATTTTGTGGTGCAAGCCATTCACCATCTTTGTCGCCCTTCTCTGGTTTACCTCCACCTTGTTTATGTCCTTACACATGTGTGGTCTCCAGTACTGCATGCAGTACTCCAGGTGAGACATTACCAGTGTTTTGTACAATGGCATCATCACCTTCCTCTTCCTACTAGCAGTATCTCCGCCTATGCACCCCACCATGCCACTGGCCCTCTCTGCAGCCTTTGTGCACTGCTTTGATACCTTAAGGTCATCAGATATGATAAGCCCTAGGTCCCTTTCCTCTTTGGTGACAGTCAACACCTCCCCCAGTCTTGCAGCACTCCCCAGGGTTCCCCCTATCCAGGTGCATAATCTTGCACTTCTTTGCTTTGAACTTCAGTTGCCACACCTCCGACCATCTTTTCAGCTTCTCCAGGTCCCTCTTCATTTTCTGCACCCCTTCTAGAGTGTCCACCATGTTGCAGATCATAGTGCCATCTGCAAATAGGCAGACATTTCCTTCCAGCCCCTCTACAATGTCACTAATGAAGACATTGAACAGGACCTTACTGCTGTGAATCCATGCTGCCTCAGATCCTGGGCTCCATTGGATTCCAGGTGTGCCACTATGCTTTCCTTCAGCAGTGTCTCCATGATCTTCCCCACCACTGAGGTGAGGCTGACTGGCCTGTAGTTCTCTGCTTCCTCTCTACTGCCACTTTTGTGCAGTGGGACTACATGTGCCCTCCTCCAGTCCTCTAGGACCATGCCTGCGTTGAGTGACTCTGTGAACTGGGCAGCCAGAGGTGCTGCCAGTTCCCTTTGCAGCTCCCTTAATATACTCAGGTGTATGTTGTCTGGCCCCATGCCTTTATCCACCTTTGGCTTTGTGAGTTCCTCCAGAACTCTCTCCACTGTGAATAGACTGGTGTCCACTCCCCCCTTGCTTCTGCTCCCCAGCTGTGGTCCTTGACCCTCTCTCTCCTTAGGAAATACTGAACAGAAGTATTCGTTCAGTATTTCTGCCTAGTCTAGATCTCCTTCTTTACATACTTCCTCCTCCCTTTTGAGCCTCACAGTTCCATCCCTGGTTTTTCTTCTATCGCTGATATACCTATAGAATGTCTTGTCCCCTTTTTTCATAGTCCATGCTAAATCTTCCCTGTCTACACCTTGGCTCTCCTAACAACTTTCCCTGCTTCCCTTAGACATTCAAGGTACATATCCCTGTCCTCCTTTCAATGGGTCACCTTATACTTCCTGACACTTGCTCGTTTAGCCCTTACTTTGTCTGCCTCCTCTTTTGAGAACCATGGTGTTTTTCTTCTTGTTTTCCCTTTGGCCACTATCCAAATGCATTGGTTGGTTACCTCCACTATGGCTCCTTTTAGTGTCCCCCACTGTTTCTCAACCCCCTCCATTACCTCTTCCTTCTCCAGAGCTGCCCTTAAACATCTACCCATTTCATTGAAATCTGCCCTCCTGAAATCTAATACTTTTGCTCTTGTGTATCTTACTTGGGTCCCTGTCTCAATGCCAAATCATGCCATGTGGTGGTCACTGGATGCCAGTTGCCCTTCCATCTGGACTCCTTTGAACCTGTTCCCATTGGTCCATTCCAGGTCCAGAATCACTTTGTCCCTGGTTAGCTCATGCACCATCTGTCTGAGTCCAACCCCCTGCAGGGATTCCAGGATGGCCATACTTCTGGCTGAAGCAGCCACCTGGGTGGTCCAATCCACATTCGGCATATTGAAATCCCCCATCAGCAGGATTTCATCTTTAGCTGCCATGTCATGAATTTCCTCCACTAGTGCCCTGTCCCCTTTCTCCTTCTGTGCAGGAGGTCTGTAGATCACCCCTGTACATAATGCAGTGCCATTTACTGGTTCACGGGTTCCCCACATTGCCTCAGCCTCCCTCTGTCTTCCCTGTACTTCCATAGCCTTTATCCCTTCTCTGATGTACAGGGCCACCCCCCTCCCTTTTTAGCTTCTCTGTCCCTTCTGAAGAGTGCATTGCCTGATAAATTGATGTCCCAGCTGTGATTAGCAGAGTACCATGTCTCTGTTGTTGCTGCTATGTCAATGTCTGCATCCGTCATCATGGCTTCCAGGTCTGGAACATTATTTCCCAGACTACGTGCATTTGTGAACATGACCTTCCATGTTTGACACCCTGCCTTCCCTCTGTCCTTGTGCTCTTTCTCTCTCTCTCTTGCCTCTTTCCCCACTCCAGTTTTCTTGTTCATGTGCTCTTGTCCCTTCTTTAACCCCCCCTTTTCATTCTTTGCCTGCCTGCCCCACACTGCCTGTTCAGTTGTTTCTGTTGTCAATGTGTGTTATTGCATTATCACCCATGGAAGTGTTTCTAACCAACCTGTCCCTCCTGGCTCTCCCCCTTTGGCCAGTTTAAATGCTCTCTGCCGAAGCTTTCCAACTTCTCACTAAGGACTGAGGTCCCCTTCCTGGACAGATGCAGGCCATACTACTGATACAAGCTCGCATCTGCCTAGGTCGGGCCCCAGTCCCTTATGAAGCCAAATCCTTCCCTTCCACACCAATCCTTCAACCAGGAGTTGAAGGTTTAGATGTAGAGTTCCCTATCCTCCCTTGTGTCTTGGACAGGTAGCACCTCTGAGAATGAGATGGAATGTGCTACCTGCTTTAGGCCCCCCTCCAGCTTCCTGAAATCCTCCTGGACTCTGGCTATCTCCACCCTTCTTCCTGCCAGGTCATTGGTCCCCAGGTGGACAATGACATCCAAATCCTCTCTCCTGGATATCACCCTCATGATCATATGGATTTGCTTCCCATCCCACCATGCAGCACTACTTGGGAGGCACTTGACCTCCCTCTCCCCCCGGTAGGTGTCCCTAACGTCACACCTGGGACAATAGAGTCCCCCACCAGGAGAAGCTTCCCCCTCCTCAGGCATCCACTCCCCCCCTTCCCTGGAACTCCAGCTTGATGGTCCAGGCCATCCTCCATGGTCCCATCTTTGAGTGCCTTTGTGGGGCATATCCATTCCTCCAAAACAGCACAGAAGTTATGAAGCTAGACCAGCTGGGGGATGTGCCTCTGACACCCCCTCTCTTACCCTCCCTAAGACCACCATGGTCCAGTTACTGTTCTTCCTGGGCATCCTTTGAGGTTCATGCTGTGGACCCAGTGGTCTATGGGTGGGGGTGCATGCTTCCTGTAACCTGGCCAACTCTGTGTGGAGACAGGCAATCTCATCCCTCAGCCCAGAGAGGTGCCTGCAGATAGGGTAGCATTGCAGCCTCTAGAATGTCTCCCTGAAGACTGCTGTTCCACAACCACTGCACTGAACCACTCCCATCATGACTGTTTGCCTCCTTCCTCTACTGCCTTCTTATGCCTCCTAAATACTATTTACTTTGGTTGTTTTGCTTGCTGCTTCCTGTGTGGATGCAGGATGTTGCAAAGCACTATGGGATGTGCCTTATAAATGAAGGTTGTGCCTTAGGATGGGTAGGTTGTGGGGTGGGAGTGTGGGACTACCCCACAGGCTGTGTCCAAAAACAATCAGCCAAGGAATTCCTAGGCAGTGGCTACTCACTCCTCTCCTCACACTCATTTAGGTGGAATTCAGGCTACTCCCACACCACCTGCCTGCTTCCCTCTAGTTCCGCTTCTCTCCTTGAATAGTCTTTTAAGCTCTGGGTTAAAACTTTGAAAGGTGATGACATTTCAGCAGCCTATCACACCTGATTGGACAACGCTGCTCCTATCTCAGGGGAAGATAAGCCTGCACTACGTGGACAAAAAATAGAAATAGAAATACAGCCAAGACACAGTCACCAGTTTAAATCAAGCAACAAAAACAGACCAAAATCCCCACTAGATCCTGTTTTCAAACAAACACAGCAAGAGATCCTGTGGTATAGTTAATTAATTTTCCTGACCTCAGTCAGAAAACCTGTGGCAGAAATTATCTTCTCTGTACCTAGCACAAAAGTACTCTTCTTTCCCAGCCCTCAGTCAGGAAAGAAAATTAGCCCCTGTATACAAGCACCCAAAATCCCATTTTCAGACAAACACAGCAAGTAACCCTGTGGTATAATAGTTGATTAATTGTCTTGCCCTCCATCCAAAACCTGTGGAAGAAAGATACTCCCCATTTAAATAGCTCAAAAAAATTACACACCTAAACCTGCCCTCAGTCCGGAAAGAAATATGGCCCCTGTATAAAAGCAAACAAATTACCTTATTGATTCTGCCCTTGGTCAGAAACCTGTGATCTTAATCAAGCCCTGTGTAAGTAGAAGCAACAAATAGATGATGTTCAGCTCCAGTCACCCCTGAATTACAAGGTAGATCTTCCCAAATTTCCTATTGTATTGTGCTACCCGATTCTATCTGTGTGCCCTTTTCAGCACCACTCCATTCGGGCAAGCCTTCCAATAACAGCCACCTTCTCCTACTTGGTCCTTCTCTAATGGCTCCAGGAGCCCCTCCCAGCATCTTCCGCCTCTCACAGTGGTTGACCGTAGAGCCTCCTGGCAATGGCTCCTCACTCCACTCCCCTCACTCATCTAGGTGGAATGCAGACTACTCCACACACCGCCTGCTTGCTTCCCCCTCAAAAGACAGTACACTAAGAATTTTCACAATCACCCACCCAGATTTGTATCTGGAAAACTGTAAGCATCGTAAGAAGAGATGAGAATGTAGTCAGGATAAGCTCTGGGGTACTAACACTTCTGGGAAAACCCACACTGAGGTTCTGCTAAATTAACCTTTGAAACATGTTAGAAATGGGGTGTCAATCCAATGTAGTGAAACTGGGATCACCCAAGAGACAGGAGACCAGGTTCCTGATGCAGGCTAAGTACTAGAGAAAGGTGACTTAGGCAACTTGGGAATTTCTGGGGATAACTTTGACTGAGAGCAGGCTAATGACCCCCTACTGCAGAACATTCACAGGGAAGTGAAAAAGCCAGTGGGCCAAGTGAACTATAAGATCAGAGAGCCTGACCATAGGAAGCCTGAGCAAATCCAACACATTAAGCTGCTCAAACCCAGGAAGGATAGAAAGGCCTATATTTATTCATTTATTTAGTTAGTTTTTGTTGACCGGGTAAGTGCACTAGACAAATTCTGCCTATTTTCAGGCACAACCTGGGGGAGGGGAATACAGATGAATGCCAACTGACTTTGAACCTGATTAAGCTGTTGGTGGTATTTTTAGTGAATGGGGGAAATTTGGCAAGGGCACCGGAGAAATTCCCCTACTCTGCCTGCAGGGGGCCTTGATTCCTGTGAGCAGAGGGGACTCTTTTGTTTGTGGTATCAAGATGGCGGATGCAGACGTGGATGAAGCGGAGGTGGAAGAACTCATGGAGACAGAAACCTTGCAAAACCTTGGAAAACTGACTGCAGAAATGAAAGAAATCAACTCTGGTAAGGGAAACCCAACAATACCTGGCCTGTCTTTACCTGGCATTTCAAATGAAGAAATTACAGAGAATACTGACAATATTCCAGACCTGCCTAATGATAGCAATTCAAATGATGATGAGGAAGTGCAAACCTTTAAAACTACTGATAAGGCTATCTCAGAAGAAGAAATTCTTCTACAGAAAAACTTTGAGACTGAGGAGAGACTTTATTTTCAGAAAAAAAGCACAGCTACAATCCAAACTGAGAGCCCTGAGATCTGACAAGGAACAGCAATCTGTCAGAGCAAAACAGCTGCAAAACGGTGATGTGGCAGCATCAAAGAGCAAGCCAACAGACTGGGCCGAAATCATGGAGAAAGCTGATGCCACTGAACAAACAAACCACATGGCTACATTCAAAACAGCTACAGGATTTGCATCAGGAATGGCAAAAATGAGTCAGAATTCACTGGTCCTAAGACACACTGTGGCACTTTCAAACAAAACAACTGAAGAATGCTGGTCAGTCAAAAATGAATTAGAGTCAGCAGGATGGCAGCAGAATGCCAAAACAGGTCGGTGGGTTTCCGAGAGCTCCCTTATAACAATACCTAAACGATCAGTCACTATCCCCTCAAATACTGACTGTACTAATGTTTGTGTACCTGATATAGAAATTCCATCTGATCTGGAACTCACACAAAATTCAGAATTTCAGCAGCTTAACATAATAGCACTGCAGCCTGATGGGGGACACCCCAAGGGTTCAGATTCTGTACCACAAAGGCCTCTAAATCCTATTAACAAAACAGCACCAAAAACTTATGCTTCTTTATTTAAAACCCCAATATACCCCGCAAAAAGACGTAATATGGTACTCCTAACCTACACCGGCGTATGGAGAATTTGCCAGATAGACTCTTTGTTGCAAGGACACTATTAAAGGAATCCATGAAGTTTTTCTCAACAGAAATTTATGCTCTGATCCATGCCTCAGGTGAAACCACCTTTGACATAAGTTTCAAATCAGCACAAGGTTTAGAGCGCTTCTGGACAAAATACAACGCATTGAAAAAATCTTCACTGTGGTCTCCCTTCAAAGCAACTCCACTGTCTAAACCTGCACACCAAATCATCACGGTCCTCTTCAGGAACGAAGGAGTCAGTGTGCAAGACTTAATTATATGACTGAAACAACATTGTACAGTCATTGATGACCCTGAGGCCATGTTAGATTCCGAAAACATTTGGACTGGTGGATGGAAAGTGAAAGTCATGCTTCAATCTTCAGATACTGGGATAGTTCACTTGCTGAACTCTTTTTTTCTTGGGCAGAAACAGGGGAATCCTGTTCTATGCAGGTCAACCTAAAATGTGTTATAAATGCTGATCACTAGAACATTTAAGCAATGTATGTGATAAAAACAGGTGCACTGTATGTGGGGATATTTGCCATGTGGGCACTAACTGTTTAAATGAAAGCAAATGCAATTTATGTGGGGATCTTGGGCACACATTCCAGAATTGTAGGAAAGCTGCACATAATACCCCAGATCAGGCTGATGGCACAGAACAGAGGCTTATTATAGCTATAGCTCAAAGAAATAAGGCAGGGAATGCAGACATCTCTACTAATGTTAATCAAGACAGACTCAACCCAGGCCCAAGGCTCAGCAACTCTGACCCCTTCCCTACCTCACTACCCCTGGAAGTATCAGAACAACACCCTAAAGAGGTTGAAAATGGTTGTACTGGAAGCAGAACTCCTGCAAGAGTCCCTCCCCCCTCATCAGAGGGGACACCAGGCGAGAGCATGCACCCCATCCCTAACAGATGAGGGAGAGTTGCAAGGCAGCAGATGAGAGAACCCCCAGGACAGGGGGTACAAACAGAAGGATCCATTTCTCTTAAAAACAAATTTGAGGTACTGCAGTCTGAGCAATCAGATGACGAATCAGACACCTCCTCAATTGAGTCGTTTTTGCCACAAGGCACAACAGACACTGAGGGAAAAGATACTCCTAGGGTACAGCAGAAAAGGAAAGCCAAAGTCAAACTTAAAAATACTAAGAAACAAAGTAGGAAGGACAGCCACAAATAATAGCCCTGACAGAACCTTTTTCCTGTCACACGATAAATGTGAACAGCATTAAAAGGATTAGCAAAAGACAGGCTGTCTTTTTTATCTGTCCCGTCTACATTTTGAAATTATTTTCCTGCAGGACACCAGGCTACACATGCTGACTGAAATCCAACAAGATTCTAAAGCATGGTACCTGGGTCCCTCCTTCTGGTCCTTAGGATCGGAACCCTGCTCAGGTCTGGACATTCTGTTTAAACACCCAGAAATTAAACTTCTAAAACATTTTGACTTAGTTTCTGGAAGAGTCCTGATAGTAGATGTTTTAGTGCAGAACATTCCATATTGACTGATAAATCTATATGCCCCTCAGACCAAAGCTCAAAGATGTGATACTGTACTTTTAAACTCATTCAGCCATACCTACAGTCAACATTCGTAATCATATTTGCTGGGGATTTCAATTGTCCAATCAAAACACAGAAAGGGAAACAATACTGTGATTCTAACCTCTTATCACAAATAGTTCAGAACTCTAAGCTTGTAGATGCAGTATACCATATTACAAAATCAGAAACACCAACATTTCATAAAGTCACCTTAGGTACAAAGATAGATTATATCTTCATGTCTGAACACCTGGACATACATTCTGTGAAGATAACAGTGACTGAATTCACGGACCACTCTATTGCCTTTATACTAATAAAATCAGACACTTCAGAAATAAAAGGCCCAGGCTTCTGGAAGCTGAACATTTCCCTCGTCTCTGACACAGATATTCACAGAAGCATTCAAAATTTTTTCTTGGCCAGAAAGTCTGTTTTTATTTGTCTTGAAGACTCCATCATGTGGTGGAAGGATACAAAATTGGACTTACTAACACTCTGCAAGAACATCAGCAGATATAAAGCAAGAAAACAGTATCTGACATATTTACAGTAAAGAAAAATTCTACAATTAATGACCACATCATATGAAACAGGACAAAATCTGGATTGCCAAATAACTAAATTAAAACAGGACATGATGGCATTTCACAATAAAAAAGCGGACACACTAACTTATAAGCAGCAGTTTAGCACCACTGGCAAGATGGAAACTATCTGCCCCTAAAAATGTTGGCAATCACACACTCAAAAGAAAAACATGTGCTCCTTGAGCGATGAAGCGGATAGGGAATACATAGCTCAAAAAGATATACAAAAACTTGTAGCAGAATATACAAAAAACATGCATGACAGTCTAGCATCAGATCACAGTGGACTACATAGTTTCTTAGTGAATTTTAATATACCAGAATTACAGGACACAGAAACACAGGAACTCGTCTCACCCACAACAGCAACAAAAATTCAACTGGCAGTTTCTTCCTTAGCAAGTAACAAATCCCCAGGGCCAGATGGTCTCCTGAATGAAATATTCAAGATCATTGGGCAAAGCTGCCCAGAAGAACTGGCTATAGTGTTTAAGGCTATCTTAAACTCTAAAACAATCACCGTGAAAATGAATACAGACATATTAATTTATCTATATAAGACATGAGATAAAAAAGATTTAAAAAACTGGAGGCCAATAACTCTCTTGAATTTCGACTTTAAAATTTTGACCAAAATACTTGCAAAAAGATTATCCAAAATAGCTGGAAAATTGATATATCTAGCACAGACACATGCTCTGCCTGAAAGACAAATTCAAAACCACCTATTGCTATTAAGGGAGGTGGTTGAACAGGGGAAACTAGGTGCAGTGGATGGTTATCTCATCTCATTAGATCAGGCTAAAGCCTTTGACAGGGTCAGTCATGATTATTTATGGAACATATTAGCTCATTATAGAATTCCCTGAGATATGATCGAATGGTTTAGAAGTAATTATAACATGGCCACTGTAAGACCCCTTATACAAGGATGGAAAGGTCCTCTAATTCACATAAAAAGAGGGGTTAGGCAAGGGTGTCCACTGAGCCTGATCCTATATGACTGTTTTATTGACCCCCTACTGAGGAAAATCAATGCCTCGACTGAGATACAGGCAATTTCTTTAGTTCTTCAGGTACTTCCTTACAACATCTTAGCATACGCTGATGATATGAACGTGCTGACACATAATGTGGAATCTATCATAAAACTTTTAGAACTATGTAAATTATTTGGACGTATGTCAGATGCTGCTCTCAATCTAGACAAATGCATTGGGCACAAACTAAACTATACCCTGAATTTCAAGGGACTGACAGGAGGTATTGAGATTACATATGCACCCATAAAAATATTAGGCATCTTTCTAGAAAATTTTGAGTTGGGCATATTTAACTGGGAGAAAAAAATCTCTATAGGAAAGACCAAGGTATCGAACTGGAACAAATGGAAATTTAATACTGTTTAATCCCGGTATTTTTGTATATTAGTTACATCTTCTCCCCACCTAAATTGCTGGAAACAACACTCTTCAACATTTCTTTTTTCAGTTTTGCTGGGGAAGCAGATTAAACCCCTTAAAGAAAAACATATTGTACCTCACAATCAAAAGAGGGGGTCTGAACATGACCAACCTGAGTCTATTCTTTAATAGTTTTTTATTCAGAATAATATAAGACCCCTAGTCACAGCAGGGCATGATAGCTGGGAATGGATTCTCAGATCTAAATGTGTGCACTGGTTAACAGCATGAGAAACATCATCACTTAGAACCCTTAAGAAAACAATTACCATCCCAGAATATATTAGAAGTACCTTTTTGTGACTAAAGCAGTGGAATGTCACTAAAACACAGATACTGAACCTATCCAGGAAGCAAATATATTTTTACTTATTAGAAGTAACTTGCACTGTAGAAACAGTATTTGAAAAATGCCCCTTATGACATAGAGACACCCTAGTTCTCTTCCTAAATAATAAAAGAATACCAGAACACCTCTGGAATTTTCATTGGTTGGTGTGCCATGAGAAAATAAATGTGAAAGCAAACCAAAAATATAAACCTCAACAGGAGAGGATTTGTGCATGACTGAAATGCATACAAATGGAAGAGACCATTGAGCACCTAATATTCCATTGTTCCTTTATCTCTGAGTTTTGGGATTTAGTGGAACACAGGTGGGGCACAAATAATTTTAAAATAATAACATATGCAAATCTCATGTATGGAGCATTTGATAATTCCCGGAGGAAATGCAATGTAAGCACCTTGCAGGTACTAATGGTGGTTTTTAAATGGAACATTTGGTCTCTTAGATGTAATTTCACTCTACAAAAGAAAGAAGGGAACTTAACTGAATTATGTAACAAAGTTACCCTAAACATGAAACAGTTATCTGAAAATGAATGGAAAAGATTTGAAAATAGCAAACTGTTGGAGCTCTGGAAAGGGTTCCCCTGGATTACAGACGATGATTTTCCTGTAACTTAAAAAAAAGAAAACAAAGAAAAAGAAGGGAGAGGAAACAGGTATATAAATATATGAACCCCCTTGTATAGTTTGTTCTGGACCCTTCACATGATGCATTATGCCAGATTATGAAGAATAATTTGTAAGTAGAAAAACCAGTATAAAGGCTTAATTTTCTTTTACAGTTTATTGATGCTTTCCTTTTTGTTTAATTCCATATGTTGTATACTTCATGTTTGTTGTTAATACTTTATGTTGAATGTATTGGAAATGTATTTGTTCTTAATAAAAACTTCTCCCTACTCTTTTTGAGAAGTGCCATGGGATCTTTAACATCCACCTAAATTACCACCAGAACAGGCAGATAGGACTTCGGTTTAACATTTCATCGGAAAGAAAGTGCTACCTGCAAGTGACCATTCACCTGAGTCAATGGTGAGGATCTCAGAAGAATTAACACCTGACCTGTATGAGGATGCTAAACAGATGGTCATCTGGAATAGGAGTGTGTTCTTTGATAAGCCAGGTACAATAAAGGAAATATTCAATGACGTAGTCACTGAGCTGAGTGTGAAAGTCAAGCTAAAATCCTATTGCATCCCAGAAGCCAGAAGGGAGAAGGTAAGGGCCGAGGCAAAGAAAATGTTAGAGTTGGGGTTATTGGGGAGTCCCAAAGCAAGTGGTCTAGCCCAACTGTGTTAGTTCCCAAACTGGATGGGTCCATCCATTTTTGTAATGACTTTAGGAAAGTCAATGAGATGTTGAAATTCAGTGCCTATCCAATGCCACAAGTGGATGAGTTGAATGAAAAACTGAGTAAAGCCAGGTTTCTAATCATTCTACATTTGACAAAAGGGTACTGGCAGATTCATTTAACAAAGTCTGCCAAGGAGAAAGCAGCCTTTGCAATACCAGATGGTCTTTTCCAATATACAGTAGTTCCCTTCGGTCTCAAGGGGCCCCAGCTACGTTCCAGATGCTCGTGAATAATTTGTTAAGACCCCATGCCAGTACGCATCAGCATATCTGGATGATGTAATTATTTATACCATGACTGAGATTTCCATTTGGAGAAAGTGGCGGCTGTACTGGACAAACTTAGAAGGGCAGGACTTATAGCTAATCCAAAGAAATGTGTGACAGGCCTGGCAGATGCCAAATATCTAGTATATACTGTGGGGAAGGGGCTGGTCAAACCCCAAGTGAATAAAGCTGAGCCAATACAGAATTGGCCATGGCCATTAGGAAAAAACAAGTTAGGGCACTCCTGGGCGATTGTTGGCTACTAAGGGTGTTTTATTCCCCATTTTGCTACACGGGCTGCTCCATTGACTGAATTAATTAAGGTTAAAGCCTCAGACACAGTAAAGTGCAACAGTGAGGCAGAGCAAGCTTTTTCGGATCTGCATACTGCGTTATGTAGCAAGCCAGTACTTGTAACACCTAATTTTGAGAAAATGGTTTCCCTACAGAGTGATGCAACAGAAGTTGGCTTGGGGCTGTTCTCTTTCAGATGGTAGGAGACGATGAACACCCTGTCCTGTATCTTAGTTGTAAGCTGCTACCCAGAGAGCAGAAATATGCAACAGTAGAAAAAGAATATCTAGCAGTCAAATGGGCATGTGAGACACTGAAATATGAACTACAAGATAGACAGTTTACTCTGATTATGGACCAAGCTCACCTAACATGGGTGCACAGGAATAAGAAGAATAATGCTAAGGTTACCAGATGATTTCTGTCCCTACAATCATTTCATTTTAAAGTGAGACACTGAGAAGGTTTGTTGCATGGCAATGCAGACACCCTGTCCAGAGTCCACTGCCTCCCAGCATTGGCTGCTCAACCTTGTGGTGCCGTGGGGGGTGGATGTGTGGAAGAGTGGTAGAGAGAGTTTATATCAGCAGAAGAATGGATATAGCTTTGTACCCTTTTTAGAAATGCTAAAAGAATTACAAAAAAGTTCTGAAAGCATCCATGAAGGGAACAAATCAAACAGAGCTAATCAAACAGTTGGGAACTAATCAAACACAGAGCTAATCAAACATAGAAAACTCTGGAAACTTCCACATAGGGAAGACTCCAGAAACATCCAGGTAGGAAGGTAATCAAACACAGCTGCAGTCAATGTTAATTAGGAGCAGTGTATAAAACCCTCCTAGGCAACACAGAAGAGAGAAAGAGACCTGGGAGTATTAGGATCTATACTGCAAAGGGCAAGGTCAGGCTGCAGAGACCTTAGGAAAGGACTGAAGTTTGCAAGTGGACTTTGTTATACTACCTGGAGGCTGGGAACCAGACTAGCTGGTGACCAGTGGAAGTGAGGGAACTGTTGTGTTTAGTTAGCACTCCATACAGGAGTAGGATTTTTTTTCTATGTTGTTTAAGGAGCAGCAACCCTGGTTATTTTGAAAGGACGTTGCCTTAAATAAACTGCATTGTTGTACTTGACCTTGGACTGCATATGTCTCCTTGGACACACCTAGACCAGCCCATCCAGAGAAATGACAGAGGTAATTCTACCACACCCCATAACATGCATGTGTGTCTTTAGAGGTCTTGGTAGGATTCAAATGTCACCGCAGTCCCTGATAGCATTATATAGAGAATACTGGATGGGCAAATATGCACAATGAGTGTGTTCTGCCACAGAGGGGTTCTGATTTCCCTCTGACCTCAAGAGCGAAGCTAAAGAGGTTGATGGAAATCAGAACCCCGAGGTGGCAGAACATATTGGTTGTGCATAGAGTTGCCCATCCAGTAATTTTATAGCGTATGGTGCCCCCCAAATAATTTCATACTATTTTATCACTTTTTATAAACAAAAAAGATATTGTTCATTGTTGCATTTTTATTCCAGGGCTCAGGGCTGGTTGTTAGGCTCAGTGGTGTGGTTGTTAGGGACTAGACATCTGTACATGTATAGTGTAATATTTCATTGTTTGTAAATTGTGTTTGGGAGGTATTTATAAAAAAAATGGCATCTGAACTTCTTGCTTAGATGGTTAAGATGGTTATCGGGAAGAACGGCTTTTAATTTTGTGAGCAGATTTAAATATCCAGTTGATCCTGCATTTGTTTTTTGTATCCTCTTCAATATCTTCATTAGTGACAATGCAGATGAACTGTAGGGTACACACATCCTCAATGTAATCAAGTTCCCTTTTGGTGCTTACCCTTCTTCTGCTGTGCCCATTTCTTTTTGCCAATTTAGTGTCATCAGAAACTTTACCAACCTTCCCCCTCTTCCTGGACAGTAAATGTTAACGAGCAATGTACCCAGCACCAACTCCTGAGGTTCTCCATTCAGCACATCCTTCCACTCTGAATTGTGATCATCCACCAAAACTCCCAGCTTCCTATTTGTTAGTGACTTTGCTATCCATCATCTGTAGACTTTGTGGATTCTAGGGTTGTCAGAACCCTCTGAAGTTCTGGGTTCTAGTTCTAGTCTAGAACTTTTGAAAAAGTTATAGGGTTCTAATCTTTTTTAGAACTTTATAGAACCTGAATCCTATTTTTTTAATTGTGCTGCCAGTAATGAAGATAATAATAAAATACATGCAAAATTGCAGATATTCTGCCAATAATGAAGATAATAGTGAAATGCAGGTGAAACTGAGGACAAAAAGAAATACAATCTGTTCAATATAAGGGGGGAGAGATGAGAGAAACAATCATGTGAGAGTTTGATATGACTATTGCTCAGTGCTTGGTTTATCAATAGTTTCTTCAGTTTGCTAAAGCCAGCAACTTATAGGTGCTGACTGCTCAGAGTCAGACTGCTAACAGGCCACCCACCCACCCATACATTAAAAGTTTTCTTTCTGCAGCTGCATTACAGTTCCTACTGAGTGAGATAAAAGTTGTACATTAATCATATATGTACTCAGTTACATATATTTATACAATGGGGGTGAGAGCTATTCCAGTGTAATAAATAGAGATATTCTCACTGCAGTGAGATTAATGCTCACTGCAATGAGATAAATGCTGATGACATCAGTGGAGTGAAATATATTCTGTTCCTCCATACTCTGCTG
Source organism: Neoceratodus forsteri (assembly GCA_016271365.2). Classification (NCBI taxonomy): domain Eukaryota; kingdom Metazoa; phylum Chordata; order Ceratodontiformes; family Ceratodontidae; genus Neoceratodus; species Neoceratodus forsteri. The sequence goes on along the minus strand of CM057456.1, from coordinate 171,995,503 downwards.
ATGTCACCACTTACTCACTAAAGCTAGCATTCTAAATGAAAGTGCTTCAGAAATCAGTTTCTGTTTCTCACTGAAGCCTGCATTTTACTCAGTTAGCATTGCAAAACACACTTAACTGTGTCTCATAGTTTCTAACACTCCTAGTCCATTATTGTGCTAATCTCAGCTTTAAAACAACCTGAATTCTAAAGGAAACTCCTTTACAAAGCAGTTTCTCTTTCTCTGTGCAAGCTTAAAAGAGAGAAATGTGGTAGCCGTGTTAGTCCAGTCAACAATGTAGAGAAAAAATACAACAAATATGTTGCAGGCGATACCTTTTATTAGACTAACAAAATTATTTTAAGACTAGCTTTCGAGAGGTGAAACTCTTCCTCAGGTCAAATGTGAAAACAGCTGAGCAGTATGACAGATATAAAGGTTGGATGTGGATTTGAAACCTAGACTAGCAGGTTACAGATCAAAGCATTGCAGTCAGTTTGCACCTCTTACAAACAGGAAGACTAATTGTCACTGGAGTGTGTCTGTTGGAGAGATCAACTTGTAAGATCAAAGGGCTGCCTAATTTTACTCTGACTCTGGACCATTAATTAATGCTTCTAAAATGTCAAGACATAAAGAAAATATATTTTATATTTTTATTATGTATTTTCTCTTTGTCTCTTGACAAAGCATATGTGCACGGAACAATAAGAATTGTCCATCCTGACACCTGCCTGATGCTGGATTGCTGCTTTTCAACAGTTTTAAAGGCCATTAAAGCATTTTTTTTTTGGTTTGCATCTTTATGTACCATTATGGTAAGTCATGCCAGTTTCCCTTTTTGCATAGTTGAGAGGCTACCAGACTCTCAAGTGTTTTACTGAGTAACGGAAGTATTGCTATGGACCTGTAGTTATGAATGCTTTACTATCACCTTTCTTGAACACTGGTACAATATGTGAGATCTTTTGCTGGTCAGGTACAGTGTGTGATGTTAAAGACATGTTGAAGATTCTAACAACTGGGACAGCAAGTAACTTGGCAGCAGCTTTCAGTATTTTTGGTTGTGTGTTATGAGAACCAGCTAACTTTGACAATGGGATTCGCATGAGGTGTTTACTTACCTCAGCACACATGACTGCATTAAAGTAGGGGGTGGCAGGGGGAGGTGGTATCTATGGGGGGGGACTAGGAGATGAGACAACATGAAGGCCTCTGTGTAGACCTTGAGGTCATTGAAGCTTTGGTTGAAGGCATTAGCTATGATTACAGGGTTATTGCACTTGACTCCATTAATAGTTAGGTCCTTGGGTGTGAGGTTATGGGTCTGGCCAAGGAATTGTTTAATGTTTTCAAGCATTGGCGTGGATTGCCAGCCAAGGAGTCAAATACTAACTTGTAATGTAGGCTTTTGTTATGTTGAATGTCCCTTTTGCATTCATTTCTGAGTTCACTGTATTTTGTCCAATTAGAGGCAATTAGTAGCTTTAAAGTAGACTAGCTGACCTCTCTGTGTTTTATTAGATCCAGCAGAGAGTTTTCCATGTGCTACAGTGTCAAAGGACTTGCCAAAGTCCAGATAGACTACATCTTCCGCTCAACCCCATCTCTGTGCCTTGCCTCATCAAACAGTTCAATCAGGTTGCTTTGACAGGATTTACCTTTTGTGAAACCATGCTCTGTGCTAGAAAGCTACCCATGTTCATAGTTGTGGTGAACCTCCACATATTTTATGTTTGACTCAAACACTTTGTCAACCACCAAGGTAAGGCTCACTGGTTCGTAGTTACTTGAGTCTGACATTGCCCCTTTCCAGAATAGGGGGGAAACCTTTGCAATTTTCAAGTACTCTTGAACTATTCCTATCCTGTCTATAAAAAGTCCAGAAAGATATTAGTGAGAGGCCTAGCCAGAACCTCTTTTAGCCCCACTATTGCCCTTGCATAGATATCAGTAAGATTTTGGTACTTTCCAGGACTCACACACTCCAAATACTTATCAACTAATTCTATTGTAATCAGTACTGACTCCTGCTTAGCATGTATCTTTTCCATAACTTCAACAACAGCTGGCTAAGCCCTATATTGTCCTGGCTCAGTACACACATAAACTAGTTATTCAGTGCCTCTGCTATTCCCCAGCCTTGCTCTTTGGTTCCTCTCCCTACCCATTGATCAGCAGCCCCACCTTATCCCGAACTCACCTTTTGTCCTCTATGTACTGAATGAGATAATTGGAGATTGCTTTTGTTTGACTGGAAATATGATGCATCCACTTTCTGGACCAAAGCAACCTTTTTCATGTTTATGCTAAAATATTACATTCAATGAATAAATACAAAGTATTTCTAACAATAGATTGATGCAAAGAATGTTGTTTAAAGAGAAGTCAAATACATTGATAGTAAAAGCTCAGAATAAGTACAGTACCTATAACCTTGATCATTAATATAAAAGGGCAAAAACAATTCTACATGAAGAGAAGTTTTCCCTAAGTCGTTGCATTTCCAGTACAAGCATCTGTCTTATCTTCTTAGTCTTTTATGAAGACAGTATCTTGATGATCAAAGAACCACTTGAATTAGAAATGCTTGTTGTAACCAAATATATCAGAATGGCTGTACAAATATCACAAAAACATCAATGGAAATAAAACTAACTTACAGTACAAGTATTAGTGCTGTGCGAAATTAGACCTCTGTGGGAGAATTTCAGTGAAAGTTGGAATTTCGTGAAATTTCAGAATGCACTTGATAACTTTCATGGAAATTCCAATTTAGAATGGAGGAATAAATGTAAGAATTGCAGATTATTGTATTAAACAGTGGAAAAAAGTTCCACAGAACTGATCACTGTCAGTGGTCACTTCTGTGGAATTGTTTATCTATATTTTAATACATTAATGTGCAATTCATACATTCATTCCGCAATTCAGTAAGGCACTAAACTGTGGAATGAATGTATGGATTGTGGATTAATTAAGCAATAAGGTTCAACCAGGGGTTATAGTAATCATCTGTTAATTTCCCCCTGAGGATGTAATGCTGCATAAGGTGAAGCTGAGTGTTACATTGCCCCAGGTTGTAATTAACTTATGATTAACATAACCCCTGGGAGAACCCTATTGTGATTATAAAAAATAAAATTAAAAAGAAATCTGTTTTAAAAGAGTGCTAGTTTTTATTTATTTACATCAAAAGCGAGATATTTAGTCAAATAGTCAGTCTGCCACCTTTGGAATGCTTTTTGTAACTTCTAGGCATGCTGTGCTGCTCATTCCTACAATGAGACAGTGAAAGCCCATTTATCCCCACAGAGAGCACATAAAGAAAAGAAAAAAGGCTTAGTGATGACCCCCTTCCCCACCATCTGTCTCTCTGTTCATTCTCTCTCTTTCTGTACAGTACATCAGCTGGTGTAGGCAATTTATCAAAAAAAGTCAAAAACAAGAAAATACATGTAATAAACATCTTAAAATTCTAAAACAGTTTAAAAGTTAAAAGCTCTGAATTCACTCCCTATCATCTGCTTGCACACCTACCTGTCTTAGAGTCACTAGCTCTCTCGCTCACTCCCTCTATGCTATCTTTAACAGCAAATTTAGTAGGCAACTAGACAATTTAAACAATTTTAAGAAATAAGATAAACCTTAATGTAAATGGTCAAGTGGCTGCTAAAAAATCACAACTCAACTTTCCCGTTAAAGCAGGTACACTACATGGTATTTCAGTCTTTGTGTTAAACACCATAAGTAACATCAGGAGGAAAAAAAAAACAGTTCAGCAAAGTATTTCCAAGCTGCACTAATTCTCAGAACCTTGCTCCAAGACCTTTGTCCACTGTCTGCAGCATGACAAGGTAATTAGATAATGTCATTTAAAAACAGACAGCATCCATTGCTGAGCTGCCATGTAAAGACTGACCACCCAGGTCAAGACAGCAAACAGAAAAACATGTGCTACAACAGGGATGAAGGAAAAGTGTATTGGGGGATTGGGAGATTTATGTGAATCCCTCACATTTAATAAATTATTTCCATCATCCCCACTGTAGCACTGATTTTCTTTTGTTTGTTTGAAGTCATGGGGTAGAATTTTCCAAGGCTTAGATCTCTGCAAGCCCTGGGTGGTGCACTGATGATATGGTGCATGGGGCTTGCAGCAATCTAATGGGAGTTTCTATCCCATGAGGCAGTTGCCTCAAGTTAGACCTACATTTTCAGGTCTAACTTGTGGCAGTTCTGGGGGCCATAATGATGGTATTTGCACCATATATTTGGGGCAACCTGCTGTAAATTGGGAAAACTGTTGCAACTGTTCCTGAGATTGTAAAATTGGGTGCAGCTGCAGTACAGGGGTTGGCACAGAACTGCCAGAACCTAAGTGCCGTGATGCAGTACTTGACGCAAGCCCTGTGCCATGTTTTGAAAATCCTGCTCATTATCTTTAAATGCACCTGTTGGCAAGCTAAGTGCATTGTTGCCATGGCAATGTTCATTAACTGAAGTGAGTGTTTTGTTGGAATTACTTCATGGGAAAGTTAAATAACACACACTGTGGGGCTGTGGATAATTAAAATATAAAACATTAAATTAAAATATAATACTATACAGGACATCATTTATTCTTCCTCGTCCCTCTTGACCTTTCCCTTTGCACTAAGCTGACCTCTGCCAATGTCCAAACCTGCTGTGTCACCACTGGATCCTAAAACTAGGCAAATGAGGCAAAGGATCAGACAACGCTCACTCTGGCCTGCCAGGTTGTAAAGTGCATATTGTCATCAGAGATAAGAGGTTGGCTGTCCTGAAACATTTCCGTGATATTTTTAATAAGGTTTGAAAAATTTTCATTTGACAAGTCTTGGTGGTGCTAACAGTAACTGTAACAGTTGCTATTATTTTTACAAATAAAATTATGATAAACAAGGACTTGATTCACAGGGCTACTGCATTGGTAAGATGGCCCTGATGGCATATTAATAAAAGATGAATGTAGGACAGCTGGAATGTTATTAACCAATCAAATTGGTCCATTGTGACTACCCTTTTCATAATGAATTATTCTGCAGAAAGAAATTCCACAGAACTGATCACTGAACTGCAGAATAGTAACATGTATTACAGAATAATAAATTAAACTAAATAAATAAATTAAATAGTCAGTGTCAGTCACTCAGTAAGTAGCACACTCGCCTCTGAGGCTGGGAGATCAGAGGTCTGTGGGTTCAGTTCACACATCTGGCACTTGGGTTAATATCCTGATACTGATACTGTACTGCAGCATGAGAGGGGTGCTGCACTTCTGAGGTGCCATCTTGCAGATGAGATGTTAAACTGAGGTCCCATCTGCCTGGATTGGTGGTAGTTCAGGTGGATGTTAAAGATCCCATGGCACTTATCGAAAAGAGTAGGGAAATTTTTATTTGACAAAACATAAGAGCAAGAAATCAATATAATCAGTCTTACAGCAAACTAAACAAAATGTAAAAAAAAAACAGAATAACAAAGATATATGTATTACAGCATACATATTGACAAAAAAAAAAAAAAAAAAAAAAAAAACATGCCCCCCTCTTTAAAACAAAAAAACAAGGTAAATATGCATTATAACAAATAGAAGCACTTCAGCAGGAAAATAAATAAAAGCAAGGCTCAATAGTGTACTAAAAAAAAGAAAAAAAAAACAACAGTGCCTAGAAAACTTGGAACAGAGTAATGAAAGACAGTGCCTGCAAATACCACAAGACCAACCTAGCAAGACTAAATCTAAAAAAATACAGATTGTACAATCAAAACAAGACAGCTGAATATCATAAGGTGTTTAAGTAATTGGAGCATCAGTAGTAGTCACCCAGGGCAAACCCTTCCAGGATTCTAACAATTGCCTTCTACTGAACTTCTGTATTTCTTCAGAATAACAAGTCCTCAAATCTAGCATCACTTTAGAATAAAGTTCTAGAAAATTACTTTCTTTTTGCTGTAGCGTATAACCACATCTAGACAACCAAATATTCCATTTCAGTATGACCATAATCAATAGCAGTGTGTATAAATTTCAGGAATGCCATTCAGACAAAAATACTTCATACATCAAATTATCAAGCGTTACAGATCCCCAGATACACGAGCCCCATTTGCTTGCTAAAGAATCCCCAAAACCCTTAATGAAAGAACAGGTGAAGAATAAATGTACTGTCATTTTCTCCTGTTCAATACAATCTGATCTACTGCAGAAACATTCCTCAAGTTTTTATGTTTTTGATTTCCTTTGACATTTATCCTGTCATGACATGCAAGCCAATGAAAATCCCACATATTAACAGGAACCCTGTTATTATTAAAAATAACTTCAGCAGACAAGCTGAGTAGGCCAATGGGCAGTGCCAAAAAACTACAGCCTCATGACAAAGAACATTTAAAAGATAAAAATATAACTGTTTTCTAGGCAACAACCAAAGCTGATTCTCCGTCAATGTCCATTGTTTAAGTCTCAGAAAAGTACATCTGAGATATTCCGGAATATCGGGAGACCTCTTTAAAACAGTAAGCTTGTTGGAGTGCCACAAGTCTAACCAATGCACATACTTACGTCTAACCAAAAGTTCCCAGCCAACCCCATAAGCAGCCAATAAAAGTCTATGATTGGTGTAAAGAAAGAAACTATTAAAAAACAAAACAGGATTCACCATGCTCAAACCTCTCCTCTTCAGAGGGAGATATAAAATATTCTTTTTTATAGGGTTTAGGCGGCTGCCCCAACAAGCTTGGAAAAATATACTAAGCAATTCCTTTTCACTATGCTTAGGAGGGGGCAATATATAACTAGTAAACAAAAAAACATGAACCAAAAAGGTTTTAATAAGATAAATTATTTTCTTTTTACTAATCTTCCATTTATTCCAGGACATCACCTTTTGCTTACCCAAATCCAGTTTTCTACTCCAGTTTAAATCATCCATGCCTTCAGGCCCAAATAAAAGTCCCAAAATAGAGATAGGATCCTTAGAAATAGAAATGTTTCCTATAGTTTCCACATATCCCAATATAAAATTAAAACGTAACCCCACACACTTCTGCAAATTCAAAGAGGCCCCTGAGATCTCACCAAATTGGGCACAAAGGCCTATAGCCTGAGTTAAAGAATTTTCATTCTGAACTATAAGAGTCATATCATCCGCATATGACATCACTTTATACGGAAAGGTTGTGTCCGGGAGTGTAACTGGAAGAAGTAGATTAGAAGTAGTCAGCATCCTCAACAAAGGGTCCAAAAAAAACACATAGAGAATGGACAAAGTGGGCATCCCTGTCTCACACCCCCTCTGTAACTGTACTATACAGCCTTTCCAGCCTTGCATGACTGGAACAACTGTGGCAGTTCTATAAATACATCTCAGCCAATTAACCACCAAAGGCGGAATACGATAGTGTAATAAAACTTCCCACAGAATTTGATGACTTACCCTATCAAAAGCCTTCTCCTGGTCAAGTGAAACCAGAAAACCATCCACCATCCCCCGTTTCCCCGACTCAACTATTTCCCTGAGAAGTAAAAGATGATCTTGAATATGTCTGTCTGGGATAGCATAAGATTGGGCTCTGGAAATGACAACAGATGCTACAAGCTTCAATCTGTCAGCTAGTATTTTAGCCAGAAGTTTAAAGTCAGAATTTAACAAACAAAGAGGTCTCTAATTATCAAGCACAGTAGCGTCCCCCTTTTTAAAAAGAAAATTCAAGATCCCCATATTCATAGAAAGTGGAGCAATCTGAGTAGTCAAAATATGATTAAAGACAAAAGTCAGTTCCATGAAAACTTCTGGCAATAGAAAGTGTAAAATTTAATTTGGCAAACCATCTGGCCCTGGTGATTTATGTGATTTTAAAGTTTTCGGTGCTTCAGTGACTTCAGACACCTGCAATGGTCTAGAGATTTTTTCAATTGAGGTTGGGTCCAGGTCCGGGATAAACAAATCAGTAAGATAGTCTGAAATATTCTCCGTCCGAAGAGCCAAAGATGCATACATAGTTCTAGTATAGTCTCCCATAATTCTCAAAAGGGTCGACTTATCTGTATATAAATTACCATCCGGTCCATTAAGGGATGTCATTTCCTTAGCCTTTTTAGCTCTAGCAAAGCTCTCATAGGTGCATACCACACCTGACCTTCCCTGTGTCCCAAATTTATGCTGAAATTCTAAAGATTGAGCTTTACAAGCATGATATTGTCTTATAACTTGTGTCACTTGAGCTATCTGATCAGTAAAAAAATGTACCATCTCAGCAGATAGAGAAAGCAGTCTTTGGAGCTGCATCCTATTTTGCAGATAGGTAAAATAAGTTCTATGGGAATGCATTCTACTAAATTGTTTACATAGCTTCTGGAGATCCAGTTTAGTATCCTCCCACCATAAACAGGGATCATCAAAACAAATCAAAAACTGACTTTCTAGAAATAATAAAATCCTGGAGAATGCGCAAACAATACACATCAGACATAAAAGAAATATTCATTTTCCAAAACCCAGGTCCCCTCTTGACCATTAAAGGGTTCCCTATTTTAATTCCCACAATCCTATGATCTGTAAATTCAATAGGAAAATTCTCTGCCCCTAAAATAGGCAGATGACGAGACAAAATAACATAGTCAATTATAGATATCAGGGAACCTTTTTGAAAAGTAGGAACATGCTTTTTAATGCATATGTACAAGGAATCCTTCAAGTTTGCCTGTGAAATTAAATTATTCAAAAAATGGGAGTCACAATAAGTTTTAGGGGACTTTACAATGAAAGGACAATTGAAATCTCCAGCAAAAATTAGATGGTGGGATGTGAACAAAAATGGCTGAATCATTTTCAGTAAAGCACATCGACCTGCCTTAGTTTGAGGTGGATATAAAGTAATCAATCTAAAGGTCTCACGCTGTATTGCAACATCCAAAACAAGTGACCTACCAGGCATTAAATCATAGATTTTCAACAACTTGAATTCAGGCAACCTAAACAAAATCCTTACTCCTGAACAGGCTTTCTGCCCGAAGGACCAATAAGAAGGCCCTACATACCACTCTCTAGAGGCCAGTTGTAGCTCTTTCAAAGTGTGGAATCTAACATCCTGTAAAAAGTAAATACCAAAGGATAGAGTTTTCAGAAAGAAAAAAAAAACTATCCTATGCTTACTAATCCTCTTAATGCTATTAACATTGAGGGTAAAACAGGTAAAGGGAATAAGCATCAGTCAAACCAATCATTTATATTTACCCCATCTAGTATTCTGCCTTTTCAATTTTGCTTTCCTCTTCTGAGGACCCTTAACAGACAGCTGTTGCTCAGAATCAGAAGCAACCTCTGGCTAGGAAGAGGCTACTGAAGAATCATTGGACTCTTCACCAGTGTGATTAGATTGTAGTATATCAAATTTATTACCAGTAGGTACAGGAATAGAAGTCCCGTGTTGTCGCAGAGCAGAAGCCCTCGTATGGTGTTTAGAATTTTGTATCCAGCCTTCTGGCTTATCCAAAGGCTGTGGAGATGGGGGCATAAGAGTCTCAGGAACCTCAATTGCTGAAGTAGAGGCAGCTTCTAAATTTCCTGTCTACCTCCATAGACCCTTCATTTACAACATCCAACTGCTGAGGCAGAAACCCCTCAACCGGTCCAGTAACCTTCCCTACTTCAACCCTAATGTCAGCAACATCTGAAGCAAGCGGAGCAATAGGGGTAGCTATCACAGCCTGCTCTGGATCCACTAGACTGTGTTTGTTACCCAAGGTTTTCTTTTGTGTCAGGGTAATGAGCAAACGCTGCTCATACCCAGCTGCCACGTCAGAATGTCAGGAAGATTGTGTGCTGCCCATTTGCAATTCTGAAAAGTGTGACCTAAGCATCAGAAAGATTACATTTACATTCATTAGTACAGTCCAATCCCAGATGTCCCAGTTCTCCATAAACATTGCACCTTGCCTTATCACAGACACTGCTAATGTGCGTCACAGACCCACATCTATAACACATCTTAGGTTGCCCCACATAAAATAAGATTTCGTGATCTCTCTCTAGAAAAAAAGACTTAGGCAAATGGATCATTCCTGTATCAGAGGTTTTAAGCAGAACTTTAACCTTCCATCTCCCAGTCCAAATGTTCTCAGAGTCTAAAATTGCCTCAGGATCCTCAATAATAGTACATCTTTGTTCAACCAATAAATTAAGTCATTCACACTGACTTCCTCATTCCTAAACAGTACCGTAATAACCTTCTGTGCTGATTTAGAAAGGGGTATTGCAATAAATGGTGCCCATAAAGAGGATTTCTTCAACTAAGAATATTTAATCCAGAATCATTCCAGACCAGACACAGACTTGAAAGTCACATCAAATGTGGTCTTCCCTGAAACATGTATCAGGGCATACAACTCAGTAGTAAAGAACTTCATCGACTCCTTCAACAGGGTCTTCGCTACAAATAATCTATCTGGAGGGTCCTTCAGTCCACCAACATAGGACAGACGGACCGCATTATGCCACTTTGCAGAATAAATTGGAAGCTTAAAAAGAGAAGAATAAGGGTGAGGAGCAGCCCTCTGAATCAAATTCAGGGGCCTCTGTGGTTTAGGCAACTCAACTCTAGGGAGTGCCTCAATCATAGCTGTGCAGGTGTGGTCACCATCAGGCACTGCAGTACAAGCAACCGGTAGTACCAGATTCTGTGTCAGCTTAAGTTCTTCAGGCAACTCTAATGCAGAATCCTGAGAATCACCATGTACAATAGGCATTCGAATAGGGGAATTCCCCACAACCCACTGACCTGAGGCTTCCGCTCTCTCCCAGCCTGCATTAAGGAGAGCCCCATCTACCGACCATGGTTTCTCTTGAGTTTCCTGAGTCACCGACTGTTCTCCAGCACTTCCTAGGCCAGGCTGTACAATGCCCCTGTTTGCCATTACCAACGCAATAGCTGCTTGTTGAGAGTTCGGAGGTAAACTCAAACTCTCCACCTGTTCCATGGTCTCCGCCCAGGATCGCGGTAAAGCATTTGCAACCTCTTTGTCAGTTTCACTCATATTAGAAGGAGTAACAGGCTTCAGCCCGTTACCAGCATGTAAGTCCCAAAATCTTTTCTTGAGCTGCATTTACAAAACAAAAACGCTCTCTCCTCTGCATCCAAAACCTTCAGCAATTCAGTTTCCTCCATGTCTGGAATCTCCTGTTTCGGTAATTGTAAACAAATGGCCTCTGCAGTGACACTGTGGTCCAATGAACCATCCTCCAGTAGCTCTGGATAAGAGACAATCGTAAAGCATTCAGGAAACAGTGAATCTGCATCGTGTACTCCTGCACCAACTCGGGAAATATCCTGGCCATCCGATAACAAACTTTCAGCATCAGATCTCCTCACAATATCATCCACATTCTCCAGCTCCATCTCTTCCAGTCATTGACCACCAACTTGCAGAACCGCCATGTTGGACGGCAGTCAGGGAGACAAACTCTCCCCCTACTGAGTTGTAGGGGAATTTCCCCGTGTCCTAGCCAAATTTCCCTTATTCACTAAAATACCACCAACAGCTTAATCTGGTTCAAATTCAGTTGCTTACCATCTGTATCCCCCTCTCCCTCTCAGTCACCCCTGAAAAAGGGACTTCTTGGCCCAGTGGGCTTACTGGGTCAACAATATTCAACAAACAACAAACAAACAAACTGCCAAATAAGATTCCTCAGAACTGTCATTCCACAGTTCATGTGTATTATTCCACAGTTCAACCAAAAATTCCATGGAACAGGGTGAAAATCCATCAAACACATTCAGAAGATTTCAATCTCATCAAAGGCGGAAGTTTGGAAAATTTCACAAAATTTACAAAATTTCATTAAAAAAAGTTCTGCAAACGCAAAATTTGCAACTTTCACCCAGCTCTAATGAGTATAACTTTATTTCTAGTTTGCTTTTTAGCCCACTGGATTTTGGCCAACTCAGTCTGGATTTACAAACCATTAGTTTATCTCCTGAAACTGAATGACTTTTGTTTTACACCTCCCCTGCCAATTGACACAGCACTCTTTCTGGCCTCAAAGTCCTTCCAGATTCATCTATCACTGCCACCAAGTGACATCCTGGCCTCCAGTGCCTTGGACATTTCTTGGGGCTGGCTTGTCTGTTTTGGGGGCCCCTCCCATGCCATGGGGGACACAGACCTGAGAAACCAGGAATAACATCTGGAAGGATCTCATTGGCATGAGGTGTTTCAGAGGCTGTCATTTAGCATACCAGTGGCATTTCTACATTTACTGCCCATCCTCCATCCACCTCTAATAAAATCACATGCATGCTTGCAGCTGGTTTGGGGGGCCTGAGGTTCATGGTGACCCAAACTATCATTGTCACCTCCACCATGCCTTCATCAGGAGTTGATATGATATTGGTGTGATGAGCATCCTCAGCTTTGGGAGGAGAGCATCATGAGGGATGATCTGAGCCCACCCTGCTGCATTCCTGCTATGATGTACAAGCATGAACCTGGGTTACCAGCATGTCAGAGTGATCCCCTATTGCTCAATGCCATGGAGTCAGTAAATTACATTTTCTACTAGAGTTGTATTCCTAGTACAGTGCTTGAACTGGATCTGAAAGAAATCACATATGGTTGAAATAAATTAGATTTTTCTTTTTTAATTTCAGATTAATCTGATTTTGTATTTTTTGAGCAAAAATCCAAGCTGAGGTGGGATCTAAAATCAGATCATAAAAAATTTGACAGTCCAATCCAATCTAGTGCAATCCAAGCCATATTTGTGGCTCTTCCTTACCCCAAGCTGTTCAATAAAACAGTCTCTGGTGTCTAGTGGTACCCCTCTTCCTCACCCCATCCCTGTGCAAAACTAGAAGTTCCTGGTGTCCAGTGATGTCCCCCTTCCTCGCCCCATCCTGTAAAACCCTGCAGTGAATGTTAATTTCAGACATCAGCCTGCAGTAAATGAATGTATTGCTGTAATTGTTCTTTTTTTAAAATGGTTAGAGAGAGGTGAGAGGAGGGTTTGCTTGTAACCATTTGGGAGACGGTCAGGCAGGGTGTGGGAGGAGGGTGTTGCTGAACAACAGAAACTGCATTTTGCATGTTATGTGGTGAAGGAGGAGGTTGCCAGTGAACACCAAGGACTTTTTGCATGGGATGGGGAAAATGAAGTGATTGCCATTGGATGCCAGGGACGTTTTGCATGTGATGTAGTGAGGAGGGTGCCTCCAGACACCAGGGACTGTTGTTTAATTTGGGTGGTACCACAGTGCTTACCAAGTCAGTTTAGTTAGAATCACAAATGATGCAGTTTCTCTGCTTCCTCCCTCCTGATTGAACACCCTTTTTGCTCCTTTGACAAATACAGAATATTATAGAGTGGTTGTGCTATGGGAGGGGACTGACTGGCTAACCAGATTTTGAAACAGCTACCACACCTCAAACATAATGGATTGGTGTCAGGATAGGGGAGTTGGCAAAATACCAAACATCTTTATTTTGACTGAGAAAGTTGGGCTAGGGAGTGGTGTGTCTTATGAATGAAGCTGCTTAATTCCGTCATGGTGTCAAGAACTGGGCTGAGATCTGCACTGTCACTGTTTTCTGTGTTTAAGTCTTGAGAGTATGAGGAAGGTGGAGGTTGGAGGAAAATTACTGAGTTGGGAGGGTGCAGGGTGGTGACCAGGATACTAGCCCTGACCACCTAAGGAGGGGACTTTTTTTAACCCAGGCAGTGGCTGAATACCTGATCACACAAATACCTGGCCCCTGAATGTAATATTCAGGCAAACTATTAAGCAAAGGTTATTTGCACAGCCCTCATATGGATATTCTTCACAAGCAAGCAAATTCAAAGTTAGAAACTTTGGAATTTTTGTCATAGAAGAAAAATGATTCTGGTAGAAACTCATCACAGAAATGTTTCTTAATTGTATGAATGTACTGCATGTGACTAGTATGCCCTTTCATTTATGAGAGATTTGGTGAACCAGTTTACTGGCTTATATTTCATACAAAAATAGTTTACATTGCTGATTCCCATTTAAACTCTCAATATTTTATCATGTTCCACTAAGAAGCAGAGAAAGATTCTAAAGGAAAAGCTTTTTTCATTAAGAACTGATTTTAATATAATTTATCTTGTAACCAAGTTATTTATTTTATTTGATGTGGTCATGTATTAGTCATAGCTGATCCCAGCAAGCTCTGCTAGTCCAAGCAGAACCTTGAAGCAAGCAGTATGGAAATAGTTCATTGGAAATTAGAATGACTAAGCAAGCTACACTGTGAAGACTTAATTGGACTGAATCAGCACAGCCAAGTGCAGCCCATCAATATCACTCGAAGGAGTGCAGCTGAATGTAAATGAATGACAAGTCACACATTTTATATACCATAAACAGTGTAGGAGAAATGCAAACCCATCTGGAACACTATTTTGTAAGTTTCTGCACAAGAAAAAAAAAATAGTGAAAATAGTTGTGTTTTTGCAAGATAGTACAGCTACTTGTCAACGCCTTTGTATCTATCTTTTGGAGGGGGATCATGTTGTGTGAGTGGATTAAACAAAAAGTGCAGAACATGCTTAACAAATGTACAAAAAGTATCACATTTTATGAATTAACAGCACAGTTTTAAGAAATATTATAGAATTACACCCGCAGAAACCCTTAAAGACCTAAACCATATTCCTCAAAGCATCAGACTACATTGCTAGGGGAAGAGGCAGGGAAAATATGATCATGGGGGACATAATTCTTCTGGGCATAGACTGGCATCTTGAAAGGGCAAATAAAGATGAGACAAAGTGCCTGTCTACAGTACCCTTCAAGGACTGTTTCTAAGAACAGCATGTAGTAAAGTGGACTAGGCTTCAGACCAAACTTAGCCTTGTTCTCAGCAGTGTGAATAGGTCACCTCCAGTGTTAAAGGAAAACTACACCCTGATATCTGCTAAATTTGATTTGTTTCCTTGTCAACGGACAACTCTGTTCCAGTAGCTGATAGAGATATACATGTTTGCTTTAGTTTGTTTTCACTGTTCATGCTGGTCCCCTGTAACTATCCTGGGGGTTTCCATGTTATGGTTGTCAAAATCTCATTGTCTAGGAGAGCTGCATT
Source organism: Neoceratodus forsteri (assembly GCA_016271365.2). Taxonomy (NCBI): domain Eukaryota; kingdom Metazoa; phylum Chordata; order Ceratodontiformes; family Ceratodontidae; genus Neoceratodus; species Neoceratodus forsteri. The sequence goes on along the minus strand of CM057456.1, from coordinate 171,980,391 downwards.
AGCATATGCGCACACCATATCACATCACCTTTTATACCATGTATCTCTATGCTGAAAGTCTGATTGTCCTAACAAAAAAAAAATACAACAACAAAACAAACACCTCTGGAAACACACAAATTGAAAGTAGTTTAAAGGGGACAGGAAATGTGTGCTAATTGGTAGTATCTAGTAATGCTCCTATTAAAAGAAATTAAAATTCACACTTCCAAATGATCCATATTTAACTGCAACTGAATAAGCAGTGATGTGAAAAATTGTGTTGTCAATTGTTTTCTTTTTATGAACAGCATTCAGTTCTCTTCATGAAACCAGTACCACAAGACTGGAAAAGGGTCATAGTTGTGCCATTGCACAAGAGTGGTAGCAGGGAGGAAGCAGGAAACTACTGTCCAGTAAGTCTGACTTAAGTGGTGGGTAAAACAATGGAGACATTGCTTAAGGAAAGGGTAATGAACTATTTGAAAGCAAGTGGGCAACTTGACCCAAAGCAGCATGGCTTCACAACAGGATGATCATTCCAAACACATTTGATAGAATTCTTCAACTGGGTTACAAGAGAAGACCAGGGAGAAGCAGTGGACTTGGTGTATCAGGACTTAGTAAAGCCTTTGATGCAGCCCCACATAGAAGGCTAGCCAACAAACTGGAGCAAGCTGGCACCGGTCACAAAGTAGTTAAATGGATCACAAGCTAAGTGCAAGGCAGGACACAGAGGGTTATGGTAAATGGCACCTTGTCCCAAGAGGGGAAGGTGTCAAGTGGCGTGCTGCAGGGATCAGTACTAGGCCCCATCCTTTTCAACATATTCATCAGTGACATCGCTGAAGAACTGAAAGCAAATGTCTGCCTCTTTGCAGATGATACAAAGCTCTGCAACAGGGTGGACACACAGTAAGGGATTGCGGAAATGGAGGCAGATCTCAGGATGCTAGAGGAATGGTCCAGCAACTGGCAGTTGAGATTCAATGCCAAAAAATGTAAAGTCATGCACTTGAGTAGAAGGAACCCATGCATGAAGTATGTCCTGGAGGGGCAGATACTAGAAGAAACAAAGCTGGAACGGAATCTTGGTGTCATAATCTCAAATGATTTAAAGGTAGGGAAGCAATGTGAAAAAGCAGCACTATAGGCAAGCAGCATCCTCAGATGTATTGGTAGGGGTATTACCAGTGGGAAGCGTGATGTAATCCTCCTACTGTACAGGTCCCTGGTGAGACCTCACTTGGAGTACTGTGTGCAGTTCTGGAGACCTCACCTCAAAAAGGATACAGACTGTCTTGAAACCGTGAAGAGATGTGCCACAAAATGGTGCAGGGTCTGCACCACAAACGTACTAAGCTAGGCTCACCAGGTAAATTTATTCTCCCTCAAGCAAAGAAGTAACAGAGAAGACATGACTGAGACACTTAAATTTGTTAAAGGGATCAACACAGTACAAACCAGAAACCTCTTCCAGGAAAACAGGGCTGCACGTACTTGAAGACACAACATGGCCTGGTGGGAGGTAAATTCAAAACAAATGCTAGGAAGTACTTTTTCACAGAAAGGGTGGTGGGCTCTTGGAACAGCCTGCCACCAGAAGTAGTGGCAGCCAAGATGGTCAGTGAATTCAAACAGGTATGGGATAGACAGTATAGTCACCTTAGCAAGACAAATTGATAGTGGGGGGTAGAAAACCCGGGCAGACTAGATGGACCACATGATCTCCTTCTGCCAGAAAATTCTTATGTTCTTGTGCAGTAATTTGGAGTTTTTAACATGTCACAGTTTGTACACTTTGGCCCAGATATTCAAAAGGGTTGCGCCATGCGCAACAGGGTTGGGCGTGCGCAACTCCAAAAATGCGCCATTCTGCGATATTCAGAAGGGGCCAGTTGCGCCACCGAAAACATGCTGAGCAACAGCTAATGGAAATGAAGGCATGCAAACAGGCGGGGTGGTCCATGCATAAAGTGCGAATGCGTTTGAACACTCTACAATGCGCAAGAGTGGCTCAGCCGGAAGTTGCGGCAGAGTAGCGCACTGAGCAAAATAAAAGGCTCAAGGAAGCTGCACAAGAACCTCAGCAGGCCGCAAACTGGGGGAGAGACAGAGACAGAGAGAGAGACAGAAGCTGGAAGGGCAGACAGGGACAGTGGGTTCAGGAAGACAGAGAGGCTAGGGGGGTGCCTGGTGCAGTGGAAGCAGCAGTGGGGCAGCGGGGTAACACAGGAACAGCAGCCGGGGGCAGAAGCCAGGAGATGGATAGTGCCAGCCTCCACATGGAAGCTGTAATGAGGGGATGAGACACTATGCTGCAGGGGACGTGGCACGGAGGGGCCTGGCGTATACTTCGACAGGCGGTATCGCGTCTGCATCAGCTTCGAGCTGTACACAGATGTCGAGATCGTGGGCGGTACCACCTGAACAGGGCAATACTGAGATGGCTCTGTGAGCTGTGCAGTGATGTGATGCAGGCACCCTCACGACGGAGTCACGCTCTGTCTGTGGAGACCAAGGTGACAGCCTGCATGTGCCTGCTCACCACAGGCACCTTCCAGAGGCCAACAGGGGACACCACAGGCATTACACAGTCGGCCACATCATGCATCCTCACCCAATTCCTCAGCACACTGCTGCCTCATGCTGTGGAGTACATCCATTTCCCCAGCACCGCGGCAGAGCTTACAGCAAACATGCAGGAGTTCCACAGGGTAGCACGTATGCCTGGCATGCTAGGGGCCATAGATTGCACCCATGTGGCCATTCACACGCCACCTGGCCCCGATGGCCAGGCATATTGGAACCGAAAGGGGTTTTCCAGTGTCAACTGCCAGGTGGTGTGTGATGCCACTGGGAGCATTATCAATGTCTGTGCCACACACCCTGGTGGAGCACATGATGCCTTCATATGACACCAGTCTGCACTGTGCCATCGATTCAAGAGTGGGGACATCCCCACGGGTCATCAAGTGGGTGAGTACACATGTATGGAATGTAAACTCTGGGCAAGGGTGGGAATGACACAGGTGCCATGGTAGTGGCACACAAGGATATGGGCAATATTGACCTGACATGACACTGCTCTCCACTATCTCCACACAGGTGACTGCGGATACCCACTCCGTCCCTGGCTGCTCACACCGTACCGGCGCCCCACGACCCCAGCACAGCTATGCTTCAATAAGGCACATGCCGCAACACGTAACATCATAGAGCGGGTGTTTGGGATGCTCAAGGCATGCTTCTGATGCCTAGACACCTCCGGCGGTGCTCTACAGTACAGCCCCCAAAAGGCCTGTGGGATATTCCTGGCCTGTTGCATCCTGCACAACATGGCCAAAGACCATGGATAGCCGTACAGGTCGTAAGAGGGGACAGCGATGGGGATGCCAGTGGCACCGGTGATGTTGGTGATGAGCAGCCCCCCCTAGGACGGAGGGACCCCCGTCTGACCCGCAGGCCCAGCTGCACTGGGACACCATTGTAGAAGAGCACTACGCCCAACACAGGTAAGTCAAGGGGACATGTGCAAGCAACACTGTCCATGCGCAAACCACAGGCACACAGGGAACACACCGTGCATGAAGGTCAGGGGAGTTGAAGGTTCCAGGCATACCAACACACCATCAGGGAGGGGTGAGCACTCATATGGACACACACACACACCAGGCAGCGTGCATGGGCAGAAGCACAGCACTCTGGAAACGACATTGCCAACACACAGCACCACCGACCACCCCACCACCTGTACCATCCAAGCACGTGTGTCAGGACCTGGGCACCCTTGCACCTTGGTGTACAGTGCAATGCAGGCATCATCATGCACACGTACCTGTGGACAGCAGTTGAGAGAGTGTGCAGGTGGTCCGGGTGTCAGCATGGTGAGCAGAGCACCCAGCAGTGCACTGCTCACCATGACACACATTGCACACAGGGCAGCACCAGACAGGGCCCGCACTGGGAGACAGCTCAGTCATGTAGCACTGTCCCACGGCCACCACGGATGCGTGGGCAGCCCAGCCATGGCCCAGCAGCACTGGCAGGCTGAGCAGGGGCCACATGGGGTGGCGTGTTGCACCACCAGGGGTCCCACTGTGTGAACGGGACCTTGCCCGCACAGGGGTCTGCATCATGCCGAACAAACGTGCACCAGGGGTGCTCGATGCCCAGCGCAGAACCCGGCCGACAGGCCTGGTGCGCCATCGACGCCGGAATGGGAGTGGAGAGCGCACTGTGTGGGTGTGGTACAGGGCACCTGACAGTGTGCCCAATGCGTCTGTGACAGAGACCACTGCCTGGGTCAGCCTGTCAATGGTGGCGGTCACATCCGTCCGCATAAGGACCAGCTCGGCTCGGTCCTGAGCACACTGCTGTGCTGCTCCACGGACACAGACAGTGCCTCCACCGATCTTGCAACCCGCCTGCAGCTGTACTGATTCTGCAGCAGGCGGGTGTGTGCGTCCAATGGGTACCATGCCCCAATGGCATCGTGACCCCAGGGGTGGACGGTCCCGTGCACAGCACCCCTTGAGGGTGGGCGCTGTTCACCAGGACCAGGTATGGGTGGATCAGGGGCGGTGGTGGACATGTGCCACTGCTTGACACTGTACCCTCAGACCTGGTGTGTGACTGCTGCTGCCGCCCCTCCAACTGCTGAGCCCCCAGGTCCACCTGTTACACCTCCGTGCTGGCAACAGTGCCGGACACCTGCACAGCCACCGGTGCTGCCCCACTGGTGCTGACAGGCACAGCCTGGGACTGTGCCAGCATGCTGGTACACAGGTGTGAACCAGGAAGGCCCAGGGCACATGCTGGCCTGCCATGTCCGCTCATGGGACACTCACCTATCACTGCCCATTGCAGGCCTGCTATCATCAATGGTGCAGGTACGCACACTGCCATAGGACAGCGCATGCTGGCATACCTGCATGCCAGACTGCTGAGACATAGGTTGTGCACCCTCGCACCTGCATCACTGACACCAGAGTTGTTGGCCCAGCGCATGCTGCTGCAGTGCCTGCTGGCTGGTGGCGGAGGTGGATGGTCCCTCCTCCACGTCCAGCAGGTCTGCATCACTGTCTGGACCCACCACCACCACCACCGTCTCCTGAAGACGAACAGGATCTGTAACAGACAGAGAGTACATGTGAGTGCATGTGAACAACCACCCCCCCCAACACCACCACCATGTCATACCATGCAGTGATGGGCTTCCACCTGTCTGGAATCCTCCACCTGGTACGCCCACAATGGCACTCCACTGCATGGCCGCAATCAGTGTCTCCTCCATTGGGGTCAGCTGCAACACCACTGGCGGGCCCCCACCAGTGCCAGCACATGCCGCCCTGAAGGCTGCCACCTTCTCCTTCAGCCTCCTGCGGTCAGTCCCCATCTTCTTCTTGCATTCCTGCATGGAGTGCTGGTGGCTTCCGTGCAGGTTGACGGCCCGAGCTACCCCCTCCCATGCAGCTGCACATTCCTGAGGGGTGCCCCTCTGTCCACTCAATAGTGGCTCATCCTCCAGGTAGGCCTGGAAGAGGGCCTCCGTCTCTGCCGCTGTGAAGTTCGGCCTCCTCCTACGCCCACCGTCCTCACCCTCACCTTGGCTCTGGTCAGTCAGGGTGATCTGTATGGGTGGAAGTGGACACCTGTCACTGTGCAGTCTACAGCATTTCCCCATGAGCATAGGTGCCGGCCCGGGGGGGCAGAAGCCCCCCACGTTTCTTCTCCGTATGGCAGATACTAATAAGAAAAGGTGCCCTTGTCCCTTTCTAAGTGCCCTTTGATTCTTCAGCCCTCAGCCTTTATCATCCTCCGGCACCCTTGCCCATGAGCATTGTCCTGAGCATCACACAGCATGTAACTCACCTCTCACCTGCAGTAACCGAATCTGGCCAGCACCACCCACTGTCGCATTTTTATAGCGCAACACATGCAAATGAGGAGTGGCGCAACTTTAATGACATGCTAATCACGCCACTGCGCCTTTGAATGGCTGATCGAATGATTTGCATATGTCGGCTGAATATCGCGAATTTGTGCTTTGCGCAATACGGAAAGGCCAGCTGAGCCAATGGCGCAGATTTGTGCCTGCGTGCTACACTGCATTGTGCATGCCCAGACAGCTTACGCATGCGTCTATCGTGCTGCAGACCTGCTGAGCGCGATAGGAAATTCAGGCCATGGCCACCATTGTGCCAGTGGCGCTACAGCACTGGGCACTATATGGTGCTGTGGCACTACTGCGCAATAGTCCACTGTGGCACTGGTACGCAGCTTGGCAGTCGAGCAGGATGCCTATATGTCCGATGGCACTGTGCGTAGCCTTGCGTCATTGCCGTGACCTTGTGTATGCCCTTTGGCCCCTGGCGCTGTTCGCATGCCATGTGTCCGTCCCTATTGCGCTGTCTGGTGACAGCGCTATGTGAAGTGACGGCACTGTTCGAACAGCGCGATTGGAGCCTGTGGTGGTCTATTGCGCAACATCTCCACGTGGGTTTACAGTGCAGCAGAGCGCCATATTGCCTGCTGTAAACTGGCTGAGATGGCTAGGAGGAGGGCAGTGAATTGGAGCCCACTGGAGGTGGCCAACCTGGTGGCCCTGGTGGAGCCCCACTGTGAGGCACTCTATGGTGAGGCCCCCCTCACCATGGGGAGGATGCAAGTGGCAGCAAGTGGCCACTGATCTGGTGGAGGTCACTGGACGGGCCGGTCTGCTGAGCAGTGCCGGCACCGCACAGTGACCCTGCTGGAGGGAGCCGGACATGTTGGCCAGGCTGCGGAACGTGCTGCCGGGCGTGGTGCTCAGGCCAGGTGAGTGTACCATCTATGCACCTATATTCTCTGTAGGGGTGTGTGTGTGCTTGTGTGGCTGCGCATAGGTGACGGCTTGGACACGGTTGGCTGTGTCAGTGTGTGCAGCTGTGCGATGGATGGTTATGGCTGTGTGGGCGGGCACTCTCACTGGGGCAGGGGACACTCTGCTTTTGAGTCACACTGATGTTTGTCTCAACATATGTCTCCCACAGGCCGGGATCTGAGGAGGCGAGCACCAGCTGATGAGGAGCAGGCCAGGGACCCGGTGCCAGAAGGGGTGGCACCCCTACAGCAGCAGCAGCAGCGGGATCAACAGCGGCAGCAACGGCGGCAGACAGAGCTGCTTGAGCAGTGTGAGTATTATGACTTCATCGATGCTATTGCATGCTGGGGGGGGGAGACCAGTAGCCCTGCACAATACAACCATGCAGGAAAGGGGAGGTCATAATTCCACTATACAGGACATTAATGAGGCCCCCCTGGAATACAGTGTACATTCGAGACCATCCCTTAAGGACGCACAGTGGGCAGAGAAGGTTCAGAGGAGGGCACCAAAGATGGTGCAAGGCTTGCATCACAAGTCCTATGGAGACAGGTTGAAGGAACTGAACATGTACCCCTGGAGGGGAGGAGGGAGAGAGGGATATGATAGAGACATACAAGTATCTTACAGGGTGGAACAGGGCAGAGAAACACTATTTTGAGTTGAAAAAGATGTTCCAGGACTACAGGCAATGGGATGCTGTTGGAGGGTGGACAATCCAGAGGACACATGAGAAGGACTGTCTTCACAGAACGGGTGGTGGACAAGTGGAACACCCTGCCAGAGGAAGTGGTGCTGAAACAATCATGGGATTTCAGAATGCACGGATAGACAAAGCGGAATTCTGGAGGTTAGGGGAAGGGGCAACAGACTCCTAGGTAAACAAAGTGAACTTACAGCTCAAATGCACAGACTGGGTTGGCCATAGGCCCTTATCTGCCGACACTGTCTATGTATCTATGTCTGTATGCACGACACAGGTGACATGCATCACCGTGCAGTATCACAGCATGTCTGTGTATGCGTCACTGGTGGCCAATGCATGCACTGGGCACATAGCTGTGTCAATGGCATTGTACCACATTGCTACGTCACTTGCCAGCCTTGTTTGTACTGTGATGGACGTAAGGTGTGTGTGTGGGCAGTGGTGCGATAGCTGGTGCCGGCTTGTTTGTGATGGCCATGTGCATGTTCACTGTGGGTGGGTGTATGCCATCACAGGTGCGGACATTGGGCTATATGGCTTGCAGGTTGGTGGTGTTCAGGGTTGTGGTCAGTCACAGCCATTGACTGTGTTCCCATTTTCCTAGGTCTCGAGGTACTCCAGCGCATATCCAGGGATGTCCGGGCCCTCAGACAGATGGTTAGTGATGACCAGGCCATCCTGAGGTCTATACACCGCCATGGCCTGCAGAGGAGGCGGCATGGAACTGGCCGACAGCAGGCGGAGGACGGGCGTCAGGCTGGCCAATGAGTTTCTTCCCTTCCCACTTCTTCCATCTCTACCACCCTGCCTTCCCTCTCCAAGTTTTTAATCCCTCCCCCTTGAACACCCCTTCCTTGTACCCGTCCCCCCCTTGTAAATAGTTTCTATTGTTGTTGTTATTTAATATGTTCAATATACATTTCTATTTTGATATATGAATACTGTGTTGGTCTCTGATTTGCAGCTGGCTATGGGTGCTCAGTTGCAGGTGTGTACATGCCATCAGGGTGGTCTGTCCTGGGTGTGTGTGAGTGTGTGTGCATGTGTGTGTGTGTGTGCATGGGGAGGTATCTCCAGCATGGCAGTGGCTTTCTGTTGGTCTTGCCATCTGCTGCCACCCACTGCTGGGTGCACAGGTGTGTCTGGCTTGAAGGCTTCTGTGCTGCACGGGTTGACGTGTGCTGGGGGATGCTATGGTTTCCTGCAGTGCCAGTCACTGCACATAGGTGGTGTCTTGGGTCACAGTGCAGGGTGTGCTGTGCGCACGGGGGCTGATGTGCACTGTGGTTGTCAACCCCTGTGTGTGGCACTCTCCGCCTGCCAGTGGTTGTGCTAGGTGTCATGGCTCTGCTATGCTTTGTTGGCTTGTCCCCATGGGCAAGTAGATCATCCGTCCCACCCCAGTGATGCTGTGCTTGGGGTGTGCAGGTGTGGTGTGGGTTCTGCAGTGTGTTCCTGTGCCCATGTGTGGCATGGCTGGTGGTAGCCCCAGCCTGCCTCCCTGGATGTGCAGTTCCATTGCTCTGGAGGGCTCTGCTTGCGTAAAGGCAGCTCTGGACTGCTCAGCTGGGATGCCCTGGTTGCGCCATAGCGCAACATTTTGGCTCAGCTTCTCCTTCCTGGTTGTGCGATGGCGCGGTATGTGCGATATTCAGACGTTGGTTGCTTGCGCAATTTGCTCTGCTCCATGTTTGAATATCGTACCTGTTGCGCATTTGCGCAACTGGTTTGTGCTTGCTCCTGCTGTTGCGCTCGTTTTGAGCGCAGTTTGAATATCTGGGCCTTTGTGTACAGAATGCTAATTATGAGTTATTGTCTGATGAGAACTATGCTCAGAGTTCTAAACTCATATCGTGACATACTTAAAATTCTAGATCACTGGTTCTGTGAAGAGAACTGTAACAACATTACAATAAAAATGAAACAATGCAAAATACAGTTTTTCACATTGTTTTTTATTTAGGCACAGTTACATATATATCATTTCAGGGTATGACTATCATTTCTGAAAATAGAAATAATTTAAACAGCCAGCACTTTGTACATACAGATGAACACCACACCCAGGAGGCAGACAATAGCCCCATTACAAAAGACAGAGTCATACAGGAACTAAACAAATTAAATATGAACAAAGTCATGGGTCCAGATCGAATTCATCCATGAGTCTTAAAAGAGCTCAGTGAGGAACTTGCTGCTTCACTGGCTATGATTTTCAACAAATCACTGGAGAGCGGACAGGTACCAAAGGACTGAAAAAAGGCCACTGTAGTGCCCCTACACAAGAGTGGCAGCAAGGAGGATTCAGGGAACCACAGACCTGTCAGCCTCACCTCCATCCTGGGGAAGATCATGGAATCTATACTAAAGGAAAGGATAGTGGTATACCTGGAAGCCAGCGGGAAGCTTGACCCTAAACAACATGGTTTCTCATCTGGATGACCTTGCCAAACAAACATGGTGGAATTCTTTGGGTAACTACAGTAGTAGACCAGGGTGGGGCTGTAGATATTGTATATCTAGACTTCAGTAAGGTCTTCGACTCCATCCCACGCAGAAGGCTCATCAACAAACTGGAGAACACAGATATAGGAAGTAAGATTGTGAACTGGGTGAGAAACTAGCTACAGGGGAGGACCCAAAATGTTCTAGTAAATGGTGTTGTATTACAGGAAGGGAAAGTAACCAGTGGGGTCCCACAGGGGTCAGTACTGGGACCAATATTTTTCAACATATTCATCAGTGACAATGCAGGTGAATTGGAGGGAAAGGTAAGCCTGTTTGCAGATGACACTAAACTCTGTAACAGAGTGGACATGCAGTAAGGGACCAAAAGGATGGAGTCAGACCAAACAAAACTGAAAGAATGGTCCAGGATTTGGCAGTTGAAGTTCATTGCCAAAAAAATGCAAAGTCATCCACCTGGGAAAAAGTAACAAAGGGACAAATTACTCATTGGGAGATGAAACATTAGCTATCACTGACCTTGAATGAGACCTTGGAATCATGGTATCAAATGACCTGAAGATAGGAAGGCAATGTGAAAAGGCATCACAAAAAGCCAGCAGCATCCTGGGATGCATAGGCAGGGGTATTACAAGCAGAAAGTGAGAGGTGCTAATCCCGCTGTATAGGTCCTTGGTGAGGCCTGACCTGGAGTACTGTGTCCAGTTCTGAAGACCACACCTTAAAAATGACATAAACCAATTAGAGTCAGTGCAAAGAAGAGCTACAAAGATGGTCTAAGATCTCCATCATGAACCCTACAAGACTGGACTTAGGCAATTAAACTTGTACTCCTTGGAACAGAGAAGAGATGGGGGGACATGATAGAGACTTTTAAATACCTCAAAGGAATCAACTTAGCACAGAAGCAGAGCCTGTTCAATGAGAATAAAGAGGCACATACCAGAGGGCACAACAGACGTTTGGTGGGGGGTAAATTCTGAAGCAATGTCAGAAAGTTCTGCATAGATAGACAGATAGATAGATACTGTAGAATTTAAAGGTAGTGCATTTGTTTAATTTAGTGGTCCGAGGCTATGCGACCTGTTAGCTGCAGTTAAAGTTCACTGTCCTGTACATGTGTATAATGAGTCTCACACAGATAACTAACTTAGCTTTTCAATTAATTTAGCGGGTCTCTTTCTACAGCGAACATAGCAAGACCTTTTATACAGTGAAATAAATCAATTATATGATAGACAGACACACACAGACAGACAGACATATAAGATAGATAGATAGATAGATAGATAGATAGATAGATAGATAGATAGATAGATAGATAGATAGATACTTTATTTCTAAAGCACCCAATTCCAAAGACTATGGGTGCTATGCAATAAGAACAGTATAATTATTTAAAATCATACCAAAAAATACATATAAAAGATTTGGCTGGGAGTACAAATTTCTTCACAGAAAGAGTTGTGGAGCCTTGGAATAGACTGCCACAGGAGGTGGTGGAGGCAAAGATGGTTAGGGAATTCAAGCTACCTTGGGATATGCATTGTGGGATACTGAAACAAAGAAGTATATCCTAGGGGGGTAGTTAAACAAACAAATACAGGGACAGACTAGATGGATCAAGTGATCCCCATCTGTCGTCGCATTCTTATGTTCTTTTGTTCTAATTGGCTTTTTTTTTTTTTACATAATCTATTTATTGATTTTGATAAGAAACCAGACCATACAATACATACATCTAAATAAAAAAGGACAAAACAAAAACAAATATTCATTCAAACTATTTGCAAACAGGTCCAACAGTTATTTAATTTCTTATAGAAGTCCATCTAGAAAGAAAGAGTTCATCAATATAGACCTGTGCACTATTTACAAACACTTATCCAGTGTTAGTTTCCCAGGTCTCCATTTTATAACTATACGTATCTTCAAGCCTCAGGCAGTCAAGCTGATAAAGCTGTTTAAAAGATAAACCAGGGTATGATTTCCTTTTTCCCTTATACCCAGCAAGGTTTCTGTCCATCTTCTCCCCCTCTCTCACTTAAGTTCTCCCTGCCCCAGGGTTGATTAATGCCCATAGTGTATTAATGTCAGTTTGAGGGGGATTAATGTTTTCAGAAAGGGTTCCCATACTTTGGCAAAGGACTCTCCCCTTTCTTTTGCAAAATATGAGAGTCTTTCAAGAGCCAGTACCCCTATTATTAGGGTATGCCAGTATGATATGGTGGGATGATCCCCAGAAACCCATGTATTAAGACTACACTGATGAGCTAGCATCAATAGTATTCTTACCCATCTTTTATAGAGAGACCATCCTTCCTCCCCTAGGTCCTCAATGCAAAAGAGGTCACTGGGAACTCAAATCCCTGCATGGCAGTAATCTCCTGTGCAACCTTTGCCCAGAATTCCTGCAGGACTGGGCATGACCAAAAGGAGTGAATATATGTACCCAAAGCTGAGTCACATCTACCACATGTCACTGGTACCTCCTAATTGAATCAGTGTACCGCTACAGGGGGGCAATATAACCTATGTATAAATTTATAGGCTGCTTCCTTGTATTTATTGCAAATCAGCAGTCCCAGATGTGTTCCCAAAATAGCTGCCCAATTCTCCTCTTATAGGTTAATTCCTAAGTCTCTCTTCCACAAGGTTCTAGTTTTAGTCAACCTATCTGGTAAGGACAAGCACAGTAGATGAGTGGATTTTCAGACCATCCCCTTGGGGTCCCTTCTGGCCCATTGTATCAATATTTCAATCTGCTCTAAATAAGACCATGTTCTCTCTGCTTGTCAACAGTTCGAATGTATTTTCTAATTTGAAAGAATCTAAATAAGTGATTATTTGGTACATCTAGACTTTCTTTTAGTGTCTCAAAGGAGCATAGAGTACCACCAGGTTTCAAGTCATCTAGGCATACTATGCCCTTTCCCTCCCCTCCCATTCCTGAAAGGCGGGATCCTCCAAACCTGGGAGGAAAAAAGGGTTACTGGCCACCGACAGTACATAGGTATCTCAATGGGGATGTCCAGCCATCCTTTTAACTTGTCCCCAACTGTCTAACAACCTCTTAACTAGAGAGTTGGTATTCTTCAGGGCCATATATGCTCTGTAGTCCCCTTCAGCCAAATAAGAAGACAGGCGGGTCACACAGTCCACCTCCTCCAAGTCTAGCCATCCAGCCTCTTTATCATTATTTACCCAAGCTTTAAGTATCTGGAGCTGAGCTGCTAGAAAATAAGTCTACAAATCTGGGAAATTCAAATCACCTTTACTGTTGTCTGCTTTCTGTTGACCCAGACTCACCCGAGGTTTTTTCCCCTGTGATATAAAGTCTGCATACACTCTCTCCAGTTTTTTAATGTCTTGCCCAGACAGTCCCATAGGAAACATCTGCAAAGGGTATAATACTCAGGGCAACACATTAATTTTAATTAGGTTGATCCTTCCCAACCAGGAGATGGGCAGTGCCCACCATCTACACAGCTCTTCAACTATGGAGGTCACCAGGGGAGGGTAGTTTAGCCAATACAGAGAGGCAACATCCTTTCCAACATTACTCCCTAGATATTTAAAGAAGGTATTAACAGTCTTCAGGCCCCACAACTCCCCTCCCACCCTATTATCCTGTCTGAACAGCAGTTTCAGATTTCCCCAAATTGAGTTTATATCCTGAAAAGGTGGCAAATTGAGAAATCAAGTTCAGTGGGGGGGGGGGCATTGATCATAGTGGATCTGCAATATATAAAATCATATTATAAGATATATAGGGTAACTTTGTGTTGGATTCCACTACTACTGCCACCCAAATATACTCCGTTCCTCCCTTACAGCGATTGCAAGTGGCTTTATGGCCAAGCCGAACAACAAAGGGGAGAGGGGACACCCTGCCTCGTGCCTTTATAAAGTGAAAATTGTGCAGAGAGGGTGCCATTAACCAGGACTGAGGCCCTTGGGGATTTGTACATAGCCTTAACCAATTTCACAAAGTGTTCACCCAGACCAAACCTTCTCAATACCTCGAAGAGGTAGTTCCATTCTATTCGATCAAACACCTTCTCGGCATCCATGGAAAGCACAGCTATGCCCCCATGGAGTTGAGAAGAGCCCTGAATAATATTGAGGACCTTCCTGAAATTATGAAAGGAGTGTCTACCCTTTATGAATCCCATCTGGTCCAGGTGAATCAGCTCCAGGAGCAGGCACTCTAATCTGGAAGTCAGGATCTTCACATAGATTTTGGTGTCACAATTCAACAAAGATATTGGGCAATATGAGGTACATTTCTGTGGATCTTTCCCAGGCTTCAGGATGACACAACTAATAGCCTGACCACAAGTCTCAGGGAGTGTCTCCCCTCCCCTTATCTCCCTAAATACGTCCCAGAGAGTTTTTTGAGCTACATCTATTGTTAACTTGTAATACCCCACCGGAAGACCATCAGGACCACTAGCCTTCCCTGGCTTCAACTCCTTTATCACAGCCCTGATCTCCTCTTTGGTGATTTCCCAACCCAGCACCCTTCTCTGTTGTTCTGACAACTACGGGAATGTGAGCTTATTCAAATACTGTTTTGCTTTCCCTTCTGTGTCTTCACATTTCGCTTTATAGAGGTTCTGATAGAACTCTTTAAATTTCTCCCTAATGCCCTTAGAGTTTTTAACTAGTCCAACCTGAGAGTCTTTAATTCCCAAAATATATGATGGGACTTTCCTACCTTTTATCAAGTTTACCAGGAGCGGGCCAGATTTATTACCCCATTCATACATTTTGTGTTTAATATAAAACAGTTGCTTACATGCATCATCCAATAAAAAACTACTGAGGTACTCCCGAGCCAGGGTGAGCATTCAGAGTATCTCCTCCCCCTTTCCTCGTGCCACCCTGCCCTCAAGTTCTCACACTTTATCTTGGCAATCCTGTTGTCTTTTTGAGCTTATCTTTCTTATATTTTGCCATATAGCTAACAATAGCACCACAAATTTAGGCCTTGCTAGCATCCCAGATGATTTGTTTTGAAGGGGTGGAGCCTTCGTTCAGTTCTTTATATTGCTTCGGCTGATCCTTTACATAGTATTTAAACTCCTTCGATCACAACATGTATGCAGGGAATTTCCAGAAATTGCCCCCCTTCTCTGTATTTCCTATTTTAAAAGTGGCTGTGACCATTGCATGGTCCAAATTTTGTATAGGGCCATGATTAATATTGCCTAACCTGGCATACCACCTCATATTAACATATATATGGTCTATACGAGACCATGACTTATGAGGGTTCAAGAAAAAAGTATATTCTCGTGCTGTGGGGTTAGCAGATCTTCAAGCATTCACCAGATTAAATTCTGATAGATACCCCTTCTCTCTATCTTCTAATGCACATATCCCCTCTCCCTCTCCCTTTCCCCAGCGAATGATCTATTTTAGGGTGTGGTGTACAATTGAAGTCCCCACCCATAATTAATCCCTGAAATTGTTCCCTAATTAGAATATCCAGGAGGGCCTGATAGAATTGGGGGGGTCCAAAATCGCAGGGGCGTAAACACTACCAAATGTGACATTCTCTCTGTGTAGCACTCCAGTAACAAATACAGTATGTATCTCCCTCTTCTTTTGGGTCTGCCACTGTTTTGATGACTTGGAAGGGTAGGTGCTGGTGAATCAAAACAGCCACTCCTGTTTTGTGTGAGGAGAAGGATGAGAAATTGCAGGATCCAACCCACACACGAGTTAACTTTTTGTGCTCTGCAGGTGTTAAGTGTGTCTCTTGCAGGAGAGCGACCTGCATGTGACTTCTATGAAGGGCTGATAATATAGCAGCTCTCTTAATGGGAGAGGAAAATCCCTGCATGTTTCAGGATTGGATATTTATATCTGCTTGTGCAGCCATGGCGGCACCTGTATCTTCCCCTGGACAGATTTAATAGCAATATATCTGCAGAACTCCCTCATTTCAGTGCTCCTTAAGTTGTTATGATTCATACATAAACAGATGGACCTTAGCAGTATAAAAAACATTAACACACAAACTCAACATGTAACAAGTAACTAACCCCAACAGTCTAACACTTCTATAAATTCCCCCCCTAAACCCCCCAAATATTTCAAAAAAAAAATTAAATCCCTCCCCCCTCCTTCTCTTTTTCTTTGCCATTATCATCCCAAATGGCTATTTCCAAACACATTTGCCAATGAACAATCCCCCCCACCCTCAGGAACAACTATGATAGCAAAAAGCTATTAGCTTATTTCAATAGCATCCGAAATCAACATATTTATAGACATATATCTTGTTCCATAATATGATCGAAGTGCAGACTTAACCCGCATCATAACCCCAGAGCCCACAAAACCCAGCTCTGGCATTTGTTCAATGTCCCTTACAAAAGAGGACTTCAATTTATATGTAACTCCAAATCCCCTAAAGTCTCACTTTGTCCCCCTCCAATAACTGATTTAAACACCTAGAGTCACTGAGGGGCAAAATCCATATATCCCCATTTTTCATTGCTTTATTGTGCCCCGGTGTCAATTTTAATCTTAATGATTATTAAGTGAACCAGGCTGGAAATGGTGGGTGGAGTCGCGCAATTCAATTTATGCACCAAGCTCCAACCACCACTCCCCTCCCCCTCGGCCTACCTGAGTGCATCTCATCTGTTGTTTTGCTTAATTGGATCAAGCATGCTCTTTACTGGAAAGTCGTAAAATCACCAGGTTTGATCAGGTCAGGGGAGGGCTGCAAGACCCAGGGTGCTTCGGTTGCATCATAAATTTAAAGTTCAAAAGATTTCTCATCCCAGGGTCTTCCTCAGAACTGAACCATCCAGGATAGACAAAAATTATGCACATCCAGCCAGAACTCAGAAGGAGGATCACCAGCCGAGATCGTATATCTCCCAGCCTCAATACGGCAGGTCTTCCACCATAAGCCAATAAGCCGCTAGCTATTCAGCTCCAGAAGCAAAACCTAGAATATCCATAGCTTGTGTTCAGATGATTTTCTTCTTCAATTCAGCAATGAAACAGCCACCTTATTAACCTCCCAGAAGGAGTATGTAGTTCACGCGTAGTGTATTTTCAGTGTTGCTGGATATGTGAGGACATTTTCTACTTTCATCTCCCTTAATTGTGCCATCACTGCATTGAACACCCTTCTCTTCTTGAGTAAATGATTGGAGTAGTCTTGTGAGATGAATATTCTGGTGCCCTCAAATTGCAAAGTTTGTTGTTGCCTATAAGGTCGTAGCACCTCTTCTCTATCTTGAAAGTTATGGCAGCTTATAATTATTTGCCTGGGAGGCTGCCCCACTGCTGGTTTTGGCATTACCGCATAGTGGGCCCTCTCTAGCTTGTGCTTTACCCCCTTCAACTGAAGGCCCAGGAGCTGTGGTATCTTTGTGGCACAGAATGACAGAATATCTGGGCCTTCATTTCCCTCTGGGAGGCCTTTGATCCTTAGATTAAGCCTTCTGTGATAATTTTCTTGATAGTCGAAGGCCTTCTTGAACTCCACAAATTCTTTCTCAAGTGTGGCCACCCGGTCTGGGAGTGGGTGCACAGCGTCTTCCAAGCATGATGTTCTTTTCTCACCTCCATGAGTCTGTTGCCATATGCACCCATTTGATCAGTTATTTCTTGGAGTCGACCTCCACGTTTCTGCTCCATTTTCTCCAAACGTGGTGTAAGTGCTGCCAGGACTTGATAGATAAGCTCTTTCCCCAAAACAGCCATTTCTGCAGCCAAAAATGATATGGGGCCTAAAGGTTCTGCTGTACCGAGAGCAGCTTGCTTCTTGGAGTTTTTTGTAGCGTTTCTAATAGGTTTGCCCAACAAATTTGTCAAACACTCATCCATTATTGTATTCCATGCTGTCTGGCTCACAATTTTAAGATTTTTAATTGAGAATGCCATATAAATATTTAGATTAAAATCCTGAAATTCGGGAGCACCAGAAATTGCGTCTTTCGCTCAGCTGCTCATTAGTACCCCCAATTGGCCTTTTAAAGGAAGTTTCAATTTACAGGTCTGGTTTCTTGTGTTGGATCCCTAAAGGGTTATTTATTTATTTAGTAATCAGAATTACAACCTTTGAGCTAAAAACTCATTTACAAAGGATCATCGTTACAAGGTACAGGAGGGTACATAAGCTTGGAGTCAGTAGCAGCTTACTAGGCATTGTCAATATCATCTAATAGTAGGAAAAATGTGAACAGGAGAAATCAGTAAACATTGGCAATAGCATACATGTTACACCTCAGCAGAAGGGGGAGCTCTCTTCTCGGTCGACAGTTTTTATCATTTATTAACGATTATTTAAACTGACATCCAAGGGGGAGACTAGGCCATTTGAGCCATCTCTTAATATCCTAACGACACACAATCTAAATGTTTTATCTCTTAATGCAAGGTCTCTTAATAAAATAAAAATGGTAGAATTAGAACTTAAGATCCACTAACTTAACATAGGGCTTATTGCTATAACAGAAACTTGGGGTTGTTCGGATAAACATTGGATAATGAATATTCAAGGTTTCAAACTCTATAACAAAAATAGATCTGGCAACCAGAAAGGTGGAGGAGTGAGCCTATATGTTGCTAATAGAATTCCATCTTTTGAAGCCTCATTATCAACTCAGATGGAAAGTATTTGGGTTTATTTACAACCCAATGGTTATCCCCAAATTTTGGTAGGTACGTGTTATCGCCCTCCCTCTTCTGACATCAGTTACACTAAACAATTATCTTTAGAAATTACCCAAATTGTTGACAAGGGGTCAGTAATCATTTTGGGTGATTTTAATCTTCCCACTATAAATTAAGCCACTTTATCAGGTATAAATCAGCATGACTTACAGTTTATTTCAACAATTATTGACCTTGGTCTCACACAGTTAATTAGAGAGCCCACTCGTGGGACTAATATACTGGATTTACTTATCACTAATATGGAGGCATCTATACATAACCTACAAATTATGGATCCACTAGGTAACAGTGGCCATATGTCAATGTTTTTCTCCATTCCATTGATACATAAGACACCTATTAATAATCTTATGATTAAATTATATGAGAAAGCACATTTTTCAAAAATTAATGAGCAACTTTCAGCTATATCATGGGATTTACTACTCTCACCACTTAACATCAATGACGCATGGAACACTTTTAAGGATATCATTAACAATCTAGAAAAACAATACGTACCCGAGAGAAGAAAATATAACACCAAAGGTAAAGTTCCTGCTTGGTATAACAACTCAATTAAAAACTAAGTACAGTAAGCGGAAGTTATTTACCAATCTAAAACAGTGCCAGTCCGAGCAGAAAGAAGACATATTACTAAGATATAGGAAAGTAGTTAAGGAGTTAAAAACATCAATTGTCCTTGCCAAACGAAATCTTGAATTTAAAATTGCCCATATTAAGGACTCGAATAAAAGTCTATATTCTTATTTAAATAATAAAAAGGGTGATACAAAAAAGATAGGTCCACTTATTATAGACAATAATACTATTCTCTCTGACAAGGTTATTGCTATGGAATTTAATAAATACTTCTGTTCAGTTTTTGAACCAAACTTAGAACCTTCAGTATTTGCCAATTCTGGTATACCACCTAGTCACCTTATTTCCCTTTCTGATACCTTTAAACTCTTAAATACACTAAAAAAAAAACAAGTCCAGGACCTGATAACATAACATCCAAATTCCTCATGGGAACAGATAATAGTGTCACTATCCCCCTCACTATTATTTTCAATAAATCCATTTGTGAATCTAATGTTCCGTTGGATTGGGAGACAGCTATTGTCACACCAATTTTTTAAAAAAGGGTTACAATATAAGGTGGAAAACTATAGACCCATTAGTCTTACGTCCATAGTTTGTAAATTGCTGGAAAAAAAAGGTTAAATATTTAATTGAAGAAGAGATGTTGTCTCTGAATATAAATGACACTACACAACATGGATTTAAAATTGGGCACTCCTGTACAACCAATCTGTTATCCTTTTATAACGCAGTCAGTATATACCTTGATTCAAACATTCCAGTAGATGTAATATTGCTTGACTATAGTAAAGCCTTCAACATGGTTTCTCATTCTATGTTGATAAATAAACTTGTAAACCTGGGATTTTCTAACTATATTGTGTCATGGGTCCAAAATTGGCTTCATGATAGATCCCAGGTTATGGGTGTAATGAGAACTTTCTAATGAGGGGTTGGTGTTCAGTGGTGCGCCCCTAGGGCTTGGAAAAGGCCCCTACACTGTTTGGGATTTTTATTAGTGACTTAACCGTCTCATCTAACAATATTATATCAAAGTTTGCAGACGACACCAAGTTGGGGGGACGAGTTGATAGTGATACTAATAGGAATATCCTCATAAATGATCTAAAAACAATTGAGGCATGGGCTACAGCCAACAAGATGTATTTTAATCTGTCTAAATGTTCCGTATTGCGCATGGGAAAGTATAATCAGAAACAAACCTATTATCTTAATAATATTATGGTCAGGGAATCAATTATGGAAAAATATTTGGGCATATTGGTTAATAATAAGTTATCATTCACTGATCATTGTAATAAGGTTTCTAATCATGCTAATGCCCTTTTACAGTAGAATCAACAACACATTTGTTCTTAAATCAGAGGTGTATTATGGCCCTTTATAAAACTCATATCAGACCTCATCTGGATTATGGTTCATCCTTTGGAGCCCTAATTTAGTTGCGGACATAGCCAGGATTGAGAGGGTCCAGAGGCGGGCCACAAAATTATACCACATCTTTCATTTCTTGATTATGAATCGAGATTACAGAGAACTGGGCTTTATTCACTCAAATTTAGAAGATTAAGAGGCAATCTCATTCAGTTATATAAGATTTCTCATTCAGTAACACTTATGAACTCTTGTGAACTTTCTTTACAACAAGAAAACCATGGCCAGAATTCATAACAAACAAATTAGGGGTGGATAGAGCAAAAACAAACAAAAGGCAACAATACTTTACTGTTAGAACTCCCAGAATTTGGAATTCTCTGCCCCAGGATATTATTGACAGCCAGACCATAAATAGTTTTAAAACTAAAAACTAGATAAATGGCTTTTATATAAGAACATAGGTTAACAATGATCCACAGTGTGTGGAGGACATCCTCGATGGGCTTCGGCCTTCTTTTGTCCATCAACCGAGTAACCGAGTAACCGAGAATGTAGGATAACATAGGCAAATAACAACACATAACCAAAACAAAGGTACATAGTCAATGGGGTTGGGTTCACATGTCATGTCATACAATTAAGTGCTTAAGTCAGAGTTAGGTGCTAGTTTGAGAAAAAAATCAGAGATGGAAGCTAGGCAGGATCTTGTATTGGGAGGAAAAAGGAGATGGAGCTGTTCATCAAAACTGATACCCAAAGGTTACTAGGCTATAGTCAGAGGAGTCAGCCTAGGCATAGTAGTCAGAAAGTGTAGAGGGAACCAATCAGGATTAGGTAGGAGAATAGGAATCAGAGGAGGGAGATGACAGTAGACTCAAAGGTGAGTGGTGTAAGGAGGTCAGTGGGTGAAGATTTGTCAGGGAGAGTGTGAGAGGAGAAAGGTGAGCAGGCAGGAGGGCAGACATGGGCTGGAGGTGAGCAGGGGAGTTTTGCGTCAAATTGTAGACGTGAAAGAAGAGCCTTGGCAAGAGTTACCTAATCAAATCGCTGCAGTAATTTAAAAAAAAAATGGTGTTTATTACCATTTTTTTTTTCATTTTACAGCTCCATGAACCAGGAAGTGCAGTGCTTTGTTTACATTCTTCTCCTCTTGCCAGCCACGTATGCACAGTATCTCTGTATGGTCAGTGTGATGTCTTACCAGGGACATCTTCCCAGAAGACATGGTGGACCACAGTAGTGATAATGCTTCAGACTGCTCTCAGGACTCTGATTCTGAGCAGTTTTATGACAGCGGGAGTGATCTGAAGCTGGTAAATGTTTCGGTTGCATTCTACACCCATTTAGGGATAACTCCCTATGAATCTGATGCCTCAGCAGAAGGAAGTGATTCTAACGCAAGTTCAGAAAATGCGGATGACCTGAATGGATATGGAGGTGAAGTCCGCCAGGGGAACAATGAATAGTACAGCACTATTCTGTTTTATTTACCCATTACTGCAAGTAAATGGTTTTCCATCATCCTTCTGTGTGTCTACTCTGATCGTTGTACTCCTGCACAGTGCATTGAAGGGTCAGGTGCAATGGGCGATATAAAGAGTGTTACCTTGTTGTTATGGGTATAACATGTTTAGACCCTCATCTGCATTGTTGTTACTGTAGCTGCTGACTGTGTTTTTTGTGATCTTATAAAATGGCCTTGAGCAAAGCCAGTGATCCCAGGCCTTGCTCTGGTGGCGTTGTTACATAGTGTGCTGAGATGAGATTGTTCTCCATGGTAAGGTTAGCAATACCCTAGTCCACACCACTGCTGTGATTGCTGTGTTTATGTGTCAGATATGTCTGCCACTGTATTGGAATCCAGTAATGCCATATTCAATATTCTAACCATAAAGTTGTTGAATTACTACAGCAGTTTCTGATGCAAAACAAAAGGCTGTTAGCTAGCACCAATTGGAAAACATGCATGATGTACCTGCTGCAGTATAAGTTTTTGTTGTGAAGCTCAGGTACAGTCATACTGCTAAATAATAACTGTCAGCAAACCATTTGATGTGAGGGCAAACTTAGAAGAGTTTGGGTGTGTTTTTGGGGGAGATCACCTCAGGAGTGTTATTATTTCATGATCCTCTGTGATACCTATGCAGGCAACATCCTCAAAGACTGTGGTACTGCTCCCTTTGAGTAAACTAGAAATGAATCAACATTTACTACCTTTTGGTGTGTTTGCCAATAGGAGCTATAAAATAAAAAATCAGACTGGACTGCAATCAGAATGGTAAAAGGGTTGTGCCAGGGACTCTGCTCTTCAACCATGTTACACCAGAGGAGAAGTGGGAATGAACAGTCAATGACAACTTTCACTTTCCCACGCCAGAGTTATCTCTGGTGTGATGTGTCTGGCGAGTGCCCCAGTACATTCTGGGAAATACTCAACCATGTAAACAGAGACAAGTGGGGATAAAGTGGAGCCAGAAATAAAGTCAGAAAAATGCATAAAAACAACACAGATCAGTAAGAAACATATTTTGGAAATCGGAGGGGGAGCTCTTTCACATTGCATACATGGATTCCTGTTTAATTTAAGTCAGAAAATCACTTTAAAGGGAAAAACCCTTGGCAGGATTTTCAAACCATGGTGCAGGGCTTGCATCAAGCCCTGTGCCATGACAGATAGGTTTTAGCGGTTCGCCAAACCCCTTCGCCCAACTGCACTCAATTTTACAATCTCAGGCGCAGTTGCAACAGTTTCTACCATTTATGGCAGCTTGTACTAAATATCTGGATCAAGCTTCATAAAAACAACCCTCGGGGTTGCTGAAAGCTAGTCCACAAAAAGGTGGTTTAACTTGTGGCAATTTGGTGCATGGGATAGAAAATACAGATCCAGGCAAGAAGAATGCTGCAAGCCCTGTGCAACATATGTTCAGCTCACCAGGGGCTTACGGCATTCTCTGACTTTCAAAAATCCAGCCCCCTGTATTACAAATCAGACAGTTTGCAAAGCTAACTGAAAGTAAATGTGGTTTTCACACCTTGCTGCAACTTGTTTTGTTGAAATCTAATTAAGTAGATGTGCATACTCTGGCGTCTAGAGGGTGCTGACACATTATGTTCTAATATGCTAATACAGCTGTCTGGAACAATGAGATTTCAACAACCAGAAAATGAAGACCCTCAGGATAGTTACAGGGACTAGTATGAACACTGAAAATAAATGAAAGCAATCACATATATCCCAAACAACTACAGGGAAACAGTTGTCGGTTGACATGGAAACAAATCAATTATACAAGATGTGAGGGTGTAATTTTCCTTTAAGGTCATGGAAATAGTGGGAGACAGTGAATACAACCAGGTCAAAGTTTCTCTGTTGATGGCAGACTAGCCAGGCCGTAGTCACCAGGACCTGGGACTTCAGATAAGGAGATTTTGCAAAAATGAAGGACCTGGTGGCCAAGGGACTGGAGCAACTAAATGAGACAAGAAATGTTGAGCACTTGTGGGTTTTGTTGATCAAGGTGCTATAAGCAGTCCTGGAGGGCTGTACCTTGATAAGTAATAAAAGAAGAAGTGCCAGAAAGTGGCACTCTGGCTTCTCAGGTACCTAGGTTAACTGATTTTGAGAAAAGGGAAGGTCCATGACTGAGAGAAAGAGAGAAGGGAGAGAAAAGTTCTCTCCAGGTGAGTGATGAGTACAAGGAAGCACAAAAGACTGCAACACAAAACATTAAGGAAACCAAAGTGTAAGTAAGTAAGTACGTTTTTTATTTCTCAAGCACCCAATCCTAGAGGTTCTGTGCACTTTACAAGGTGTAAGAGACATATAATAAAATTACATACAGGGTCAGCACAATAGATATAAACAATAAATACACAGTTCCAATAATAAATATTAATAAAATCAAGCTGTAACTAACTAAAAAAGACTTCTTTAAAAAGGTGAGCCTTCAGACCCTGCTTGAATGCCTCCACCGATGGAACATACCTCAGAGATCTGGGAAGCTAGTTCCAGAGGGCTGTGCCAGACAACTCGAATGCACGGTCTCCCAAGATTTTCAGCCTAGCCCTCAGAACCACTAGGAGGCCCTCGGTAGAGGACAGGAGTGAGAGTACTGAAAGTACAGACATCAGGAGGTCAATCATGTAGCCACGGCCCAAGCCATATGGGGCTTTATAGGTGAGTAAACCCACCTTGAAGATGATCCTCCATCTGACAGGCAGCCAGTGCGACTCACACAGGACCGGGGTCACATTATACAACCATGGAAGGGCCATCAGCAGCCTGGCTGCTGCATTCTCTACCAGCTTCAGTTAACAGATGTTCCCTCCACTGACCCCAAAATAAAGAACATCACAGTAATCTAGCCTTGATGTTACAAAGGTGTGTACCAGTGTGGGCAGGTCACCAGGTGGAATAAGTGATTTAATCCAGGCAACATTTCTTAAGTGGTAAAAACCACTCTGGATGACAGATGACACCTAAGCTTCAAGTGTTAAACCATCGTCAAGGATGATGCCCAGATGTCTCACCTTAGTGGATGCCACCAGCGGGGTAGGGTCCAGAAAAAACTCTGTTCCTGATCTGGCAGCAACCACATCATGCTGTCAACCAGGCTCAATCACAAGTACCTCTGTTTTGTCTGGGTTAAGTCTCAGTCAGTTAGAGCACATCCAACCTTGGATCTCAGCTAAGCATTTGTTTAGCACTGCCATGGTGTTACTTGTCCTGGGAGCAAAAGGTATACAGCTGGGTATCATCTGTATAACAATGAAAACCCAGATTGTCATGCAGTGTATTCCGTAAATGAAAGGAATACTCTGCCTCCGCCTCTGCCCTCTGCAGAATTACAGTTGCACTCAACAAAGCATGCAGGCTGCTAACTGGGGCTGACCGACTTACACACACTTGTGACCTGTACACTCGGGCAGGATGGCTTCCTCTCATCAGCCGGATACAGTATCAAACCTGCCTCTTAGCCAAAAAAGTCCTCCTCGGAGTCATGCCCCTGGGCATTGAAAAGCCCCTTATTGACCACCACAGCACCCAGCGAACTAGAAGTTCACAACAACTAACCTTCTTTGTCCCCAGATGCCGGACTACAATGGGCCAGAGGGCCTTTGCCCACAGAGCACCACAGTGGTACAATACACTCAACAAAGAAACTCTTACTGCTGCTGCTCTTGGCCCTTTTAAGAGACAGCTCCGACTTCATTTCATTTCAACTAGTCATTGTGACTGCCTCACCTAATCAGGGGCCCACCGCTCACTGCCCTCCACTTCAGTCTTGACAGCTACCTCTCCCCACCTTGCCCCCTTCTAACTGCCTACCCCCTTGCCCCCTCTCCCTTTCCTCCACCCCAGGCATTTCCTGACTTTTATCCCTCCCCTCCCTCCTCTTTAGAGCTCTTACCCTCACCCTCTACCCTCCGACAATGGCTTTTCTGCCTGTATACCCCCCTCTCACCTGCAGCACTTATTTCTAAGATTACCCTTGGCTGGTATGTCATGCTACCTAACATTTGACACATTTTGAATTACTGGAATTTCCTAAGCCTCAGTCTCTTACTACTTTTTATTGTGTAACTATGTATTACTATGTTGACCTTTGTATTTATGTATACCCTAATTCCTTCGACGTGGAACCTTTGTAAACGAGCAGTTCCTGTTCAAAGGTATTTGTAATCCTAGATTTCAATAAATAAAATAAAGGAACAAGGAGATGGAGGAGATTAGGTCCTTAAAACATGAGATAGAAGAGGATGAACCTGTATGGGAGCTAGTGGTAAATGCTGAGATGCTTAGGGAAATTATTGGTTCAGTGCTCCCCCTTGGTAAAAGTAGCTCATTAGGGAGGTGTTTAAGCATCAGGGATAGCAATGATGCAGCCTGTGGACATCACTAACACCCTGGTAGCTAATTGTCAGGCAAAGATCAAGCTAGATAAGTTCCTGGGCCAGCTAGAATTATTATTTATTTTTAATTTTTTTAACCAGGAGAGATACACTAAGCTGAAAGCTTGTTTACAGGTGTGACCTGGTAGCACAAGAAAGTTAAGTGATTTGCTCAGGGTCACATAGTATACAAGTGGGAGCTGTTGGATTCAAACCCAGGTCTCCAGATTTGCAGCTCAGAGCCTTAAACCACTGCACTATACTGCCTCAGGATCATAGTTGAGCTAAAGGAACAACTGAAGGGACCACTTGCCATGATCATTCTTAAGTCCATCTATATTGTAAGAATGAGAGAAGCTGGTCATTGGCAAATTCAGCAAGCTTCAATTTGCCTGCCCCCTTCCCCCATACACACTTAGGTCTGGCATTGATACTTCAGCTGAAACACTTTGGGTCCTTGGTAGGATGCTCTTACTGGTTACAAATAGGGTATGTGACACTTCACCCCAACTCCTTCCCTCCCTGCCATTCTGCACAAATTCTGCTGGTGGAACTCACATTCTGCACTGCTTTACCCTTTACATGTTCAACTTGGAGAAAAAAGACTAAGAAAGAACATGAACTTAGACTTCTGTGTTCTCCAGGGTACCAAAAAGATTGAACAGATAGAGATGTTTGATTAGATGCCTTCCAACAGGATCGGGGGACAGACCCTAATGCTCAGAGGTTGCAAACTCAGGGGCAATGTTAGTAGGTACTTCATTTACCCAACAGTTTTGAACTTCTGGAACTGAAAATCAACAGAGACAGTATACATGAAGACAGTACTTGCCTTCATACAGTAGTAAGTTTGGGGACATTTCTGATTACCAAGAGAACTACAGGAAGCTGAATGGGTATGGAATTCCAATAAACTAGTACTAAACTAATTCAAGTTATGCAGCCCCATGCTTATTGAAAGCCACGCTTATAAACAGACAAAGAGAGGGTCAGTTCTTGTTGTTATTTAAGTGTAATACTGGATAGCGTAGTATAGTACTCAGGGCCAGTTTGAAGCATATGGTGTTATTGTCGCTGGACCCCAGTGGTTCCCCAGCTAGCACTCTGCCTATTATTTCCAAGTCATTGAGCACCACAGTGAGAATGGCAGCCTGCCTTGTGGGTTCAGCTGCACCTGCAACATATTGAGCAGAGCCCGAATTCTGATGCTGTTAGTTTCTGGAATGTCCCAGTCTATGTCCGACAGGTTGAGATCCTCTACAAGCACAACTCTACCTCTCCCTTTGCAACCACCTTCTCAATTTCTTCTTGAACATTTCCTATCAATCTCATACCCATGTCCCAGCAGTCATAGACCACCCTCATGTACGAATTCTTTCCTGATGCTGTCATGAGCTGAACACACAGTAATTTTGTTTCTACCCCCGATGAACCCATCCTCTATGCCTCAATGCCTTCCTGGACATAGTGGGCTACCCCTCCTCCTTTTCCCTTTCCCCTGTCCTGCCAATGCATGGTGTAGCCTATTACTGCCAGGCCCCAGTTGTTATTCTTGGTGTCCCACATTTCTGTAATGGTTATGAGGTCTAACCCTGTAATGGCCACTATCACATGGAGCTCACTAATTTTGTTTCTAAGCTCCTGGCATTAAGGCAGACAGACTTACAGCTTGTGCCTGCATCCCATCCCTTTTTTTCAGCAACTCTGCCTTTGTCCTCCCCTTCTTTCCTTGATTTCCTGATTTTCCTACTCCTTGCCATCTTTGTGAGGCCAGCCTCCTCAACATCTTTTCTTAACTCCTTGTAAGTCCCTTCCTTGCTGCTTTTGTCTGCTCATTTCTAAGCCTCCATCTCAGGGACAGTCCTAGCTGTGGTCTTATCTTGCTCTCTGTCCTCTTGTGTCCCCCCAGCCTCAGTCTACCTCCCTCATAGTTAGTTAAAATGTTCATCAATGTAGACAACAAATGCCTTCCCAAACGTACTAGCCCATTCTCCAGTCACATGAAGGAAGTCACCCTTGAAGAGCTTCCTGCCCCAGAGGTTCCCCAGTGTCCCACAAAATGGTACCCCTCCTTCTAAGAGCATCCCTTTAACAACCCATTACAACCTTCAATCTCCTCCTTCCTCACACTGTCCATTCCCTTTTTCTTCCACTTCCCTTTCCCTTATCCCACTTAATGAGGACCTCGGAAAGACCAGGGAAACCAAGTGTGCCTTTGATTGTCACAAGCCTTTTAAAGTTGGGCCTCACTACCTCAATAGGCTGGTTCCCCAGACAGTTGGTACCCAACTGTAAGAGCACCCCCAGCTCCCCATCCCCTCCTCTACCATCCTCCCTATCCTATCTATTCCCAAAAAACTAGTGCAACAGGAAGGCATCTTACTACCCCAAAACTTCCCCCTTCCTTCCACCACCTTCTACAACACTCTAATCATAATGTTACATATGACTATGATTCCCCTTGCTGTTGTTCCCTTGTTCTCACCACCAAGAGCCACCAAGTCATCTTCTTCACTCTTCGTGATAGGCTCCGAGTCCCCCAGAAGGAGTTAGATACCTCCTCCTCCTCCTCCAGGGCTGCAAAGTGATTTGATGTCAGGATTTGTTGATCTTGGAGGATTTCCTTGCAACTACGTCTGCCACCATTCCCCCATACCACCACTCTCTAGCCCCCTGGCCAAGTGCACCTCTGGAGCAGTAGAGGTATGGGGTATGCCTGTGGGTACCAGTTGAACTTGTGTCACTGCCTTGATATTTCCTTCCTTACTGCTACGATCTGTGCCTGGAGCTGCACAAATCTCTCACATGTGGGTCAGTGTCCTCTCATCCAGAATATAGCGCAGCAGATGAGTGCCCACAGTCTTTGCAGCTAACTCTCTCCCAGCTTCACCTGTGCTCTGCACAGTCTGCTGTTTCCCTTCACAAAATACCTACTTGACTTCCACCTATACTGCTGTAACACCCTGTTACTAACCTTACTGACTTCTACCTGCCAGAAACCCCTTTAGCTACTGCCTTAAACACCCTAACCTAGAAAGGGAGTAAGATGCAATGTTAAGCTACCCACAGATAGGGAATCTCTAGTATTCCTTACACTACCTGCCCTGTCACCTACAAACTGTACTACCAGATACTGTGCCTGTAGTGGGGGAGTACCCTGCAAAACTGTGGAAGTGCCTGTGAAAGCATTACAGAAGTCTCTTAGAAAGATGGTCCACTCCTGCTTTGTGCCAATCACATGATGGAATGCCCCCTAATTGGGATGCTTGCTGATGTGGGGCTTAAATCACTTGTCTCCTCTAAGCCTGATTCAGGTCCTCCCTCAGTAAGACACATGTATGACAGGTGGTAATTAACCACTCAACTAACAAGAGACTACAAATATTTTCCCAGATAGTTTCCCCTCCCAGACTGCTAAGAGTTTCAGACATTTCAAGAAAAGCCCCATAACACTGACCCAAAAGCACTTGCTTATGCCTACTCACTGATCCAGCCCCTTTAAGTAATAAAAATGAAATAAATTACATTTTCCGGTTTAGACTAGCTATTCTGTTCTTGCCTTCCTCTCAGCTCTTCCAAAAAATGGCTCCAAGCAGGTCTATGCTTGCCTCAGTCACCACTGCCACATGATCATTATTTGTATTTCCCAAGTTCCTGGCATGTGTGACCATAGCTCTCCAGATCACCTGTTTTCCCTGTGTACTGGGCCCAACCCATTCTCTTGTTCCCCCTAACTTCCTATCCATCCAGGGCCCTGTCTCCCTTTAGCCATTTCCTATATGGTTACCCCTAGACTTTTTTGCTGTAGCTTTTTCTATATTTCTCCTATTTCCCTATATTTGTTTTCCCTTTCTCCTTCCCTGCTCTCTAGCACTGGTGTGAGGTAAACAAGACACCTCTAAATTAAGTTAGCACACCTCTGCACTTCCAATCTGCACCCTTCTAGGTTAAAGGGCCTTCATTTTACAGTACTCTTGTAACCTGCACCCTAGCCCTGGTACCCTTCTCAAAGGGATGAAAACCATCCCACTTGAATAGCTTTTTGTCCCTCCAGAAGTGGCCCAACTGTCCTAGTTACCCCATCACTCCTCCCTACACCACTCCTTCTGCCATAAATTGAAGTAAGTGGTCAGAACACATCTCCCTCCACTATTCTAAACTGGCAGCATCTCAGAAAAGCTCAATCAGGCTGCTCTCTATTTCAGTCTCTCCCCTTTCTAAAGCTATCTGTAACCTCTACCAGGGATCTGCAAGCCAGGTCATTGTTCATGAGGCAACAATAGCATTGATGTATGATTCTTTCCCATACACCTGACTATCTACTCTGCCTTCCTTGTATCTTTCCCAACCGAGAATCCTGGCAGGCGCCTTACTACTCTATTCCCCTGTTTCCCTGACCCCATTACCTCTTCTGTCTCCTGTCTCCCATTTAATGGAGTCCCTTACCAAAAGTCCCTTCCAGGTGCTCAGTTTTCCCATGGACTTCAATTGCATCTTAGGCATCTTTTCTCAACAACCTTGGTATTCTGGGGGCCACAGGCTCCAGCCTCAACACTGGGAAGATTAGAGTGGCTACTAACACAGGGGTGTGAATCTGTTTGCTGGTACCATCAGATGACTCTTTACACCATCCAGACCCACCTTTCTCCTCTGCTGACTACAGTTCAGTCTCCAGACCAAACCTTTGGTGTCCACTGGGGAAGAGGATTAGTGGTTGCCTGCAGTACTAACCTCTGGGACCTGCTTCTGAGAAGGCTCCTTCTGTCCTTACACAACATGCTCCTCAGTGAGTGCTGCAAACCTTTTTGCACATGGGACAACACCATGCCATCTAGAGGATTGAAAGCTTCTCAGGGTGCCTCCTTACCCACAGTACAATTTCCTCCTTTGTCATCCTTTTTTCATTTTTTTGTCTTGTTTTTTGCCTCCATTGCCTACACACTTGAACCCCTGCTATTTTATCCCTTCCCTATGCACTCCACTGCTTTCCCATGGATATAAGGCATAAGGTGTAAGGAGACACTGAGGGAGGAGGATAGGGAGGTGTATATGGGGAAAGAGTGGGAAACCGGGGAAGCAGTAATGAGTGCAAAGGCATAAACTGAAGGAAGAATAGCTCAGGAGGTAATGAAAGGGAGCACAACTTTTTTTTAGCTATGTACGTGGAAGGAGAAAGACCTGAAGTGGGATTATAAGGTTAAAAAAGGAAGGAAGGAGACTGTACAGAGGGGGACCAGCAAGAGGCAGACATCCTGAACAAATACTTTTGTATTTAACAGCTCACTGGAAAAAGGAGTGGTTCCAGAGGACTGGAGGAGCCAGGAGGATGTAGCCCCATGACAAAAAAGTGGTAGGAGGGAGGAAGCTGGCAATTATAGGCCAGTCAGCTTGACATCAGTGGTAGAAAAGATAAAGGAATCACCACTGAAGGAAAATATTGTGGAATATATTAAATCCATTTGTTTATGAGACATGAGGAAGCATGGTTTCAAAGAAGGGAGGTCATGTTAAACAGATATGATACATTTCTTTCACGGAGGTCATATCAAATGGATACAATACATTTCTTTCACTGAGTGACAAAGGACTTAGATCGGGTTGGACAGGTGGACATGGCCTACCTAGATTTCAGTAAGGCTTTCAATACAATTCCATATAGGAGACTAGTAAGCAAGCCGGGTAGCTTAGGAGTAGGTACAAAGGTAGTAAACTGGATAAGAAGTTGGTTAGTGGGTGAGGCGACAGAGGCTGGTGTTAAAAGGAGTTCTCTCTGAAGAAGGGAGGGTGATCATTGGGGTGCCACAAGGATCAGTGCTGTGAGCAGTACCTTTCAATGTTTTTATAAGTAGCATTGCAGAGGAGATGGAAGGGAAGGTCAGCCTCTTTGTGGATGACACCAAAATCTGCAATAGGACAGACACTCCGGGGTGGGGGTAAGTGCAAAATAATGCACTTAGGGCACAGAAACATAGGGGCTGAGTACAAAATGGGTGGAATTGTCCTGATGACCAACAATCAGGAAAGCGACATGGGCATAATCACATAAGATGATCTAAAGGTGGCCAGGCAGTGTGGCAAGGTAGTGGGGGGGAGGCTAGTAGGATGCTGGGATGCATAGAGAGGGGTATCACCAGCAGAAAGAGGGAGGTGGGGTTGCCTCTCTAAGACCACACCAAGAGAATGGCATCCAGTTCTGGGAACCTCATCTCTAGAAAGACATAAACAGAGTGGAGATGTTTCAGAGGTGGGTGACTAAAATGGTGCAGGGTCTGCATCAGAAGTCCTCTGAGGAGAGACTAAAGGACCTCTATATGTATACCTTGAATGGAGGTGGGATGAGGATATGATAGAGACCTTTAAATACCTCACAGGTGTAAATAAGTAACAGGAGGGAAGTATTTTTCAGAAGAAAAGGTGCTCAAGAGCAAGAGGACATTCTATGAAGCTGGAGGTGGACAGATTCAGGCGAGATGTGAGGAAGTACTTCTTTGCAGAAAGAGTGGTGGATTCCTGGAACAGCCTTCCAGCAGAAAGTGGCAGAGATGAAAACAGTAGTGTGGGGTTGAACAATGCATGGGACGAGCACAAGGCAATCAAAGTGGAAAGGAAATGGGGATAGAGTAAGAGCTGTAGATTGGGCACAGTCTGCAGTAATAATGTAAGTAGGGAGAAATGGGCAGACTTGATTGGACAAGCAGTCCTCATCTGCCATCAGATTCTATGTTACTGTGTCCCTATATCTTTGGATACCTGCTCCCTCTATATAAGGCCATTGTTCTTATCCAACCTTGTACAGAATTCCATGTGGAACTGTGGGCTACTTGCAGTGCCTGCTGCAGATGCCAGTGCTACACGCCAGTTCTGTGACACTCACACTCTGGGATGCTATGTGTAAAGGTGATAGGCAGAAGGCTAAATCTCATGACTTCTCTAAACCTACTGTAGCTCCTTCCCCAATCAGACACCTGTTTAAGAGCTTTTAACTAACGTTTTAACCCACAATGGACTGTTATATTCCATCAGCTAGTTTCCCCTCTCTAACTACTAAAAGTTAAAAAGAACAGCCTTAAACAGAGACCCAAAAGATCTTACTTCTTCCTTCTCACTCACTCTGACACATCAGTATAAATGACCTTTTCTGGTGTATGCTTTTCTCTTCTCTCTCTGTTCTCGCAGCACCTAGAGACCTTATATCTACATAGGGCATGCCTTACTGTACATTTCTAACAAGAAAATTACAAGTACAAGGTCTTCTTTTTCCCCTGTTGGAACATGGGCATCCTATTTTAAATCAACAGAAGAAATTACATTTTTTCAAAGATACATACTCTTTATAATAAGCCATGCCACTTTGTCTTGAATGTACATCCAAGAATGCACCAGTGCTGTTTGTACAGAACATAGAATTTGTTCTGTATTGTTGTCAGAGAAAAATACTTTGAGGGGTTAATTATATGCAACATTATGCATGGTTGTGCTCCAGATATATTGCAGGTATTATAATCATTTCCTGTTACTAAAAAAAATAGAAAGTTGGTTTGTTGCTAAAGTAGTCCCTGTACTGGTATACTACCAGTAGAGGGCATTTTTGATTTCAGTACACTTTTTTTCTGTGCCTTTATATATGTTTGACAGCTTGTTCACTACTTGACATATGTCTTCAGCCTTAATTTATATTGCTTAGATTTCCAGGGTTTTCCTGAGATACCAGACCCTCCCTGGCTCCCCCAAACCAAAAAAAAGCCATGAATCCCAGCTTTGTTATGCTTTACCTCATGTTGAAAACAACACATGGTGCAGTCACACAGGAATAAAAATCAGATGGTTGAATGCAGGTGCAGGATATTTTTATCTGCAAATCTCCCATTCAGTGGATGTTTGGTATCCTTGCACTACTTCTAACCTCATGGCAGGAATAATGCTAATGTTTTCCCCTCTTCTCCCCATCTCAAGCTCTATTCCAAACTAACAAGAATGAATCTGGCCAAAAGCAGTTACCAGCTGTTCAATGTGAGCTGCTTTGTCATGTGCATTGAGCTAACAAGGAAGATTGCTAAGTAAGTGCATGTGTGTTTGTGTAAAAATGAGTCCACAATGATTAGAGCAGAATTTGGAAAAAAAATTGCAGTATGTTGTCCCCCCCCCCATTAGTTGGCAGTCAGCAGCAAGGATAGTGGTAAGATTTGGAAGGTGGGGAACAAAGATGTATGAGAAGCACTGGTCGTACTACAGAATCAGTTTAAAATATTGTGGCTGTCAAACCAAGTACTTTCTGTTTTCTTTTTTTTTTTTTTTTTTGTTAAGAGAATGACAGTGGAGTTATGGGCAGGGTTGTGCCTCTGTGACCATGTGTGTGCATGGTGGAGCTGCTTTTTCCTCTCACTAAGTGAGCGTAAAAAAATGGTGGCCACTGTATCTTAAAATTTGAACTGGCACAGGGATACTAGTTCACTTGTGAGGCAGGCTGGGCTGGCACTTGTTATCTACTGGGCTCTACTGGTTTTTAATATGCCCACCCCCTGCTGTGGCTTTCAGCCAATGACTGTGTGCTCAAAGTGCCCAGCCCATTTTTTAAATGGTAGTATTTCCATGGGATACTCTTGAAAATAGGCTTATGGCTCAAGAGCTTTTTCCAGTTATTAATAAACATACATACAAACTTCGCACAACATACTGATTCACCCCTGCATCCAGTAGAAAACAAATAAAGGGGGCAGATCTTATGAACATAGAGTCCCTCCTGACTTTAATGTACTATGTTATTATTACTGGTCAGTGAAATTAGAAGTTCTGTTTCCCATACTTTTCCCCAAATTGTGGTAATTTTATGTACCTTCATGCAATTTTTGGAACTAAAACAATGTGTCTAAAATGGGCAATTTGAGTTGAAATCCCGCTTTTTTAACACATTTTAAAAAATGCAGTTTGGAAAGAGTGGGGTGGGTTTACACAAATTGCACATGTTGAAGAACTCACTTTTTTAAAATGCACAATTTGGGGAACATGTTGCTATAGGGTACATTGGGAGAAGTATCACCAGCAGAAAGAGGGAGGATGTGATGCCTCTGTGTAGATCACTGGTAAGAGCCCACTTTGAGTACTGTGTCCAGTTCTGTGGACCACATTTCCAGAAGGACAGAGACAGAGTGGAGGTGGTTCGGAGGAGGGCAACTAAAATGGCAAAGGGTCTGCACCAAATGCTCTATGATGAGAGGCTAAATGACCTCAGTATGTACACCCTGAAAGAGAGGAATGACAGCGGGATATGACAGAGATCTTCAAATGCCTCATGGAGGTAAATAAGGTATAGGAGAGAAGTATTTTTCAGAAAAAAGAAGATCAAGATCAAGGGGACATGCCATGAAGCTGGAAGGTAGGGGTAGATTCAGGAGGGATTTGAGGAAGTACTTCTTCACAGAAAGAGTGCTGGATTCCTGGAACAGCTTTCCATCAGAAGTGGTAAGGAAACAGCAGTGGTGGAGTTCAAGAATGCATAGGCTAAGCATAAGGCTGTCATAGCGGAAAGGAAGGGAGGGAGGGAGAGAGGGATAAAGAGGAAGAGACTGATTAGGGTTTGCAGTGATACTGTAGGTGGAGAAAAATGGGCAGGCTGGGTGGGACAAACAAAACTTATCTGCCATCAAATTCTAGGTTTCTATAAGAATAAAAACTGCTGGTGAAATTACATTAGATTTTGGTGCAATTTACAGAAAAATGTGCACATGCAAAATCAATAATTCCACTCAGTTTCGCAAGATTAAAAGACATGTCACCCAGCACTAGTTAAAATCCTACTGTAGTATAGTTTTGAACCATTAATAAATAAAACACAAAGTGAACTTAATAAATGTGAACCACTCCCACTTACACTAATTGGTAGGGTGAATGTAGCCTGTGAGGGAATTTTTATATATCCTAAAGCTATATTTGCTATTAAATGCCTTGAAGCTATGCTTGCTTTGAAAGCCATGCTGTAACAAAGTCATAATGAATGTAGTAGAAATTTCTGAGTTCATGTTTTCTTTTTTTAAGGGTTATAGAATTTGTACTAAGGTTACTTGAGGTACATTTGTAAAAACAGAAAAATAGATAAAACTGAGCAGAACTGGTTGTACCAGCCTAAATAATAGGCTTGGACAAAATATAAAGATAAGAGCATGCCTGGGCAAAATATAAAAATAACAGCACGTAGTAGCATTGAGAAGAGCAAGCTGTACGTTGCTATGGTGTGAGTGAAACTCATTGTCTCTCTCAGGTCAGTTTGGACCTAGGCATATGTATCAAGCAGTGTTGGGAAAGAAATGGAATAAGTAGTGGAAAAGTACCTCATACATAAACTTATTTTTCTTTTTTCTGTTACATTGCTGAAAACTTGTTATGCTGTCTTATAATTGGCTTATACTGAAATGTTGGTATTTTTCAAGATAAGAAGTGCAAAATCTAGCTTATAAAAAGCTGCTGTAAATTGTAATCGGAGAACTTCTCAGTTGTAGAAGTCCCACATGCATGTGTGTTTGATCAAATAAAGCGACGTTAAGACAAAACCCAGTGGTGTGATTTTTGCCCCGTGACGACGGGAGTGGTTGCTCTGGTAATACTTACAGTGAGAGAATTTGCGATCACAAGCCAGAATGACCACACTTCTTAAAGTTTTATTTCTTTTTCAAATACTCCTTATAACATTACATAATAAATTTTTGAAAGAATGGAAAAAATAATTAAGACATTTTTGTGGAAGGGTAAAGAACCACAGCTTAAAATTGAAAAATTTTATTTGGCCAAAGAATTAGGTGGCTTATCACTATTAGGGTACTATCAAGCTGCCAGTCTTTCAATTATTTATGAATTGTTCCATCAGGATAAATACAAAGAAGCATGTTAGATAGATGCATATTATACCCTTTATGAAAAGATTAAACATATTTTATATGTAAGTTAATATAGAACTAATATTAATACCCTTTGTATGTCAACAATAACCTCATGTAAAATTTGGAAATATATCATAAACCTATTAAAACAAAATGAAATATCTCTGCTTATACCCATATACATCAATGAAAACTTTAACCCCTCTGCCACAGATGTAGGATTCAAATTATGGCATCAGCATGGCATAAAGGAAATGAATCATTTATATAATGATATAGGTCTTTTAGATTTTGAAACTGTCAAACAAAAATATAATTAACCCAACACACATTTTTTTAGATATTTGCAAATAAGAAATTATTTACACAGTAAGGGAAACATAACTGAATGTCCACAAATGAACTTATTAGAAAGTCAATTAATACTACCAAACAATAATACATTTATATCAAGATTTTGCAATATAATTCAAACAGCACATGGACATACATTACAAATATTAAAACAAAAATGGGAAGAGAAGATAAATACACAGGCACAGATATTCAAAGGGGTTGCGCCTGGCGCAACAGAGATGCGGCAGCGCAACCCTGCATGACAAATACAGTATTTGGGACTGTCTAGTACAGTATGCCCTGCAAGACCATTGGTCCACATAGGAGACCAATGGGCTTACAGCCCATAATGTATCTGTCATTCGGTGGGCAGCGCGGTGGTATCGCGGGAGGTATGCAGCTGCCTGCGATGACGAGGGAAGGAAGGTGAGCAAGGGGTCCTGTGTGGGTGGGTGGGGTGGGAGTTTGCCACTGGATCACCATGAAATAACATGTGTGCATTTTACTGTGATCGGGGACTCGGGAGGGTCCAATAGACTACCAGGAATGTAGTAATATGCATTTGCCGTGATCATGGCAATTGGTGGGGGGCTTCCACTAATCCACCAGGGACAGGCATCATTACTTGTTATGGGGCATCAGGGACTTGGGTGGGAGGGAGAACCACTAGACCACCAGGGATGATCATATGTTATATTCATCGGGGAATCGGGGACTGGGGGGGGGCTACTAGACTACCATGGATGTCTTTTTTTACACTTCTGCCTTGCGATGGCAGCTACGGGGCGGGGGATGCCCTGGGATCCCCACAGCACACATCATGCTGTGCTGGGTGCCAGGTGCAAGTCACCATGCTGCCCTGTGCAAGGCATGCAAATTGGGCCATAATGACATGTAAATAGCCCCATTTGCACCTTGCATATATTATGCCCTCATTTGCATGCCCTCTGCTGAATATCATGGGTGATGCACATATCGCAACTGCACTTGCGCTGGTGCATCCCCGTGCTCCCTAGCTGTGGCTTGTGATGGCGCAGTGCCACTGCACCATGTGCAATATGTGCACTGGCCCGGCCATATTCAATGGTGCTGCACCATGGAGCACCCCCATTGAATATCACCTGGACCTGGCCCCAACACATCACAGCTGAGCAACGCCCAGGCTTGTGCCACTGCCTGGCACAGTCTGACTATCTGGCCAACAGATTACTGATGAAAACTGGTCTAATATTACAAACCTTAAACAACTGGGATTATTATCAAAC
Organism: Neoceratodus forsteri; assembly: GCA_016271365.2. Taxonomy (NCBI): domain Eukaryota; kingdom Metazoa; phylum Chordata; order Ceratodontiformes; family Ceratodontidae; genus Neoceratodus; species Neoceratodus forsteri. The sequence goes on along the minus strand of CM057456.1, from coordinate 171,941,334 downwards.
AAACATATACAAATATATTTTAACATTATTCACCGCACATACTATGCCCTTAATAGAATAAATCTTATGAATCCTAATTATACTCACTTATTTTCCAGATGTAAAGTGGTAAGGGGTACACTCAAACATATGCTGGTGAAATCTGACAAGTTAAAGAATTATTGGCAGAAAATATTAGACACCTTATTTAAAATTACAAATATACGATTAACAAAGAATACTGAAAATGTATTATTAACAATGAATCAACTAAACAATAAAACAAACATTCAACAGTAAAAGCTGTTAATGATTGGAATAATAAATGCACACAAATGTGTAATTATGAAATGGAAAGATAGCGGTCCATCAGATTATAAAAACTGGTTAAACATAATGAATGAATCATACAAATTAGAAAAAAATCACTATATTTTCCATGAACGATATGATGTATTTGATAAAATGTGGCAGAATTACAGTAATTGCTTAAAAACAAATGATTTACTTTATAAACAACTTACATAAAACTGACCGATATTGACAAGTCAAAACTGCTTTTTCTTTATTTTTACTTTTTTTTTCCTTTCTCTTTTTTTCTTTATCTTTTTCTTTTTTTTTTTTATAATTGTGCTGGAACTATGAGACTTTTACAGTTAGATGCTAATATAGTATGAGTATTTGTTATCATAAGGATTAGAAGGGAAAAAATATACATACTTAATAAACTTAAATAATTTGAATTGCTAACATGTAAATTGATGTACCTTGTATTATGATTTCCCTTCATAATAAAAAAAATCCTACTGTAGTGTGTGCTGAGATGGATGCACATTAAACGGATTTACCAGTGTCTTGCTAAACAATTGTGGTTGGCATCAGCAGGTCTTAAATCTCAAAACATTCAAACAAAACTAAAATGCCAATATATTCCATTTTATTACTAAAGACATTTGCATGGAAACTGATCCTTCGACTTTATACTGTATACCCCTTCAGCTTATGTGGCCCTGAAGTCATACTTCTCTGCTTCTGACATTAGAATCTTTTCAGTGACAATAGTTTGTGATGTCATAAATGGAGGATCATTGCTTCAGGGCAGGAGTAAGAATGTGAACAGATGTGTATGGAAAAAAATCCTTTTATAGCTGAAATATCTTAGGTAATAAAAAAATGGAAACGTTCTGGGGCTAGATTCACAAAACTTTGCCCTGGCACAAACCCAGTTTGCTCCATGCAAACTGGATTTTCCACCAAAGTGGTTTTCACAAAAGCCCAGTTTGCACCCACAAACTGGTTTTGCACTGGGGCAAAGTTTTGAGACGGCAGCAATGCAAATGAGGTGGAGATGACCTGCATTTTGGTGCAGTCACATTCTCTAAGCTTGTTCTCCATGCAAGGGCCTTTTATGAGGTTCCCTTACATGGAGAACATACCACCAAGGAAAACTTCATCTTAACTCCACAAAACCCTAGTGGTTGGCAGAGGTAGTGGAAGGTGGCTCCCCCAACCCATAACTCTGTGTCCCTGGTAGTCCAGTGGTCCCTCCCCCCAATTACCGATTTCCATCCCTGTATTAAAAAAAAAAGATATTTCTTGGTAGTCCAGTGTCACCTCCCCCTCCCCTGTTCTCCGGTCATCGTTCTGATAAAAATAATAAAGTTCCCTGGTAGTCCATTGGTCCGTCTCCCCTCCCCGAAACTGATCACCTTTCCATTACTTCTTTCATAAAAATTCCCTGGTAGTCTAGTTATCCTTCCCCCCTCCCAGATTGCCAATTGCTGTCCAGTTATGTATGTTATGTTTTCTCCCTGAGGACACCTTTGCAGGCAAAACCTGTAGGAAGTGGTGAGTTGTTCCCCCTCTCTCCTTGGAAAGGGGTATTTTTGCACACTCTTAGCTTTAATAAATGTGATTTTGTGTCACATTTTTGTGTGTTGACTGACTTATATGGCTGATGGTTGGTGATGCCAGGATTTTGTGCCTCAAAGTAATCTTTTCTTAAGCACACCACAGCACTGGGGTGGTATCTTTTGCCTTGTTTTCAGAATTTTCCTGGTAGTCTAGTGGACCCTTCCCCTTTCCCCAGTCGCTGATCGCTGTCCTGTATTATTATAGGAAAGAGTTCCCTGGCATTCCAGTGGTCCACCCCATGTCCTATGATTGCTGGCCAGTAAGAAATTCAAAAGTGGAAATAGTGCCCCTGGGAGCTAGTGGTATCTCCCCCCCACTGGATCATGAGCCCAATATACATAAAGTAGTGTTACTGGTGCCCACTATACCCCCCCATCCTGATCCCTCATGAAGTAAAGTGGCCCATTTCCTCGTGGTATAGTGAACCCCCCACCCTAGCAGGTAGTGACCCACCACCCCACTCTGCCTCATACAGAACCCCAGCTGGAGACCAGCACAGCCCTCCTCTCACCACCATAGCTGGCCACTGACTGGACTCTCAATGAGCGCATACTTTATATACAGTACACGCTGACTGAGAGCTCAGTCAATGACCAGCCATGGTGGTGAGAAGTGGGCTGTGCTGATCAACAGCTGGGGTTCAGTATAAGGGGGAAAGGAGTGGTGGATCACTTCCTGCTGGGGTGGGGGGAGGTCCACCATACCACCAGGAAATGGGTCACTTTATTTCATGAAGGATTGAGATGGGGGTGCACTGGGCACCAATGACATTAATTTGCATATATTGGGTGGGTGATCCAGTGCTTGGGAGGGAACATTAGCCCCCAGGAACACTGTTTCCTCTCCTGAATTTCTTACTGCATGGTGATCATAAGACACATGGAGGGGGGAATCATTGAACTGCCAGAGAACTCTTTGGTATACAGGACAGCAATCAACAAACAGGTGAGGGCAGACTGACCACTAGACTATGACGGAATAAATAATTCTACAAGATGGTGATTGGTGATGGGGGGCACTGACCGCCATGGACTGTGGCTGCATGTCAGCCATGGGCTGGGGGGATGTCACTCTAAGTTCTCACAATCTATGTAAATTGAACCCTAATGGCCATGCAAATGGTCAGCTTGTGCCTTGCATGCCCAATGAGCTTATTTGCATGGCTGACATATTGGATTCCAACTAGTGCAACAGCACTATACATTGGAGTGGGGTATTCCTGACTCCAGGTCAGGGCAATGCCACAGGGGTTAGCGCTGGTTCCACCTGGCCCCTCTTCACAGTCAGATAGCATGCTGTGTTATCTGACTGTGAATAGCAACTTTTGGACCCTGCGCAATCACAAGGTGCAACGCAAGCTTTAGTGCTGTACTTCAGGATTTTTTGTGAATCTGGCACCTGAAATTCACATTTTGGAAGAATGTTGTGCAATTTTGTCATACTGATGCTAACTAAATGTTTTGTCAAAGTCCAGAAAATCATTAAAACATTATCTAAATTAATACCTAAATAATCCAATATATTGGCCCATCAACTGTGTCAAAGATTCTTCTTGTAAAATAAACTAACGGTGTGTTTCCACTGCCATATACAGGAGGATATCATCTCTGAGACCCCATAACATCACAGTGCAATGCATCTTTTAGCAGCTTACATAACAAGATATGTTATGTGCATGTCCCCTTGAATTCTGAGGCAGCAGAATTTTGCGCAGAACTTGTAACCTACTGCAGAACTTCTGCAGTGCCGCAGAATTCACTGTTCTTGGTGATTCTTTATTAATATTTCCATTTATAAATAGGACCTGGTTCCCTTCCCCTCTTTTTATATCCAATACCTCTCTATGCTCAGAATGTGATGTTATCAATGCTATAACATCATATATTAGCTAATGAAATGGATGTATTCTGCCACATAAATGAATAGTCACTTATCTAACACAGCTCCCACTGCCAGAGGTGGTAGCACATCACATCAGGCATGGTGATATTTCCTCAGCCTGTACTACAGCCTAATACAATTTTCAGTCTTACGTTATTACACTAGGGCCAACTTAAACAAAACCTTGACAATAGCATAAGTCCATACCTTACTTTGTACAAACTTATCTGTGCCTTTAAGGTATAGAGATGCCATCTGAAACGAATAACTGGTAAAATTAATTAACCTGTAATTTTTAAGAAAAATAAAGTAATTATGCCCAGGAAAATGGAATATGATAATGTATAGACCTGTTGAAAGAAAAGATCTGTTAAATAAATAATTGTGCTGTACACATTTTTGCCAGGGTTATTGATTACATATTGTTTTTGGTTGATAGAATCATCTAAAAGTTATGGACAAATGTTGTGTGCAGGGCCAGCTGTTGGGCCAGAGGATAGTATGTTGTGCTCCTGTCCCAGCAACTCAGGTTCAGAGATGAGCTCTGGGAGTTGGCTGGGCAGCACAAGGATTGGGGGAACACATCACCGCTCTGAGCCTGGGAAGGTCTGTCACAGTGTTCTGTCACACGGGGACACATTGTGATGGGCTGGAGAGCTTTATCTCACAATTGGTTCACAAGCATGTTATGGTCTGATGGTGTTACACAGTGTGTCAGGGGAAGGAGGTTGGCATGAAAAATGAGTTTTACAATATCCTCTATTCTGTTTATTCCATTTCCAAAGGGATCTGTATGCATGAGGATAAAATTTCATGGAAATTTGAATTAATATCTCTCTCTCTTGTGCGCTCTCTCTCTCCTCTATATATATATATATATATATATATATATATATATATATATATATACAGTACAAGTCTCATTAAACTGTTCCACCAATGAGTTGGTTTAGCATTGATTTTCACAGCTGGCAATGCACTGGCAACTCATACTGCATTATTTTTCAATGCTTAACCAGCTCAAGAGCAATGTTTGTAAAATATTTTTGCAACTCATTTGGAATGTATCTACAGTTCAGTCACAGTGCAATGCAAATTTAAGTTTTAACTTTTAAGAAACTGTTTTTGCAGAGCTTTGTGCTATATCCAGCAACACTTATGCAACTTGATCAGAAATGCTACAGCAACTCATTGAAGGAACAGTTTATTGTGACTTGTACTGTATATATATATATATATATATATATATATATATATACACACACACACACACACATACATACATATTTGTATGTATGTTACAGATTGCATATAAGTGTATAAGTGATACAGAGTTGGGACCTCATGACTGGTGTAGACAGCACATATAAATATATAAGTGATACACAGTGGGGACCTCATGAGTAAGGCTGTAAGAAAATCACAGCACGCACGGATTTCACAATCTCCGCGATTTACCAGCAGTACTGTGAAATTGACTAATTTATTCATTTTAACGTGAATTTGTTCAAAATGTTCTAAAAAGCCCCAAAAAGCTGTAATCTTTTGGCATACAAAGAACATTTCTGGTAGTTGCCCTCTCTGGTGCCTTGAAATTGACTGGAGCTGTAGTCCACAATGTTCCTCATAAAGGCATCTGTAGTATAAGGGCTGCTGATGTAGAAACTGATTCTGTCTCATTAGGAAGATGGGGGAGAGGGGGGAACAGCCACCCAGCAGAGGGGGGAGAGAGAGGTGCTCCGGAAACCCCAAGCCAACAGCCAGATAGATGCATTAAAAGCTAATTTGTTTTTATTATGTATGGAGGAGCCTACACTGGAGCAATAACCCTCCCTTGACCCCACTCATTCATGGTGACTGGCCTCTCCTGCTCCCTCCCATCCTCCATTACCCCCCCCCCCACCAGACAGACAGTATCTGATTTCAAGGTCAGTTCCTACTCTGTTTGTAGAGTTGGATTCTGTAGTGATCGTACTTTTTCCATAATCTTCTGCAGATGTTGGACTCCAATTGCTACTTGAGGTTTGTCTTTGGAGTTATTTCTAGAGGGTATAGTGGATTCCCTTAGTGCCTGTTTCAGGTTATTTTTAGATAGTATCCCTCATTGGAGCAAGTCTAATATAGCCTCTGTTGCTGTGGAGTACATTGTGGTGCCATTAGGGAATCGAACAACCAGTTTTCCTGGATGGGGGTATGAAATCTTAAGTTTTTAGCTCTGAGGGAGGGGAACAAGGGGGAATATTCCCTTCTCATGCTTTGCATAGTCATTGTCGAATACAATAAATAGGCTGTTCTCCCCACATCACCTTCTGTTTCCGTCAGGCTTTTATTAGTAGCTGGTCTTTCTGGTAAAAGCTTACAAACTGCATAATGACTCCTTATGCATCTTGTAAGCTTTTGCTTATTTCGTTACTTTTCGATTATTTTCATTTTTACTGTGAAAAGTGGTATTTTTTACTGTGCAGATGCCGTGAAAAATGGTGATTTCTTCTGTGATTTTCTTACAGCCTTACTCATGAGTGGTATAGACAGCCTGAGTATAGAAATACCTTATTTATCACATAAGGTCCCCTCTGCATATTTCATTTATACAATAGGCTAGGACCTTAAGGGATAAATATTTTTATTTTGCTTTTTTAGGCATAAAAATTATTCCTATAAGTCTGTTATTTTTTGAACTAGTTATACTGTGCTTTCCCCCATCCTGATTGCTATAACCATTGCCATGGAAGTGAAGTCAGGATGACAAGCTGGCACTGTGATGTGGTAGTTTGTTAGCACCACAGAACTTCCACAGAAATTACAAACCACCACTGCAGACGTTCTGCAGCAAATCGTAATCTTGCCACAAAACTTGGTTCCAATGTGCTGCAGAAAAGTAGGGGCCTTGGTTATGTGTTTTTGTCTGATAATGCTTTCCAACTGATGACCCCCGATAGGCGCATCTAATCATGATGCTCTACATCTGACCAAAGATTTCACATGGTCTGAAAAGGTAACTTTTTAAATTCAAAGCAGACTTACATTTCTTCATATCTCCCTAATATTATATAAATACTCCCCAGGCAAACAAAACAATGTGAGATCTGCAGTCAGGCAATTCAGTAACATCAGATCTGCTCAGATGAGATAAAGAGAAAGGGAAAGCTTGCTTCACTTAATAATTCCTTCATCCATCAAGACCATTCCCCAAGACAAGTGGACAAAGAAGTAAAATGTGCTATGCAAATAGTACAAGAAAATCAACTAGAATACAGGCAACAAATCAAACTGATCACAGACCACCAGTTGTCACATACAGCCCCACGCCAACAACCCTTCAGCATATTTTTAAAGAACTACCACCCATGCTAAAAGGGAATGAGACTTAGAGACATTTTCTCTGAACCACCTGCCATTGCCTACAAACAGTTCCCTACTGTCTCTAACATAATTACTTTTAGTAAACTCTCAGCTGATCAAACATAACCATGAAATTAGAGGAACACCACCATGCAACAATACAAGATGCAAGACCAGCACCCACATATGCACCTGGACCAGCATCAAAAGAGAGCAGCAGCATAAAAATAAATGGATCCTACATATGTCAAATAAGCAATGTGGTTTATCTAATTCAGCGCTATATAGGGGAACCAAGGCAACCAGTGTAAACCAGGATGAACCACCACTGAAATACATTATTCAACCAGGTTATCTGCAGTGGTGGATCTAGGAGGAGAGGGAATGGGGTGGTCGCACCCCTCATTGTAACTTACTTGCTTGCTGCTGTTGCAGTTCGCTTTGCTGGAGAAGTCTAATATATTGATTTTAAGAAAATATACATCTAAAACTATAGATTACATTTATATTTTGTTGTCAAAATATAATGAAAAAGGTAATAGCAGAGAATACAAAGGATTAAAAAAATAAAACATTTGCATATCAAGTAAGCACATTGCCACAGTACCTCCAATGTAAAATCCTTGATCTACCACTGGTTAGCTGCACACCAGTAGGACAGCATTTTTCTTAATCAGACCATCCCCTCATGGACCTGTCTGTCCTAATACTAAGAGGTGACTTCAAAACATACAGGTGAGAAGGACATGGAAATTTAAATATATCAAACAATTCAACTCAAAATGTAACAGGCTCAATCAGGCCATTGGATTTATGACACACTATAGAAAACCCTGACAATGAATGTTAGTTTATATAGATATGATTTTTCCTTTTTTTTCTGTGAACCCTCCCCACCCCTCCAAAACTTTGTGTATCTCAGGTGATTACTATATCCTTTGTTTCCTGTCAGGAAACCTTTTACTTTAACACTTCAATGCACTCATTCAACCTTTCTTACAAATACATTTGGCACTTCCTGCAAAGCATCCCCTCACAGTTATTGACCAGTTCCTATCCATTATCACCTTACCCTTCTATTTAAGTCTTCTCCCTATCCTGTCATAAATTATTTTGAAACAATGCATCCCAGTATAACTTCAGCTTCTTTTGCTTAGTTTGCTATTGCACCTATTGAATGGACCTGCAGGACCCTGTTGGTCCAATGAAAGATATCTGACTATCCTGCAGTTCATGTTTTATACAAATTCAGTGATCTGAATGAATCTATTTCATGTAGGCTGCCTGAGGTATGCTGTACCCTAAACTGTAAGCATTGTAAGTTAACCTGTGTGAGACATTAATTCATACTATTTGTTTAGTTATTTTATTTATTTCATCATTCGGATATAACCTTTGAGCATAGTGCTCTTTTTCAAATGTCGCACGTCATGACAAGAAGACAAAACACAGAGAAGTTAGTTACTGATTATAGGCACAAAGCACTGGGCTTGAACAGAGCAGGATATAACAGCAAGTAATCTAGTTATTTACAATTTGGGGCTGATTTGTACAAATGTGTAGCATTTCAATAGTACATTTGGCAATTCACAGATTGCTGCATTTATTTGAGATCAGGCATATCACAGGAGGCAAAAACAGTTGCAGTTCCTTAAGTCACATAATTAGCAAGATGAAGATGCAGCCAGGAAAAGTCTTTGTCATTTACATGACAAAGAAGAGGAGAGGAGGAGTAGGGTTAAAAATTAAACAGTGCTATACCGGTAGTCAAGAGAGGGGGCAAGATGCCATCAAAATAGATGGGGGGGGGGAGTGGAACCAGGGAGGAGCTGATAGCATTTGAAACTGAAAGGAAATTGGGTGGATGGGACTGTCATGGATGGAGGGTGGGTGGGGAGGCAGACTGTATTCAAAATGTCAGGGTTTGGGCAACCAATGCCAGTAGTGAGATATTGAGGGAGGGGATCATCACAGAGGAGGAGAAAAAGAAAAGGTGCCATGCCAAGAAATAATGCAATACCTATAAGTGGAGGCTATACCCACATTGGGAGGCATATTCTCCACTATCTCAGTGTTGGCCCAAGGATAAATGAGGTGCTCCGTGCGGTGGAGGCAGTACACACAGGTCATGCCAGTATCCTGCAAACACAGGGACTGGAAATGGTGGGGTGTTGCTTCAGATCTACTTTGAAGGCAGGGAGGCTGTTATTGCCGAGGATAAGTGCAGGAATTTCATTCAACCAATGGGGAGCCCTGTAAGTAAAGGACCATTGTCCTAGTGATGTTCTCCTAAATGGAACAGCCAATGAGCCTCTGTTCATTCCCCTGATCTGGTAGTTCAAGTGACAAGCTTGTAGCATATCATTAATGCAGGGTGGGCTTTGCCTAGGAGTATCCTCTTACCCAGGAGGCATGTCTGATACTTTATCCTGTTATTCAGATTGAGCCAGTTCGTTTGCTCATAGAGTTTACAGGAGTCAGTTGAGTTGTCAGCTCCAAGTGTAAGCCTCCAGGCCTTGTTGAGTACAGTCATTACCCATATAAGCACAGTGTCTGTTACAGCACCATACACTACCAGCCCATACTCAATGGCTGACAGGATAGAGCTAGCTACAGTTAGCTGTAGGGCAGGGGGTGTAAGATACTGCTTATGTCTATGAAGTACCCCCAGTTTGACATTCACCGCTTTTACAATCTGGTCTACATGTTGTGAAAAGGAAAGGGTGTCATCAAAGGTGACCCCCAGATACTTGAAAGAGTGTACCTGTTCAAGTGGTTCGGACTTGTTGTTTACAATGGACAGGACCTGGGATGTCTTCTTATGCTGAGCACTGGAAATCAGCATTGATTTGGTCTTCTTATAGTTAAGAAGAAAGTTCCTTGATTTAAACCAGTCCTCCAGTTGTAAGAAAGGGACTGTAACTCCTTCTGTAGCTGATCAGACTGGGCACTGTTGCTTAGAAAGACCGCATCATCCGCATACAGGATAATTTTGTTCATACAAGTTTCAGGGAGGTTATTCAGGAATAAACTGAAAAGGAGTGGGCCCAAGATGGAGCCTTGGGGAACTCCAAGTCCAATTTCCCTAGCAGAGGAGGTCGAAGAGCCTATTTTGACATTCTGTGATCTGTGGGCCAGGTAGTCCTTGAACCAGTACAAAGCCTCAGAAGCAAGCCCCAGGGACAGCAGCTGCTCGAGCAGGATAGGATTGTTAACAGTATCAAAGGCCTTAGTGAGATCTATAAAAATAGTTCCCATGAACCTGCCACCATCCATGGCTTTGTGAATGTAGTCAGAAAATTCAACTAGGGCAGTAGTCGTGCTATGGTCCTTACGAAAGCCATGCTGCTGGGGACACTGGAGATCATACTTCTGTATTTATTCTGGGACCTGAGCTGCCATGATTCTCTCTAGTGCTTTACAAAGGGGGGAGAGAATCAATATTGGATGATAACTGGCAGTGCATGTGCGAACCCCACTTTCCAGGACCAGTGTCACCAGTGCTAGCTTCCAAAGAGATGTAAATTTTGCCTGGATGAGCGATTTATTGAAGATTTTAGTAATGGGGGTCATTAGTTCGTTAAGAACAATGGCCATCAGTTTCATATTGATACTGTCACTGCCTAGCCAGGTTTTACCTAGTACCTTAAGGACATGTTTCCTGGCCTCCCTGGCAATGACACATTTGAAATAAAAGTTTGGGCTGTTGAGAATGTTCTGAGTTATGAACTTTGATGATGGGTCAGCTGATTTGAGGAAGTCAGGATGGAGGACAGAGCTATGATCTGAGAAGACTGAGTTAAAGGATTCTGCAATTATAAGTGGATCCAGGGTTGGAATACCATTGACATTCAACATTGCTGGATGTTTCCTGTCCTGTTTACCAAGAGGTCTTTGATATTTTCTCAGAATCTTTTTCAGTTTCCCCAGTTCCGATCCAACTGTTCCTTATAATATTTTGCTTTGGCTAGCCTGATTAGGATTGTGCACCTGTTTCTAGTAACTCTGTACTTCTGAAAGTCATCAGAGTTGCCTGTGTTCTAGCCCTGCACCAAAGGTTATCATGCCTTCAGCTGTTTTAGGAGGTCTTGAGTGATCCACCCATTGACGGATCCTCTGATTTTCCTTTTCCTCACTGGGGCAAAGATATCACAAATTTCGTTGAACTTGTCCATGAAAAATTTCATAGCCAGGTCTATGTCCTGTAGCTTGTCAATGGGTGACCAGCTGACCTGAGAGAGGGCAGTTTTAAATGCGTCTTTGCAGCCTCTCTTGATTATGTGACTTTGAATGGTGATGGGAGGATCTTTTGTGTCCTTAAATGCCCAGTTACATGATACTGGGGAGTGATCACTAAGGCAGTCAGGGAGCACCTCAATGTTTTTGATTCTGGAGGGACAGATAGTTAATATCCAGTTCAGGAGCATGCTTTTACCACTCTTTATGTTCATCCTAGTGCAATCACTAACAATTTGGGTCAGATAAACACTAGTAGCCAGGTCCTTTAATGGGTCAGTGTCACTACTGTGCCAATTAATGATGAAATCTCCAATAACAATGACTTCAGTGTTCCTTTTTGTTTTTGAGATCACTTTCAAGGCTGGGCTAAGTTCATGCTTTGCTTTACTGGGGGGCATATAAACTGTGGCAATGGTGAGTGACTTTTTTTGTTGGCCTATAAAGAGATTAACAGCTAGGTACTCAAACTCACTAGTGACACTCGAGATGGGCAACATGCTCCCCTGGATAGGTTCTTTCACATAGATAAGACAGCCCCCACCCCTTTTCCCTGATCTATCTAGCCTGAAGGTTCTATAACCTTGTAGGGTGATACAGTTGTCTTTAGATTTCGAGGTGAGCCACATCTCGGTCAGACAGATGATATCAGAGGAGTGTAGCTGTGTCCAGGCTTGGAACTGGGCTAATTTAGGAAGAAGACAGCAGATGTTCAAAGCTGCAATTTTTAGTCCACAACCCCTCTTTCCATCTACGGAGCTGGAGAGGGTTGTACCAGGGTTAGGATGCGCATCACTGGAAAGTAGGAGTAGCAGGAGAAAAATAATTTTTGCTGCAGAACAGGGGAGCAAGATTGCCCTAGCCCTTTTAATCTTGAGTTTTGAAGTGGGGGCACAGCTCCTGGTCCTGTCAGTAGAAGCTGATAATTGAGCCAATACCAGAACACCACTGTTGACGTTGAACAATATTTTATTACTATCTACACATACAATAGTAACACACTCTGTGTACCCACATCCATGGACTCACTGTGCCTTAATAAAGTGGTGCCACATGGCTTGCTAAGATCAGCTGTTCAGTTATGCAGTAGTTCCTATCACTACTTGTAATTTCAGGAAATTAAGCAAATACCCAAATAAAAGTTTATTTTCCTTCAGTAATGTTTTGTTAATTTTACTGTGACATGACAAGTTCTGCCAGGATCTGCAGCATGGTGTATTTGAAAATCAAACATAGAAATATACAAAATGTCCACAGATAAAGGCCCATCAGCCCAGACAATCTTCCCAAGCCTGCCAAGTTATGGGACTGTGCCTCTGTCAGTCCTCATTTCTTCCCCTCCCACCCCAATGCCCTGTATGCACTTTTTCCATTTTCCTGTCCAATCTCTTTTTGCATCCCTTACTGTTTAAATGGGAAGCATGTCAATTGAGCAAAGTCAGTTTATTGAATACAAATCAATGAATCAAATTGAATGAGTTCAACAATAGCGACTGGCACATTATGGCTAATAAGTCTATTTGGCTACTGTAAATTACAGCGATAAATATTGATAGACGATTTCAGTGACCCAAAGATGCAAAATATCATTCTGTCCAAGTGTGTCATGGTGTAGGAATCCTAGAAATGGGGGGTTCAGGGCACAGCCCACTGTGATGGGTGCAGGGGGGCATAGCCCCCTTGTGTAACAAGGAACTTCTCCTCGTACTCCTCATATGGAGTATCTCCTTGGTCTCGCATATAATTTTTAAATGCAGGTATGAATCATAGTCACTGAAAGTTGCTAATAAATGAATTTGCTGGAATTCCTAGTCACTGTAATTGCATTCACTAATTTAGAGTCTCTGAAATTATCAGTCACTACATTAACCACGCTGAAATAACATGGAGCCGTTTAGATTCAGGTCTCCTCTTTCTGAAGTTTCTTCCATCCTGCCACTAGAGATGTGAAGTTTTAATTTGCTGATGAAGTTAATGTGAATTTTCCAACTTTGCATTTGCAAACCAATTTGAAAATGTTTGCTATTTAGTAAGAAATTCATCTTTTGCAATTGCACCTGGCAACTTCACCTTGAACTGCACCCTTCAGTTACATTTGGGTGAAGTTCTGCAAAATGAGGCTGCTGGTAAACAAGTGTCTCAGGGTCACATGGAGGGTATTCTACCAGTCATATGGTACCTCTCTATATGATAAGACTGCTTCACTTTTTGGTTTTGAAGTGTTAGTCATTGGAGGAAATAATAGTTTATCATATTTTTACATATACTTTTTTCATTCTTATTGAATTATTTGTGTTCTTAGTAGTAATTTCATTTCTATTTCTTCTATATATTATATAAATAATGAAAGGACCAATTCAATTCATTGAAGTGCATTCACTTTTTACTTTTTAGTCTTTTCAACAGCCTGAAATTCAAATGTTTATCCAACGTTTCCAGATAATCTTATCTCTTCATCAGGTAATTGCTTGTTACAAATCCATAGGTGTGTACCACAAGCCTTATGAGGAAAGACTCTAGGAACTAAACATCTATTTACTGGAAGAGAGAAAGGAGAGAGGGGATATAATATAGACTTTCAAATACCTTAGAGGAATAAACAGGGTACGGGGGGGGAGCATATTTCAGAGATGAAAGTGCACGAGGACAAGGGGACATAACAAGAGGCTTGAGGGAGGGAGGCTTAGGGGGAATGCTAGGAAGTATTTTTTCACATAGATGGTGGTGGATCCATGAAACAGCCTACCAACAGAGGTAGTGGAAGCAAAAACAGTATAGGAATTCAAAAGTGCATTGAATAAGCATAAAGGCACCTTGCTGTACAGCACTGCAGGGGAAGGCAGTCCAGATAACAGTAGAGATTGCCAAATCAAGTAGGAAAATGAGCAGACTAGGTGGGCTGTATGGTCCTTATCTACTGACAGATTCTATATAAAAATCCATCACCTGAGTTAGTGGGAGGCCAGACACCAGGAGATGATGAGTGGTGGTGGGGGTGGCTTCTGTGCTACTGAGGGGGCAGTGTACAGTTTGTCAATGATCATCTTGCTCTAGCAAGGGGCAGGGCAACAGGACAGCACCAGAAGGACTGCCACAAGTTCACACTGCCAACAACCACAACAGGGCAACTGGCACAACTGTGAGAAGAGATGGGGGAACACTGCCTCAGAGTTTCTTTGACGGAAGAAACTCTCAAGAAGTTACCTGAGAACCTGTAGATGCTGATGGAGGGGATGAATGAGCTCCATTGAGGTGGTGTGGGTGCTCTTCCATCTGGACATTAATAATGGGAACTGCAATTTTCTCAAGTCCCTGTAAGGGAACACATCAGGGTGATTGAGAATCATGATGCTAAAAATGCACTAGCAGCCCATGTAACGGCAATGGGCTCCATGCATATGTTCATCTTCCAGGGACTTGAGAAAATTGCAGTTTGCATCTGTGATTATAATATGGACTGTATGTTACTTAATATGTAAATGTATTGGCAATATATTTTAGGGGCCATAGAAGATCAGGGCTTGAATGAACAGTTTGAGCTTATACCACACCTATGAAAAGTGTGCATGTGGTACATCAGTTAGCATTCAGACATTGTATACATGGTGATGTGGTATTTTAACTTTAATTCTTATTGCAGCTTCTCACCGCACTCCTTATTTATGGTTTGTATAATTTCAGCTCAAGTCTGATGAAAATTGTAAATATAGTACATCAGGTTTATTATAATATTGAAATGCATGCATTGTAACACGATACTTCGCCTTTCCATCTTGAATGCATATCCAGCCATAAACCCTCCCCCATTTCTGTTTTATGCCTTTTCTATCTAGCTAGATATCTATATGATGCTATTGCAGTCAGCACATTTAGCTATTTATATCCTTGTTTGCAGAAATTTGAAACTGTTAATGTAAGTCTGCTGCACATACTGTTGTAGTTTTTTTTTTGTATGCATTGTGAGTGTGCGAGTTGTTGTGGATTGACTGCAGAAATGATGACATCCTAATAATTGATTAAGTAACTTAAAAAATAATTTTGAGTTTCATGAATGAAATGTGATTGACTGAGAGTAAAAATTATGTACACGATAGAATCTCAGATTCTTGATTAACATTCCTTCATTCTCACTATCTGATCATTTTTCTATTGTATAAAAACACTATTGTTCACTATTCACTGCTGTGCAAAGCTCCAAAACATTTTGCGCCTGTACTAGGGAGCTTTTACAGACATTCCCTGGTGTTTCAAATTCCCATTTTTCTGTTGCACCTGAAAATCCTTTCAAGGCTGTTTACTGGCACAAGTGTAATCATATATATATATATATATATATACATTGCAAAAAACTCAGTTAATGCATCAGTTAAGGTTGTTTCCACAGCAACAAAAATTTGGAAATTCGATGTTAGGGTTAACACACCCCTCCTACCCCCATGCCCCCATCCTCAAACCCCTAACTCGCCTCCCCCCACCCCACACACACACACATGCAAGCAGTATAAGACACATCCATCATCATGGTCCAGCAACTATATGAGTTCTGCTGCCATCAGAGTGCCTTGTGGGCAAACACGCATGCTGGACAACCATGGGAAATGGCCCACAGTTAGCAGTTTTCTGTTACAAACATCAATAACAAGATTTAAGCAGATGCCTATATTTCAGTTGTTAAGAAATGATGAAACACACAGTATGAAACCTATAGATAGCTGTATTGGAAATAAGAGTTTGGATAACACAGCAGCAGTCAGTGGATGTTTGCATATTTTCTGCTGATAGAGTGAGTCAGTCCTAATAAGAAATGGTAATAATAATAAAAGTAATGTTTTGTAGTATAGTTTACAAGCAACATGTGACAGCAACAGTTGTAACATTCAAATCTAACCATAACATAGAAACATAGAATTTGATGGCAGATAAGGACCGCTTGGCCACCCAGTCTGCCCATTTCCCTACCTGATGGATAAGCTGCAGATTCTAGTTACTCAACAGCTTACTTCCTCCTGCCCCCCACTAGAATTGCCTTATGCCTGTCCCATGCATTCTTGAATTCTCCCACTGTTCCTGACTCCACAACCTCCGCAGGAAGGCTGTTCCATGCATCCACAACTCTCTCTGTGAAAAAATACTTTCTAACATTACCTCTGAGCCATCCCCCCTCTATCTTCAAATTGTGCCTCCTTGTTCTTGCACATCTCTTCTTCTGAAAGATACTACCCTATTGTATGTTGTTAATTCCTTTGAGATATTTGAAAGTTTCTATCATGTCCCCCCTCTCACTCCTTTCCTCAATGGTATACGTATTAAGCTGTTTTAGTCTCTCCTCGTTTGTCTTCTGGTGCAGACTTTGCACCATTTTGGTTGCCCTCCTCTGAACAGCCTCCACTCTGTCTATGTCTTTGTGGAGATGGGGTCTCCAGAATTGCACGCAGTACTCCACATGGGGTCTCACTAACTGTCTGTAGAGAGTGATAACAACTTCCTGTTTTCTACTGTTGATGCCTCTCCCTATGCATCCCAGTATCCCCCCAGCCCTCCTTACTGCCTTCTCACATTACTTGCCCACCTTTAGATTATCTGAAATAATTACTCCTAGGTCTCTTTCAATTTCTGTTGTTATTGTTAACTCACCCCCCCCCCCATTGTGTACTCTTCCCCTGGGTTTTTGTTTCTTAGATGCATTCCCTTGCACTTCTTTGCATTTAATCTGAGCTGCAACATATTTGACCATTCCTCCACCCTTGCCAAGTCCCTTTTCATTCTTTCCACCCCACCTTGTGTATCAATCCTGTTGCAGATCTTTGTGTCATCTTCAAAGAGGCATACCTTTCCTTCCAGGTGCTCTCCAATGTCACTTATAAAGATATTAAAGAGGACTGGTCCCTGTACCGAACCTTGCGGTACACCACTAGTTACCTTCCTTTCTTCACTGTGGACTCCGTTTACTATTACCTTTGAGTCCTGTTGTCCAGCCAGTTTTTTATCCAGACTACCACCTTGGGACCCACTCCAAGGCTGGCTAACTTGAATATTAATCTTTTGTGTGAGACTGTGTCGAATGCCTTGCTAAAATCTAGGTAGGCCATATCCACAGCCCCTCCCTGGTCTACTACTTTGGTCACCCAGTTAAAGAAATCTATTAGGTTCGTCTGACATGACCTTCCTGCAGTGAAACCATGCTGCCTTGGGTCCTGTGCCCCACTGGCCTCTAGGTACTCAACAATTCTTTCCTTCAGAAGTGATTCCATCATTTTCCCTACCACTGAAGTCAAACTAACTGGTCTGTAGTTTCGTGCCTCTCTCCTGCTTCCACATTTGTGAAGTGGAATCACATTTGCCCTCCTCCAGTCCTCAGGTACCACTCCATCCTCCCATGATTTGTTAAAGAGAGTAGTCAGAGGTGTTACTAGTTCTTCCCTTAGTTCTTTTAGTATCTTTGGGTGAATCCCATCAGGCCCCATTGCTTTGTCCACCCTCAGTTTCAAGAGTTCTTTCAAAACCCTTTCTTCTGTGAATGGACTGGTATCAACCCCCCCATTCAGAGTTTCTCCCTTGTTTGGTTTAGGCACCTCCCCCTCCTCATCTGTTGTGAATACTGAGCAGAAATATTTGTTCAGTATCCCTGCTTTTCACTGTCACCCTCTGCTCACATTCCCTCCCCTTTATTAATTCTCTGTATCCTCCTTGGTCTTTCTTTGCTCGCTAATGTACCTATAAAAGGTTTTATCCCCCTTCTTAACAGAGCTGGCTATCTTTTCCTCAGTTTGTGCCTTTGCTATTCTGACTGTCTTCCCTGCCTCCTTCTGCTTTAACTGATGAAGTTCTCTGTCCTGCTCCTTCTGTGTTTCCTTATATGTCCTGAATGCTATCCTTTTCTCCTTAACCGTCCCTGCCACCTCTTTTGAGAAGCATAGTGGTTATTTTCCTTAATTTTGTTTTATTGATTTGCTTCACACAAAGGCTTGTTGCCTCTGCGATGGCTGTTTTGAGTATTCCCCATTGTTCCTCCATCCCTCCTTCTTGCCCATTTGCTAGTGCTTTTCTAAGGCACTCTCTCATTTTCCCAAAGTCAGCCTTTCTAAAGTCCAATACTCTTGTTTTTGTATGGCTTGACTCTATGGCTGTGCTAATTGTGAACCACACTGTTTGGTGGTCACTTGTTCCCAGATGGCTACCCACTTCTAAATCTGAGATCCTTTCTCCTGCCCCATTTGAGAGTACCAGGTCTAAGATTGCTCCCTCCTGAGTGAGTACCAAAACTAGCTGTCTGAGGCATGCCCCCTGTAGGGCATCAAGAATGACCCTGCTCTTGGATGTGCCTACAGCAAAGGTACTCCAGTTAACATCTGGCATATTCAGGTCCCCCATCAACAATATCTCCCCTTTTTCTGCCATTTTAAGGATGCCTTTTATCATTTCCTTGTCCATTCCCTCCTCCTGAGATGGGGGTCTGTACACAACCCCCATGCGGATTGTGGTGGCATTTCCTGTCTCCAGGGTGACCCAAAGTGACTCATCAAATTCCTATTTATTCTTTAGTGCTGTTGCTTTAATTCCTTCCCTTATACAGAGTGCTACTCCTCCTCCTCTTTTACCCACCCTGTCCCTCCTATAGACTGTGTATCCTGGTATGTTGACTTCCCACTCATGGTTCTTTGTGTACCATGTTTCAGTGACTGCCACAATATCCAGACATCCCTCTTCCATCAAGGCCACTAGTTCATGGAGCTTGTTGCACAGACTGTGGGCATTGGTACTCATCACCTTCCATTTATTTTTTATGGCCTTACCCCTTTTAGCCCCATCCCTGTCCTTAACACCTTTTTCTGCATTTATCCCTGTCCTGCTCCCTACTGACTTCTCTGCCTTTGTGTTTACCTCTCTAACTACTGTGCTTTGTTGGGGGGAGGCTGGGATTCTCTTGCTCCTTTTCAGTGCCTCCCTCCTTGGCTAGGTTAAATGCTTGCCAATGAAGCATTTAAACCTGTCACCTAGGATCCTGGATCCCCTTGGACAGATGCAGACCATCGCACCAGTATAAGCCTGCATCCCTCCAGGTGGCTCCCCAGTCCCCAATGAAGCCAAAACCGTGAGCTCCACACCAGTTTTTCAACCATTCATTGAATCCCATGGTGTGGAATACCCTAGCATCATCCTTGCCATAGATAGGCAGCACCTCCGAGAAGGTTACCATACATACTACTTGTCTAAGGCCCCTCCCCAACTCCACAAACTCCTCTTGCACCGCTCTGATCCCATTTACAGCCAGGTCATTTGTCCCTAGGTGGACAATGACATCCAGCTCCCTCCCTCGTGCAGCTGCTCCTGCAATCCTGAGGATTCGCTTCCTGTCCCTCCAAGCTGTGGTGCCAGGCAGGCACCTTACCTCCCTATCCCCTTCCTCCCCCACGTCTACCCCCCAATGATTGAGTCCCCCATCAGGAGTTGTTTCCTTCCCCTGTGGGATCTCGTGCCACCCTCCTGTGGGGCTCCTTTGTGAAGGTTCCCAGGATCCTCCTTGGTCTCCACTGCAGGTGCCTCCATAGAGGAACCACTCTTTGCCAGAACAGCATATGAATTGTGGAGAGCTACAACTGGAGGGATGCACCTCTGTTCCACCACCCTCTCTCTCCCTGAGCAAACCTTGGTCCAACTGCTCCTCTTTCTTGGCAACCTCTGAGGTAACAGTGGTGGCTCTGGTGGTCCCTGGGTGGGGGAAGAGGTTTCACGAATCCTAGCCAGGTCAGCCTGGAGACGGTCAACCTCCTCCCTCAGAACAGAGAGGTGCGTGCAAACAGGGCAGCATCGCAGCCTCCAGAATGTCTCACAGAACACTGCTGCTCCACAGCCATTGCACTGCACCACTACCATCTTGACTTATTACTTATTTTGTGTCCCCTCTCCTGTTGCTTTGTATGATTATTGTCTCCTCCCTCTATGTATTTTTACACTTACTTTCCTACTGCCTTTGTGCCCTTACAACTCTCACCCTTCTTGTTCTGGGACAGGAACTTCCTGTAGTCTTCAGTAGTCTCCATCCTCCGTGCTTGGATTCAGGACTCCAGCAGCCGGGGGGGGGTTAAGAGTTATTTTTTTTAGGTTCTTTCAAGGTTGCTGAAATTAATGTGTCACATTGATCCTTCCCTTCCTACTGCCAAACAGGAAGTTCCTGTGGTCAGTCAAATTCAGTGGGTATAAAACTAGAACTGGAATTCGGTGGGAGGGTGGAGGGGTGGAAAGGAGGGCAATTAGTAAAAAATCTGTAGTTCTGGAAGTCAGTTTCTTGCTCTGCAACCAGTTCTCTTCTGCCAGAAACAGATGAAAGCTGTAATTGGAGACAGCTGCTTTTGTACACCTAGGGCCAGATATTCAAAACTTTGCACTGGGCAAAAACTGTTTGCGCAGGTTTAGCGTGGAATTAGCATGGGTCTGCTATATTCAAAAGGCCAAATAGTGCGGGCAAACTGCATTAGCACTGGGCAAAATTATAATGTATGCAATGGGCAAACTGACATGAATACAGGCGCAATGCTATATTCAGCGACTAGCGCCACGCTAAGTGGTTTTGCTCAACTTAGCGTGACACTTAGCACGGTGTACATTACCGCCCAGAAAGCTTTGTCTTAACCCTGGGCAATCAGCTTTGCGCGACACTATATGGTTTGGCGCAGTGTTTGCGCTGGTTTAGCGCTGGGTTTCACCAACTCTAACAAAGAAATACCTACGTTACAGATAAAGCCAAACATAGAGGAAGTGATGTTGTTAACTGATGGCATCACAATGATGCCATCATCTGCAACCAGTCCCAGCCATGCCAGGCGGTAGTGGTGACCCTGCTGTCAATGGACAGCATGGCAGTGTGGCCATACAGCACGCACCTGCGGACCACACTTCTGTGGACACAACAGATGCCAGCACACACACGCAGCACTGTGGGCATGGAGGATGTTGAGGGAGTATGTAAGGATGGCGAGGCTGTGCCACAGACCAGGGTGTGGCCGCAAGGCTGGGACACATCATGCAGTGCATGGGCCAGTATTGGAATACCCCAACACCGTGGGCCTTGCGGATAATATATGCCCCCGCCACATACGCTGACAGCTGTACAACTGCCACAGCACACAAAGCCAGAAATGTACATGTCACCGTGAGCATCCCATGCCACAGGTACAGCATCTGTGGGTCACACAACAGCGTAACAGTAATGTCCACTGTCAGTAAACACCTGCAGGTTGGGCCTCTCACTGTGTTTAGTGCAGTCATCATCGCCCTACACACCATAGGCAATGCTGTCCACACACTACTGGCCCCTTGCTGACTGTAGTTTCTGCTGTGCACTGTAGCATGACCTACAATGTGACAGTTGCATGCAGCACCACCACCATCTGTGCCTATGCTGTGTTATCCCAGTACAGCTGCAGGCAGCAGTGCATGTGGAAGTAGATGTTCAAAACTGTATAATATTCCCCAAGCTGTTTGCGATGCGCGCTAACACGTTCTTGGCCCAGCGGGTTGTTGCTGAGGCAAACAGTTAGCCCAGTGCAAACTGCATGCAAATCAGGTCATAATGAGATGCTAATCTGGATGTTGCCCACAGACTACTAAAGTGAGCTCATTTGCATGTCACTTTTGAATATGGCAAAGTTTAGCGCCAAAGCAAAGCGTGTTTTGCTCGGGCTGACAGTTTAGCTCTCGCTAAACCTGCGCAAATGTGTTAGCTCTGCGCTAACATTTCAGGAATATTTTACAGTTTTGCACTGTACTTTCACACTGCTGCCTGCAGCTGTACCAAATCACCATTGCTGGCACACACATTGTACATAGTTCATCTCTACCTACCTTCACATCGCTATGCTGTGTTTGCTGTTGTGTTGTACTGCCTGGTTGCCATATTCGACTGTCTTATTCCAGGGCTAAGTTTGCCCTGCACCCATCGGTTGCCCGGCCTCATTCCATTCCATATTCAGAAGAAGTTTGCCCTGGGCTATTCCTTTTGAATATAGCTTGCTCTGTGCTCCGGGCTAAGTTTGCCCACCGGGCAGTGCTAATTTTGCCCCGGGGCAAAGTTTTGAATATCTGGCCCCTAAGCTGCTAAGCCACACAACAAATTAGATTCACTCTCTGATCTCAGTAAATTAAGCTGATACTGCCCCTTCCTGAGAAAAAAACACTTTTTTTTACTTAAATGAGACCCCCTTCTTCTAATAAAGTATCTGTTTGCTTAATCCAAACAGGTACTACTCCTGCTGAGACAGAAGTGATTAATTAGTAAAAAATATGTAGTTCTGGACTTCTGTTTCTTGCTCTGCAACCAGTTCTCTTCTACCAGAAAGAGCCGGAAGCTCTATTTGAAATCAGCTGCTTTTGTACACCTAAGTTGCTAAGCCACACCCCAATTAGATTCACTCTTTGCTCTCAGTAAATTAAGCTGATACTGCTACTTCCTCAGAAAAAACACTTTTTTTTACTTAAATTTGACCCCCTTCTTCTAATAAAGTATCTGTTTGCTTAATCCAAACAGGCACTACTAGTGCTGAGACAGAAGTGATTAATTAGTAAAAAATCTGTAGTTCTGGACTTCTGTTTCTTGCTCTGCAACCAGTTCTCTTCTGCCAGAAAGAGCCGGAAGCTGTATTTGAAGGCAGCTGCTTTTGTACACCTAAGGTGCTAAGCCACACCCCCAATTAGATTCACTCTCTGCTCTCATTAAATTAAGCGGATACTGCTCCTTCCTCAGAAAAAAACACTATTTTTCTCAAATTTGACTCCCTTCTTCTAATAAAGTATCTGTTTGCTTAATCCAAACAGGCACTACTCCTTCTGAGACAGAAGTGATTAATTAGTTAAAAATCTGTAGTTCTGGACTTCTGTCACTTGCTCTGCAACCAGTTTTCTTCTGCCAGAAATAGCTGGAAGCTGTAATTGGAGACAGCTGCTTTTGTACACCGAGCTGCTAAGCCACGCCCCGATTAGATTCAATCACTGTACTCAGTAAATTAAGCTGATAATGCCCCTTCCTCAGAAAAAAATGCTTTTTTTTTTACTTAAATGAGACCCCCTTCTTCTAATAAAGTATCTGTTTTCTTAAACCAAACAGGTAGTACTCCTGCTGAGACAGAAGTGATTAAATAGTAAAAAAATCTGTATTTCTGGACTTCTGTTTCTTGCTCTGCAACCAGTTCTCTTCTGTCAGAAACAGCCGAAAGCTGTATTTTGAGACAGCTGCTTTTATACACCTAAGCTGCTAAGCCACACCACCAATTAGATTCACTCTCTGCTCTCAGTAAATTAAGCTAATACTGTCCCTTCCTGAGAAAAATCACTTTTTTTACTTAAATGAGACCCCCTTCTTCTAATAAAGTAGTTGTTTGCTTAATCCAAACAGGTACTACTCCTGTTGAGACAGAAGTGATTAATTAGTAAAAAATCTGTAGTTCTGGACTCCTGTTTCTTGCTCTGCAACCAGTTCTCTTCTGGCAGAAACAGTTGGAAGATGTAACTGGAGACAGCTGCTTTTGTACACCTAAGCTGCTAAGTCACAACCCCAATTAGATTCACACTCTGCTCTCAGTAAATTAAGCTGATACTGCCCTTTCATGAGAAAAAATACTTTTTTTACGCAAATGAGACCACCTTCTTCTAATAAAGTATCTGTTTGCTTAATCCAAACAGGTACTACTCCTGTTGAGACAGAAGTGATTAATTAGTAAAAAATCTGTAGTTCTGGACTCCTGTTTCTTGCTCTGCAACCAGTTCTCATCTGCAAGAAACAGCAAAAAGCTGTAATTGGAGACAGCTGCTTTTGTACAGCTAAGCTGCTAAACCACACCCAAAATTAGATTCTCTCTCTGCTCTCAGTAAATTAAGCTGATACTGCCCCTTCCTCAGAAAAAAAACACTTTGTTTTACTTAAATAAGACACCTTCTTCTAATAAAGTATCTGTTTGCTTAATCCAAACAAGTACTCCTCCTGCTGAGACAGAAGTGATTAGTAAAAAATCTGAAGTTCTGGACTTCTGTTTCTTGCTCTGCGACCAGTTCTCTTCTGCCAGAAACAGCCAGAAGCTGTATTTGGAGACAGCTGCTTTTGTGCACCTAAGCTGCTAAGCTACACCCCCCAATTAGATTCACTCTCTGCTCTCAGTAAATTAAGCTGATACTGCCCATTCCTCAGAAAAAACACATTTTTATCACTTAAATGAGACACCCTTCTTCTAATACAGTATCTGTTTGCTTAATCCAAACAGGTACTACTCCTGCAGAGACAGAAGTGATTAATTAGTAAAAAATCTGCAGTTCTGGACTTCTGTTTCTTGCTCTGCAACCAGTTCTCTTCTGCAGGAAACAGCTGGAAGCTGTAACTGTAGACAGCTTCTTTTGTACACCTAAGTTGATAAGCCATTACACAATTAGATTCAATCTCTGCTCTCAGTAAATTAAGCTGATACTGCCCCTTCCTTAGGAAAAAAATACTTTTTCTTACTTAAATGAGACCCCCTTCTTCTAATAAAGTATTTGTTTGCTTAATCCAAACAGGTAATACTCCTGCTGAGACTGAAGTGATTAATTAGTAAAAAATATGTAGTTCTGGACTTCTGTTTCTTGCTCTGCAACCAGTTCTCTTCTGCCAGAAACAGCAGGAAGCTGTAACTGGAGACAGCTGCTTTTGTACACCTAAGCTGCTAAGCCACACCCCCAATTAGATTCACTCTCTGCTCTCAGTAAATTAAACTGATACTGCCCCTTCCTGAGAAAAAAAACACTTTTTTTTACTTAAATGAGACCCCCTTCATCTAATAAAGTATCTGTTTGCCTAATCAAAACAGGTACAACTCCTGCTGAGACAGAAGTGATTAAATAGTAAAACATATGTAGTTCTGGACTTCTGTTTCTTGCTGAGCTACCAGTTCTCTTCTGCCAGAAACAGCCAGAAACTGTATTTGGAGACAGCTGCTTTTGTACACCTAAGCTGCTAAGCCACACACCCCAATTAGATTCACTCTCTGCTCTCTGTAAATTAAGCTGATACTGACCCTTCCTCTGAAAAAACACTTTATTTTTATTAAATAGAGACCCCCATGTTTAATAAAGTATCTGTTTACGTATTCGAAACAGGTAGAAACTCCACACTGAGCAAAGAAGTTATTAATTAGTAAAAACCATAACTAGTTCTGGACTTCTGTTTCTTGCACATGACAATTCTCTTATGCCAGAAACAGTTAAAGCTGTAACTGGAAACAGCTGCTTTTGAACACCTAAGCAGCTACGCCACAGCCACAATTAGATTCTCACTCTGCTCTCAGTAAATTAAGCTGATGCTGCCCCCTTCCTCAGAAAAAACACATTTTCGTTTCTTAAATGAGACCCCCTTCTTCTAATAAAGTATCTGTTTACTTAATTCAAACAGGTACTACTCCTGTTGAGACAGAAGTGATTAATTAGTAAAAAATCTGTATTTCTGGACTTCTGTTTCTTGCTCTGCAACCAGTTCTCTTCTGTCAGAAACAGACAGAAGCTGTATTTGGAGACAGCTGCATTTGTTCACCTAAGCAGCTAAGCCATACCCCCCAATTAAATTCACTCTCTGCTCTTTGAAAATTAAGCTGATACTGCCCCTTCCTCAGAAAAAAAACACTTTTTTTCACTTAAATGAGACCCCCTTCTTTTAATAAAGTATCTGTTTGCTTAATCCAAACAGGTACTACTCATGCTGAGACTGAAGTGATTAATTATTAAAAAATCTGAAGTTCTGGACTTCTGTTTCTTGCTCTGCAACCAGTTCTCTTCTGCCAGAAACAGCTGGAAGCTGTAACTGGAGACAGCTTATTTTGTACAGCTAAGTTGAAAAGCCACGTCCCAATTAGATTCAATCTCTGCTCTCAGTAAATTAAGCTGATACTGCCCCTTCCTGAGAAAAAATACTTTTTCTTACTTAAATGAGACACCCTTCTTCTAATAAAGTATTTGTTTCCTTAATCCAAATAAGTACTACTCCTGCTGAGACAGAAGTAATTCATTAGTAAGAAATCTGTAGTTCTGGACTTCTGTTTCTTGCTCTGCAGCAGTTATCTTCTGCCAGAAACAGTTGGAATCTGTAACTCAAGACATGTGCTTTTGTACACCTAAGCTGCTAAGCCACAGCCCCAATTAGATTCAATCTCTGCTCTCAGTAAATTATACTGATACTGCCCCTTCCTGAGAAAACCACTTTGCTTTTAAGTAAATGAGACCCCCTTCTTCTAATAAAGTATCTGTTTGCTTAATCCAAACAGGTACTACTCCTGTTGAGACAGAAATGATTAATTAGTAAAACATCTGTAGTTCTGGACTCCTGTTTCTTGCTCTGCAACCTGTTCTCTTCTGCCAGAAACAGCCAGAAGCTGTATTTGGAGACAGCTGCATTTGTTCACCTAAGCAGCTAAGCCACACCCCCCAATTAAATTCACTCTCTGCTCTCTGTAAATTAAGCTGATACTGCCCCTTCCACAAAAAAAAAACACTTTTTTTCACTTAAATGAGACCCCCTTCTTTTAATAAAGTATCTGTTTGCTTAATCCAAACAGGTACTACTCATGCAGAGACTGAAGTGATTAATTAGTAAAAAATCTGAAGTTCTGGACTTCTGTTTCTTGCTCTGCAACCAGTTCTCTTCTGCCAGAAACAGCTGGAAGCTGTAACTGGAGACAACTTATTTTGTACAGCTAAGTTGAAAAACCACGCCCAAATTAGATTTAATCTCTGCTCTCAGTAAATTAAGCTGATACTGCCTTCCTGAAAAAAAAATACTTTTTTTTACTTAAATGAGACCCCCTTCTTCTAATAAAGTATTTGTTTGCTTAATCCAAATAAGTACTACTCCTGCTGAGACAGAAGTAATTAATTAGTAAGAAATATAGTTCTGGACTTCTGTTTCTTGCTCTGCAACAGTTATCTTCTGCCAGAAACAGTTGGAATCTGTAACTCGAGACATGTGCTTTTGTACACCTAAGCTGCTAAGCCACAGCCCCAGTTAGATTCAATCTCTGCTCTCAGTAAATTAAGCTGATACTGCCCCTTCCTCAGAAAAAACACTTTTTTTTACTTCAAAGAGACCCCCTTCTTATAATAAGATATCTGTTTGCTTAATCCAAACAAGTACTACTCCTGCTGAGGCAGAAGTGATTACTTAGTAAAAAATCTGTAGTTCTGGACTTCTGTTTCTTGCTCTGCGACCTGTTCTCTTCTGCGGGAAACAGCCAGAAACTGTATTTGGAGACAGCTGCTTTTGTACACCTAAGCTGCTAAGCCACACCCGCCCATTAGATTCACTCTCTGCTCTCTGTAAATTAAGCTGATACTGACCCTTCCTCAGAAAAAAAACACTTTATTTTTACTTAAATGAGAGACCCTTCTTCTAATAAAGTATCTGTTTGCTTAATCCAAACAGGTCATACTCCTCCTGAGACAGAAGTGATTAATTAGTAAAAAATCTGTAGTTCCGGACTTCTGTTTCTTGGTCTGCAACCAGTTCTCTTCTGCCAGAAACAGCTGGAAGCTGTAACTGGAGACAGCTTCTTTTGTACACCTAAGTTGATAAGTCACGCCCCAATTAGATTCAATCTCTGCTCTAAGTAAATTAAGCTGAAACTGCCCCTTCCTGAGAAAAAATACTTTTTCTTACTTAAATGAGACCACCTTCTTCTAATAAAGTATTTGTTTGCTTAATAAAAACAGCTACTACTCCTGCTGAGACTGAAGTGATTAATTATTAAAAAATCTGTAGGTCTGGACTTCTGTTTCTTGCTCTGCAACCAGTTCTGTTCTTCAAGAAAAAGCCGGAAGCTGTATTTGGAGACAGCTGCATTTGTGCACCTAAGCTGCTAAGTGACACCCCTCAATTAGATTCACTCTCTACTCTCGGTAAATTATGCTGATACTGCCCCTTCCTGAGAAAAAACACTTTTTTCTTTTACATAAATGAGATGACCTTCTTCTAATAAAGTATCTGTTTGCTTAATCCAAACAGGTACTGCTCCTGTTCTGTCAGAAGTGATTAATTAGTAAAAAATCTGTAGTTCTGGACTTCTGTTTCTTGCTCTGCAACCAGTTCTCTTCTGCCAGAAACAGCTGGAAGCTGTAACTGGAGACAGCTGCTTTTGTACACCTAAGCTGCTAAACCACCCCCATTAGATTCACTCTCTGCTCTCACAAAATTAAGCTGATACTGCCCCTTCCTGAGAAAAAAACACTTTTTTTTTTAATTAAATGAGACCCCCTTCTTCTAATAAAGTATTTGTTTGCCTAATCCAAACAGGTATTACTCCTGCTGAGACTGAAGTGATTAATTAGTAAAATATCTGTAGTTCTGGAATTCTGTTTCTTGCTCTGCAACCAGTTCTCTTCTGCCAGAAATAACCAGAAGCAGTAATTGGTGACAGCTGCTTTTGTACACCTAGCTGCTAAGCCACGCCCCGATTAGATTCAATCTCTGTACTCAGTAAATTAAGCTGAGACTGCCCCTTCCTCAGAAAAAAACACTTTTTTTACTTAAATAAGACCCCCTTCTTAAATAAAGTATCTGTTTGCTTAATCCAAACAAGTACTACTCCTGCTGAGACAGAAGTGATTAATTAGTTGAAAATCTGCAGTTCTGGACTTCTGTTTCTTGCTCTGCAACCAGTTCACTTCTGCCAGAAAGAGCTGGAAGCTGTAACTAGAGACAGCTACTTTTGTTCACTTAAGTTGATAAGCCACGCCCCTAGTAGATTCAATCTCTGCTCTCCGTAAATTAAGCTGATACAACCCCTTCCTGAGAAAAAATACTTTTTCTTACATAAATGAGACCGCCTTCTTCTAATAAAGTATTTGTTTGCTTAATCCAAACAGGTACTACTCCTGCTGAGACAGAAGTAATTAATTAGTAAAAAAATCTGTTGATCTGGACTTTTGTTTCTTGGCCTTCAACCAGTTCTCTTCTGACAGAAACAGCCAGAAGGTGTAACTGTAGACAGCTGCTTTTATACACCTAAGCTGCTAAGCCACAGCCACAATTATATTCACTCTTGCTCTCAGTAAATTCAGCTGATTCTGCCACTTCATGAGAAAAAACACTTTTTTTTACTTCAAAGAGACCCCCTTCTTCTAATAAGATATCTGTTTGCTTAATCCAAAAAAGTACTACTCCTGCTGAGACAGAAGTGATTACTTAGTAAAAAATCTGTAGTTCTCTACTTCTGTTTCTTGCTCTGCGACCTGTTCTCTTCTGTGGGAAACAGCCAGAAACTGTATTTGGAGACAGCTGCTTTTGTACACCTAAGCTGCTAAGCCACACCTCCCTATTAGATTCACTCTCTGCTCTCTGTAAATTAAGCTGATACTGACCCTTCCTCAGAAAAAAAACACTTTATTTTTACTTAAATGAGACCCCCTACTTTTAATAAAGTTTCTGTTTGCTTAATCCAAACAGGTTCAACTCCTGCTGAGACAGAAGTTATTAACTAGTAAAAAACCTATAGTTCTGGACTTCCGTTTCTTGCTCTGCAACCAGTTCTCTTATGCCAGAAACAGTTAAAAACTGTAACTGGAGACAGCTGCTGTTGAACACCTAAGCAGCAAAGCCACAGTCACAATTAGATTCTCACTCTGCTTTCAGTAAATTAAGCTGATACTGCCCCTTCCTCAGAAAAAACACATTTTTTTTTCTTGAATGAGACCCCCTTCTTCTAATAAAGAATCTGTTTACTTAATCCAAACAGGTACTACTCCCGTTGAGATAGAAGTGATTAATTAGTAAAAAATCTGTATTTCTGGACTTCTGTTTCTTGCTCTGCAACCAGTTCTCTTATGTCAGAAACAGCTGGCTTTATGTTTGGAGACAGCTGCATTTGTACACCTAAGCTGCTAAGCCACACCGCCAATTAGATTCACTGTATGCTCCCAGTAAATTAAACTGATACTGCCCCTTCCTCAGAAAAAACAAATTTTTTTACTTAAATGAGACCCCCTTCTTCTAATAAAGTGTTTATTTGATTAATCCAAACAGGTACTACTCCTGCTGAGACAGAAGAGATTAATTACTAAAAAATCTGTAGTTTTGGACTTCTGTTTCTTGCTCTGCAACCAGTTCTCTTCTGCTAAAAAAAGTTGGAAGCTGTAACTGGATACAGCTGCTTTTGTAAACCTATGCTGCTAAGCCAGATCCGCAATTAGATTCACACTCTGCTCTCAGTAAATTAAGCTGATACTGCTCCTTTCTGAGAAAAAATACTTTTTCTTACATAAATGAGACCGCCTTCTTCTAATAAAGTATTTGTTTGCTTAATCCAAACAGGTACTACTCCTGCTGAGACAGAAGTGATTAATTTGTAAAAATGCTGTTGTTCTGGACCTCTGTTTCTTGCTCTGCAACCAGTTCTCTTCTACCAGAAACATCCGGAAGGTGTAATTGTAGACACCTGCGTTTGTACACCTAAGCTGCTAAGCCACACTCCCAATTATATTCACTCTCTGCTCTCAGTAAATTAAGCTGATTCTGCCCTTCCTGAGAAAAAACACTTTTTTTTACTTAAATGAGACCCCCTTCTTCTAATATGATATCTGTTTGCTTAATCCAAAAAAGTACTACTCCTGCTGAAACAGAAGTGACTGATTAGTAAAAAATCTGTATTTCTGGACTTCTGTTTCTTGCTCAACAACCAGTTCTCTTCTGTCAGAAACAGCCAAAAGCTGTATTTGGAGACAGCTGCATTTGGACACCTAAGTTGCTAAGCCACACCACCAATTAGATTCACTGTCTGCTCTCAGTAAATTATACTGATACTGCCCCTTCCTGAGAAAAACACTTTGTTTTTATGTAAATGAGACCCCTTCTTCTAATAAAGTATCTGTTTTGCTAATTCAAAACGTACTACTCCTATTCAGAGACAGAAATTATTAATTAGTAAAAAATCTGTAGTTCTGTACTCCTGTTTCTTGCTCTGCAACCTGTTGTCTTCTGCCAGAAACAGCCGGAAGCTGTATTTGGAGACAGCTGCTTTTGTACACCTAAGCTGCTAAGCCACACCCCAAATTAGATTCACTCTCTGCTCTCAGTAAATTAAGCTGATACTGTCCCTTCCTGAGAAAAAACACTTTTTTTTACTTAAATGAGACCCCCTTCATCTAATAAAGTATCTGTTTGCCTAATCCAAACAGGTACTGCTCCTGCTGAGACAGAAGTGATTAAATAGTAAAATAATTTGTAGTTCTGGACTTCTGTTTCTTGCTCAGCAAGCAGTTACCTTCTGCCAGAAATGGTTAGAATCTGTAACTGGAGACATGTGCTTTTGTACACCTAAGCTGCTAAGCCACAGCCCCAATTAGATTCAATCTCTGCTGTCAGTAAATTAAGCTGATACTGACCCTTCCTCAGAAAAAAACACTTTTTTTATATACATGAGACCCCTTCGTCTAATAAGGTATTTGTTTGCTTAATAAAAACAGCTACTACTCCTGCTGAGACTGAAGTGATTAATTATTAAAAAATCTGTATTTCTGAACTTCTGTTTCTTGCTCTGCAAGCAGTTCTCTTCTGCCAGAAACAGTTGGAAGCTGTAACTGGAGACACCTGCTTTTGTACACCTAAACTGCTAAGCCACAGCCCCAATTAGATTTAATCTCTGCTCTCAGTAAATTAAGCTGATACAGCCCCTTCCTCAGAAAAATCACATTTTTTTCTTAAATGAGACCCCCTTCTTCTAATAAAGTATCTGTTTACTTAATCCAAACAGGTTCTACTCCTATTGAGACAGAAGTGATTAATTAGTAAAAAATCTGTAGTTCTGGACGTCTGTTTCTTGCTCTGCAACCAGTTCTCTTCTGCCAGAAACAGCAGAAATTTGTAATTGGAGACAGCTGCCTTTGTACACCTAAGCTGCTAAGCAACACCTCCAATTAGATTCAGTCTCTGCTCTCAGTAAATTCACCTAATACTGAACCTTCCTCAGAAAAAACACTTCATTTTTCCTTAAATGTGACCCACTTTTTTTTAATAAAGAATATGTTTGCTTAATCCAAACAAGAACTACTCCTGCTGAGACATAAGTGAATATTGGTAAAAAATCTGTAGTTCTGGACTTCTATTTCTTGCTCTGCGACCATTTCTGTTCGGCATGAAACAGCAGGAAGCTGTATTTGGAGACAGCTGCTTTTGTGCACCTAAGCAGCTAAGCGACACCCCTCAATTAGATTCACTCTCTACTCTCAGTAAATTATGCTGATACTGCCCCTTCCTGAGAAAAAACACTTTTTTTATGTAAATGAGACCACCTTCTTCTTATAAAGTATCTGCTTGCTTAATCCAAACAGGTACTACTCCTGCTGAGACAGAAGTGATTAATTAGTAAAAAATCTGTAGTTCTGGACTACAGTTTCTTGCTCTGCAACCAGATCTCTTCTGCCAAAAACAGCCAAAAGCTGTAATTGGAGACAGCTTCTTTTGTACAACTAAGCTGCTAAGCCACACCCCCAATTAGATTCACTCTCAACTCTCTGTAAATTAAGATGATACTGCCCATTCCTCAGAAAAAACACTTTTTTTACATAAATGAGTCACCCTTCTTCTAATAAAGTATCTGTTTGCTTAATCCAAACAGGTACGACTCCTGCTGAGACAGAAGTGATTAATTAGTAAAAAATCTGTAGTTCTGGAGGTCTGTTTCTTGGTCTGCAACCAGTTCTCTTCTGACAGAAACAGCTAGAAGCTGTAACTGAGACAGCTTATTTTGTACAGCTAAGTTAAAAAGCGCACGTCCCAATTAGATTCAATCTCTGCTCTCAGTAAATTAAGCTGATACTGCCCTTCCTGAGAAAAATACTTTTCTTACTTAAATAAGACCAACAACTATAATAAAGTATTTGCTTTCTTAATCCAAATAAGTACTACTCCTGCTGAGACAGAAGTAATTCATTAGTAAGAAATCTGTAGTTCTGGACTTCTGTTTCTTGCTCTGCAGCAGTTATCTTCTGCCAGAAACAGTTGGAATCTGTAACTCGAGACATGTGCTTTTGTACACCTAAGCTGCTAAGCCACAGCCCCAATTAGATTCAATCTCTGCTCTCAGTAAATTATACTGATACTGCCCCTTCCTGAGAAAAACACTTTGCTTTTAAGTAAATGAGACTCCCTTCTTCTAATAAAGTATCTGTTTGCTTAATCCAAACAGGTACTACTCCTGTTGAGACAGAAATGATTAATTAGTAAAAAATCTGTAGTTCTGGACTCCTGTTTCTTGCTCTGCAACCTGTTCTCTTCTACGAGAAACAGCCAGAAGCTGTATTTGGAGACAGCTGCATTTGTTCACCTAAGCAGCTAACACACCCCAATTAAATTCACGCTCTGCTCTCTGTAAATTAGCTGATACCGCCCCTTCCTCCAGAAAAAACACTTTTTCACTTAAATGAGACCCCTCTTCTTAATAAAAGTATCTGTTTGCTTAATCCAAACAGGCACTACTCATGCAGAGACTGAAGTGATTAATTAGTAAAAATCGAAGTTCTGGACTTCTGTTTCTTGCTCTGCCAACCAGTTCTCTTCAACCAGAAACAGCTGGAAGATGTAACTGGAACAACTTATTTTCTACAGCTAAGTTGAAAAACCCATAGCCAATTAGATTCATTCTCTGCTCTCAGTAAATTAAGCTGATACTGCCCTTCCTGAGAAAAATACTTTTCTTACTTAAATAGAGACCCCTTCTTCTAATACAAAGTATTTGTTTGCTTAATCCAAATAAGTACTACTCCTGCTGAGACAAGTAATTAATTAGTAAGAAATCACACAGTTCTGAACCTCTGTTTCTTGCTCTGCAGCAGTTATCTTCTGCAGAAACAGTTTAAATCTGTAACTTCCGAGACTATGCTTTTGTACACCTAAGCTGCTAAGCCACAGCCCCAATTAGATTCAATCTCTGCTCTCAGTAAATTAAGCTGATACTGCACCTTCCTCAGAAAAAACACTTTTTTTTACTTCAAAGAGACCCCCTTCTTATAATAAGATATCTGTTTGCTTAATCCAAACAAGTACTACTCCTGCTGAGACAGAAGTGATTACTTAGTAAAAAATCTGTAGTTCTGGACTTCTGATTCTTGCTCTGCAACCTGTTCTCTTCTGCGGGAAACAGCCAGAAACTGTATTTGGAGACAGCTGCTTTTGTACACCTAACTGCTAAAGCCACACCCCCTAATAGATTCACTCTGCTCTCTGTAAATTAAGCTGATACTGACCTTCCTCAGAAAAAAACTTTCTAATACGGTATCTGTTATTAATCCAAATAAGTATTACCCTGCTCAGACAGAAGTGATTAATTGTTGCACCCATAGTTCTGACTTCTGTTTCTGCTCTGCAACCAGTTCACTTCGCTAGAGAGCTGGAGCTGTAACAGAGATGTTTTGTACAGCTGTTGATAAGCCACACCTAGTAGATCTAATCTTCTACTCTCAGAAATTAAGCAGATATTGCCCTCTGAGAAAAATACTTTTATTACTTAAATGAGACCCCTTCTGTTAAAGTATCTGTTTCTTTAATCCAAACCGTAGTACTCTGTTGAGATAGAAGTGATTAATTAGTAAAAATCTGTATTTCGATTCTGTTTCTGTTCTTGCATCCAG
The DNA here is from genome assembly GCA_016271365.2 of Neoceratodus forsteri. NCBI lineage: Eukaryota > Metazoa > Chordata > Ceratodontiformes > Ceratodontidae > Neoceratodus > Neoceratodus forsteri. Next base: position 171,906,357 of record CM057456.1, on the reverse strand, counting down.
TTCACTTGTCAGAAACAGCTGAAAGCTGTATTTGAGACAGCTGCTTTGTACACGTGAAGTCGCTGTCACACCACCAATTAGATTCACACTGACTGCTCTCGGTAAATTAAGCTTGATACAGCTCCTTCCCAGAAAAACACTTTACTTAAATGGACTCTTCTTCTAATAAAGTGTTTATTTGCTTAATCCAACAGGTACCACTGCTGCTGAGACAGAAGATTAATTAGTAAAATTGAAGTTTTGACTTGGTTTCTTGTTCGCAACCAGTTCTCTGACAGAAAAGGTTGTTGTAACTGAGACAGCTGCTTTGTACACCAAAGCTGCGTTTCATCCCACTAGATTCACACCTGCTTCCGTAAATTGTTGATACTGACCTTCCTCAGAAAACCTTTTTATTTAACAGACTTCTTTCTATTAAAGTATCTGTTTGCTTAATCCATCAGTACTATTAGAGCTGAGACAGCGATTAAATAGTAAAATCTGTAGTTCTTCTTCTGTTTTGTCTTGCTGTTCCTTCTGCCTGAAATAGTTGGAAGCTGCACTGAGACAGCTGTTTTTGTACCTAAGCTGCCACAGCCCCACCAGATTCAATTTCGCCTTGTAAATTAAGGATACTGCTCTTCCTGAGAAAAAAATCACATTTTTTTTTTAATTGAGACCTTCTTCTAATAAAGTAACTGTTATTTAATCAAACAGGTTGTACCTGATTGAGACAGAAGGATTAGTTGGTAAAAACTGTTTTTGACTTCTATTTCTGTTTGCAACCAGTTCTTCGCTGAAACAGCCGGAAGCTGTACTGAGTCAGCTGCTTTGTACACCCAACGCCCACACCCCATTAGATTCAGTCTGCCTCAGTAAATTGCTGATACTGCTCTTCCGCAGAAAAACGCTTTTATTTTCCCAATGACCCTTTTTTAAAGTATCTGTTTGTTTAATCCAACAAGTACTGCTCCTGGAGACAGAAGTGAATATTTAGTAAACATCTGTAGTTCTGACTCTGTTTCTTGCTCTGGGCAATTCAGTTCTGTTCTGCAAGAATGGGTTGCATTGGAGACAGCTGTTGCACCTGCACTGTGACACCTCACCAGATTCACTCTACCTGTAAATTATGCTGATACTGCCCTTCCTGAGAAAAAACTTTTTATGTAAATGAGACCTTCTTCTAGAGTATCTGTTTGTTTAATCTGAACAGGTATTACTGCTGTTGAGACAGAAGGATTAATTAGTAAAAAACTAGGTTCTGAATTCAGTTTCTTGCTCTGGCAACCAGTTCTCTTCACCAGAAATAGCCACAGTGCCAATTGGAGACAGCTTTGCACGCCTAAGCTGCTAAGCCACACTTCAATTAGATTCACTTCTGCTCTCAGTAAATTGTTGATACTACTTCCTCAGAAAAACATTTTTTTACATAATGACCTCTTCTTCTAGTAAAGTGTTTATTTGTTTAATTCAAACAGGTACACTGCTGAGACAGAAGAGATTAATTAGTAAAAATCTGTGTTTTGGACTTGTTTCTTTCTCTCAAGCGTTCTCTCTTCCAGAAAGTTGGTTGAACTGAGACAGCTGCTTTGTACACCAAAGCTGAAAGCTCATCCCACTTAGATTCACACTCTGCCTTGGTAAATTGCTGATACTGCATCTCCTCAGAAAACACTTTTTACTAAATAAGACCCCTTCGTCTAATAAAGTATCTGTTTGCTTAATCCAAACAAGTACTACCCCTGTTGAGACAGAAGATTAACAGCAAAATCTGTAGTTCTGGTCTTCGTTTCTTGTCTACAGTTCTCTTGTTAGAAATTGGTTGAAGCTGCAACTGAGACAGCTGTGTATCTGTTGCCAGCCACAGTCTCAATTAGATTCAACTCCGCCTCCAGTAAATTGTTGATACTGCCTCTTCCTCAGAAAATCATTTTTTTTAATTGATCCTTCTTCTTGTCAGTAACGTTACTTAATCCAAACAGGTTCTACTCCGATTGAGACAGAAGTGATTAATAAAAATCTGTAGTTCTGACTGTTTCTTGCTCTGCAACAAGTTCTTTTGCCAGAACAGTTTAAGCTGCAATTGAGACAGCTCCTTGTACACCTAAGCTGCTAAGCCACACACCTAATTAGATTCAGTCTCTGCTCTCAGTAATTGCTTATATTGCCCTTACTCAGAAACACTTTTTTTTCTAACAATCCGCCTTCTGTTAAGTATTTGTTTGCTTAATCTAACAAGTACTACCCTGCTCAGAGTGAAGTGATTAATTAGTTAAAATTGTAGTTCTGACTTGTTTCTTGCTCTGCAACCCGTTTACTTTCCAGAAAGAGTTGAGTTAATAGGAGACAGCTTTTTGTATGCTGTTGATAAGCCACACCCTAGTAGATTCAATCTCTTCCTCAGTATTAAGCAGATATTGCCTTCCTGAAAAAATATTTTATTACGTGAATGAGACCCCTTCTAATAAAGATTGTTTCTAATCCAAACCGTAGTAGTCCTGTTGAGATAGTGATTAATTAGTAAAAATCTGTATTTCTGACTCTGTTTTTTGCTCTGTATCCAGTTCATTGTCAGAAACAGCTGAAAGCTGTATTTGGAGACAGCTTTTACACGAAGCTGCTACACATCACCAATTAGATTCACTGACTGTTCTCAGTAAATTGTTGATACAGCTCCTCTCAGAAAAAACTTTTTTTTACTTAAATGTGACCCCTTCTTCTAATAAAGTTTATTTGCTTAATCCAAACAGGTACTACTGTTGAGACAGAAGAGATTAATTATAAAAATTGAAGTTTTGACTTCAGTTTCTTGCTCTGCAACCAGTTCTCTTCTGACAGAAAAGGTTGGAAGCTGTAACTGGAGACAGCTGCTTTTGTACACCAAAGCTGCTAAGCCTCATCCCCAATTAGATTCACACTCTGCTCTCAGTAAATTAAGCTGATACTGACCCTTCCTCAGAAAAAAAACCTTTTTTTTATTTAAATAAGACCCCCTTCTTCTAATAAAGTATCTGTTTGCTTAATCCAAACAAGTACTACTAGAGCTGAGACAGAAGTGATTAAATAGTAAAAAATCTGTAGTTCTGGTCTTCTGTTTCTTGCTCTGCTGGCTGTTCTCTCCTGCCTGAAACAGTTGGAAGCTGCAACTGGAGACAGCTGCTTTTGTACACCTAAGCTGCTAAGCCACAGCCCCAATTAGATTCAATCTCCGCTCTCAGTAAATTAAGGTGATACTGCCCCTTCCTGAGAAAAATCACATTTTTTTCTTAATTGAGACCTCCTTCTTCTAATAAAGTAACTGTTTACTTATCCAAACAGGTTGTACTTTTGATTGAGACGGAAGTGATTAGTTAGTAAAAATCTGGTGTTCTGGACTTCTATTTCTTGTTTTGCAACCAGTTCTCTCTGCCAGAAACAGTTATAGCTGCAATTGAGTCAGCTGCCTTGTACACCCAAGCTGCTGTTGTCATTAATCTCAATTAGATTCAGTCTTCGTTTTGCAATTGTTGATACGCCTCTTCCGCAGAAAAACGCTTATTTTTCCTAAATGAGACCTCTTTTTAATAAAGCATCTGTTTGCTTAATCCAACAAGTACTACTCCTGCTGAGACAGAAGTGAATATTTTAAACATTTCTGTAGCTCCTGACTTCTGTTTCTTGCCTGTGACCAGTTCTGTTCTGCAAGAAACAGCAGGAAGCTGTATTTGGAGACAGCTGCTTTTGTGCACCTAAGCTACTAAGCGACACCCCTCAATTAGATTCACTCTCTACTCTCAGTAAATTATGCTGATACTGCCCCTTCCTGAGAAAAAAAACTTTTTTTATGTAAATGAGACCACCTTCTTCTAAGAAAGTATCTGTTTGCTTAATCCAAACAGGTACCACTGCTGTTGAGACAGAAGTGATTAATTAGTAAAAAATCTGTAGTTCTGGAATTCAGTTTCTTGCTCTGCAACCAGTTCTCTTCTACCAGAAACAGCCAAAAGCTGTAATTGAGACAGCTTTTGTACGCCCTGTTGCTAAGCCACACCTTAATTAGATTCACTCTGCTCTCAGTAAATTGTTGATACTACCTTTCCTCAGAAAAACACTTTTTTACATAAATGAGACCCCTTCTTCTAGTAAAGTGTTTATTTGCTTAATCTAAACAGGTACTACTCCTGCTGAGACAGAAGAGATTAATTAGTAAAAAATCTGTAGTTTTGGACTTCTGTTTCTTTCTCTGCAAGCAGTTCTCTTCTTCCAGAAAAAGTTGGAAGCTGTAACTGGAGACAGCTGCTTTTGTACACCAAAGCTGCAAAGCCTCATCCCCAATTAGATTCACACTCTGCTCTCAGTAAATTAAGCTGATACTGCATCTTCCTCAGAAAAAAACACTTTTTTTTACTTAAATAAGACCCCCTTCGTCTAATAAAGTATCTGTTTGCTTAATCCAAACAAGTACTACTCCTGCTGAGACAGAAGTGATTAAATAGTAAAAAATCTGTAGTTCTGGTCTTCTGTTTCTTGCTGCACAGGCAGTTCTCTTGTGCCAGAAACAGTTGGAAGCTGCAACTGGAGACAGCTGCTTTTGTACATCTAAGCTGCCTAGCCACAGCCCCAATTAGATTCAACCTCCGCTCTCAGTAAATTAAGCTGATACTGCCCCTTCCTCAGAAAAATCTCATTTTTTTCTTAATTGAGACCCCTTCTTCTAATAAAGTAACTGTTTACTTAATCCAAACAGGTTCTACTCCGATTGAGACAGAAGTGATTAATTAGTAAAAAATCTGTAGTTCTGGACTTCTGTTTCTTGCTCTGCAACAAGTTCTCTTTTGCCAGAAACAGCCGAAAGCTGCAATTGGAGACAGCTTCCTTTGTACACCTAAGCTGCTAAGCCACACACCCAATTAGATTCAGTCTCTGCTCTCAGTAAATTAAGCTGATACTGCCCCTTACTCAGAAAATAACACTTTTTTTTTACTTAAATAAGACCCCCTTCTTCTAATAAGGTATCTGTTTGCTTAATCCAAACAAGTACTACTCCTGCTCAGACAGAAGTGATTAATTAGTTAAAAATCTGTAGTTCTGGACTTCTGTTTCTTGCTCTGCAACCAGTTCACTTCTGCCAGAAAGAGCTGGAGCTGTAACAGGAGACAGTTTCTTTGTACAGCTAAGTTGATAAGCCACACCCCTAGTAGATTCAATTCTACTCAGAAAGTTGACAGATATTGCTCCTTCCTGGGAAAAAATACTTTTTATTACGTAAATGAGACCCCCTTCTAAAAAAGTATCTGTTTCCTTAATCCAAACCGGTAGTACTCCTGTTGAGATAGAAGTGACTAATTAGTAAAAAATCTGTATTTCTGGACTTCTGTTTCTTGCTCTGCATCCAGTTCACTTTGTCAGAAACAGCTGAAAGTTGTCTTGGAGACAGCTGCTTTTGTACACCTAAGCTGCTAAGCCATTACCACCAATTAGATTCACTGACTGCTCAGTAAATTGCTTTATACAGCTCCTTCCTCAGAAAAAAAACACTTTTTTTACTTAAATGTGACCCCCTTCTTCTAATAAAGTGTTTATTTGCTTAATCCAAACAGGTACTACTGCTGCTGAGACAGAAGAGATTAATTAGTAAAAAATCTGAAGTTTTGACTTCAGTTTTTTGCTCTGCAACCAGCTCCTCTGACAGAAAAGGTTGAAGTTGTAATCGAGACAGCTGCTTTGTACACCAAAGCTGCTGCTCATCTACAATTAGGATTCACACTCTGCCTCAGTAATTGTTGATACTGACCCTTCTCAGAAAAAAAACCTTTTTTTTATTTAACTAAGACCCCCTTCTTCTAATAAAGTATCTGTTTGCTTAATCCAAACAAGTACTACTAGAGCTGAGACAGAAGTGATTAAATAGTAAAAAATCTGTAGTTCTGGTCTTCTGTTTCTTGCTCTGCTGGCTGTTCTCTCCTGCCTGAAACAGTTGGAAGCTGCAACTGGAGACAGCTGCTTTTGTACACCTAAGCTGCTAAGCCACAGCCCCAATTAGATTCAATCTCCGCTCTCAGTAAATTAAGGTGATACTGCCCCTTCCTGAGAAAAATCAATATTTTTTTTTCTTAATTGAGACCTCTTCTAATAAAGTAACTTGTTTACTTAATCCAAACAGGTTGTACCTTGATTGAGACAGAAGTGATTAGTTAGTAAAAAATCTGTAGTTCTGGACTCCTATTTCTTGCTCTGCAACCAGTTCTCTTCTGCCAGAAACAGCCGAAAGCTGTAATTGGAGTCAGCTGCCTTTGTACACCCAAGCTGCTAAGCCACACCCCAATTAGATTCAGTCTCTGCTCTCAGTAAATTAAGCTGATACTGCCTCTTCCGCAGAAAAATACGCTTTATTTTTCCTTAAATGAGACCCTCTTTTTTTAATAAAGTATCTGTTTGCTTAATCCAAACAAGTACTACTCCTGCTGAGACAGAAGTGAATATTTAGTAAAACATCTAGAAGTTCCTGACTCTGTTTCTGCTCATGACAGTTCTGTTCTGCAAGAAACAGCAGGGAGTTGTATTTGAGACAGCTGCTTTTGTGCACCTAAGCTGCTATACAACACCCCAAAATTAGATTCACTCTCTACTATCAGTAAATTATGCTGATACTGCCCTTCCTGAGAGAAAACACTTTTATGTAAATGAGTCCACCTTCTTCTAATTAAGTATCTGTTTGCTTATTCCAAACAGGTACTACTCCTGTTGAAACAGAAGTGATTAATTAGTAAAAAATCTGTAGTTCTGGACTTCTGTTTCTTGCTCTGCAACCAGTTCTCTTCTGCCAGAAACAGCCGTGCTGTAACTGGAGACAGCTTTTGTACGCCTAAGCTGCGGCCACACCCTCAATTAGATTCACTTTCTGCTCTCAGTAAATTGTTGATACTGCTCCTTCCTCAGAAAAAACACTTTTTTACATAAATGAGACACTCTTCTTCTAATAAAGTATATGTTTGCTTAATCCAAACAGGTACTACTCCTGCTGAGACAGAAGTGATTAAATAGTAAAAAATCTGTAGTTCTGGACTTCTGTTTCATGGTCTGCAACAAGTTCTCTTCTGCCAGAAACTGCTGGAAGCTGTAACTGGAGACAGCTTCTTTTGTACACCTAAGTTGATAAGCCATGCCCAAATTTGATTTAATCTCTGCTCTCAGTAAATTAAGCTGATACTGCCCCTTCCTGAGAAAAAATACTTTTTCTTACTTAAATGAGATCCCCTTTTTCTAATAAAGTGTTTGTTTGCTTAATAAAAACAGCTACTACTCCTGCTGAGACTGAAGTGATTAATTATTAAAAAATCTGTAGTTCTGGACTTCTGTTTCTTGCTCTGCATCCAGTTCTCTTCTGCCAGAAACTGCTGGAAGCAGTAACTGGAGATAGCTGCTTTTGTACACCTAAGCTGCTAAGCCACACCCCCAATTTTATTCTCTCTCTGCTGTCAGTAAATTAAGCTGATACTGCCCCTTCCTTAGAAAAAACACTTTTTTTTACTTAAATGAGACCCCTTCATCTAATAAAGTATCTGTTTGCCTAATTAAAAAGGTACTACTCCTACTAAGACAGAAGTGATTATATAGTAAAAAATTTGTAGTTCTGAATTCTGTTTTTTGCTCTGCAAGCAGTTCTCTTCAGCCAGAAACAGTTGGAAGCTGTAACTGGAGACAGTTGCTTTTGTACATCTAAGCTGCTAAGCCACTGCCCTAATTAGGATTCAATCTCTGCGCCAGTAAATTAAGCTGATGCTGCCCTTCCTCAGAAAAAACACTTTTTTTGCTTAAATAAGACCCCTCTTCTATTAAAGTATCTGTTTGTTTAATCCAAACAAGTAGTACTACTGCTGTGAGACAGAAGTGATTAATTAGTTAAAATTCTGTAGTTCTGACTTGTTTCTTGCTCTGCAACCAATTCACTTGCCAGAAAGAGATGAGGTTTTGGTGAGACAGTTTTTCTACACCCCAGTTGGATAAGCTATGCCTCTAGTAGATCTAAATCTCTGTTTCGTAATTGTTGATATCGTGCTCTTCCTGAGAAAAAAAAAATGATTTTTCTCATAAGCCCATGGACCGCCTTTCTTCTAATTAAGTATTTGTTTGTTTAATTCAAATGTGGTGCACACTTTGCTGGAGACAGAAGTGATTAATTAGTAAAAATTCTGAAATTCTGACTTCATTTTCGTTCTGCAAGCTGTTCCTTCTGCCAGAAACAGTTGGAAGCTGTAACTGGAGACAGCTGCTTTTGTACACCTAAGCTGCTAAGCCACAGCCCCAATTAGATTCAATCTCTGCTCTCAGTAAATTAAGCTGTACTGCCCCTTCCTGAGAAAAAAAACTTTTTCTTACTTAAATGAGACCCCTTCTTCTAATCTAAAGTATTTTTACTTAATCCAAATAAGTGTCTACTCCTGCTGAGAAAGAAGTAATTAGTTAGTAAGAAAATTGTAGTTATGGACTCTGTTTCTTGTTTGCAACCAGTTTCTCTCGGCAGAAACAGTTGAAGCCATAACTGAGACAGCTGCTTTTGTACACCTGCTGCTAAGCCACAGCCTCAATTAGATTCAATCTCCACTCAGTCAAATTAAGCAGAGATTGCCCACCTCAGAAAAATACTATTTCTTTCTTAAATGAGTCCCTTCTTCTATAAAGTATTTGTTTGCTTAATAAAACAGACTACTACTCCTGCATGAGACTGAAGTGATTAATTATTAAAAATCTGAAGTTCTGACTTTCTGTTTCTTGCTTTAACCAGTTCTCTTCTGCCAGAAACAGCCGGAAGTTGTAACTGGAGACAGCTGCTTTTGTTCCCTAAGCTGCAGTGCCACACCCCACAAGATTCACTCTCTGCCTCTCAGTAAATTAAGTTGATACTGCCCTTCCTGAGAGAAAAACACTTTTTACTTAAATGGACCCCTTCAACTAATAAAGTATCTGCTCTGCTTAATCAAAACAGGTACCACTCCTGCTGAGACAGAAGTGATTAAATAGAAAAAAATCTGTATTTCTGGACTTCTGTTTTTTGCTCTGCAAGCAGTTCTCTTCTGCCAGAAACAGTTGGAAGCTGTAAAAGGAGACAGCTGCTTTTGGACACCTAAGCTGCTAAACCACAGCCCCAATTTTATTCAATCTCTGATCTCAGAAAATTAAGCTGATACTGCCCCTTCCTCAGAAAAAAACTCTTTTTTTTTTACTTAAATTGAGACCTCTTCTTTTCTATTAAAGTATCTGTTTGCTTAATCTAACAGGTACTACTCCTGCTTGGAGACAGAAGTGATTAATTAGTAAAATTTGTAGTTCTGACTTCTGTTTCTTGGTCTGAAAAACAGTTATCTTCGTTAGAAAACAGCTGGAGCTGTAACTGAGACAGCTTCTTTGTACACCTAAGATGATAAGTCACGCCCCATTAGATTCAATTCTACTCTTAGAAAATTGCTTGATACTGCCCTTTCCTCAGAAAAACACTTTTTTTACTTAAATAAGACCCTTGTTCTATTAAAGTATCTGTTTGCTTAATCCAAAGAAGCATTACTCCTGCTGAGACAGAAGTGACTAATTAGTTCAAAATTTTGATGTTCTGACTTCTGTTTCTTCCTCTGCGACCAGTTCTCTTCTGTCAGAAACAGCCAAAAGCTGTATTTGGAGACAGCTGCTTTTATACACCTAAGCTGCTAAATCACACCACCAATTAGATTCACTGTCTGCTCTCAGTAAATTAAGCTGATACTGCCCTTTCATCAGAAAAAAACACTTTTTTTACTTAAATGAGACCCCCTTCTTCTAATAAAGTGTTTATTTGCTTAATCAAAAAAGGTACTACTCCTGCTGAGACAGAAGAGATTAACTAGTAAAAAATCTGTAGTTTTGGACTTCTGTTTCGTGCTCTGCAACCAGTTCACTTCTGCCGGAAAAAGTTGGAAGTTGTAACTGGAGACAGCTGCTTTGTACACCCAGTGCTGCTAAGCCAGCCCCAATTAGATTCAATCTCCGCTCTCAGTAACTTTAGCTGATACTGCCCCTTCCTTAGAAAAATCACATTTTTTTTCTTAAATGAGACCCCTTTCTTCTAATAAAGTATCTGTTTGCTTAATCCAAACAAGTATTACTCCAGCTGAGACAGAAGTGATTAGTTAGTAAAAAATCTGTAGATCTGGACTTCTATTTCTTGCTCTGCAACCAGTTCTCTTCTGCCAGAAACAGTGGAAAGCTGTAATTGGAGTCAGCTGCCATTGTACACCCAAGCTGCTAAGCCACACACCAATTAGATTCAGTCTCTGCTCTCAGTAAATTAAGCTGATACTGCCCCTTCCTCAGAAAAAAACACTTTATTTTTCCTTAAATGAGACCCTCTTTTTTTAATAAAGTATCTGTTGCTTAATCCAAACAAGTACTACTCCCTGCTGAGACAGAAGTGAATATTTAGTAAAACATCTAGAAGTTTGGACTTCTGCTTGCTCATGCACCAGTTCTGTTCTGCAAGAAACAGTTGGAAGCAGTATTTGGAGACAGCTGCTTTTGTGCACCTAAGCTGCTATACGACACCCCAAAATGAGATTCACTCTCTACTCTCAGTAAATTATGCTGATACTGCCCCTTCCTGAGAGAAAACACTTTGTTTATGTAAATGAGTCCACCTTCTTCTATTAAAGTATCTGTTTGCTTAATCCAAACAAGTAGTAGTACTGCTGAGACAGAAGTGATTAATTAGTTAAAATTCTGTAGTTCTGGACTTCTGTTTCTTGCTCTGCAACCAGTTCACTTCTGCCAGAAAGAGATGGAAGCTGTAAGTGGAGACAGCTTCTTTTCTACACCTCAGTTGATAAGCCATGCCCCTAGTAGATTCAATCTCTGCCTCAGTAAATTAAGCTGATGATGCTGCCCCTTCCTGAGAAAAATACTTTTTCTATCATAATGAGACCGCTTTCTTCTAATAAAGTATTTGTTTGCTTAATCCAACAGGTACCACTCTCCAAGGAGACAGAAGTGATTAATTAGTAAAAATCTGTAGTTCTGACTTCTGTTCTGCTCTGCAAGCAGTTCTATTCTGCCAGAAATAGTTGAAGCTGTAACTGGAGACAGCTGCTTTTGTACAATTGCTTTAAGGGCCACAGCCCAATTAGATTCAATCTCTGCTCTCAGTAAATTAAGCAGTACTGCCCCATCCTGAGAAAAAATACTTTTTCTTACTTAAATGAGACCCCCTTCTTCTAAGCATTTGTTTACTTAATCCAAATATGTACTACTCCTGCTGAGACAGAAGTAATTAATTAGTAACAAATCTGTAGTTATGGACTTCTGTTTCTTGCTCTGCAAATAGTTCTCTTCTGCCAGAAACAGTTGGAAGCTGTAACTGTAGACAGCTGCTTTTGTACACCTAAGCTGCTAAGCCACAGCCCCAATTAGATTCAATCTCCACTCTCTGTAAATTTAAGCAGATATTGCCCACTCCTCAGAAAAAATACTATTTCTTACTTAAATGAGTCCCCCTTCTTCTAATAAAGTATTTGTTTGCTTAATAAAAACAGCTACTACTCCTGCTGAGACTGAAGTGATTAATTATTAAAAAATTGGAAGTTCTGGACTTCTGCTTCTTACTCTGCAACCAGTTCTCTTCTGCCAGAAACAGCCGGAAGCTGTAACTGGAGACAGCTGCTTTTGTACCCCGAGCTACAAAGCCACACTCCCAATTAAATTCACTCTCTGCTCTCAGTAAATTAAGCTGATACTGCCCTTCCTGAGAAAAAACACTTTTTTTTACTTAAATGAGACCCCCTTCATCTAATAAAGTATCTGTTTGCCTAATCAAAACAGGTACCACTCCTGCTGAGACAGAAGTGGTTAAATAGAAAAAAATCTGTAGTTCTGGACTTCTGTTTTTTGCTCTGAAAGCAGTTCTCTTCTGCCAGAAACTGTTGGAAGCTGTAAAAGGAGACAGCTGCTTTTGGACACCTAAGCTGCCAAACCACAGCCCCAATTTTATTCAATCTCTGATCTCAGAAAATTAAGCTGATACTGCCCCTTCCTCAGAAAAAAAAACTTTTTTTTACTTAAATAAGACCCCCTTCTTCTAATAAAGTATCTGTTTGCTTAATCCAAACAGGTACAACTCCTGCTGAGACAGAAGTGATTAATTAGTAAAAATTTGTAGTTCTGGACTTCTGTTTCTTGGTCTGCAAACAGTTCTCTTCTGCCAGAAACAGCTGTAAGCTGTTACTGGAGACAGCTTCTTTTGTACACCTAAGATGATAAGCCACGCCCCAATTAGATTCAATCTCTGCTCTTAGAAAATTAAGCTGATACTGCCCCTTCCGCAGAAAAAAACACTTTTTTTTTACTTAAATAAGACCGCCTTGTTCTAATAAAGTATCTGTTTGCTTAATCCAAACAAGTACTACTCCTGCTGAGACAGAAGTGACTAATTAGTTAAAAATCTGTAGTTCTGGACTTCTGTTTCTTCCACTGCGACCAGTTCTCATCTGTCAGAAACAGCCAAAAGCTGTTTTTGGAGACAGCTGCTTTTGTACACCTAAGCTGCTAAATCACACCACCAATTAGATTCACTGTCTGCTCTCAGTCAATTAAGTTGATACTGCCCTTTCCTCAGAAAAAACTCTTTTTTTATTTAAATGAGACCCCCTTCTTCTAATAAAGTGTTTATTTGCTTAATCCAAAAAGGTACTACTCCTGCTGAGACAGAATAGATAAACTAGTAAAAAATCTGTAGTTTTGGACTTCTGTTTCATGCTCTGCAACCAGTTCTCTTCTGCCAGAAAAAGTTGGAAGTTGTAACTGGAGACAGCTGCTTTTGTACACCTAAGATGCTAAGCCACATCCCCAATTAGATTCACACTCTGCTCTAAGTAAATTAAGCTGATACTGCCCCTTCCTCAGAAAAAAAACACTTTTTTTTACTTAAATAAGACCGCCTTCTTCTAATAAAGTATCTGTTTGCTTAATCCAAACAAGTACTACTCCTGATGAGACAGAAGTGACTAATTATTTAAAAATCTGTAGTTCTGGACTTCTCTTGCTCTGCAACCAGTTCACTTCTGCCAGAAAGTGCTGGAAGCTGTAACTAGAGAAAGCTTCTTTTGTACACCTAAGTTGTTAAGCCACGCCCCTAGTAGAGTCAATCTCTGCTCTCAGTAAATTAAGCTGATACTGCCCCTTCCTGAGAAAAAATACTTTTTCTTACATAAATGAGACCGCCTTCTTCTAATAAAGTATTTGTTTGCTTAATCCAAACAGGTACTACTCCTGTTGAGATAGAAGTGATTAATTAGTAAAAAATCGGTAGTTTTAGACTTCTGTTTCTTGCTCTGCAACCAGTTCTCTTCTGCCAGAAAAAGTTGAAAGCTGTAACTGGAGACAGCTGCTTTTGTGCACCAAAGCCTCTAATCCACATCCCCAATTAGATTCACACTCTGCTCTCAGTAAATTAAGCTGATACAGCCCCTTCCTCAGAAAAACACTTTTTTTTCTTAAATAAGACCCCCTTCTTCTAATAAAGTATCAGTTTGCTTAATCCAAACAAGTTCTACTCCTGCTGAGACAGAAGTGATTAAATAGTAAAATATCTGTACTTCTGGACTTCTGTTTCTTGCACTGCAAGCAGTTCTCTTCTGCCAGAAACAGTTGGAGGCTGTAACTGGAGACAGATGCTTTTGTACACCTAAGCTGCTAAGCCACAGCAGCAATTAGATTCAATCTCCGCTCTCAGTAAATTAAGCTGATACTGCCCCTTCCTTAGAAAAATCACATTTTTTTTCTTAAATGAGACCCCTTTCTTCTAATAAAGTATCTGTTTACTTAATCCAAACAGGTTCTACTCCTACTGAGACAGAAGTGATTAATTAATAACAAATCTGTAGTTCTGGACTTCTGTTTCTTACTCTGCAACCAGTTCTCTGCCAGAAACAGCCGAAAAGCTGCACTGGAGACAGCTGTCATTGTACACCCAAGCTGCTAAGCCACACCCCAATTAGATTCAGTCTCTGCTCTCAGCAAATTAAGCTGATACTGCCCCTTCCACAGAAAAAACACTTTATTTTTCCTTAAATGAGACCCTCTTTTTTTAATAAAGTATCTGTTTGCTTAATCCAAACAAGTACTACTCCTGCTGAGAAAGAGGTGAATATTTAGTAAAAAATCTATAGTTCTGGACTTCTGTTTCTTGCTCTGCAACCAGTTCTCTTCTGCCAGAAACAGCCGAAAGCTGTAATTGGAGACAGCTGCCATTGTACACCTAAGCTGCTAAGCCACACCCCAACTAGATTCAGTCTCTGCTCTCAGCAAATTAAGCTGATACTGCACCTTCCTCAGAAAAAACACTTTATTTTTCCTTAAATGAGACCCTTTTAATAAAGTATCTGTTTGCTTAATCCAAACAAGTACTACTTCTGCTGAGAAAGAAGTGAATATTTAGTAAAAATCTTAGTTCTGGACTTCTGTTTCTGCTCATGCATAAGTTCTGTTCTGCGCAAGAAACAGCAGGAAGCTGTATTTGAGACAGCTGCTTTTGTGCAATTTGCTGCTAAGCTTACACCCCTCAGTTAGATTCACTCTCTGCTCTCAGTAAATTATGCTGATACTGCCCCTTCCTGAGAAAAAAAACTTTTTTTATGTAAATGAGACCACCTTCTTCTAAGAAAGTATCTGTTTGTTTAATCCAAACAGGTACCACTGCTGTTGAGACAGAAGTGATTAATTAGTAAAAAATCTGTAGTTCTGGAATTCAGTTTCTTGCTCTGCAACCAGTTCTCTTCTACCAGAAACAGCCAAAAGCTGTAATTGGAGACAGCTTCTTTTGTACGCCTAAGCTGCTAAGCCACACCCCCAATTAGATTCACTCTCTGCTCTCAGTAAATTAAGCTGATACTACCCCTTCCTCAGAAAAAAACACTTTTTTTTACATAAATGAGACCCCCTTCTTCTAGTAAAGTGTTTATTTGCTTAATTCAAACAGGTACTACTCCTGCTGAGACAGAAGAGATTAATTAGTAAAAAATCTGTAGTTTTGGACTTCTGTTTCTTTCTCTGCAACCAGTTCTCTTCTGCCAGAAAAAGTTGGAAGCTGTAACTGGAGACAGCTGCTTTTGTACACCAAAGCTGCAAAGCCTCATCCCCAATTAGATTCACACTCTGCTCTCAGTAAATTAAGCTGATACTGCATCTTCCTCAGAAAAAAACACTTTTTTTTACTTAAATAAGACCCCCTTCGTCTAATAAAGTATCTGTTTGCTTAATCCAAACAAGTACTACTCCTGCTGAGACAGAAGTGATTAAATAGTAAAAAATCTGTAGTTCTGGTCTTCTGTTTCTTGCTCCACAGGCAGTTCTCTTGTGCCAGAAACAGTTGGAATCTGCAACTGGAGACAGCTGCTTTTGTACATCTAAGCTGCCTAGCCACAGCCCCAATTAGATTCAACCTCCGCTCTCAGTAAATTAAGCTGAAACTGCCCCTTCCTCAGAAAAAAATCATTGTTTTCTTAATTGAGACCCCTTCTTCTAATAAAGTAAATGTTTACTTAATCCAAACAGGATCTACTCCGATTGAGACAGAAGTGATTAATTAGTAAAAAATCTGTAGTTCTGGACTTCTGTTTCTTGCTCTGCAACAAGTTCTCTTTTGCCAGAAACAGCCGAAAGCTGCAATTGGAGACAGCTTCCTTTGTACACCTAAGCTGCTAAGCCACACACCCAATTAGATTCAGTCTCTGCTCTCAGTAAATTAAGCTGATACTGCCCCTTACTCAGAAAAAATCACTTTTTTTTTACTTAAATAAGACCCCCTTCTTCTAATAAAGTATCTGTTTGCTTAATCCAAACAAGTACTACTCCTGCTCAGACAGAAGTGATTAATTAGTTAAAAATCTGTAGTTCTGGACTTCTGTTTCTTGCTCTGCAACCAGTTCACTTCTGCCAGAAAGAGCTGGAGCTGTAACAGGAGACAGTTTCTTTTGTACAGCTAAGTTGATAAGCCACACCCCTAGTAGATTCAATCTCTACTCTCAGAAAATTAAGCAGATATTGCCCCTTCCTGAGAAAAAATACTTTTTATTACGTAAATGAGACCCCCTTCTAATAAAGTATCTGTTTCCTTAATCCAAACCGGTAGTACTCCTGTTGAGATAGAAGTGATTAATTAGTAAAAAATCTGTATTTCTGGACTTCTGTTTCTTGCTCTGCATCCAGTTCACTTCTGTCAGAAACAGCTGAAAGCTGTATTTGGAGACAGCTGCTTTTGTACACCTAAGCTGCTAAGCCACACCACCAATTAGATTCACTGACTGCTCTCAGTAAATTAAGCTGATACTGCTCCTTCCTCAGAAAAAACACTTTTTTACTTAAATGTGACCCCCTTCTTCTAATAAAGTGTTTATTTGCTTAATCCAAACAGGTACTACTGCTGCTGAGACAGAAGAGATTAATTAGTAAAAAATCTGAAGTTTTGGACTTCAGTTTCTTGCTCTGCAACCAGTTCTCTTCTGACAGAAAAGGTTGGAAGCTGTAACTGGAGACAGCTGCTTTTGTACACCAAAGCTGCTAAGCCTCATCCCCAATTAGATTCACACTCTGCTCTCAGTAAATTAAGCTGATACTGACCCTTCCTCAGAAAAACCTTTTTTTTACTTAAATAAGACCCCCTTCTTCTAATAAAGTATCTGTTTGCTTAATCCAAACAAGTACTACTCCAGCTGAGACAGAAGTGATTAAATAGTAAAAAATCTGTAGTTCTGGTCTTCTGTTTCTTGCTCTGCAGGCTGTTCTCTCCTGCCTGAAACAGTTGGAAGCTGCAACTGGAGACAGCTGCTTTTGTACACCTAAGCTGCTAAGCCACAGCCCCAATTAGATTCAATCTCCGCTCTCAGTAAATTAAGCTGATACTGCCCCTTCCTGAGAAAAATCACATTTTTTTTCTTAATTGAGACCCCTTCTTCTAATAAAGTAACTGTTTACTTAATCCAAACAGGTTGTACTCTGATTGAGACAGAAGTGATTAGTTAGTAAAAAATCTGTAGTTCTGGACTTCTATTTCTTGCTCTGCAACCAGTTCTCTTCTGCCAGAAACAGCCGAAAGCTGTAATTGGAGTCAGCTGCCTTTGTACACCCAAGCTGCTAAGCCACACCCCAATTAGATTCAGTCTCTGCTCTCAGTAAATTAAGCTGATACTGCCCCTTCCGCAGAAAAAAACGCTTTATTTTTCCTTAAATGAGACCCTCTTTTTTTAATAAAGTATCTGTTTGCTTAATCCAAACAAGTACTACTCCTGCTGAGACAGAAGTGAATATTTAGTAAAACATCTGTAGTTCTGGACTTCTGTTTCTTGCTCTGCGACCAGTTCTGTTCTGCAAGAAACAGCAGGAAGCTGTATTTGGAGACAGCTGCTTTTGTGCACCTAAGCTGCTATACGACACCCCAAAATTAGATTCACTCTCTACTATCAGTAAATTATGCTGATACTGCCCCTTCCTGAGAGAAAACACTTTTTTTTATGTAAATGAGTCCACCTTCTTCTAATAAAGTATCTGTTTGCTTAATCCAAATAGGTACTACTCCTGTTTAGACAGAAGTGATTAATTAGTAAAAAATCTGTAGTTCTGGACTTCTGTTTCTTGCTCTGCAACCAGTTCTCTTCTGCCAGAAACAGCCAAAAGCTGTAACTGGAGACAGCTTCTTTTGTACGCCTAAGCTGCGAAGCCACACTCCCAATTAGATTCACTCTCTGCTCTCAGTAAATTAAGCTGATACTGCCCCTTCCTCAGAAAAAACACTTTTTTTTACATAAATGAGACACCCTTCTTCTAATAAAGTATATGTTTGCTTAATCCAAACAGGTACTACTCCTGCTGAGACAGAAGTGATTATATAGTAAAAAATTTGTAGTTCTGGATTCTGTTTCTTGCTCTGCAAGCAGTTCTCTTCTGCCAGAAACAGTTGGAAGCTGTAACTGGAGACAGTTGCTTTTGTACACCTAAGCTGCTAAGCCACTGCCCCAATTAGATTCAATCTCTACGCTCAGTAAATTAAGCTGATACTGCCCCTTCCTCAGAAAAAAACACTTTTTTTTGCTAAAATAAGACCCACTTCTTCTATTAAAGTATCTGTTTGCTTAATCCAAACAAGTAGTACTACTGCTGAGACAGAAGTGATTAATTAGTTAAAATTCTGCAGTTCTGGACTTCTGTTTCTTGCTCTGCAACCAATTCACTTCTGCCAGAAAGAGATGGAAGCTGTAAGTGGAGACAGTTTCTTTTCTACACCTCAGTTGATAAGCCATGCCCCTAGTAGATTCAATCTCTGCTCTCAGTAAATTAAGCTGATACTGCCTCTTCCTGAGAAAAAATACTTTTTCTTACATAAATGAGACCGCCTTCTTCTAATAAAGTATTTGTTCGCTTAATCCAAACAGGTACCACTCCTGCTGAGACAGAAGTGATTAATTAGTAAAAAATCTGTAGTTCTGGACTTCTATTTCTTGCTCTGCAAGCAGTTCTCTTCTGCCAGAAACAGTTGGAAGCTGTAACTGGAGACAGCTGCTTTTGTACACCTAAGCTGCTAAGCCACAGCCCCAATTAGATTCAATCTCTGCTCTCAGTAAATAAAGCTGTACTGCCCCTTCCTGAGAAAAAATACTTTTCTACTTAAATGAGACCCCCTTCTTCTAACTAAGTATTTGTTTACTTAATCCAAATAAGTACTACTCCTGCTGAGACAGAAGTAATTAGTTAGTAAGAAATATGTAGTTATGGACTTCTGTTTCTTGCTCTGCAACCAGTTCTCTTCTGCCAGAAACAGTTGGAAGCTATTACTGGAGACAGCTGCTTTTGTACACCTAAGCTGCTAAGCCACAGCCACAATTAGATTCAATCTCCACTCTCAGTAAATTAAGCAGATATTGCCCACTCCTCAGAAAAAATACTATTTCTTTCTTAAATGAGTCCCCCTTCTTCTAATAAAGTATTTGTTTGCTTAATAAAAACAGCTACTACTCCTGCTGAGACTGAAGTGATTAATTATTAAAAAATCTGAAGTTCTGGACTTCTGTTTCTTGCTCTGCAACCAGTTCTCTTCAGCCAGAAACAGCCGGAAGCTGTAACTGGAGACAGCTGCTTTTTCACCCCTAAGCTGCAAAGCCACACTCCCAATAAGATTCACTCTCTGCTCTCAGTAAATTAAGTTGATACTGCCCCTTCCTGAGAAAAAACACTTTTTTTTACTTAAATGAGACCCCCTTCAACTAATAAAGTATCTGTTTGCCTAATCAAAACAGTTACCACTCCTGCTGAGACAGAAGTGATTAAATAGAAAAATCTGTATTTCTGGACTTCTGTTTTTTGCTCTGCAAGCAGTTCTCTTCTGCCAGAAACAGTTGGAAGCTGTAACTGGAGACAGCTGCTTTTGGACACCTAAGCTGCTAAACCACAGCCCCAATTTTATTCAATCTCTGATCTCAGAAAATTAAGCTGATACTGCGCCTTCCTCAGAAAAAAACTCCTTTTTTTTACTTAAATAAGACCCCCTTCTTCTAATAAAGTATCTGTTTGCTTAATCCAAACAGGTACTACTCCTGCTGAGATAGAAGTGATTAATTAGTAAAAATTTGTAGTTCTGGACTTCTGTTTCTTGGTCTGAAAACAGTTCTCTTCTGCCAGAAACAGCTGGAAGCTGTAACTGGAGACAGCTTCTTTTGTACACCTAAGATGATAAGCCACGCCCCTATTAGATTCAATCTCTACTCTTAGAAAATTGAGCTGATACTGCCCCTTCCTCAGAAAAAAACTTTTTTTTACTTAAATAAGACCCCCTTGTTCTAATAAAGTATCTGTTTGCTTAATCCAAACAAGTACTACTCCTGCTGAGACAGAAGTGACTAATTAGATAAAAATCTGTAGTTCTGGACTTCTGTTTCTTCCTCTGCGACCAGTTCTCTTCTGTCAGAAACAGCCAAAAGCTGTATTTGGAGACAGCTGCTTTTGTACACCTAAGTTGCTAAATCACACCACCAATTAGATTCACTGTCTGCTCTCAGTAAATTAAGCTGATACTGTCTTTTCATCAGAAAAACACACTTTTTTTACTTAAATGAGACCCTCTTCTTCTAATAAAGTGTTTATTTGCTTAATCCAAAAGGTACTACTCCTGCTGAGACAGAAGAGATTAACTAGTAAAAAATCTGTAGTTTTGGACTTCTGTTTCATGCTCTGCAACCAGTTCACTTCTGCCAGAAAAAGTTGGAAGTTGTAACTGGAGACAGCTGCTTTTGTACACCTAAGCTGCTAAGCCACAGCCCCAATTAGATTCAATCTCCGCTCTCAGTAAATTAAGCTGATACTGCCCCTTCCTTAGAAAAATCACATTTTTTTTCTTAAATGAGACCCCTTTCTTCTAATAAAGTATCTGTTTACTTAATCCATACAGGTTCTACTCCTATTGAGGCAGAAGTGATTAATTAATAACAAATCTGTAGTTCTGGACTTCTGTTTCTTACTCTGCAACCAGTTCTCTTCTGCCAGAAACAGCCGAAAGCAGTAATTGGAGACAGCTGCCATTGTACACCTAAGCTGCTAAGCCACCCCCAATTAGATTCAGTCTCTGTTCTCAGCAAATTAAGCTGATAATGCCCCTTCCTCAGAAAAAACACTTTATTTTTCCTTAAATGAGACCCTCTTTTTTTAATAAAGTATCTGTTTGCTTAATCCAAACAAGTACTACTCCTGCTGAGAAAGAGGTGAATACTTACTAAAAAATCTGTAGTTCTGGACTTCTGTTTCTTGCTCTGCAACCAGTTCTCTTCTGCCAGAAACAGCCGAAAGCTGTAATTGGAGACAGCTGCCATTGTACACCTAAGCTGCTAAGCCACACCCCCAATTAGATTCAGTCTCTGTTCTCAGCAAATTAAGCTGATAATGCCCCTTCCTCAGAAAAAACACTTTATTTTTCCTTAAATGAGACCCCCTTTTTTTAATAAAGTATCTGTTTGTTTAATCCAAACAAGTACTACTCCTGCTGAGAAAGAGGTGAATACTTAGTAAAAAATCTGTAGTTCTGGACTTCTGTTTCTTGCTCTGCAACCAGTTCTCTTCTGCCAGAAACAGCCGAAAGCTGTAATTGGAGACAGCTGCCATTGTACACCTAAGCTGCTAAGCCACACCCAATTAGATTCAGTCTCTGCTCTCAGCAAATTAAGCTGATACTGCCCCTTCCTCAGAAAAAACACTTTATTTTTCCTTAAATGAGACCCTCTTTTTTTAATAAAGTATCTGATTGCTTAATCCAAACAAGTACTGCTTCTGCTAAGAAAGAAGTGAATATTTAGTAAAAAATCTGTGGTTCTGGACTTCTGTTTCTTGCTCTGCGACAAGTTCTGTTCTGCAGGAAACAGCAGGAAGCTGTGTTTGAAGACAGCTGCTTTTGTGCACCTAAGCTGCTAAGCGACACCCCTCAATTAGATTCACTCTCTACTCTCAGTAAATTATGCTGATACTGCCCCTTCCTGAGAAAAAAAACTTTTTTTTTGTAAATGAGACCACCTTCTTCTAATAAAGTATCTGTTTGCTTAATCCAAACAGGTACCACTGCTGTTGAGACAGAAGTGATTAATTAGTAAAAAATCTGTAGTTCTGGAATTCAGTTTCTTGCTCTGCAACCAGTTCTCTTCTACCAGAAACAGCCAAAAGCTGTAATTGGAGACAGCTTCTTTTGTACGCCTAAGCTGCTAAGCCACACCCCCAATTAGATTCACTCTCTGCTCTCAGTAAATTAAGCTGATACTACCCCTTCCTCAGAAAAAACACTTTTTTACATAAATGAGACACCCTTCTTCTAATAAAGTATCTGTTTGCTTAATCCAAACAGGTACTACTCCTGCTGAGACAGAAGTGATTAATTAGTGAAAAATCTGTAGTTCTGGACTTCTGTTTCATGGTCTGTAACCAGTTCTCTTTTGTCAGAAACAGCTG
The DNA here is from genome assembly GCA_016271365.2 of Neoceratodus forsteri. Classification (NCBI taxonomy): domain Eukaryota; kingdom Metazoa; phylum Chordata; order Ceratodontiformes; family Ceratodontidae; genus Neoceratodus; species Neoceratodus forsteri. Next base: position 171,884,406 of record CM057456.1, on the reverse strand, counting down.
GAAGCTGTAACTGGAGACAGCTTCTTTTATACACCTTAGTTGATAAGCCACGCCCCAATTAGATTCAATCTCTGCTCTCAGTAAATTAAGCTGATACTGCCCCTTCCTGAGAAAAAAATTCTTTTTCTTACTTAAATGAGACCCCCTTCTTCTAATAAAGTATTTGTTTGCTTAATAAAAGCAACTACTACTCCTGCTGAGACTGAAGTGATTAATTATTAAAAAATCTGTTGTTCTGGAATTCTGTTTCTTGCTCTGCAACCAGTTCTCTTCTGCCAGAAAAAGGTGGAAGCTGTAACTGGAGACAGCCGCTTTTGTACACCTAAGCTGCTAAGCCACACCCCCAATTAGATTCTCTCTCTGCTCTCAGTAAATTAAGCTGATACTGCCCCTTCCTCGGAAAAAATCACTTTTTTTTACTTAAATGAGACCCCCTTCTTCTATTAAAGTATCTGTTTGCTTAATCCAAACAAGTACTACTCCTGCTGAGACAGAAGTGATTAATTAGTTAAAAATCTGTAGTTCTGGACTTCTGTTTCTTGCTCAGCAACCAGTTCACTTCTGCCAGAAAGAGCAGGAAGCTGTAACTGGAGACAGCTTCTTTTGTACACCTAAGTTGATAAGCCATGCCCCTAGTAGATTCAATCTCTGCTCTCAGTAAATTAAGCTGATACTGCCCCTTCCTGAGAAAAAATACTTTTTCTTTCATATATGAGACCGCCTTCTTCTAATAAAGTCTTTGTTTGCTTAATCCAAACAGGTACCACTCCTGCTGAGACAGAAGTGATTAATTAGTAAAAAATCTGTTGTTCTGGTCTTCTGTTTCCTGCTCTGCAACCAGTTCTCTTCTGCCAGAAACAGCCGGAAGGTGTAACTGGAGACAGCAGATTTTATACACCTAAGCTGCTAAGCCTCACACCCAATTATATTCACTGTCTGCTGTCAGTAAATTAAGTTGATTCTGCCCCTTCATGAGAAAAAACACTTTTCTTATTTAAATGAGACCCTCTTCTTCTAATAAGATATCTGTTTGCTTAATCCAAACAAGTACTACTCCTGCTGAGACAGAAGTGATTAATTAGTAATAAATCTGTAGTTCTGGACTTCTGTTTCTTGCTCTGCGACCAGTTCTCTTCTGCCAGAAACAGCCGGAAACTGTATTTGGAGACAGTTGCTTTTGTACACCTAAGCTGCTAAGCCACACCCCCCAATTAGATTCACTCTCTGCTCTCTGTAAATTAAGCTGATACTGCCCCTTCCTCAGAAAAAACACTTTATTTTCACTTAAATTAGACCCCCTTCTTTTAATAAAGTATCTGTTTGCTTAATCTAAACAGGTACAACTCCTGCTGAGACAGAAGTTATTAATTAGTAAAAAACCTGTAGTTCTGGACTTCTGTTTCTTGCTCTGCAACCAGTTCTCTTCTGCCAGAAACAGTTAAAAGCTGTAACTGGAGACAGCTGCTGTTGAACACCTAAGCAGCTAAGCCACAGCCCCAATTAGATTCTCACTCTGCTCTCAGTAAATTAAGCTGATACTGCCCCTTCCTCAGAAAAAACAATTTTTTTTCTTAAATGAGACCCCCTTCTTCTAATAAAGTATCTGTTTACTTAATCCAAACAGGTACTACTCCTGTTGAGACAGATGTGATTAATTAGTAAAAAATCTGTATTTCTGGACTTCTGTTTCTTGCTCTGCAACCAGTTCTCTTCTGTCAGAACCAGCCAAAAGCTGTATTTGGAGACAGCTGCTTTGGACACCTAAGCTGCTAAGCCACACCACCGACTAGATTCACTGTCTGCTCTCAGTAAATTATACTGATTCTGCCCCTTCCTGAGAAAAAAACTCTTTGTTTTTATGTAAATGAGACCCCCTTCTTCTAATAAAGTATCTGTTTACTTAATCCAAACAGGTACTACTCCTGTTGAGACAGAAGTGATTAATTAGTAAAAAAATCTGTATTTCTAGACTTCTGTTTCTTGCTCTGCAACCAGTTCTCTTCTGTCAGAACCAGCCAAAAGCTGTATTTGGAGACAGCTGCTTTTGGACACCTAAGCTGCTAAGCCACACCACCGACTAGATTCACTGTCTGCTCTCAGTAAATTATACTGATTCTGCCCCTTCCTGAGAAAAAAACTCTTTGTTTTTATGTAAATGAGACCCCCTTCTTCTAATAAAGTATCTGTTTGCTTAATCCAAACAGGTACTACTCCTGTTGAGACAGAAATGATTAATTAGTAAAAAATCTGTAGTTCTGGACTCCTGTTTCTTGCTCTGCAACCTGTTCTCTTCTGCCAGTAACAGCCGGAAGCTGTATTTGGAGACAGCTGCATTTGTTCAACTAAGCTGCTAAGCCACACCCCCCAAATTAAATTCACTCTCTGCTCTCTGTAAATTAAGCTGATACTGCCCCTTCCTCAAAAAAAAACACTTTTTTTCACTTAAATGAGACCCCCTTATTTTAATAAAGTATCAGTTTGCTTAATCCAAGCAGGTACTACTCCTGCTGAGACTGAAGTGATTAATTAGTAAAAAAATCTGTAGTTCTGGACTTCTGTTTCTTGCTCTGCAACATGTTCTCTTCTGCCAGAAACAGCTGGAAGCTGTAACTGGAGACAGCTTCTTTTGTACACCTAAGCTTCTAAGCCACACCCCCAATTAGATTCACTCTCTGCTTTCAGTAAATTAAGCTGATACTGCCCCTTCCTGAGAAAAAACATTTTTTTACTTAAATGAGACCCCCTTCATCTAATAAAGTATCTGTTTGCCTAATCCAAGCAGGTACTGCTCCTGCTGAGGAAGAAGTGATTAAATAGTGAAAAATATGTAGTTCTGGACTTCTGTTTCTTGCTCTGCAAGCAGTTCTCTTCTGCCAGAAACAGTTGGAAGCTGTAACTGGAGACATGTGCTTTTGTACACCTATGCTGCTAAGCCACAGCCCCTATTAGATTCAATCTCTGCTCTCAGTAAATTAAGCTGATACTGCCCCTTACTCAGAAAAAAAACAATTTTTTTACATACATGAGACCCCCTTCTTCTAATAAGGTATCTGTTTGCTTAATCCAAACAAGTACTACTCCTGCTGAGACAGAAGTGATTAATTAGTAAAAAATCTGTAGTTCTGGACTTCTGTTTCTTGCTCTGCAACCAGTTCTGTTCTACAAGAAACAGCCAGAAGCTGTATTTGGAGACTGCTGCTTTTGTGCACCTAAGCTGCTAAGCGACACCCCTCAATTAGATTCACTCTCTACTCTCAGTAAATTAAGCTGATACTGCCCCTTCCTCAGAAAAAAACACTTTTTTTTACTTAAATGAGACACTCTTCTTCTAATAAACTGTCTGTTTGCTTTATCCAAACAGGTACTACTCCTGCTGAGACATAAGTGATTAATTAGTAAAAAATCTGTAGTTCTGGACCTCTGTTTCTTGCTCTTCAACCAGTTCTCTTCTGCCAGAAACAGCTGGAAGCTCTAACTGGAGACAGCTTCTTTTGTACACCTAAGTTGCTAAGCCACGCCCCAATTAGATTCAATCTCTGCTCTCAGTAAATTAAGCTGATACTGCCCCTTCCTGAGAAAAAAATACTTTTTTTTACTTAAATGAGACCGCCTTCTCCTAATAAAGTATCTGTTTGCTTAATCCAAAGAAGTACTACTCCTGCTGATACAGAAGTGATTAATTATTAAAAAATCTGTATTTCTGGGCTCCTGTTTCTTGCTCTGCAACCAGTTCTCCTCTGCCCGAAAGAGCTGCTGCTAACATCGCTGCTAATGAGTATTTCCAGTTAATGCAGCAGTATTACAACATGTAATGGTGCTAGTTTCATACCTGAGCAGTATGTGAAAAGTGTTATGTATATGACAGATGTGTCTGTACTGCTACCATATGCCTATGTGGTGGCAATGATACGTACAGCAAGCCAATCATTGAGTTATGACAAATGAAAAGCAGTATTTAGAATGTTTGTGCAGACTAAGTTTCCCTTTATGAAAAAGATATGCCATCAATAATGTGTCATCATACTGTGCTGGCAGTATAGAGTTGATCTTACTGTATTTGATTTTCATTACATAGTGTTATGTGAAAGGAGTACAGTGTCATGATTATTGTGCTTACAGATGTGATTAAATGGTATAGTGTCATACAATCTTGCATGTCTGTTGCGTGTGTGTGTGCATGTGTGTGTGTGAGTGGGGGTGGAGGAATGTGTAATTAGGGGGGCACTAGTTGAGTACCTCAGGGCTCAGTACTATGTCCAGTCCTCTTTAACATCTTTATAGGTGATATTGCAGAGGGTCTGAAGGGAAAGGTATGCCTCTTTGCAGATGACACAAAGATCTGTAACAGAGTTGATACACAAGGGGGGTAGAAAAGATGAGAAGGGACTTGCAAGGTTGATGGAATGGTCAGACATATGGCAACTTAGATTCAATGCAAAGAAGTGCAAAGTAATGCACCTGGGAAACAAAATCCCAATAGAAGAGTACACAATAGCAGGGGAGGTACTAACAACAACAAAAATGGAAAGGGACCTGGGGGTAGTCATATCAGATGATCTAAAGGTGGGTAAGCAATGTGAGAAGTCAGTAAGGAGAGCCAGGGGGATACTGGGATGCATAGGAAGGGGCATCACAAGTAGAAAAAGGGAAGTGGTTATCCCTCTGTACCGACAGTTGGTGAGACCCCATCTGGAGTACTGTGTGCAGTATTGGAGACCTCATCTATGCAAGGGCATAGACAGGATGGAAGCAGTCCAAAGGAGGGCAACTAAAATGGTGCAGGGTCTGCATCAGAAACCATATGAAGAGAGACTGAGAGACCTTTATATGTATACCCTTGATGAAAGGCAGGACAGGGGGGACATGATAGAAATGTTCAAGTACCTCAAGGGAATCAACAAAGTCCAGGATGGTAGCTTCTTTCAGAAAAATAGATGTGTAAGAACAAGGGGGCACAATTTAAAGACAGAGGTTCAGGGGTAATGTGAGGAAATTTTTTTTCACGGAGAGAGTGGTGGACGCATGGAACCGCCTTCCTGGAGAGGCTGTGGGGTCTAAAACAGTGGAAGAATTCAAACATGCATGGGACAGACATAAGGCAATTATAGTGGGGGGGTGGCAGGAAGTAGGCTGTTGGTTAACGAAAATCTGCAGCTTATCCAGTAGGTAGGGAAATGGGCAGACTGGGTGGGGCAAGTGGTCTTTATCTGCCATCAAAGTCTATGTTTCTATGTTTCTATGTTAGGGGGTTGAGGATGGGGGCGTGGGGGTGGTGGTGGTGGTGTGTTAACCCTCACAGCTAATTTCCAAACTTTTGTTACTGTGGAAACAACCCTAACTGATGCATAAATGGATTTATTTGCAATGAATTTCCCTTCTTTTTGAGAAAGTATAATATGAATAGTAAATGGTATGTGTTGGTGGGAGTGCGGAACCCCCACCAAGCTGCCCATTTGTGCATAATGATATGTGTTTGTGGGAGTGTGGGCCCTCTGAGCCATATTCTCCCACTTACACATAAGTATGGAGCCATACAGCAGCCCTATGGGGCAAGAAATCCATGTAACAATAATTTGCCAATATCTCAGGAACTGTAGCAGGTAGAAAAAAACTTCAAGTGTCATTATAATCATGACAGTGAGTAGTTCTCGTAACATAAGTCAATCAGATCTGTATCTTGCATTGTTTTTGAGATATGGTCATCGAAAGACACTGTGTGTGCTAACTCTGAGGGCATAATACTGACCTACAGACATGAAAATGAGCAGTTGGAACACTAATTTGCAAATATCTCAGAAACCGTATAAGCTAGAAAAAAAAATTCAAATTTCATGGGTTTCATGGCTTTCCAATCTACTTCTGAATTTAGTCCAGCGGGGACCAATAAATTTTGCTACAAAAAGTCTGTATCTCTAACTGTTTTCAAGATACGGGCCCTGAAAGGTGTCACAGATGCCACAATATTATCCTATTGGAAAATTTCAGAACTTCAGAATGCTGTAACTTTGGACCCCTGTACTGTTTTGGCACCAAACCACAAAAGGCACATATGTGGGACAAGGGCTTGCGACCCTGAAAATTTCACCCCAAAAGAGCCAAGCATTGTGTTGCAGGAGGGTGTCAAAGATTTGCAGTTACTTTGGGAGTACTTTCATAAATTATACCATAAATCCACGAAAGCTTACATAAAACAAATCACAGAAACATTCACATTTGCAAAAATATTTTTTAAAAAGTTTAAAAATGCATCTCTGGGGGTTTAACCCCTAAGAAAGATAAGGCTATATCCTCAGGGATTCCGCCTAGGTAAACACAACAATCAGTGTTTACCTAGAGGGTCCCAATTTTAATAATAATAATGATAATTATTTATTTAAATGCCAGGCATTTTCCTGTGTCACTAACTGAAAACAAGGTGGCCACCTCATGAAAGTAAAAGGGCCATTTGCAATGGTTAAAATGGCCTCTCATGAAAGTTTTGTGATTTTTGCTAACTTTTCCTATTGACTATAATGGGAAAATTGTTTACTGAATAACTTTTGAACAGTTTAATATTTTTTCACCAAATCTTCGAAAGGCACATCGGTGACCAAGACTGCATCTTCCCTGAAGATTCCAAACTGAAAGGACAAAGCCTGCGGCCTGTGGGTGTGAGCAAAGAAACAAGCAAAAAGTCAATTTTTTTGTGTTTTTTGGCATTCAGTAGCTCCACAACTGTATATTAGACCATAACAAAACTTGCCAGATCCAGAAATCTATGGTACCAAACCACTCATGCAAAATTTCAGGCAAATCCATTGTAAGGTGGCAAACTTATTAAGGTGGAAAATTTGAGATTTTGGATTAACGTGCCTACTCAACCCTAACTATTATGGTGCTACTGTGCCACTATAATATATATATATATTTTTTCATTGCAAAACATTTCATTAATGCATCATTAGGGTGGAACCATTACAGGTAGGGAAATGCAACCTTAGGGTTCCCAAGCATAAGACTCTACTCCCACTGTGCATGCAGGGACAGGCAAGAGGGGAACTTAGGCTTCCAAACTCCAACACCCAACCCCCACCCTTGGCTTCCAATCAGAACACCCTATCCTCATCCTGCATGTAGGAACAGGTGTGACGGGTGTACCTTGGTGTTTTGAACCCTAATGCTCATGGGAAGCAGTACACATGGAGATTTTTTTTTCAAAGTTCTATGATTCTCCTGCTCGATGATACATTTTTCATGATTGGACAAAGGTGTGGAGAATATGAAGTCTATCATTCTTTCACAGTCAGTTTGCTAGCAGAAATTAATTTGACCTTGATGGTAATTATCTAGTGGTCAACTGACAGACTCTGTTTCAGCACAGATGCTCAAAAAGCCAAACATGAGGGACAGTTCTATGTTGTTATGCTGCAGTGGCTACATAGGTGCTGCAGCATAACAATCACTATGATGTACCTGAAGCACTATAACAACTTTAAGAAAGTGATGGATTTTCAGCAATAACAATGTTCCATCATACACTATAAAATTTTTTGCAATGAATTTCCTTTATTTTTGAGAAAGTATAATTGTAGCCTTATTTGATTATGGGAGTGGAAGGAGCACAGGACCATCTTGGCCCTGTGCTTCTATCCATGCCTATTGTAATTGTCCCTCATTTTCATGTGTAAGTGCAGGGACCTCTGGGCCCTGCACTCCTATCAGTCCATAGTGAGTGGTAGGGCCCTGTGGTCTCATACATGCTTATTGTACTTGTCCCTCATTTCCATGTGGGAGCAAATGGCCCTCCAGGCCCTGTGCTCCTATCAGTCCATAGTGAGAGGTGTGGGCACAGGGCCCTCCAGGCCCTGTGCTCCTATCCATGCCTATTGTAATTGTCCCTCTTGTGCATATGGGAGTGCAGGGCCCTCTGGGCCCTTTGCTCCCATCAGTGCATAATGTGTTGTGGCACCACTGTGCCCTGCAAAGCCACTGCCATGTTGATAATGCATGCATAGTATAGGTCACATGTGCCCCATTCATTACAATTCACCAACAGTTTAAAACAGGGCCTATTAACATGCAAAACAACTTAGTACACCCAAATGAGTACTAAACTACCCTAGCACTGAAGCTGTATCTTGAAGCATTTTCAAGATATAGCATCTGAAAAGTCCCCAGCCATCACAATGTTACTCTAAGGGAAATTCCAAAACAACAACTTCAAAGTATTAGAACTCTGCCATGCAGTAACTTTTTCCACCAAACCAGCAAAAAGTATATCTGTGGGGGCAAGTACTTTGTACCCTGAAAATTTCAGCCCAAAAGCCTAAATCTTGTTTTAGTTATGAAGTGACAAAGAAACAGACATATCTGGAAAAGTAGTGTCACAAACTGCTGCAGTACCCTAGTTCTTTTGGCAAACAATGACAAAATTAAGCAGTTCAAACTAAGTTAGCAACATCAACAGAACTACCCCACAAATTTTATGCATGCAAAATTTCATGCACATCCATTGAAGGGTTGCAAAGTTATTAAGCTTCAAAGTATGCAAAACTAGAAGACTGTGAAAATGGAAAAAACATGTAATTGTGAGGATGTTTAAGACACAATGGGCCCAATTCAAAAAGAAGCCCTTGGAGCGACACAATTTGCACAACTCCATGGGCTACGGCAATACCAGGTGTGTCAGGAAGCCTGCATTGTATTCCAAGAAAAAGAAGGGATCCTGCACCAAACTGCCCAGGAATGCTGCAAGTGTGGGACAGCACCCAACCAGTGGCACAGCTGCAGCACATGCCACAAGGATTTGACACCCCTTCCACCAGTGCAACACAGGACTGGCAGCATTGGTGGTGATGGTGAGGGGGTATACACATGCCCAGCGGGGGTGAGGGGTGGGTGGGGACATAGGGTGGATTGGTGTACCAGCAGGGTGGTCAGGTAATTCAGCACCCAGGAAGGTGCAAATACCCATGTTATATGTATACAGAGGCATACGCACCCCCTGGGTGCCAATGCAATCCCATACATCCCAGCTGCCACACCAACCCTCCCTATGCCCCTCTGTGCCCCTTCTGTCCATGAACCCCACTTGTAGCCCACCCAAAACAGTGTCCCAGTCAGTTGCAAGGGACTTAGACCACCTTCTGGCAGGTGTAAGTTCAGCCCCTTGCAACAAACATGGTGGGGCTTTCAGAATTGGAAATGTGATCCCTGCCATGGCACAAGCCCCTTTGTGATCTAGCATACACAGATTCAGGTCACAAGGGGGTGTGAAGTGACCCTTTGGCACAGCAGCTTCCCTGTCCAGCACAGCCCATGTTCAGGAATAGGGAATGCTGCAAAGGAGGATGCAAGGTGCGACTTGTATATTTGCTGTTTGGTGCAAGCACCTTGCGTCCAACAGAACTGCTTCTGGAATTGAGCCCAATATCTCAGAAACTGCATAAGAAATTCAAATGAAGTTAGCAACATCAACAGAATTACCCCACAAAATTAGGCTTGCAATCGTTTGTGCATATCTGTTGAATGGTTGCAAAGTTATTAAAGTGTAAAGTATGCAAAACTGGATGATGGCGAAAATGGGAAAAACGTAAATTTAAGGATATTTGAGACAATATCTTTAAAACCACATAAACGATTCCAATGAAATGAAAGAAATTAACAGACCAACTCCATGAAATTATGCATGCAAAATCTTATGCACACATGTTGTACCCAGAGTTATTAAAGAACAAATTATGCAAACCTGGAACACAGTTGAAATGATAAAATAAATGTCAGTTTAATGATGTTTGAGACACAATATCTCACAAATCACAAAAGAGGCTCAAACGAAATTTATCGTATCTACAGATATACTTCCTGAGATTATGCAAGCAACATTTCATGTACATCTGTTGAAGGGTTCTAAAGTTATCAAGGTGCAAATATGCAAAACTGGAACACTCTCAGCAAAAATGGGAATAAAACATGTAAGTTTAAGGATGTTTGAGACACAGTATTTCAGACACACACAACGCTTTCACACAAAATTTACCATATCAAGATATCTACCTCCAGAGCTTATGCATGCCAAATTTCATGAACATCTGATGAAGAGTTGAAAAGTTATTAATGAGCAAAATATGCAAAACTGAATAAAGTGTGAAAAGTACCTTTTACATGTATTTTTTTCCCATAGGAAATAATGGGAAATTAAAAATGTAATAACTTTTTAATGGATTGATATTTTTCATGAAAAAAGCACATCTCTAAGGCAAAAGCTTTCTACCCTGAAAATTTCAGCACAGAAGCTAAAGCCATTTCTGAGATACAGGTGGACAAAAAAAGTGCCAAAAAGCCCCAAACCTTCTTTATTTTCAACAGTCTGTATCACAGAAATGGCTAAAGCTATTGAGACAAAATTTGCCACATGCATACACCTCCCCAATATGATTATGCATACCAAACTTTATAGAATTCACTTTAACCATTACAAAGTTATTTAGGTCTAAATATTGCCCTTTAAGATTAAACCCCCTCATCAATTCTACTATACTGGCACTATCGCACCGATATACATATATCTATATCTATAACTATCTCTCTATCTATCTATCTATCTATCTATCTATCTATCTATCTATCTATCTATATATCTATATATGTATATATATATATATATACAGTATATCTATACACACATATATGTGTGTGTGTGTGTATATGTGTGTATATATGTATATATGTATCTATATACATATATATTTTTTAATTTTTTTTTCATGGCAAACAAACACAGTTTACTGCAGCAGTTAGGGTTGTTCCACAGTGACAAAAGCAAGAAATTTCAGTGTTAGGGTTGCCACCCCTTGCTCCCCACGCCAACCCTGCCCCCACCAACAGGCATTAGGGTGTGCATTGGGGTCATCGGCCGTAATTCTCACCCCATTCCTTGTGTAAATAAGCTGAGGTGGTGCAGTATAGGAGAATGGGGTGAGAGTTAGGACCAACAACCCCAACTCACACCCCAATGCCTGTTGGTGGGGGTGGGGTAGGCATGGGGTGCAAGGGGTGGCAAACCTAACACCAAATTTCCTTGCTTTTGTCACTATGGAACAACCCTAACTGATGCATTAAATAGAGTTTTTTTGCCATGAATTTCCCTTCTTTGTGAAAATGTGCACTATAAATATTGACTGGAATGTGGTAGTGAAAAGGGCCCCACGCTCCCACCTGAGAATTCTTGTCACTTTGCTGCACAAAAACTGTATGACCGACTGAAATGAAAATTGGAAAATGAAGACATGTACCATACCACAACATGTATAACATGTGTTATCTGAATCTGTTCTACAGTTGCACACCGTCACGCTGGGGAAAGCTGCACAGGAGTGTCAAAAATAACATTTTTGCCACTTTGCTACACAAGAACCATATATCCAACAGAACCAAACATTTTTAAAAGAAGACATGTACCATAGCACACCTTGTGTCCAGAATTGTGTGTACATCTGTTCAACAGTCGCACAGCGCTATAATGAGCAAACAATGTAACATACACAATTCAGCAACCGTAAGTGCCAGTGACCCCAAAATTGTTAAAGTCAAAGATGTATTATAAATCTTTATACATTCCAAATGCAAGGCAAATCAGACACACGGTTCAGAATTTATCGAAGCATAATGAACCACATTTTCATTCATCGGAGTGGTATAATTCCACACCTGTTAAAGTTTTACACACCAAATTACTGCAAGGCACATCTGTACCACTAGGGCTATCTATGCTATAAATATCAAGCCAGTAGCACCATGCAGAACACTATGCACAAAACAGTAAATGCATCACACAATATTTCCATAGCATATTGTTTTTTCCAACAGGTAAACAGCATCATCAAATCAAATCAAATCAATCTTTATTTTTATAGGGCCTTTCAAAAACCACGGCACTGCACAGATTATAAATACATTAAAACAGAGAATATAAAACTATTAAAATCAATCTAATACAATTCAATTAGTCTGGGAAGGCCAGTGAGAACAAATATGTTTTCAACATAGATTTAAAATTAGTGATGGTCAGGCATTCTCTTAACCAATGAGGTAGAGAATTCCACAGGGTCAGTGCTGCAAATGGAAAAGCATGCACTCCAGATGTTTTAAGATGAACCCTGGAAATCTCTACCAATCCCTCATCAGTGGATCGGAGAGGTCGATTGGGGGAGTAGGGAGTCAGGAGATCTTTAAGGTAGTCAGGTCCCTGTTTGTGTAGGACTTTAAAGGTAAGCAAGCCTACCTTATAGGTGATCTTCCACTGAACTGGCAGCCAGTGCAGCTCACTCAGTACAGGAGTAATATGACTGGACCTAGAGGTATCAGTCAACAATCTGGCTGCAGCATTCTGCACCAACTGCAAGCAGCGGATATCAACCCCAGACAGCCCTAAGTAGAGGGCATTGCAGTAGTCAAGACAGGTAGTAATGAAGGCATGGACCAGTGTTGGAAGGTAACCCGGGGGAATCAGGTGTTTCACCCTGGTGATGTTGCTCAGATGGTAAAATGAGGACTTGTCCATGGCTGACACCTGACTCTTCAAGGTCAAGCCATCATCAAAAACAACGCCCAGGTTATGCACCCAGTCTGAGGTGATAAGCTGGACACCATCAAGCCAAAGGCCTGACATGTGCCCAGCTCCAACACTCACCCCTGGGTGCCCCGGATCCATGACCAACACCTCAGTCTTATCCGGATTCAATCTCAGCCAACTTGAGCTCATCCAGTCTTTCATCTCAGAAAGGCAGCTATTTAGCATGGAAACTGCATCAACCTGTCCGAGCACAAAGGACACATACAGCTGAGTATCATCTGCATAGCAGTGAAAACTCAAGCCGTATCACCTAATGACATCTCCTAAGGGCAGCATATACACTGTGAACAACATGGGAGCCAGTATGGAGCCCTGCAGTACTCCACAGGACAGGGGGAGGGCATCAGAGGAAGAATTTCCAGTGACTACCCTCTGAGACCTGCCTGTTAGAAAAGATTGAAACCATTTGAGGACTGTACCAGACAGTCCACAAAGGAACCACATGGTCTCCAAAAGCACCTCATGGTCCACAGTGTCAAAAGCTGCAGAGAGATCGAGAAGGACCAAGATGGTACAAGCCTTTCTATCTCTCGCCATCAGGAGGTCTTTTAGTACTCTGATAAGGACCATCTCCATGCTATGCCTCTTCCTAAATCCAAACTGGAGAGCTTCATAGACACCGTGAGTTTCCAAATGATTGTCAAGTTGCAACGCAACCACCTTCTCAATAACCTTCCACACAAAGGAAAGGTTAGCGACAAGTCAGTAGTTATCTGGATCAACGGGATCCAAGGAGTTTTTTTTTAAGGAGTGGTCTAATGACTGCCTCCTTTAAGGGATACGGAAAGGTTCCCCTCTCTAAGGACCTCAATACATTTTCAGCTAGGATCAGGCAGATAACATCTACACATCCCACCAAAGGGGAGGTAGGGCCTGGATCCAAACTACAACAGGTTGGACTCAAAGTCTGGACAATCTTCACAATGTCCATGAATTCCAGTTGGCCAAAATCTGTTCAGACAAACTGGGTCCTCACCACTTCCCATCGACCTCCACAACCCCCTCATAGAGGGAGTCGGGCCGATTCCGGACCTGATGCTGACAACCTTATCCATGATAAGCTGAGCTAGCTCATCACACTTAGCTTGTGAAAAAGCTCTTCCAGACTGCAGACAGATTGGATTGCACAATCTGTCAACAGTATGAAACAGCTGAGCCAGTCGGTTCTGCGCAGCAATCTCCCTGGACAGGAACTCTGCCTTCTTATGGGTGATTTCTGATTGATAGCCATCATAATGTTCCATTAATCTAAGCCTGTCAGCATCAAGGCCAGACTTCCACCATGCTCTCTCCAGCCTTCGACCACTCCACCTCAACTCCTTCAAGGACCCATCAAACCAAGAGGACCTTGGGCGAAGAGTGAGTGGTTGAACATGAACAGGAGCAATCAAGTCAAGGGCATCTCCCACTGCCTTATTATAGGCTAGTACAAGATCCCTGGGACTTGTGCTTTCACCCAGCAATCCCGATAGGTCCAGCACCTCTGACAGACCATCTGGGGTAACTCCCCACAAGAGGCGGTACTGAACCATCTCCAAAGGAGTAAGTCTATTTGGGGGAGCCCTGAAACTGAACCCTATGGTATGATGGTAAGACCAACTGACTGGTTCCACCTCCAAATCAGTGATCTCCTTCCTCAGGAGGAACAGCAGATCCAATGAATGGCCTCCTATATGGGTACAGGAGGTAACAACCTTTGTATGGCCCAGCATTGTCATTAGCTGGAGGAGATTTTGACCAAACTGTGAGAGTTCATCATCAACCCAGACATTGAAATCCTCCAGAATTATCCATCTGGGGAATTCCAGCACCATGTCGATGATGAAGTCTGCACTCTCCTGCAGGAATAAACCCCCATCACCTGGTGGACAGTAAATGAGGAGTATCCTGCAACCCACACCATCACCCATAACACACTCAAAGGATTTGATGGTCCCCACTGGAACATCCATAAGGCCCAGTTCAGTCTTAAAAAAGATGGCTATACCCCCACCCCTACAATCCAACCTTGGGCGGTGAATCACAGAGAACCCAGCTGGAACTGCAGAAGCCAACACTGGGCCTGCATTTTCATCCAGCCAGGTCTCAGTGATACATGCCAGGTATACTGTTTCACCAAGATCAGCTACAATATCCCCAGGACATCGAATCAACACCCTCCAAATTTCATGTGAAAAAAACAAACCGTTCGAGAGCTATTCAATTTTTACATTTATGCACTTTTAAGAAGTCTTCCACCACACAATGGCAGAAATCACAGCTGAAAATGTGCTAAAATGGTGGACCTGATGGCAGAAAAATCAATAACTGTGAAGTGGAGCAACTTCAAATGGCAATAACCCTGGAACAGAAAAACATCTTTTCACCAAATAAAAACTAGCATGTTCTTTGAGATAAGGTCTTTCTACATGCCAAGTTTCAAACCAATCAACTACACAATAGCTGCACTATGCATCATGGAAGACAGTGCAGGAAAAATAGCAAAAACATAATGTTTTGCACTGCACTGTGCAAATACAAAAACACAAACGTTAACGTTAATGCAAACAGTGATGGAAACAGTGAGGTAAAAGAAAACAGTAATGCTAACAGTAACACAAACACAAACGATAATGCACACGGTGATGCAAATGGAAATGATAATGCAAACGGTAAGAGAAACGCAAGCTCAAATGTTAATGAAAACAGAAATGGTAACGCAAATGCTAACGGCAATGGAAACGCAAACGGTAATGAAAATGCAAACGCTAACACAAACAGAAATGAAATGGTAACAACGGCGATGCAGAAGGAAACAGTAATGTACTCGACAACGAAAATGCTACCAAAACAACAAATGCTAAGGATAACAGAAACGTAAACGGTAAAGAACATGCAAACAGTAATGGTAACACAATTGGAAATGCAAACTGTTAAGGTGACACCAATGATGACACCAAAGGAAACTGTAATGCAAATGGAAATGCAAAACACAGGCATGTACACAAAAGCAAATGGTAACGCACATGGTCACGGTAATGCAATTGGAGATACAAACGTTTACAGTAACACCAACGATGATGCCAAAGAAAGCAGAAATGCAAACAGAAACAGAAGTGTTTATGCAAATGCAAATGGTAATGCACACACAGATGCAAAAGTAAATGCAAACAAAAACAGTAATGGAAATGCAAAGGGTAACAGTAACGCAAACGCAAGTGCAAAGACCAAAAGACCAAACCATTCCAGAGATATTCAATTTTTACGTTTCTGCACCTTTAAGAAGTCTCACACCACAAAATGGCAGAAATTGCTACTGAAAATGCGCTAAAATGGCGGACCTGGCAGCTGAAAAATCTGTAACTGCTAGGGGCCCAACTTCAAATGGCAATTACTCTGGAACAGAACAACATTTTTTCACCAAACAAAACCTAGCATATTCCATGAAAAAAGGTATTTATGCATGCCAAGTTTCAGACCAATCAACTACACACTGGCTGCACTATACATCACGGAAGACAGTGCAGAAAAATAACAAAAACATAATGTTTTGCACTACACAAATGCAAAAACACAAACGGTAGTGTTAACACAAATGGTGACGGAAACAGTGAGGTAAAAGAAAACAGTAACACTAACGGTAACTCAAATGCAAGCGCAAATGGTAACGCACATGGTGATGCAAAAGGAAATGATAATGCAAACAGTAAGAGAAACACAAGCACAAACATAAATTAAAACAGAAATGGTAACGCAAATGATAACGCAAATGCTAGTGGCAACAGAAATGCAAACGGTAATGAAAACAGTAATGCAAACACTAACTGCACTGGAAGCACAAATGGTAGCACAAACGGTAGTGAAAATGCAAACGCAAATACAAATGCAAACAGAAATGAAATGGTAACAGCAACGGTGATGCAGAAGGAAACAGTAACACACTCGACAATGGAAACGCTACCAAAAAAGCAAATGCTAAGGCCAACAGAAACGCAAATGGTAACGGACACACAAATGGTAATTGTAATGCAATTGGAAGCACAAATGCTTATGGTAACACCAACGATGACGCCAAAGAAAACAGAAACACAAACAGAAATACAAGCGTGTACAGAAACACAAATGGTAATGCACACACAGATGCAAAAGTAAAAGCAAACAAAAACAGTAATGGAAATGCAAAGGGTAACAGAAGCGCAAGCACAAATGCAAAGGGTAACACACATGCTGATGAAAACGGAAATGCTAACGCAAATGGTTATGGAAACGCAAGCGGAAATGTTAACAGTAACAGTAATGCAAACACACACACCCTTTTGTTTCCCAAAAAGGTGCATTCAGAAACACAGTGAATACAATGAATGTATGCATAATAATGGCCCTCGGAGCAGAAAATTAGCACTTAGAATACTAAATTGCTTGTATCTCAATGACGTAGACAAAAATTTTAAATCTCATATTATTTATGACTTTGTAGGCTAGTTTTGCACTTAGCCCCCTATTGGGGGACTAAGCATTCTTTCGATGAAAAGTCCATATCTCGAAGCGTTTTTGAGATATGGGCCCCAAAAGGCACACCAGAAACCACAATGTTAGCCTATGGGAAAAATCATCAACTTTGGAATGTCATAACTTTGAAGCCCTCTAATATTTTTTTACCAAACCACAAAAAGGCACATCTGTGGGATCTTGACTTTCTTCCCTCCAAATTTCAGCCCAAAAGACAAACTGTTCTTTTGCAGCAGAGTGGCAAAGATTCCTTATTGTTTTGGACATAGTGTTGCAAAGTACTTGCGCAAATCACGGCACTTTCGCAAGTGAAATCATGAAAGTGTTACATATGCGAAAGTACTTTGCAATGCTGCTTTTTACAAAAATTAAAAAAACATATTTCTTGGGTGTTTTACCCCCCAAAAAAGACATGGCTGGCATCCTCAGGGCTCGACTAGGTGAACACAAAAAGAATTGTGTCCCTAGAGGGTCATAATACTTAAATGCTAAGCATTTCTGTGACCACCAACTAAAAACAAATGGCTGATTTGCTACACTACAAGGGTTATTTGCAAAAGTAAAAAGTGCATTTGCGACATTCGCATATTTTGTTGACTTTTCCCATTGACTATAATGGGAAACTTGTTTTTGAATAACTTTTGAACCATTCAATATTTTTTCACGAAATCTTCGAAAGGCACACTGGCTGCATGTGCCCTGAAGGATTCGGACAGGTCACACAAACCGTGCGATCTATAGGCGCGAGAAAGCATGCACAAAAATGCGTAATTTACATGGTTTTTTTGGTGCTTTGTAGCTCCACAACCGTACATCCGACCATAACAAAACTTGGCAGGTACAGAAATCTATGGTGCCAAACTGTGCATGCCTAATTTCAGGCAAATCAGTCAAGGTTATTAAGCTGCCAAATTTCAGATTTAACCTTAAATGGGGTACTCAACCCTAACTATAGTGGCACTACTGTGCTACTTATATATATATATATATATATATATATATATATATATATATGTGAACCATTTCAAATTCTTAAGTATATATTAAATATAAGTTCTTAAATATATGAAACCATTATTAGAATTATTTATCCTATTATGTTGTGTCCATTTAAGAATATATACAAGATAACAGTGAAGCAATTAGCTCCTACAATTGTAGCTAGTGACATCATTCATGGTGCTTTATGTGTGAGTCTGTCTGTTTCTGGTAACTCTGTTTCTTTTATATTAAAGTCCTATCCATACTGCATGTACTTTTTAATTGTTTGAATAGCTTTCCAGCAACTTTTATTTTGTATTGGGATTTTTCAATGATTTTTTTGTCCTGTGAAACTGCAAATTTGTAAGCAGATATAACCAAAAAGAAGCATGGTAACCACAATATTTTTCTTGTTTTGGCATTTTCACAACCATATTCTACATCTATCAGAACAGGTTTATAAATGTGACATGGGAATGACATTATTTTATGCATAAAAACATCTAAATATTTCCTCAATTTTTGGAAATATTAGTTCAAAAGAGTGCAATAGTATTGGTAATTTACTCTGTTTTTGCAATTGTGGAAAAAAATGAAGCAGACATCATAACAAATGATGTGTCCTTGTTTCACTTTTTCTTTCACTCTCATGCTGACACCTAAAACATTTTTGTTATAACTGCATAAAAAAATCTGACCCCTTACAGATTCTGTCCATAAAGAGGGAGTAAGTATACCATGAAACTTAAAAACTAGCATGGCAACCCATGTTTTTTGTTGTGGATTTTAAATGTTCACATGACCATCATGTTCTGGTTAAAAACATTATGAATTTTACATGGGGTTGCTGAAACACCAGGGAACATCCTTAACTTTAATGCATATTAAATAAATATTTTTATCCGGCAATCCAGGGTGGTTTTCTATTCTTTTGTGGCAGCCTTAGCACTGTCTACTAAATTACCTTGTTCTTTACATTCATGACCAGAGCCTGTCATTCTGTCTGAATGCTGCTTCACCTTTACAGTTCATTGAATGAATTGAGAAAGATGTGAGAGGCAGTGATTATGAGAGCAGTCTTAATAAGAAAGAACAAGAAGGGGATATATAGAAGAATGTTTGTCCCTTAAAAGGACAGGCCCCATTGTTCTAGGCCTGGAATCTTGAAGGAGGGTAGGAAGGCAGGTAAGGGAGTTGAGGGGTATGGGGGAGGAGCTTAATGAGATCAGGAAAGGGGAGGACCACAATAAGGTAAGAAAAGGGGCTCAGTCAAAGGGCTCATGACCTCAGAAAAGGGGTGGGGGCTAGGGGTAGTAAGGAGGAT